>JAANYP010003838.1:0-1236047 GCA_020465985.1 Centrapalus pauciflorus
ACATCTGTCTCACACTAGCCACAAAGGCTGCACCTCTTCTGGACATTTTCCAAGCGGCATTTCTCTTTTGTTGCCTTGACTGTTCTCATTCTCAGTAAGGATCCATACAGATTGACGAATCCATACTGTCTGATAGTACTGAGTTCCTTAGGATTGTTGAGAAGTAAGTTCCACTCTTCAGGTAAAATTGTCTAGAAATTTGTTCACCAGAGTAAGACTGTCCTTGGTGATCCCAACAGCTTTGAGATCATTCACTAGAGCAGTGAACCTGGTGGTAGGTTTCAGGGAGAGTCCCTTTGGTTTAGCAAAGAAGAGTTCATACTGTCTAACAAGATTGTTGATCCTGTTGTCCAGTGTGATTGTGGGTCCATCATAGACGGAACAAAGTATCCCGCATCTCCTTTGCTGTCTTCATTTTCTCCACCTGCGTAACACATCATCAGGGAGAGAAATGACCAGGTTGTTTTCTGGCCTTTGCATCCAGAGCCACCAATCTCTGTCTTCATCAGACCATTGAGCTTTAGCTTTCTCAAAGGTCCTGATTTCAGGGCAGCTCCTTCAACCGCTGGAGTTATAGTAGTAACAGAGGTTGGCACAAGGGACCCTCCACACATCTCTGGCAGTTGTACATCCAGATCTCTAAGTAGAGAATCATTCTGCACTTCCAACCAGAGAAGTTTTGATGATTAAATTTTGGAGGCTTGCCCATAGAGCCATTGTCATAGTAAGAAGAATGCAGCACTGTTGTCCATGGAAACTTGGGAGAATGAGAGATCGAGATGACACACACTAAACGCTCTGATACCAGTTGTAGGTCCCGAGAGGTTCCCAGAGTATATAGTTATAAGCTGTAGAGGGGGGGGGTGAATACAGCAATTTAAAAACTAACACACCTTTCTCAATGTTTGTATGTATTATCAACAATTTGTTAATACAAACAACCTTGAATGCGGAATAGTTCAAGCTGAGATGACAGATACAACAGTATGCTTACTAGTCTAAGACAGAGACTCGAACTAGTATACAAGAATACACTCACTAAGAAGCACTCACGGTGTTACAAGACTTAAGGAACAGCTTAGGTAAAACAGCTTAGACCACAGATGCTGGTTTACAGAAGACTTGCATGCATGAAGATCATACTTGCACGTTCACGCACTCTTGGTTTCAGCACTTAGCTTTCTTCACACTTCTTTCTGTCCTTAGAAGCTTCCTTTGATACTCACTCAGAGGATCTAAGAGAAACATCTTCATTGGACGGAATGAAAAAGGAGAAGTCTTGTTGAAAAGACAACATAACCTTTTCTGCACTTTTCTGAAAAGCAGACTTGTCTTCACATGTGCAGAACTTTTGTCTTTTTACTTTGTCTACTTTTGCATTGCCTTTAACTAATTTAGGAATGTCAACTTTGCGTCTTTCTTCCCTGTAAAGGCCTATTTTGATATAAGAAAAAGGTCTGTCACCCTTTTTCAAATATCCTTTTGTCTTCATGTTCAGAACAGCGTGGGCAGGGCTGTAGCAGTATCTGTTTTTCCACTTTGTCTGCGACTTTTGTAAATGGATCTTGTAGTCAAAAACAATTACATGATGACTTGGAAACAAATTCCATAAAGTGTTTAGCCTGTTCACGAAAGAACAGGTTCGTTCCAAGACAACAGAACACTTTAAAAAATGCCCAAGCTGCTCAACAGTGTAGTTGAGCAGCGTAGACAGTTTATGTCCAGCCTGTTCAGCAGACAGAGCAGCTTGGACAAACTGTCTTAGTTGCAACACATGCAACATATAGAACAACTTTAGACTGATATTGCAAATCATTTTCAGGTTTCAATAAGGCATATAACAGGCCTTAAATTCAACCTTCAAATGCATCAACAGGTTTGATTATAAAATCTCCCCCTCAGATGTAGAACAGGTTTGACTGAGGCCTTTTTGTGCCTAACACTTCTAACCAGCTGAATCTTTTCGTGAGTCAACTGTAGAAGGGCAGGACCTGCTATAGGCGATTCACCTGTTTCACGCCAACAGGTGGGAGTTCTGCACTTTCTTCCATATAGAGCTTCAAAAGGAGCCATCTTGATCGTTGAATGATAACTGTTATTGTATGAGAATTCGACCAACGGCAAGTGATCATCCCAGTTACCACCTAGATCAAGAACGCAGGCACGGAGCATATCTTCCAGAGTCAGGATAGTACGCTCACTCTGACCATCTGCACTTGGATGATAAGCAGTACTCATAGAAATCCGAGTACCCATCCCTTCTTGCAGTGCCTGCCAGAATCTGGATGTGAAACGACTATCACGATCAGAAACGATTAATTTTGGCACACCGTGACGTGAAATAATCTCAGTAATGTACATCTGTGCCAGTTTATCGAGAGAATAAGTTTCTTTCAATGGTATAAAATGTGCTGACTTCGTTAAACGGTCAACGACTACCCAGATGGAGTCGTGCTGTCTTTTGGTATTCGGCAGTTTCGTGACAAAATCCATTGTTATATGCTCCCACTTCCATTCAGGAACGGGCAGTGGTTGCATATCCCCGAAGGGTTTCTGATGTTCTGCCTTAACCATCTGACAGATTCTGCAGCTTTCAACATATCTACCGATGTCTTTCTTCATTCCTGGCCACCAGTATTCGGCTTTCAGATCAAAATACATCTTTGAGCTGCCAGGATGAACAGATAACTTGGACTGATGGGCTTCAGATAGAAGAGTGCTGCGAATAGAACCATATTTAGGAATCCAGATTCGGTTTCCCTTGAGACAGTGAAGTCCCAAATGATTCAGAGTTAGAAATTGTAATTGCCCTTTAAGATTTTCAGAATCAATGTTCTCTTCTTTCAGCGCTTCAGTTTGAGCAACTCGGATGTCTTCAATAAGATCAGAAGAGAATATAACTGGAGTTAGGGCATAACAGCATTTTTCAGGATAGACTTTCCTACTCAAAGCATCCGCGACAACGTTAGCTTTGCCAGGATGATATAGGATCTCGCAATCATAGTCCTTAATAAGCTCCAAGGATCGACGCTGTTTCATATTCAGATCCTTTTGAGTGAAAAGATGTTTGAGACTCTTGTGATCGGTGTAGAGCTGACACCGAGTCCCATAAAGATAGTGACGCCAGATCTTCAGTGCAAAGGTAACGGCAGCCAACTCAAGATCATGAGTTGGTGCACTTTTCTCGTAGTCTTTTAATTGCCTTGAAGCGTAGGCAATAACTTTCCCCCTTTGCATTAGAACACATCCTAAGCCAGTACTAGAGGCATCGCTATAGACAACGAAATCATTATTGCCTTCTGGTAAAGCTAGGATCGGCGCTTGGATAAGTTTCTGTTTCAGAATGTCAAATGCCTCTTGCTGTTTATCAGTCCAAACGAAAGGAGTATTCTTTCGTGTTAGCATCATTAAAGGTACAACAATCTTCGAGAAGTCCTTTATGAATCGCCGATAGTAACCAGCCAATCCGAGGAAACTTCTTATTTCTGAGGCATTGCGAGGCGTTTGCCATTTCTGAACGGCCTGGACTTTAGACGGATCAACGGAAATCCCTTCGCCAGAAACAACATGGCCAAGGAATTGAATCTATAAGAATCAAAATAGAAGTTCAAGTTTTGATGTAAATCAGGGAATATTTAGAAAATAACTCAAGACATATATAATAGAAATTATACTTGTCTGAGCCAAAACTCACATTTAGAAAACTTTGCGTAGAGTCTTTCTTTTCTTAGTAACTCTAGCAATTGCTGTAGATGAATAGAATGATCAGCCTCCGTTTTGGAATAAATCAGAATATCGTCTATGAATACGATAACTGATTTATCCAACATCGGTCTGCACACGCGATTCATGAGGTCCATGAATGCTGCTGGTGCATTTGTTAAGCCGAACGGCATCACGAGAAATTCGTAATGACCGTATCTTGTACGGAAGGCTGTTTTTGGAACATCCTCATCTCTAACTTTCAACTGATGATATCCAGAACGAAGATCTATTTTCGAGAAGTAACTGGCTCCTTGTAGTTGATCAAACAGATCATCGATTCTGGGCAGAGGATATTTATTCTTTATGGTAACCTTGTTCAACTTGCGGTAGTCGATGCACATACGGAAGGTTCTGTCTTTCTTTTTAACAAATAGGACAGGTGCACCCCACGGAGAAGAACTCGGTCGGATAAACCCCTTCTCTAACAGCTCTTGCAGTTGCTTTGACATTTCCTGCATTTCTGCAGGTGCAAGTCTGTAAGGAGCTTTTGCAATAGGAGCCGCACCAGGAACCAAGTCAATACTGAACTCAACTTGATGTTCCGGTGGCACTCCGGAAATGTCATCAGGAAATACGTCTGGGAACTCACAGACAATAGGAATATCGGACAGAGATCTCTTTTCAGAACTGGACTCAGATAGAGCATAACAAAGATAAGAGTCGTGACCTCTAGATAAGTACTTATGCGCTTTTTCTATAGATATGAAGCAATGAGCACCTTTCCTATTCTCACCTTTGATCTCCAATACTCGGCCGTCTGAAGACTTGATTCTGATGACTCGCCGGTTGCAGATAATTGTAGCCTCGTTGTTCATTAACCAATCCATGCCGATGATGACGTCAAATTCTTTCAACGGAATCGGGATAAGGTCGAGGTTGAATACGATGTTGTCAACAAGTAATGTGCAATTAAGGTAAACAGAATCAACCATAACGAAATTGTTACTAGCTGTCTCAATGTCTAATATCACAGAAAGCTTTGATGGAGACTTATGTAATCTTGATGCAAAAGAAGTCGATATGAAGGAACGACTCGCGCCGGAATCAAATAGTACTCGGGCAGGAATAGAGTTAAGCATAAGCATACCGGTAACTATGTCAGGTGTTTCTTTTGCTTCCTCAGCTGTGATTTGGAAAGCTCGAGTCTTTGCAGTCGGCGTTGCAGCAGAACTCTTAACTGTAGACCCTCCAGCTGATGACTGAAACGAATAACGCGGCCCGCTACGACACTGATACATGAAGTGTCCTCTCTTACCACATTTCGCACATCCTCGTCCCTGCTGTGGACATTCTTCACTACTGTGACCGATCATGTTGCACGCAAAACAAGTTACGTTATCAGGATTGCACAGTCCCATGTGTGATCTTCTGCATCGCTTACAAAACCGTGGCTCATTCGTTAGGGAATAGACTTGTGCTTTTTGTTGCGAACTATGTTGGTGAGAGTGCTGAGATTGTGACTTATTTGGCTTAAAGAATCTGCCAAATCGCTGCTTCTTCGGAGGAGACGGATTCGTCGGATTAGTTGTTGGAGCGTAGAGCTGATCGCCATACTCTAAGTACCCTCGCTCGATCTGTCTCGATGCTTCTACCATTTCCAGATAACTCTTGTATTTGATAGCGCTCATCGGATGCCTGTATCTTGGATTAAGTCCTACACGAAATCTATTCATCTTTCGTTCCTCGGTAGCTACTTGGTATGAGGAGTAACCGCATAGTCGTGAAAACTCGTGTTTGTATTCGTCAACTGTCTTCGTCCCCTGAGTCAGCTGCATCAGTTGTACTTCCATTTTATCTTGTTGGTCGATCGGGCAGTACTTCGCATTGAACATATCAAGAAACTGCTCCCATTCTAAAGTCTGAATCACCTCCTCACCATAGATACTTCGCTGGGTTTTCCACCATGCACGGGCAGCTCCCACAAATAATGCAGACGCATAACTCACCTTCTTTGAATCCAAGCAGTCAGAGATTCTGAAAATTTCTTCGGTATGACTGATCCAATCCATCGCCTGAATTGGATTCACTATACCCTCAAAGTTAAGGGCACCGCTCGTTTTGAAATCCTTAAACTTGCAGCCTTTTGGCTGAGCAATTTGAGTTTCGGGATTTGAGTTATCAGAATCAGATTCATTAGTCTGGACTTGCTTTTCTTTTCTTTTATTCTTTTTATCTTCACGTCTCTTAGCTTCGGCCTCATCTCTGGCCTGAAACTGTTCTTGCATTATTTTGTTCTGTTGTTCTGAGTATTGGGCTAAGAGTTGTTGCATCATTTCAAACATTTGTTGTGGGTTCATGTTGCTGGGAATATCACCTGATCCTGATCCTGACATCTTCTACTGAAAATTAAAATCAATTAACTATCAGTTTATAGACTTAGATCTATGTACCCTTTTTCCCATCCTAATAGTCTGTACATCCTATCTCAGTTCAAACCACCTAAATGATTGATATATATGTATTGCTTCAGTTTGAGACCAAGTATACTCAAGTAATACTTGATTCACTCAAACTAATGCTCTGATACCATCCTGTGAAGACCTTCCCTTACGGGGCAGTCCTCAGAGTCTAGGTCCCAATTCATACAATACAATATCAATCATACTAAGATAGGGTAATTAAATTGCGGAAAAATAAAATTACATGTACATTACAGATTAGGATTTAAGTTTACATATTTCAAAAGGAAGTTATAAAAGGGTAACATCTAGTCTAGTCATAACATCATACATCACATCAAATCTACCCAGAACCACCACATTCGCCGTCTTCCAATCATTACCAGAAAGTTTGCTGAGTAGTGGTCTAAGAAAGCTTCAAAACTTGGATCTTGAATGACCTAAGTACTAGGTCCTGCAGGTGATTTTCCTTTGCTTTTACCTGTAAAATATTAATGCAACATCTGTAAGCAATGCTTAGTGAATTTATAGATTTTCAATATCAACATGCCTGTGAAGCGGAGTCATTAGTCTTAGCGTGATATGTCTTGGCTGCCGCTACAGCCCTCATGATTGAGATATAGTATCATAAGATCGGATGATGTTCAAGCCACACTCACGCTTAAATCGTGGGGATCAGCCCCATACTGGGCTAGCTACCAGTAAGTCAATATGGCGGAACATCGGAGGTCATTACCAATTCATAAGAACTGGTGAAATAGCCGGGTCTAGAACAATAGACCTTAAGGGCTAGTCAAGCTGAATCAATCTATCAAATGTCTGATCAATGATGGAAGCATATGTCTTAGAAGTCATGATAGCAATGAATCATAAAGCAAAGTCTGAAGCAATATTAAATGCAATATGAAAAGATAATCAAATAGCTATCATGATCCACTGGGCAACACCCATCCATGGTGTGCACAGGTCTCAATCCACCTGATAAATGAATGTCAATAAATCTAACAACAGCAATATATCTCAATCGGATCATATGCACTTTCAATCTGAATATCTATAACTCACAGATCTGGTCTTTGTCAAACAGATATAAAAATCTGCCACCTGAGTTATCTCAGGATTTTATCTTGTCAATTCTGTTCTCTGTAAATCAAGTCTTTGTCCCGCTTAGTCTTTAAATCTCTATGTTCAGAATTTCACTGCACCTGTCCAGCATTTTATCATTTTGCAAGAATGTTAGTCTTAAACTTTATTTGATCTGATTCTGATAACTCATAAATTTTTATGTCTTTTTCATAGACATGTGTGACTTTTGTCATGTGTATATCATAATATCTCCATTCCAAATTAATGTAATTATATACATTTTACATAATACAAAAAGGATTGTTTATAAAAATATATAAAATTATATTTATATATATATATATATATATATATATATATATATATATATATATATATATATATATATATATATATATATATATATATATATGTATATGTATGTCTTATATATATATACACACACGAGTTATGTATATATATACATATATCACATACACACATGCACATGTAATTATATATATATTACTGAGAATTCATGGAGTTAATCATGGTTTCAGTATACTCATTTGATGGTTTCAGTATATATATATATATATATGTCTGTAATAAGTTTCGGTAGTTTTGTGTGGGTTTCGGTACTCTAACGAAACCTTAAAGGTTTCGGTATTTCTAAATAGTTTCGGTATTTTAGGAAGGTTTCTGTATCTTCAATGTTTCGGTATATTTCTTGGTTTCGGTATGTATACCGAAACCTTTTAGGTTTCGGTATCATCCTCAACTCCATAAATGGTCTCGGTAGTTGGTTTTTATAGGAAAGTTTCGGTATCTCCTTGGGTAGTCTCGGTACCTAGTACCGAAACCAAAAGGTTTCTGTACCCTATTTGTGGGTCTCGGTATCATACATAACACACACATTTATGTTTCGGTAGTGTGGTATTACCGAAACCTTTAAGGTTTCGGTATACCCACATCTGGGTTTCGGTACTTGCCAAAAACACACACACACACAGATTATTTTTGTCAAGAACACCGGTAAACTTCTAATTTCTTCCATTTTTAGATGATCTAACCCAAAATTTTTGTATCTATAACTTTTATTAACTAAATTTTATCATCATATACTAATTTCATATACATGCATCAAGAATTTCATAATTTTAATTCCTTTATTTCGGTTTTTACATAAAACCGAACCAAACACTGAATAATTTGGAAAATTACCTTAAATTCTTGACAATTGATGTTCCTTGATGATACTTGTAACTCCTCTTTGTCTTCAATTTCCAATTTAATTGCAAGTTAAACAAATTCTCATTTGAATTCTTTGAAGAACCGAGAGATAAAGAAAGAGTAGAGAGAGAGAAGAGAGAGAATGTTTTTGATATTAATGATCTTAATTGATCATTAATTTCATTTTTATATATCATTTAGTTATATTATAATTTTAACCCATTAAACTTTTGTATTTTACTTATCTTTAAATTTAATCATCTATAACTACTCATAACATATTGGAATTATTTAATTAAATAATTTCAAACTTAAATAAATTACATTATAATTAATGTAATAAAATTATATTATTATCTCGAAATCAATTATTACATGCTTGGCAAAAGTTAGGTTGTTACATCTTATTCTTGAAAACCCATTTTGTGCCAATTATGGTTTTACCTTTAGGAGCAGGGACCAGCTTCCATACATTGTTTCTTTCAAACTGATTGAGCTCTTCTTGCATGGCAGTGATCCAATTGGCATCTTTTAGTGCTTCATCAACCTTCTTTGGCTCCATCAGTGAAACAAAGCTAGAGAACATACAAAAATTCCCTAAGCTGTCCCACCGTGTTTGTATCCCTTTGTTGATGTCACCAATTATTTGATCACTGGGGTGACACCTGATCCACTTAGGATCATTTTTCAATGATGATTCACCTGAGTTATTAACATCTTCAACAGTTCCTGTTGAACAGCTCTCAAGATTTTCAGACACACTGTTGTCTTGAGCCTGTTCACTTGTTGAACATGTCTGACCACTGTTGAACATATCAGCAGTAGAACTAGGAAAATTAGCATTGATAGGTTCAGGACATGCAGTTGTAATTAAGTCAGTACACTTATTCACACAGGGTGTATTGACATAATCATCATCATGCCCATCATGATTAGCAGGTTCCACACTGGGTGTAGTGGAAGCTTTTGAGTCCTCCTCACTGTTTGAATGCATGAGATCATCAAAGTTAAGTTCTCCTGAAACTGATTCAGGAACAGCTTTGGTGGAAGCATTCTTGGACTCTTCAAAGGTGACATTTATACATTCATCTATCACATTTCTTTTGTTGTTGTATACTCTGTAGGCTTTGGAGATAGCAGAGTAGCCAACAAACACACCTTCATCAGCTTTTGGTTCAAACTTTGACAGTTGATCCCTTTGATTCAGAATGAAGCAGGGACACCCAAACACATGGAAGTAACTGACATTTGGCTTCCTCCCTTTGAGGAGCTCATAAGGAGTCTTGTTGAACCTTTTCACTACTAAGGATCTGTTTTGGGTGAAGCAGGCAGTGTTGACAGCTTCAGCCCAGAATGATGAAGGTAAACCTGATGCACACAGCATGGTTCTAGCAGCTTCAATGAGAGTTCTGTTTCTCCTTTCAGCAACTCCATTTTGTTGTGGAGTCCTTACAGCTGAAAAGTTTTGAGTGATTCCTTTCTCTTCATAGAAGTCTTCAAGAGTACTGTTTATGAATTCAGTACCATGATCACTTCTAAGCTGCTTCACTTGGGCAGAGTTCAGCATCTCCATTTTTTTCACAAATCTAATAATTTCTCTAGCAGCCTCTCCTTTACTCTTCAGAAAGATCACCCATGTGTACCTGGAGAACTCATCAACCATTGCTAGAGTGTATCTTATTCCTCCTAGACTTGGGACATTTACAGGTCCAAACAAGTCCATGTGGATTAAGAAGAGTGTAGTATCAATAGAGAAATTATGTTTGGATTTAAAAGATGTTTTCCTCTGCTTGCCTTTCTCACAAGCTGTGCAGAGTTTATCTTTGACAAAGGTTATAGAAGGCAAACCTGTCACCAACTCTTTCTTACAGAGTTTATTGATGTTCTTTAAGTTCAGATGTGACAGCCTTTTGTGCCATAACCAGTTTAAGTCTGCATTTGTTCTTGTGAGAAAGCAGGTTTCAGTTGTGGGATCAGCAGATTGCATGTCCACAACATATACACCTTTCTTTCGTTGAGCACATAGCACAACTTTGCCTTGGGGATCCAATATGTAACCCAAGTGCTCATCAAAGTTAACCTTGTAGCCAGCATCACACAGTTGGCTTATGCTAACAAGGTTATGTTTTAGCCCAACCACATAGGCTACTCTTTTGAGCACTGCAGCACCAGCTTTAAGAGTTCCATATCCCTCAGTGGATCCCTGTACATTGTCACCAAATGTGACTTTTAGCCCTTTTTCAGGCCTGAGATCACTCAGGAATTCTTTACAACCTGTCATGTGCCATGAGCAGCCACTGTCCAAGTACCAAACCTGGGAAGGTTGTTTTTCCTGCAGAGTGATAAGAGAAATATTAGTCATTTTTAGGGGAACTCATCACAGAGATGAGTTCTCATAATTCATCAACATGTGTTGATGGACTTATAATATCCACACTAATATTCCCTATTTGAATGGTATTAGCTTGGATACCACTTTCATTGACTAAGATGTTTCCAACACTGCTTGTAACAACTGTGAGAGAACAATCAGAGTCAACAGGCCTCATGTCCTCAGATTCAGGACAGTCCTTGGCCAGATGTGTCTTCTTCCCACATTTATAACATTTTCTCTTTTTAGAATTTTTGGAAGAAGAACTTTCAGAAACACATTCTGAGCCATTTTTGTTGATTCTGTTAGCAGGTTTAGCAAATTTATTATTATTTGATGAATCAACAGCTTGAGTGGAGGGTTCAATAGCCACAGCTTTGTTTGTCTCTTCTTTCCTCTTTTTAGGAGGACAAATGTCAAAGACAGGAAGCTTAATTGGCTTTTGAACTTCCACAGGTTTGGGGAACTTATTCCCAAGTGTCTCAGACTGAGCAATGGCTTTGCCTTTGCCCCTACTGAGATGTGATTTATGCTGCCTATCAGCATAATCATAATTTCTGGTTTTGAAAAACTTATTCTCATTTAAAACCAGTTTACCACTATGATTAGAAAACTTATTAGAAATCACAGCAGGTTTGCTTTCAACATGAGACTTGCCCTTGTTGAAAATAGGCTGCTTAACTTTTGAAAGCTTATTTTCAAAATGTTTAGCATCAAAAGGATTATTATGCCTTTTACCATCAGCTTTGGACCCAGAACCTGTTCTGTCAACAGGTTTAGTATCCACAGCTGCAGTTTGGACATGTTTTCCTTTCTTTTGCTTGTGTGAATCAGCAGAGCACTTAGCAAGCTGGTTTGATGGAGAACATACTCCCACACCAGCTTTTGAGCTAGGTTCACACGAGCTGTCAGTATTTTGAGGCCTGACAAACCTGTTTGTTGAGATTAGTTTACCATTCACTTTTTGAACAAAAGTGTTTGGAAGCTCACCAAGAGTGGATAAATCTTCTTTCAGATTATTAATCTCAACAACGGAAGCTGCTGTATCAAGATCCCCTCCGAGATAGGCTTGAATTTGTGCAGGGATCTGTTGACTTATACAATGGCTGACTTTTTGTGCAGATTGGCACCAAGAGTCAACTATCTTTTGAAGCTTAGCATGCTTTATATCTGTTTCTCTCTTTTCTTCTAGTAAAATAGAGTTGATGTGTTTTAATTCATCAAGCTCAGTTTCCAACTTATGGAAACTGTCCAGTTTACTGGAGTTTGTTTTAAGATCAGTTTTAAGCTTAGAGATTTCAGATAATAAAGCATCATGCTTCTCAACAGCAGCTTTCAAATCAACTAGCATATATTCAAACATTTTAATCTTTTCTTCAGAACTGTAAGCCATAAAATTTTGTACCTTATACATCATTGTAGGATTCCAGTTCTCCAAGCTGCTGAAAGCTTCAGCTTCAGCCAGATCCTGTTTGAAACTGCTTGTTGATGGGACATCAGTGTTGGCCATCAGACATTGATTGTCTTCTTCATCAGATGATGAATCAGATTCCTCCCAGTCACAAGTCTATGCCATGAGTCCCTTTTGGCAGTTGGAACCCACTGAGTTTTCCAACTTCCTCAGCTTAGCCATGGCCATAAGGTACTTAACCCTATAACCATCATCCTTGTTTGTCTTGTATGGTTTGGATGACTGACCAACAGCTTTTGACACACAGTCAGCAACTATATGGCCAGTTTTGCCACATTTGAAGCACTCAGCCTTGGATTTATGAAATACCTTCTTTTTGCCAGCACCTGAACTTCCTTGCAGCATGTTTCTTCAAAACCTTTTCTTGTTGAACTTTTTGACAAGCATAGCTATCATTTGCTCATCATCCTGTTCAGTAAGATCTGCATTATCTTCCTCATCTGACACCTCCTTCTTATCATCATCCTGTTGATCAGGTTGAGTGAACACATCACTCACCTGACTCACAGGCTGTCTCACATTAGCCACAAAGGCTGCACCTCTTTTAGACATCTCCAAGGCATTTCTCTTCTGGTGCCTTGATTGTTCATCATTTAGTAAAGATCCATACAAGTTGACAAGATCCATACTTCTGATTGTACCTGAATTTCTTAAAATTGTTGAAAAGTAATTCCATTCTTCAGGGAGGATGTCCAAAAACTTGTTCACCAGAGTAAGGTTGTCCTTAGTGATCCCAACAGCTTTGAGATCATTCACAAGAGCAGTAAACCTGGTGTAGGTTTCTGTGAGAGTCTCCTTTGGTTTTGCAAAGAAGAGTTCGTACTGTCTAACAAGATTGTTAATTTTGTTATCCATTGTGATTGTGGGTCCATCATAGACGGTACACAAAGTATCCCACATCTCCTTGGCAGTCTTCATCTTCTCAACCTGTTTGAACACATCATCAGGTAGAGAGATGACCAGATTGTTTCTGGCCTTTGCATCAAGAGCCACCAATCTTTTGTCTTCATCAGACCATTGAGCTTTTGCTTTCTCAAATGTTCTGATCTCAGGAGCAGCTCCTTCAACAGCAGGAGTTATTGTTGTAACAGAGGTTGGCACATAGGGACCCTCCATTACAATTTCTGGTAGTTGTACATCCAGATTCTCTAGGTAGAGCATCATTCTGCACTTCCAACCAGAAAAGTTCTGATGATTGAACTTTGGAGGTTTGCCCATTGAGCCATTGTCATAGTATGAGGAATTTGCAGCACTGTTGTCCATGGAAACTTGGGAGAATGAGAGATCTAGAATGACACACACTCTAAACTGCTCTGATACCAGTTGTAGGTCCCGAGAGGTTCCCAAAGTATATAGCTTTAAGCTGTAGAGGGGGGGTGAATACAGCTATTTAAAAACTACACACTATTTTCTCAATGTTTGTATGTATTATCAACAAATTGTTAATTACAAACAAGCTTGAATGCGGAAAGGTTCAAGCTGAGATGACAGATACAACAGTATGATCACTAGTCTAAAACAAACTCAAACTAGCTTACAATGAATACACTCACTAAGAAGCACTCACTGTGTTTACAAGACTCAGAGAGACAGCTTATGTATAATCAGCTTAGACACAGAGAAACTGTATTACACAAGCAGGCTTGCATGCATGAAAAACACACTTGCACGTTCACTCTTGGTTTCAGCACTTAGCTTTTCTTGGCTTGATCTTTCTGACCTTAGAAGCTTCCTTTTATACTCATTCAGAGGATCTAAGAGAAACTTCTTCATTGGACGGAATGAAAAAGGAGAAGTCTTGTTTGAAAAGACAACATAACTTTTCTGCACTTTTCTGAAAAGCAGACTTGTCTTCACATGTGCAGAACTTTTGTCTTTTCACTTTGTCTACTGTTGCATTGCCTTTAACTAAATAAGGAATGTCAACTTTGCGTCTTTCTTCCTTGTAAAGGCCTATTTTGATATAAGAAAAAGGTCTGTCACCCTTTTTCAAATAACCTTTTGTCTTCATGTAACAGAACAGCTTGGGCAGGCTGAGCAATTCTGATTTCCACTTTGTCTTTGACTTTGTAAACTGATCTTGCAGTCAAATACAATACATGAGGACTTGGAAACACATTCTATAAAGTGTTTAGCCTGTTCGCAAAGAACAGGTTCTGTTCACAAAGAACAGAACACTTGTAAAGTGCCCAAGCTGCTCACCAGTGTAGAGCAGCGTAGACAGTTTATGTCCAGCCTGTTCAGCAGACTGAACAGCTTGGGCAAAACTGTCTTTCTTGCAACACATGCAACACATAGAGCAGCTTTAGGCTGATATTGCAAATCTTTTTCAGGTTTCAATAAGGCATATAACAAGCCTTAAATTCAACCTTCAAAAGCATCAACAGGTTTGATTAATAATCTCCCCCTTAGATGCAGAGCAGGTTTGACTGAGGCCTTTTTGTGCCTACCATATATGTTGCTGGTTGGATAGTTTGATAATTTGTAGTTTAATTTATGTCGTTATCTTGATAGTATTGTACTCATATAGTTTATATACATCGATAGTTTGGTAGCTTGATGATTGATAATTTTGTAGTTGTTTTATATATGTTGATACAATCATTTTTCTAGCTTTCTAGTTATGTAGTTATGATTTGGTCTATATATACTTTGCTAATTGTTAGTTTATATCATCTTGGTTAATTATTGTACTTATTAATTTGCGTAGGATACAAATCTTCTTGATGCGCTTCTTAGTAATCCGGAGTCTACAGCTAGACTAGATTACATGCTTAGATCAATCTCAACCAAGCAACAATCAGTGGCAACAACGAGAGGAATGAGGGGGATAACGGTGATGATGATGACGACGGTGACAAATAGTTTAATTAGTCTTCTAGTTTTGTGTAAATACTTATGATATTGTTGGATGGTATTGCTGAATGATTTATAATAGCAGTTTGTATTTTTTTAAAATAATCCTAGTTTTGAAAGGAAATCAGAATTTGTATTTTAAAAAAATAAGGCATTAGAGGCGACACAATAGAGGCAACAACAGGCAATAGGGGCAACATCAGTAGAGAGGACTTATTAGGGGCGACATGAGAGTATTAGTGTCAAAGTATTAGATGCGACTTATTAGGGGCGACATGTCAAAGGCTATAGGGGTGACTCTCTGGGGTATTAGGGGCGACTTTTGTTACCTCTATTGCCCTCAAACCTTGTAGTGCGTGTTAGTAAAATTCGACTATCAGGGTATTCAACCAGTTGAGCTAGAATGTCCAGCCTTTCTTGAAGGTGTGGTAGTGGTTGAGTCGATATATGGATATCACCAAACATTGCTTCAACAAAGAGACATAGAACACCACGTGAATCCGTGCCGATTCTAGTAGACTCAATTTGTAGGCGACTATCCCAATTCGTTCAATGATTTCGAATGGACCATAAAATCGTTTTCTCGACTTTTGGTTATGTGGCTGCTTGATCAAACTCTGTTGGTAATCCCGGAGTTACTAAAATACATTGTCACCCACCTTGAATTCTTTTCCCAGGCGGTGATTGTTAGCTTGATCTTCCATGCATTATCTTGTGTTTGCCAACGTTGTCTTCAAGAATAATGTTAATTCACTTATGGTATATGCCATAGAAGAATTGCATGTATGTTCGTATTTAAGGCAACTCAAAATATTTCAATAGTTCTACTTTTTAAAAATCTGAATATCATGATAAAGGATCATGGGTCATAGAGAACCATTTTGACCATTTAATACATGTTTTCATTGTCGACTTTGGTTTATTGTATATTATAAGTTCTTTTGTTGCTGCAACGATCCAAGACATTTGCGAGATGATATAATCTTATGTCTACATGTTATTAAAAAGTCATCATGCTTTACGCAAGCACACATAATATGTGTACAAAAGTTGCATAAAAATAACAGTCATTAAAATGATGATATAATCTTATGTCTACATGTTATTCAATTGTTGACTAATTACAAGCTAGCATACATGTACATTATATATTGTGAGCCAATATAACACATGATGCTTATTTTTATCATATTCACATAATTATTGTTAAACAGTGAACTTATTTGACATATGAACCACATAGTCAAAAAAAATTTAGTTGTAATTATGATGTCTTCACGAACAAGTTAAGTTATATAAAACTTACCTATTCAACTTGATTATGTTAATTACAACAATATGCCTTCAAATTTCTCAACTCATGATATGAGAATTTCATGCTCCTATCAACTTGAACATATCATTTCACACACGTCTTTACGCAATATAATTTTGATTAATTGCAGACCATCTAACACCCTATTGGCAAGATTATGGTTTGAACACGATCACATCATGGTTTGTACTTTTAGCTTCCATAGATACATGATGAAAACGTCACATGGAAGAATATTGGCTTATAATTGAACCTCTAGCTTTTGTTGGATGAGTTAAATAGTTCACATCTTTGAATCTTTTTTCAACGATGTCAAATCAATAGACCTCTCATGGTACCTAATATATTGTTGTTTGAAAATAATATCCATTCATTTCTAGTTATTTGAGTTCAATCCTACTAACAAACATTCAATGTGTACACATTTGCATATACCATCGCGTATCATGAAATTAATAATTCCAAAGTAACCTTGTACCTAACAACACACTTAGATCCAGATTAGAAGACAAGAGCTTTGATCTCTTCGTACTTACCTAAGCACGGGTCATATCCTGCTTAGAAGAAAAGGGTATTGATCCCCTCGTACTTATATAAACATACGTAGGACTCAGATGCTGCATAAAAGGCCATGGCTAAGCCCCCCCCTTATCCTCAGTGTGTAATTGCAAACTCCACAAAGAAGCAAGGACTCATACCCTTCGATACCACTCCTTACTGTGTAGCTCTAAACACCACTAAGAGATATGAATGCACATTCCTCTAACAAATTCAAAATAAGTGGCTCCTAATGATGGATCCGAACATGATGTCTCCAATGCCCCTACTGTAAGACCCAGATTTCTCAAAGGTCTTAAGACTAGGCCCCAGTGGCAACGCAGTGTCAATCAAGAACGAAGATAATAATTAACAGTGCGGAATTAAAGTTAATTACAAACAGAGAGAAATTTTAAGTAATAAGGTACATACTTCTAGACTATTACATCAAAGCACAAAATAAAAACTAGCCTTGTATCCCAGAACTCTATCATTAGTCAAGTACCAAGGTGTTGAAACATGTTCTAAGCCACTTCAAGCTCTTCACAGTTCTGACCTATGAACTAGGTCCAACCAATCGTTTTCCTTTACCTGAAAAATAATGCAACAATGGGTTAAGCTTAATTGCTTAGTGAGTATGTATAATTTAACATTTAACATGCAATTATGAACGCGGGCTGAAAAGCTCATGCACTGCACTCGGCTCATGCACAACTTAGCTGTATTGCTCATGCACTGCACTAGGCTCATGAACAACTCAAATATCGAAGGGACATTGGCCAATATAAATGCTCTGATGCGCGTCTTTGCTGATCTCCTAGTTATAAAACTGTTGTCGCTTTTGAGACTTTTAGACAAAGTCATAAAGAAGCTCTAGATAATGATAACCCCATACACACGCATCAATGTGTGGGGATCAACCACATAATTGTTGTCTGGGTATCATCAGAAAGCTCAGCTCTAGCTACCCTCTGTGATTTCATCATGTCATAAGTCTAACAATATCCCAACAATGAGCAATAGTCTTAGTGTTAAGCTTAACAATCAAATGACTTGTCAAAGAATAGAGGCTAGAAGAATGAATGATCTGCTCAACAAATCATAGTAAACATGCTATGACAAATATAACAATATGCTCAATAAGATCTGAATGCCAATAAAGTCAGGATGATGTAACAAAAGTCTCAAATCACATAATTTGCAGTTAAAGTAAGATCTACAACTCACCACAGTTACGGGTTAATGTGCTTTCTGGGTCTGGCTTTGTAGCTCACAATGTGTAGTGGGTTAGAACCACTATCAGACTTATATCAGACTTAGAGACAGCTTGCTACTTTGCTACAGCCTTCACTGGTGCTCTTTAATATGTATTTTAGCTTCTCTTGTTGCTCAATATGTTATTCATATCATTTTTTATACTTATTAGCCTTTATCATCTGAATAGTGTATTCAGTGGTTACTTGTTGATCTTTAATCTCGAAGTCTTAATTTTCTATTATATTGAGATGAATACGACCAACTATTTTTGCTAGAATATTTCATTCAAGGTTTCAATGGTTATACTTGCATATATGGAGTGTCATTGTGTTGTCATTAGGTCTAAATATATGTTTCTGAGTTAATTATGTCTTTTAAGGCTTGTATGCATGTTTTAGGACTCATGAGTTCATGAATGGTCATACAAGCACACATATATGTTTATTCTTTATTATCTTTTATAAGTTTCTATATTTACTTTTAATATTACATGAATGAAAGCACAAAACACTTCTATGTTTATAATTTGAACCTTACAACATATGCATATTTATACTTCATATCGTTCTTAAACATGCACATACTTGCTTAATATTGGTCTTATAATGGCGGCTATGGACATGGAACACACTATTACTTGAACCTAAACATACACATATATATATGATTCGTATTTTGGTTTTTATGTGGACATCAAGCACACACAATATTGTTTGTTGTTGTTAATAAACACAAAACATAGACACACATGTTTATGTTGCTGCTGTGGCTTCATTTAATCAATAGACACACACACTTAGCTTAACAATTTAAATCACAATACACAACCATAAAACTAACTGATGTTTCTGTTTCGATTTCACAGCACCCAACCCATAATACACTCACACATTTATATACTCTGCACAGATGTTTATACATATTGAGTGTTGTTGCTCAACTGATACATCCGAGATTCACATAGAGTGAGTCTCGGATCTCTCTCTCTCTCTCAATATATATAAACACACACACACACACACACACTAGTAGTGTGCCCGCGCAAAGTGGCGGTGACGATTTTTTTTCATTTGATAACATGTTTGTTAAGTATTTATCTTCTTCCACGAAAACACATGCATTTTGTAGGCCTTTGTGTTTGTCGTACAACCCCGACTCTTGTAATTAATCTTTCACGATGTAGTAGCATTATCTCCTCAACTTTTTTAAATCAAATAACCCCGGTTGAGCTCTATCGCAAGGATCAATTGGAAACTTGGAATACAGATTGAAAATACTTTTTCCCTTTTCTAACGTGATATGATTCAAATCTTTAAAGCATCGCGTGAAAGCAATATATCTGGTTCCGACATCTGCACTATTTTAGTCTGCAGCTACAGTCACACCAACTTCAGCAGGTCGTATGATTCGATCAAAGCATGTATCCTGCCTGCAAAACCAAAAGGGAAGCATGTTTTAGTTACCGGAACACGTCGAGTCAAAACTAAAACCATTAACAAAACTTGCAAGTTTAGGATTATTTGAAGGAAAAAGTGCACAAGAGTGACATGCCTATGAAAATTTCTGTTTTGGGGATAATACATTCAAAACCAACATTTTATGAATCTTGAACTTTAAGAACAAACATTACAGGGTCTTCAAAACCACAACATAGAAATTTTGACTCTATTAAATGTTGGTTTCTTGTACCCTAAAATGTTCGCATTCAAAGTTTGAGACCCCTAAATGTTTGTTTTATGCACTACAATCACCAAAAATAGGAATTTACACAAAATACTGTCCAGTTTTACGTTTTTATAAAACTTACATTGCTAGCATATACCTTGAGCACAACTACAACACTGTCGAAACATACTGACAGGATCCTTTTATGTGCACCTGTTATCGCTTAGCAGGCAATCACAGAGATCTCAGATGTCATTCTGCATCAAAATTTGAATAAAAAAGCCAGGCTTTCAATGGAAAAAATCTAAAGAAAATGGGACTAAAATATGTATCAATAACACCATATAACTTTATGATATGAGGTTTACAAATTTAGTAAGTCGTCACCATTTATAAAAGTTCATATAACATTTCTGCATAAAGAAATTAACCCTTAATCTCCTTAACAGAGTTAGAAATTAAGATGGGTAGGACAGTAGGAAATAATGAGAAAGAAAACGCAGTGCTTTTGCAAAATTAAAAAATTTACAATTCTAAGCCTTAATCTCCCTAACAGGGTCTGCTTGTTTAGTAAAATTCATTTCATGTCTCTCGCATTAGGATAAGTAGAATTGGGTATGAGACTAATGGATCAAAGAAATGAAATTTGATATTGTTAAATAATGATGTTTAATGTATAGTGTAGGGGTCTCTTATGTAAATATGTACTCTTTATATTCTGTTGATTGAATGCAATACAACCCTCGAGGGTTTCCACAAATTATAGCATGGTATCAAGCCTAACCCTAATCCTAAGTATTAGGTTGTTTTTTCCGGTCACCTGACCTCCGGCCGCTTCTCTTGCCGCCGGCAACGCTTCCGCCTACCACCATCGATGTGAAGACCTCCCCTTCCGGGTCAGTCCTCAGAGTCTAGGTCCCATATCATGCAATACGATATCAACCATACTAAGATAGGGTAATTAATTGCGGAATATTAAATTACAAGTACAAACATTTTAGGATTAAGTTCATTACAAATTACATATTTTCATAACATATATAAATAATTTAAGTAAATAACTTCAAACTTAAATAACTTACATCATAAATAATGTAATAAAATTACATTATTATCTCAAAATCAGATGTTTACATGCTTGACAAAAGTTAGGTTGTTACAGAATGGGCTCCACCACGCACAAACTTCGTCCCCGAAGTTAGCTACGTTCGAACAGACTGGGATATGTTGCTTTCATAACATCTCTAGATTCCCAAGACTGATGCGAACCTTTGTGGTGTTTCCACTGAACGAGCACCATCTGTATTTCTTTATTTCTAAGCTTCTTAGTCTTCGAGTCCAGAATACGTTCTGGGTCTTCAACCACGCGAAGCTTCTCATCAATTTGCAAGTTAACGTGTGGTATTTTAACTTCTCTTTCGTCAGCTAAACTCTTTCTCAAATGACTAACATGGAATACAGGATGTATTCCAGCTAAGTCCGCTGGTAGATCAAGACGATAAGACTGATTCCCAATCTTTTCAACGATCTTGAACGGACCAATAAATCTCGGAGCTAACTTGTTTCTTTTAATGAATCGCACCACATTCTTCATTGGGGATACTTTCAGCATCACCCAATCGTTAACTGCAAAACTGATTGATCTATGCCGATTGTCATAATATGACTTCTGCCTGCTTTGAGCTTCAAGTATGTTTCTTCTAACTAGTTGAATCTTCTCGTGAGTCAACTGTAGAAGGGCAGGTCCCGCTATTGGCGATTCGCCTGTTTCGCGCCAACAGGTAGGAGTTCTGCACTTTCTTCCGTACAAAGCTTCAAAAGGAGCCATCTTGATCGTTGAATGATAACTGTTGTTGTATGAGAATTCGACCAACGGCAAGTGGTCATCCCAGTTACCACCTAAATCAAGAATGCAGGCACGAAGCATATCTTCAAGAGTTAGAATAGTACGCTCACTCTGGCCATCTGCATTTTGATGATAAGCAGTACTCATAGAAATCCGAGTACCCATCCCATCTTGTAGAGCTTGCCAGAATCTGGATGTGAAACGACTATCACGATCTGATACGATAGACTTTGGCACACCGTGACGAGAAATAATTTCTGTGATGTACAACTGTGCCAATCTATCCAGAGAATAAGTTTCTTTCATTGGAATGAAATGTGCTGATTTCGTTAAACGATCAACGACTACCCAGATAGAGTCGTGTTGTCTTTTGGTCTTTGGCAGCTTCGTAATGAAGTCCATTGTTATATGCTCCCACTTCCATTCAGGAACTGGCAGTGGTTGCATATCCCCGAAGGGCTTCTGATGTTCTGCCTTAACCATCTGACATACTCTGCAGCTTTCAACACATTTTCCAATGTCCTTCTTCATTCCTGGCCACCAGTAATCGGCTTTCAGATCAAAATACATCTTTGAACTGCCAGGATGAATAGATAACTTGGACTGATGAGCTTCGGACAGAAGAGTGCTACGAATAGAACCATATTTAGGAACCCAGATTCGGTTTCCCTTGAGACAGTGAAGTCTCAAATGGTTCAGAGTTAGAAATTGTAGTTGCCCTTTTAGATTTTCAGAATCTATGTTCTCTTCTTTCAGCGCTTCAGTTTGAGCAACTCGAATATCTTCAATAAGATCAGAAGAGAATATAACTGGAGTTAGGGCATAACAGCACTTTTCTGGATATACTTTTCTACTCAACGCATCCGCGACAACATTTGCTTTGCCGGGATGATATAAGATCTCGCAGTCATAATCCTTGATAAGCTCCAAGGATCGACGCTGTTTCATGTTCAGATCTTTTTGAGTGAAAAGATATTTGAGACTCTTATGATCGGTGTAGAGCTGACACCGAGTCCCATATAGATAGTGACGCCAGATTTTCAAAGCAAAGGTAACGGCAGCCAACTCAAGGTCATGAGTTGGTGCACTTTTCTCGTAGTCTTTTAATTGCCTTGAAGCATAGGCAATTACTTTTCCCCTTTGCATCAGAACACATCCTAAGCCAGTACCAGAGGCGTCGCTATAGACGACGAAATCATCATTACCTTCTGGCAAGGCTAGGATCGGCGCTTGAATCAACTTTTGCTTCAGAATATCGAATGCCTCTTGCTGTTTATCGGTCCAAACGAAAGGAGTATTCTTTCGTGTTAACATTGTAAGCGGCACAGCAATCTTTGAGAAGTCCTTTATGAATCGCCGATAATAACCGGCCAATCCAAGGAAACTTCTTATCTCGGAGGCATTGCGAGGTGTTTGCCACTTCTGAACAGCCTCGACTTTAGACGGATCAACGGATATTCCTTCGCCAGAAACAACATGGCCAAGGAACTGAATCTATAAGAATCAAGATAAAAATTCAAGTTCTGATGTGAATCATAGAATAGTTAAGGAAACAGCTCAAGACATATATAATAGAGATTATACCTGTCTGAGCCAGAATTCGCACTTAGAAAACTTTGCGTAGAGTCTTTCTTTTCTTAACAACTCTAGCAACTGTCGCAGATGGACGGAATGATCAGCCTCCGTTTTGGAGTAAATCAGAATATCGTCTATGAACACGATAACTGATTTATCCAACATTGGTCTGCACACACGATTCATGAGATCCATGAACGCCGCTGGTGCATTCGTTAATCCAAACGGCATTACGAGAAATTCGTAATGACCGTATCTTGTACGGAAGGCTGTTTTCGGAATATCCTCATCTTTGACTTTTAACTGATGATACCCAGAACGGAGATCTATTTTCGAAAAGTAACTGGCTCCTTGTAACTGATCAAACAGATCATCGATTCTGGGCAGAGGATATTTATTCTTTATGGTGACTTTGTTCAACTCGCGGTAGTCAATGCACATACGGAAGGTTCCGTCTTTCTTTTTGACAAATAAGACTGGTGCACCCCACGGAGAAGAACTCGGTCGGATAAACCCCTTCTCTAACAGCTCTTGCAGTTGCTTAGACATTTCTTGCATTTCTGCAGGTGCAAGTCTGTATGGAGCTTTTGCGATAGGAGCCGCACCAGGAACCAAGTCAATACTAAACTCGACTTGACGTTCCGGTGGCACTCCGGAAATGTCATCGGGAAATACGTCTGGGAACTCACAGACGATAGGAATATCGGACAACGATTTCTTTTCAGAGTTGGATTCAGATAAAACGTAGCACAGATAGGATTCGCGACCCTTGGATAGATACTTATAAGCTTTATCAACAGAAATGAAGCAGTGATCACCTTTTCGCTTCTCGCCCTTGATCTCAAGTACTCGGCCGTCTGAAGACTTGATTCTGATGACTCGCCGGTTGCAGATAATTGTAGCCTCGTTGTTCATTAACCAATCCATGCCGATGATGACGTCAAATTCTTTTAACGGAATCGGGATGAGGTCGAGATTGAATACAATATTATCTACGAGTAGTGTGCAGTTTCGATATACAGAATCAGCCATAACATAGCTGTTACTGGCTGTCTCAATGTCAAGTACAAAAGGAAGCTTCGATGGGGACTTAGATAATCTTGATGCAAAAGAAGTCGATATAAAGGAACGACTTGCGCCAGAATCAAATAATACGCGAGCAGGTATCGTATTTAACAGAAACGTACCGGTGACTACGTCAGGTGTTTCTCTCGCCTCTTCAGCCGTTATTTGGAACGCACGTGTCTTTGCAGTTGGTGTTGCAGCAGAACTTTTAACTGTCGACCCTCCAGCTGATGACTGTGGCTGATAACGTGGTCCGCTACGACATTGATACATGAAGTGCCCTCTCTTACCGCATTTCGCACATCCACGTCCCTGCTGTGGACATTCTTCACTACTATGACCGATCATGTTGCATGCGAAGCAAGTAACGTCATCCGGATTACATAGTCCCATGTGAGACTTTCTGCATCTCTTGCAGAATCGTGGCTCGTTTGTCAGTGAGTAGGCTTGCGCTTTCGGTTGTGAACTATGCTGATAGGATTGCTGAGACTGAGATTTATTTGATTTAAAGAATCTGCCAAATCGCTGTTTCTTTGGAGGAGACGGATTCATCGGGTTAGTAGACGGAGCGTATAGCTGATCGCCGTACTCTAAATAACCTCGCTCAATTTGTCTAGCCGCTTCAACCATTTCCAAATAACTCTTGTATTTGATCGCGCTCATGGGATGTCTGTATCTAGGATTGAGTCCTACACGAAATCTATTCATCTTTCTCTCCTCAGTAGCTACCTGATAGGAAGAGTATCCGCATAGTCTTGAAAACTCGTGTTCGTATTCATCAACAGTCTTCGTTCCCTGAGTCAACTGCATCAACTGTACCTCCATCTTATCTTGTTGGTCCATCGGGCAGTACTTTGCATTGAACATTTCAAGAAATTGTTCCCATTCTAGAGTCTGAATCACCTCCTCACCATAGATACTTCGCTGGGTTTTCCACCAGGCTCGGGCAGCTCCCACAAATAGTGCAGACGCATAGCTTACTTTCTTCGAATCTAGACAATCAGAAATCCTGAAGATTTCTTCAGTGTGACTAATCCAATCCATCGCCTGGATCGGATTCACTGTACCCTCAAAGTTCAAGGCACCGCTGGCTTTAAAATCTTTAAATTTGCAGCCTTTTGGCTGAGCTATTTGGGTTTCTGGATTTGAATTATCAGAATCAGATTCATTGGTCTGGACTTGCTTTTCTTTTCTCTTATTTTTCTTTTCTTCACGTCTTTTAGCTTCGGCCTCATCTCTGGCACGAAACTGTTCTTGCATCATTTTGTTTTGTTGTTCTGAGTGTTGGGCTAGAAATTGTTGCATCATTTCAAACATTTGTTGTTGGGTCATATTGTTGGGAATATCACCTGATCCTGATCCTGACATCTTCTACTGAAAATTAAAATCAATTAACTATCAGTTTATAGGCTTAGATCTATGTACCCTTTTCCCATCCTAACAGTCTGTACATCCTATCTCAGTTCAAATCACCTAAATGATTGATACATATGTATTGCTTCAGTTTGAGATCAAGTATACTCACGTAATACTTGATTCACTCAAACTATGGGCTCTGATACCATCCTGTGAAGACCTCCCCTTCCGGGTCAGTCCTCATAGTCTAGGTCCCATATCATGCAATACGATATCAACCATACTAAGATAGGGTAATTAATTGCGGAATATTAAATTACAAGTACAAACATTTTAGGATTAAGTTCATTACAAATTACAGATTTTCAAATTAAAGTTATAAAAAGGGTAACATCTAATCTAATCATCACATCAAACATTACATCAAGTCTACCCAGAACCACCACATTTGATGTCTTCCAATCAGTACCAGATAATTGTTGAGTAGTGGTCTAAGAAAGCTTCAAAACTTGGATTTCTTGATGACCTAAGCACTAGGTCCTGCAGGTGATTTTCCTTTGGCTTTTCCTGTAAAATTTTAAAGCAACATCTGTAAGCAAAGCTTAGTGAGTTTATAGATTTTCGAAATTAACATGCTATTATCATGAATGAATTTGAACAGGTTCAGTTATTATCTGAACAAAGATTTAAAGACTTAAAGAAGATAGACTGACAGAGATAAAATCCTGAGATAACTCAGGTGGCAGATTCTTATATCTGTTTGACCAAGACCCAGAACTGTGAGTTATAGATATTCAAATTGAACATGCACAGATCCGGTTGAGATATATTGATGCTGTTACATTTATTGACATTCATTTATCAGCTGGATTGAGACCTGTGCACACCATGGATGGGTGTTGCCCAGTGAATCATGATAGCTATTTGCTTATCTTTTCAGATTGTATTTAATATTACCTCAGACTTTGCTTTATGATTCGTTGCTATCATGACTCCTAAGACATATGATTACATCATTGATCAGACTTTTGATAAGATTGATTCAGCTTGATTAGCCCTTATGGTCTATTGTTCTAGACCCGGCTATTTCACCAGTTCTTATGAACTTGGTAATGATCTCCGATGTTCTGCCATGTTGACCTACTGGTAGCTAGCCCAGTATGTGGCTGATCCCCACGATATAAGCGTGAGTGTGGTTTGAACATCATCCGATCTTAAGATACTATATCTCAATCATGATGAGGGCTGTAGCGGCAGCCAAGACATATCACGCTTAGATTTATGACTCCGCTTGACACGCATGTTAATATTGAAAATCTATAAACTCACTAAGCTTTGCTTACAGATGTTGCATAATAATTTTACAGGAAAAGCCAAAGGAAAATCACCTGCAGGACCTAGTGCTTAGGTCATCAAGAAATCCAAGTTTTGAAGCTTTCTTAGACCACTACTCAACAATTATCTGGTACTGATTGGAAGACATCAAATGTGGTGGTTCTGGGTAGACTTGATGTAATGTTTGATGTGATGATTAGATTAGATGTTACCCTTTTTATAACTTTAATTTGAAAATATGTAATTTGTAATGAACTTAATCCTAAAATGTTTGTACTTGTAATTTAATATTCCGCAATTAATTACCCTATCTTAGTATGGTTGATATCGTATTGCATGATATGGGACCTAGACTCTGAGGACTGACCCGGAAGGGGAGGTCTTCACAATCGAACCCTCCCTTCTGCTGCTTCTGCCGCCGCACACACAGCCGCCTCCTGCGACCTGTGCGCCGGTTTCCCTCACAGCCGCCCTCAATAACCCTAGGCGCCTTTGCGCCGAACTGCTCCTCGGTTGCATACCCTAGGCGCCTTTGCGCCGCCCTGGCCGTCTCCACCTTTGCCAGCCGCAGAATACCCTTGCGCCACTCACCCTCCAGCCGCAGAAAACCCTAGCCGCGGCCGCTGCCGGCTTCCTCCCTCCTTCGGACTCTTTATCTGTCCACTGTGGTCTGCTGCCGCCATCTGCCGCCAGTAGCCGTCTGCCACCAGAAACCGCCCCCTTTGTGAGCACGTTCTTGTTTTTAATTTTCCTGTTAGTTTTATTTTTTTTCTTGCAACTATTATTATTATTAGTTATGACAGGACAACCCTCACAAACCTCACAAAATCCCACCGCCTCTCAACTGGTTTTTGCCATCGGTAATGTCTATCCCCAGTTTAGTTTTAAGTTAACCACAGATGGTTCACGCTATAAATTATGGCGTCGTATTTTTACTGATGTGTGCAAAGGTGCCAAAGTGATGGGTCACATTAATGGAAAATCAAAACCCACTAGCCCTGATGATGAGGATTGGGAGGCTATAGATTCTCGCATTAAATCTTGGTTTTATTCCACCTGTGAACCAAATTTACTTAATATCATCACCACAGACAATTGCACTGCACATGATCTTTGGGAGGCACTTGATGCTCATTTTCTTAATAATAAATTGTCTCGTAGCCTTCAACTTCAAACACTTTTTCGAAATACCAAAAAGGGTGACCTTTCCATCACCGATTACTATCACACACTAAAAGATATTGCTGATTCCCTAGCCGATGTTGACACGAAAATCACTGATCAGGATCTCGTTTTGCAAATTCTACAACATTTACCTTCATCCTATCAAAGTTTAATTGATGTCATCACTCATACTAAACCTTTTCCCTCCTTCCTTGAAGCCAAAAACATGTTATTATTACATGAATCCCGAGAAGACCAGCCTGAGCCCACTCTTGAACCTCAACCTTCCCTCAGTTCTGCCCTATACTCCTCGTCGGCCACTAATAATAATAATGGAAAAGGGAAAAATAAAAATAATAGGGGAAACAGAAACACAGGTCGTGTTGCGTCTAAGGGTAATACAGGGGGGGTTCTTTTAACAACACTGCTTCTTTTACAGGTAACTCCCGTGATGCAGGTCAACTCAGTGCTCCGCCAGCTTTCAACAATCAACTCCTTCAGGTTCTTCAGAATGCTCTACATCAGCAAGCTCAGGCCTCTCACCATGGCAGTCACCATTGACAGCAGGTGTCTTCCACACCAACTCATGCCGGGTCTCACACTCCATCTGCACTATATGCAGCACCGCCTTCAGTGTCTCCTGCACATGCAGCTCCGCCTCAGTTCACCGATCTGGCAGCTCTCTTCAGTTCAATGTCCGTTCAGCCGCCTCAACAACATCAGGACAACAACTACTACATGGACACTGGTGCAAGCTCACACATGTCATTCAACCAAGGTAAGTTACTTTCTCTTAAACCTTGTGGTAAGTCAAAAGTAATCATGGTTGGTAATGGTGCTTTATTCCCGGTTTCTTGCATTGGTGATACATTTCTTCCCTTATCACAAAATCACTTGGCACTGAAAAATGTACTTGTTTCTGATCAAATGGTTAAGAATCTCATTTCCGTGCGTAAGTTCACTACTGATAACTGGGTTTCTGTTGACTTTGATCCATTTGGTTTCTCCATAAAGGATCTTAATACAGGGCGTCTCCTTCATCGCTCTGACAGTACTGGTGATCTCTACCCCGTTCTACAGCCTTCTCTGCCTTCCATGCCATCTGCCACCGCTGTGGTTGCCGTGTCTCCTCATGTGTGGCATCGTCGTCTTGGTCATCCGGGCACTACTACCTTTAATTTTTTACGTTCTCGTAACTTCATTTCTTGTTCCAATGCAATGTTACCTACGTGTCACGCTTGTCAACTTGGTAAACATTGTCGCTTGTCCTTTTCAAAGTCTTTAACAAAGACTTCACGAACTTTTGAACTGGTTCATTCAGATTTGTGGACCTCTCTTTAGTATCAAGTTTGAGTGGTTTTAAATATTATATACTGTTTTTGGATGATTATTCTCATTTCTTATGGGTGTTCCCTTTGCGTGCTAAATCTGATGTGTTTCAAGTTTTTAGTAATTTCCGTGCCTATGTTGTAAATCAGTTTAAAACCGATATACAATCCTTTCAGTGTGACAACGGCCGTGAATTTAATAACAACAAATTACTTGAACTTTTCCAAAAACATGGCATTAAAGTTCGCTTCTCGTGTCCCTATACTTCTCAACAAAATGGCAAAGCTGAACGAGCCATTCGCACCATCAACAATGTGGTTCGCACGCTTCTGTTTCAAGCCTCCCTTCCACCTAAATTCTGGGTTGAAGCACTCACCATGTCTGTTCATCTTCTGAACATTCTTCCTACTACCACTCTGGCTTCAAAAACCCCATGTGAGGTCTTGTACGACACGTTCCCGGATTTCACACACCTACGTGTTTTTGGGTGCCTCTGCTATCCAAACCTATCCTCTACGGCTCCAAACAAGCTCTCCCCTCGCTCCACTGCTTGTATCTACCTCGGCCCCTCTCCTTGTCATCGGGGTCATCGATGCTATGATATCGTCACTCATCGTATTATTATCTCTCGCCATGTGATTTTTGATGAAGATCATTTTCCCTATTCATCGTTTAATGCACCACCCTCTCCCTCTGAGTATGATGTGTTCTCTGATGATGTCACCACACCCACCTTGATGACAAATGAACACATTGCATCCTCATCCACCACTCCCTCTTCTCCTCCTTCTACCTCGCCTACCTCGAGTGATATGCCCATCACAAATGATGATGCACCTACAGTCGATAACCAACCACAATCGTCTGAGGCTCCTCACTCTCCGCACCGTACCTCTGTGCAACCTGCTCCTGTAGCCACAACTTCTCCCCCTCCTCAGGACCGCACCTCCACCCATCCCATGACGACTCGCTCACGCACCGGCAGTCTCAAACCTCGTCACATCTTCAACCCTTCCGCAGTTGACTCTCTCTCCCCATTTCCCAAGTCTTCTGCTCAGGCGATTCGTGATCCCAATTGGAAGGCAGCCATGGACGCTGAAATGTCTGCCCTTCTCTCCAATCACACGTGGGATCTTGTTCCTCCTCCACCAAAAGTCAACATTGTTGGCTGCCGTTGGTTATATCGCCGTAAATTCGATAGTCAGGGTCGTCTTGAGCGTTACAAGGGCCGTCTGGTGGCCCAAGGCTTTTCTCAAATGTCTGGTTTTGACTATGACGAAACCTTCAGCCCTGTTGTCAAACTAGTTACTGTCAGAATGGTTCTTAGCATTGCCCTCTCCCTAAACTGGCCGTTTCATCAGCTTGATGTTAAAAATGCTTTTCTCAATGGCGAATTATCAGAGGAAGTCTATATGAAACAACCTCCTGGCTATGTTCGTTCTTCCTTCCCACAGCATGTCTGTCGCCTTCGAAAAGCCCTCTACGGTCTCAAACAGGCTTCCCGTGCTTGGTTTCATCGCTTCACTGTCTTCATCATTTCTCTCGGTTTCCATTCAAGTAAATCTGACAGCTCTCTATTCGTTTGCCATCACGGTCGTGATACAATCTATCTTCTACTCTATGTCGATGACATTATTCTGACAGCTTCCTCCCAATCTCTGGTTAATCAGGTCATCTCTCGTCTCTCATCTGAGTTCAAAATGACTGACCTTGGCGCTCTCTCCTTGTTTCTAGGGGTCTCCGCTATACGCTCTTCTTCGGGCATTTTCCTGTCTCAATCAGTTTTTGCCCAAGAAATCATTTCTCGTGCTGGCATGGACACTTGTCATCCTTGCTCATCACCGGCTGAGACAAAGTCCAAACTACCCTCCTCTGGCAAACCGGTCGATGATCCGACTCTTTATCGAAGTCTCGCAGGTGCGTTGCAGTACCTCACGATCACACGTCCGGAAATCTCCTATGCTGTACAACAAATATGTCTGTACATGCATGATCCTCGCCAACCACATCTGAATGCCCTCAAACGCATTCTTCGTTATGTGAAGGGTACTTTATCGCATGGTCTTTTTCTCCGCCCATCCTCTATCAATCATTTGGTCTGTTACACTGATGCTGATTGGGCCGGCTGCCCTGAAACACGCCGGTCCACCTCTGGGTTCTGCATCTTCCTGGGTGACAATCTTGTTTCTTGGTCCTCTAAACGCCAACATGTTGGTCCCGTTCTAGTGCAGAAGCTGAATATCGTGGTATTGCCAATGTTGTTGCCGAATCTGCATGGCTTCGTAATCTTTTGATTGAGTTACATCTACCTCTTTCACGTGCCATAGTTGTTCTTTGTGATAATGTAAGTGCCATGTATTTAGCTAATAACCCAGTACAGCATCAACGTACCAAACATGTGAAGATTGACTTACACTTTGTAAGAGAACGTATTGCTTTGGGGCAAGTGCGTGTGTCGCATGTGCCATCTTCTCAACAGTTAGCAGATATATTTACTAAAGGTCTTCCTACACAGTTGTTTTTAAATTTTAAGTCCAGTCTTAGCATTCGCCCTCCTCCAGCTCCGACTGAGGGGGGTGTGTTAAATAATGATGTTTAATGTATAGTGTAGGGGTCTCTTATGTAAATATGTACTCTTTATATTATGTTGATTGAATGCAATACAACCCTCGAGGGTTTCCACACATTATAGCAGATATGATGGTCCTGATGGATTGGTTGAATGACTTGTACATCAAAGACAACATAAACGTGGTCACAGAATTTACCAACTTATATGCATAAAAGCTTTAGAACTTATTTTACCAAATAACTGCAGCTACTTGGCATATAAATAGGCGGATGAACATAGCTTCTGATGTATAAACAAACTTGTAGTTAAAAGTTTCAAATATCAGAGTGCGGGTGATAGAAAGCTGGTACATACTTATTGTAGAAGAAAGAAAGCAAATGGAAAGACAGGAGGTTAACCTTGATAGATTAATGATGATTGTTAGATTAAAATGTAATTTAGATTAGTTATTGTATTATTATTGTATTTAGTGAAAGTATAAGGACTAGAATAGTCATTAGACAAACCGAAAGGGTGTGTCTCTTCATGAATAGACACAACTATTCAAAAAGGTTTCATGAAAGGTTGCGTCTTTTCATCGCACCTCTTAGTCAATTATAAATAGGAACCTTAGTAAAAATTTGTAGTGTGTGAATTCAATGTTATGTTAATAAAGATCAAGTTTTGATTATTTCGATCCTGTGCAATTTTCGTTATCAAATAGGAGGGTCTTTGGTTTTGCGTTTGGAAAACTGCTGCAGCGTTTTGATAACTAATAATCAGATTATTGCTGTAAGAAAAAGTGCTGCTGAAACTTTAGTGTTTGGATTTGCGTTTTAAACTTGTAAAATTACCAAAAAGGACATTTGTATATAATTATGAAATTCCTTAATTTAATAGTATGTATTTTAGCTTATAATATGATATTTTTATTTATAATTATTTATCTACAAATATTTTAATATGTTTTTCATAAAAAGATAATTTTTTAAATTATAAATTGTTAACTTAATTTTTAAATCTGTTTTAGTTTGGTTGATATTTTGTATTACTAGCTGAGACCTTTACAATGAGATTTCTATGAAAGTTGGGCATTATATTTCCTTCTAAATATTCCCAAAAATAGAATCAAATGTTTTTCAGTTTTACATTAATATATTATATATTAAAAATATATTAAAAACAAAAGAAAAAAAAGCAAAAGAACAAAAAAAAAACAACAGTTGCAGTATGTGGGAGTAACGCATGCAAGGGCATGCCGGTGAATAGTCTCTCATGCATGCAAGGGCATGCTTGTAATTTCACAAATTAAAGCAAGTGCAGTAATCTTGCAGGTGGTAATTGTTGCTGTAGGAAAATAGTAGTAAGAAAATGAGATAACACAAATAATTGATTATTAGCATGTCCAATCCAAACACTCTTTTCAGCTTATTTACGTCAGTGTAACGCAATAAGCTAATAATCTTCATTAAAAAGCAAAACCAAACACCCACTAGATCCCCTTTGCCAACATTTGGTATCAGAGCATACGGTTCCAATCAAACCAACAATCATCATCTATCGATTATTAGCAAAGCACGAATTACACCAGAAGGTGATTCAAGGAAGAATCATCATCGACACCAAGGGCGGCAGAACATCAGAATTGTTCTACAAACAACCCGGTACCAATTCATCCACGTTTTATTTCCCTGTTTTCAATTAGAATTGAAATCAAAAAATCCAACAGTAGGCAACCCATAAGAACCGAAGGCAAAAAATTCAAGGCTACGAATTTTTTTACAGAAAAGCAGTAAGCCCCATCGCAAGATATAGCAATAGATATAGCAAACCCTAGAAATTCATAAGTTTCATACTGAATCGAAGGCAACAAGAATCAGAGAGATAGAACCTGATTCTAGAAGGCACCACCGTAGAAATTTCCACAGAAAAAGTGCCACCACCGTAAGATTAAACCCACGGACAGGAACCACCACCGCAGAACCACCACCGCTACTACAAAACCCACAATCAGTAGACACCGATTTAGAGTAGGCAACAGTTAGGGTTCTTGCGATTTCGCCCCAAAATCAGAAACTTTAGAATACCGATTGCAACAAACCCGAAAGCCTTAGCCAACGATTCAAAATTAACCGTCGGCGACAGAAGAAAGGGTGCACCGATTCCGAAAAGGGTTGCAACGATTTATCAGAACAGAGATTAAAAGAGGGAAGAGAGGCGTCGATTCACAAAAGGGAAATACACACCGATTGAAGAAATAAGCCAACGTTTACAGAAACGTTTCACAAAGAGAATAGACAAGAAAAGGCAGCAAGGGTCCAGTAATATAGGAACCCAAGGCCCCCAAGCCCGTGAATGCATTTTGATCCAAAACGGATCACATCAGCCCAAGTCCAAAAGGTTTCGTATTCTTAATACCTTGTTTTTAAGTTTATTACTAGAAAATAAAATTAGATAAAATCTTAGTTTAATTTTATTATAACGTAACTTATAATAAAATTAAGGTTTCAGAAAATAAATTATAACGTAACTTATAGTTTATTATTGGTTTTAAAATTTTATAACATAATTTATAAAGTTTTAAAATAGTGATACTTATAAAAATTAACGCGCGAAGTATTACTGCTCTTTGATATAATTTAAATTTTAAAATTTATAGTTTTTCATGAAAATTTAATCCTGTCATTTATTTTTAATATGTGACAAAATTTTTATTTTAATTCATTTTATAATAAGGCCAATTATAATTTTGAATCAAATAGAAAAACAGATAAAGAGTCAAGAAAATTTTTAGACTTAAGGAGTAAGCCTAAAATTGAAACCAGAAAATTTAGACTTAAAGCCTAAATTATTGTGTAAGAAAGAATTTTATAATAAATTTTATAAGATTCCATAGAAGAAAGAAAATTAGACATCGGTGACAAATCAGGACATGATAACAATAGAAATAATGTAAAGGAGATAGGAATAATGTCTCACTTTACCTGTCCTATGTTAAAGACAACAAATTACACCATGTGGGCAATTAGAATGCAAGCAATTTTAGAAGCTAATGACTTGTGGGAAATGATTGAACCACAAGAAACAACTCAAGAAGATGCTAAGAAAGATAAAACGGCAATCGCCTATATTTATCAAGCACTTCCAGAAGATCAGTTGTTATTTATCTCGAAGTTTAAGACCGCAAAAGAAGTATGGGATACACTAAAGACAAGACACATAGGAGTAGAACGTGTTCAACAAGCTAGGTTACAAACACTCAAAACAGAATTTGAGATGTTATATATGAAATAAAATGAGACAGTAGACTCTTTCATCATGAAGATGACTAGTCTTACTAATAAGGCAGCTAGCCTAGGGTTAACATACGAAGACCCTGTACTCGTTAGAAAATTATTGAATGCAGTACCAGACAAGTTTCTACAGATAGTTGCATCTATTAAACAATACTTGGACCTAGACACAATGAAATTAGATGAAGCTGTTGGCAGACTAAAAACTTTTAAAGAGAGACATAAACTCAAAAGAGATAAGCATGTTGATAGTCAAGAGAGCTTGATGTTCACACAACATGTAGGTAGAGCTCAACACTTTAGAGGACGTGGTAGAAATAGATTTAACCACTCACAAGGTCGAGGTAGTAATAGATTCGTATCAGAAAGAAAGAATCATGAACCCTCACAAAATAATTTCAAGAAAGAATATAATAGCAACAAAAAGAAATTTACTCCTGACATGAGTAAAGTTTAATGCTATAAATGTAAGAAGAATGGATATTATGCATCCAAATGTCCACAGACAGGTCAAAGCTCAGAACAATCAGATAGAAGAAGACCTAGAACCAACATTGCTTATGGAAACCATAGAAGAACACCAACAAATTTTATTAAATGAAGAAAACTTAGAGCCAAGAAGGTTACCTGTAAACAATGAAGATACATGGTTCTTAGATGATGGAGCTAGTAACCATATGACAGGAATTAAGAATCATTTCAACGAACTTAATGAAATGATTACTGGAAATGTACGATTCGGAGATGGGTCGTACATAGAGATCAAAGGGAAAGGATCTATACTTTTAGAATGTAAGAATATGGAACAACGTATAATATCACAAGTATATTATATACCGAACCTTACTAGCAATATATTGAGTATAGGACAACTCACAGAAAAAAGATGCAGAGTAGTAATGGAAGGAAACTTACTACACTTATACGATTCAAGTAATAAAGTACTCTTAAGAGTAAAAAGATCAGAGAATCGTTTATATAAAACATACCTAAGACTTGGAAAGCCTGTATGCTTATTAAGCAACTTGCAAGATGAAGCATGGCTTTGGCATGCAAGATTAGGCCACTTGAACTTTAACTCTCTAAAGTCAATGGCATCAAAGAACTTAGTTCAAGGAATACCCAATATTAAGAATAATAGAAGTATATGTGATATATGCTTGAAAGGAAAACATATTAGAACCTCATTTCAACAACAAACCCTGGCAAGATCAAAAATACCATTAGAGTTAGTCTATGGAGATTTATGTGGTCTTATATCACCACCTACACCATCAGGAAAGAGATACATATTTTTACTAGTAGATGACTACTCAAGATATATGTGGGAATATTTTCTAAGTTCAAAAGATGAAGCACTTGAATTCTTCAAGGAATTCAAATCAAGGGTAGAGAATGAATATAGAACTAAGATAAAGATATTTAGAACAGATAGAGGAGGAGAATTCACTTCAGGTGATTTCTTAAAATACTGTAAAGATAATGGCATATTAAGACAGTTAACTGCACCATACTCACCACAACAAAATGGAGTTGTTGAACGTAGAAATAGAACTATACTTTCAACAACAAGATGTATGATGATATCAATAAACATGCCCCAAAATTTTTGGGCAGAAGCAGTTAGACATGTCATATATATCCTAAATTATACACCTACTAAGTCTTTGGAAGATATTACTCCATATGAAGCCTTAAAGGGAAGGAAACCAGACCTAACTCACCTTAGGATTTTTGGTTGCATAGCATATGCAAAAGTACCTTCTCAACACTTAACTAAGTTAGATGATAGAAGCAAACAAATGGTATACCTTAGAACAGATTCTGGATCAAAAGCATATCGCTTATTTTATCCAGAAAGAAGGTTTGTGTAAGTAAGGATGTAAACTTTAAAGAAGACGAAACATGGAATTGGGAGGAATACACAGAGGAATTTGATTTAGAAGAACCTGAGTGGAGTGATTTTACTGTTGAAACCCGACATATCATAGAACCAGAAAATATTCCTCACACTCAAAATGAAACAACCTCACCAACCAACTCACCTAGATCACAAACACCAGATACAAATAATGAAACTTACACCCCTCAACAAACCAATACACCTATACATAGCCCAGATACAACATCATCTTCAGACTCAAGGATTGATCATGTACCTATAAGAGGATACAGGTCTTTAAGTGATATATATGAACAGTTATTATTAGTTGAAGATGAACCTAGAACTACAAGGAAGCATCACTAGATAACCAATGTATTGAAGCTATGAAAGCAGAGATTGATTCTATCACCAAGAACAATACATGGAGGTTAACCACTTTACCTAGGAATCATAAAGTAATAGGCTTAAAGTGGGTATTTAAGACAAAGAGAAATGCCAATGGAGAAATAGTTAAACACAAAGAAAGATTAGTAGCGAAAGGATACATACACGAACATGGCATAGACTGTGAAGAAGTCTTTGCACCTGTAGCTAGATTTGAGACAATACGGCTGATATTAGCACTGGCAGCTTACAATAAATGGGAAGTACACCATCTAGATGTAAAATCAACATTTTTAAAAGGAGATTTACAAAAGGAAGTATATGTTTCACAACCAAAAGGTTTTATGCAGCCAAGACATGAAGGCAAGGTTAATAAACTCGCTAAAGCTCTATATGGTCTTAGACAAGCACCACGAGCATGGTACACAAAATTAGATAAGACCCTGAAAGAATTAGACTTTAGCAAGTGTGCGTTAGAACAAGCTGTTTACACAAGAATAACCAAGTCATCAACATTATTGATAGGAGTATATGTAGATGACTTGATAATCACTGGAACACCAAAACAAGAGATAGATTTATTCAAGGATCAAATGAAGGATAAGTTTGAGATGAGTGATCTCGACTTATTAGCCTATTATCTAGGAATTGAAGTTATGCAAAGTTATGGCAAGATATCAATTAAACAAACAGCCTACGCAAATAAGATACTCAAAGATGCAGGAATGTTAGACTGCAATGATGCAAAAATACCTATGGAACCACGATTCAAATTGACAAACCTTACAGAAGGAACTTATGTAGATGCCACAGAATATCGAAGCATAATTGGATGTTTACGATACTTACTACATACTAGACCCGACTTAAGTTACTCAGTTGGATTACTTAGTCGTTTTATGCATGAGCCTCAAAAGCAACATATGAAAGCTATTAATAATATATTAAGGTACATCAAAGGAACTAAAGATTATGGAATATCTCATGGATACAAAGGAGGAAACAACATGGAAGGTTATAGTGAAAGCAATTATGGTATTAATACACAAGAAGGAAAAGGAACAACAGGAATACTGTTTAACTTTGGAGATTCACCAATTAGCTGGAGTACTCAGAAACAAGGAACAATAGCATTATCATCATGTGAATCAGAGTTTATTGCAGCAACAGTAGCAGCAACTCAAGCAATATGGTTAAAGAGATTACTTAGCAAGATTACAAATGCAGAAGAATAGAAGATCAAGATTTATGTTGATAACAAGTCAGAAATAGCCTTAATGAAGAATCCAATATTTCATGGAAGAAGTAAACACATTGACACCAAGTACAACTTCATCAGAGAATGTGTTGAGTGAGAAGATTTGATAGTCGAGCAAATCAACGGAGAAAAACAAAGAGCTGACATACTTACTAAAGCACTACCAAGGATCAAGTTCGTCACAATGAGACAACTACTTGGAGTTGAAGACTTATCAAGCAACAATCAAGATTAAGGGGGAGAATGATAGATTAATCATGATTGTTAGATTAAAATGTAATTTAGATTAGTTATTGTATCGTTATTGTAATTAGTGAAAGTATAAGGACTAGAATAGTCATTAGACAAACCGAAAGGGTGTGTCTCTTCATGAATAGACACAACTATTCGAAAAGGTTTCATGAAAGGTTGCGTCTTTTCATCGCACCTCTTAGTCAATTATAAATAGGAACCTTAATCAAAATTTGTAGTGTGTGAATTCAATGTTATGTTAATAAAGATCAAGTTTTGATTATTTCGATCCTGTGCAATTTTCGTTATCAAATAGATACCCTTTCCCAACAAACCTTTTAATACTGATCAGCTACTAATTTTTAGTAATCCAATCACTACTTCAGAAGATGGAAAGAAGATACCTAAGTTAGGGGAAAGCATAAACATCATGTTAGATTTATTATTTCGATCATAGGAGTTGTTTTGTAATAATTATTATCTTTGTATTTTGTCTTGTATTTAATTTCCATGTAATTTATGTTTATGTAAAAGTCAAGGGGCCAAATGTGCCAATGTGTAAGACTTAATTAAATGGAGCTATTATAGGCTCCTAGGGTTACTTTTGTGTAATACAGTTGACAATTTGAATAAAAACCACCAGTCGCCACTTGCATATTCTCTCAAACATTCATATTGTCTTTTCTTCATCATTTCACATTTATTGAGCTTGTTTCTTTATGTGTGTGATAAGAAAAACATCAAGGTGCTGAAACAATACGGGAAATTCATATAACAATTGGTATCAGAGCTCAGAGGGGTGGATTTCAACTGATTCATACGGATTCTGCTGGGTTTTATTGTGTGTTCTTCGTGTTCTTCCATTCCATTCGGTTAGATCTTCATTTTCCTTTGTTTTTCCGTGTTTCTTGTGTTATAATGGTCATATAAACACCACATTATTATTCTCTACTGATTTTAAGCTCATTTAGTTCCATATCTTTGTTAAAATCATCAAGAATCGGCCATTTTTAAGTTTGAAAATATGGGTTGTTTAAGTGGGTTTTTAACTTGTTCATGCTGTTTTTAAGTGTTTTTTAGGTTATTTTAAATCACCAAAAGTGTTTAAAATAGTTTATAAATCATTTAGAACTGTTTTTAGGCTTTAAAAGTGATAAAAATCGAATTCTGCTCAGTTCTGCCTTAGAAATCGTAAAAAACCTGCTGTATTTCGGATCCTTACTGTAGCATTTCGGACCACCTAGGCACCAATTTCGGACCACCCATTGCCCTAATTCGGACCTCACTTCGGTCCAATTCGGACCATACTTAGGTGAATTTTGGACCCCCCATAAGCCTATTTCGGACCTCACTTCAGTCCCATCCGAACATCGGACCATCCGAAGTTCAGATCAGGCTTCCATTTTCATTTGGGACTTGTACATAAATTTTTCCTATTTCGAACCACACCCATTTCGGTCCATCCGAATTCGGTCCTTCCACTGTTCATCTGAATTCGGTCCATCCGAATTCGGTCTCTTAGGTCCATCCGAAATTAGGTTCAACCGAATTCTGTCCCCATCCGCATCACTGTTTATCCGAAATTGAACTTCATCCGAATTAGGACCACATCCGAACTTGAACCTCATCCGGACCATACTCCATCCGCATTACTGTTCATCCATCCGAAATCACCCCATCCGAATTCGGTTCACAGATCCGAATTTCATCCAATCCGAATTCGGCCCTGATATCCGAAATACTGTTCATCCGAATCCAACTCATCCAAACTTATCTTCCATCCGAATTCAGCTCCATCTGTTTTAACTCCAACCCATCCGTGTCCAGTTTCCACCTCTAAGATCTTCATATTCTTAATCAGCACCCATCATCATAATGTCTCGCAAAGCTCTAGTACTCGGATCTGAGAACAGACCACCAGTTCTCTATCCCGATGAGTACGAACAATGGAAATCCCGATTCCTTAAGTTCGTTGGAATGCAACCGCTCGGGAACTTGATGCTTCAGTCTATATCCGAAGGACCCGTAATCTACTATCGAGAGATAGCCGCCAGACCTGAGGCTGACCCCCCTGTCCAAGCCTCTAAAGTTGAAAGAGAACCGGCAAATGACGCCGAGAGAGACCGACAGCACGCTGACAAGAGGGCAGAATATCTGATTTATCAAGCCCTCCCCACTGATATTCTGGTCGGTGTAGACAGTAAAATGTCTGTAAAAGAAATGTGGGACGAGCTAGAAGTCCAAATGCTGGGGGCAGATCTCGATGATCGTGCCAAAATAAAGGAGGCAAAGGCAAAGTTTACGGAATTCCACGCCAAAGACGGGGAATCTCTGCAAGCCACATTCACTAGGTTCTGTGCAGTCCTTAACGAGTTGAACAAACTGCACATCAAAAAGGATAGGGATGATATCAACATCCAATTCTTTGCCGCCTTAGCCCCCGAGTGGCAGCTTGCATGTCGGGCCACGAAAAGACTCCTGAACATTCCTGAGGTATCAATTAATGTCGTCTTTAAGGAGCTCAAGAAATATCAAGGGGATGTGGATCAACAGAAGCTGATGGCAAATCAATTGGCCTCTCTACTGCTATCAGCCAACACAGGGTTGAAACCGAATGATTCGCTGGCCTTGATCACCAACACGCAGATTCCGACACCATCCTTTGCTCCTGGTTCTTCGTCGTCTCAGTACAGGTATGCTTCTCCTCCGCGTGAGGTCTATGATGAGGAGGAAGCCTCGATACAAGAACATATAGCCTTCTGGACCAACCGTCTCCAACAGCGACGGTTCTCAAACAAGACTAACAACCAACTCCGTTATGACACCGGTCCACGGAGGTACTCAGATGATAGAAGGGATGACCGACGCGATGACTATCGACGGGATGAACACCGAAGGGATGATAGGGATGATCGCCGATATGACGATAAACGCGACTATCGAGATGATCGCCGTTATGAAAGGCGAGATGATAGGCGTGATGATCGCAGGGATGACAGGCGGGACGATCGAAGGGATGATCGTCGGGATGACCGCAGGGAAGAGAGAAGAGAGCCCGAAAGAAGGGATAGGAGGCGCGATGACAGCCGCGAGCATCGCCGGGCCGACAAGAGGCCGGCGGAGAGGAGAGAGGAAAGGCCGAGAGCAGATGAGCCCAAGGCCGCAGATGAACGTCTCTGCTTCAAATGTGGCAAACCGGGCCACTTTGCTAGGGAATGCAAGAACAATTTCGACAGAGACGTTGCATACTACGAGAGAAAGCTCGAGGCAGCCAAGAAGAGAACGGATGCATTAGCCCTCGTCGCCCAGGAAGACTACTGGGATGCTGAAGATTCTGAAGACGAGGATGACAAGGGCAAGAATTGCTACATGGTTGATCGAATGGGGTTGGAGACATGTGCTGATTTCACTGCTGACAATTCAGATCATGCTGCTGAGGGGGAGACAGTGAAAAATCCACCAGCATGTCTGATGGCTACAACCAACGATCCCGAATGCTCCACATCCGGTTCTGAGTCCAATGAGGTATATTCCTGTTACATTCCTGCACATGTAAATAAATTATTTGGAGATAATGAATGTACACTGCACACACAAATACTTGATCTACAAGCTAGATTAAATGCTGAAACTGCAAGGTGTGTACAGGTTGAACATCAAGCTCAAACTCTAAAAGAATCATCTGAATTATATCATTCAAAGTGGTTAACCAATCATAATGTTATAAAACAGATGTTAATAGAAAAAGTGGATGTTCAGGATAGGAATATATACCTTGAATCTTGCATGGAAACGCTTTCAAAAGATAAACTCTCTTTAAAAGAAGAAATTTCTGTTCTTACAAAACAATTAGATGTGGTAAATATGGAAAATATAGACAGTTTAGAAAAATACAAAATGATTGAAGAAGAAAGGATAAGTTTGTACTCAAGAATAAAGACCCTTGACGATGCATTTTTGAAAAGGGGTCAAACAGAACAAACTATCCATTTAAATCAACCCAAAGAAACTAGGTTTTACCATTCTAAACAAGGAATTTGTTTTAAAAATCCTAAATATTTGGAAAAAGCACAAAATGTTTTACCTATATTTTATGACATGAACTATATGGGAGCCGGTCTTAAATCTTTCTTTTTTGAGTCATCAAAAGAAGTTTTAAACCAAGAAAATGAGAAACGTGTTGCTCGTAAAGATAAAGAAATTTCCTTTCAATATGAAGAACTTAACGAGAGTTATTCTTCTAGAGTACCCACTTTAGAGGAAGATCTCTTGTCAACTTATTCAGAAGCTGAATTGAAAAATGAATCCGTAAAATCAACTCCTCAACTTTATATTCCTGCCAAAGTTCATCAACAACAAATCAATGTTTTAGAAAAGGAATTGAAGTCGTCTCAAGAGAAAGCACTTGATCTTCAAGATGCTCTTCTTAAGAGAGAAGAAGAATTGGTAAATCAATCTTTTCAACAATCTGTGGAAGTCACTGTCTACAGAGAAAATTTTGAAATGGTTTCACAAAAATTGAAAGATCTTTCAAAAGAATGAACACTTTCTCATTCCATAAAAATTCCATGCGTGTCATCAGATAAAGGTAAGGCTAAAGCTGAATCCTCTTCTATCATTGTCAAACATGAGTGCTCAAAAGTTTTCAAAAATGAGGTTCCTAAAAAGACTCAGGTTAAATCCAAGTCTTTTAAGAAACCCACTCACCACCAAAAAGAAAATTCTGTCAAGTCTAAATCTTCCATGCTTACTGACTCTAATCGTTTTGTTCCTACAGATCATATAAGGAGAGTCCCAAAAACCACCATGCAGGATTTTACAAGTTTTTTTGTGAAGAAGGCTTTAATGCCAAATGAATTTGTTACTAGAGATAGGATGTCTGTAATCTCTAAAGACAATTTATGTAACAATGTGTGTGACAATGTCTGTAATGTGGTACCGAATTCTACTGTTCCGTTAAAGTACTCTATCAGTGATTTGTTTAATCTATGTCCAACTAAATATAGACGACAGGTTCCTGAAATGAATGCTTTCGTGCCTTATCCTGTTAAACGTATTCGGAAAAAGAAAACAAAAAATAGTGCATCATCGGCCACAAACAAAATTGAGATGTGTCCGTTGCCAAGGCCCAAAACCAAAGCAACGGTCAAAAAGGTCTCAAAAGACAAAAACCGAAGGCAATTTCAGCGCCTAAGGTTCCAAAACCCAATAAATCCAATATTCAATGGATTCCAAAGGGTTGTGCATTCAGACCACACACAAATGCTAATTGGGATTCTAAATCTGTACACGTGCCATATAAAGCTGGAAATCCTAACAAAAAGGGACCCATATTGAGGTGGGTACCCAAGGTTGTGTGATCTTAATGCAGATGGTTCTTGGTTTCCTCTGATCAAGACCCGTGCTTTAAAGAAATGGCTTCTAGTTACCTTAGACTAGGACCCGTTCTTTTGCTTGTCGGTTGTGCTTAAACCGACACGTTTGGCTTCTGTGCACACAGCCCAGGACCCGGTCTTAACTCATCATGTTTTCTGAACATCTCGGTTCAGAACACGGTTTGATTGTAAATTAAAAATGGATGTGTTTGAATGCATATAGTTTTTCATTATATGAATTTATGTGTTTTTCAGGCTAAGTCCATTTGGTATATGGATTCGGGTTGCTCCAAGCACATGACTGGAAGAAGAGATTTGCTGTCCAACGTTGTTGAACAGTATTGCGGAACTGTGAAATTCGGGAACAACCATCAGGCTCACATAAAAGGATACGGGGACTTAGTTCTAAATTATCTGGTCATCAAGGACGTTGACTATGTTCAGGGGTTATCACATAATCTTTTTAGCATAGGACAGCTCTGCGACAAAGGACTAGAAGTAACGTTTAGGGCTAAGAACTGCAGCGTTAAGAGCAAAGATGGAAAAGAAATCTTAACAGGTTCCCGAAACTCTAACCTTTACACCATTGATGTAGCTAAGCTAATAGTGAAGGATAACATTTGCCTACTATCAAAAGCCTCCTTAAAAGACTCTTGGTTGTGGCATCGAAGATTATCACATTTGAATTTTGATAATATCAACAAGCTGGCTGCAAAACAATTGGTCAAAGGACTTCCTGAATTGTGCTACGAAAAGGACCATCTGTGTGGAGCGTGTGAGAAAGGAAAAATGAAACGATCATCTCACAAACCAAAGCCCGAACCATCAACAAAAAGAGTATTGGAGTTACTTCATATGGATTTATGCGGACCGATGAGAACTCAAAGCATAAATGGAAAACGATATGTGTTGGTTATCGTTGATGATTATTCTCGATATACCTGGGTCAGGTTCTTGCGTTCCAAGGACGAGACAGCTCAAGAAATCATTGATTTTATCAAGAGTGTCGAGACCCAACCGCAGCTGTCAGTGCAATCAATCAGATCAGATAACGGCACGGAGTTCAAGAACTCAGTAGTTGAGGGCTTCCTACGATCCAAAGGTATTCAGCATCAATACTCTGCTGCTCGAACACCTCAACAAAATGGGGTCATGGAAAGGCGTAACCGTACGCTAGTGGAAGCCGCTCGTACAATGCTCACATACTCAAAACTACCTCCGTTCTTGTGGGCCGAAGCCGTATCAACAGCATGCTATACACAAAATCGCTCCATCATCCATAAGCGCTTTAACAAAACTCCTTACCAACTCTTTCTGAATAAAGTACCATTTATCAAATACTTACGTGTATTTGGTTGCAGGTGCTATGTGCTGAATGACAAAGACAACCTCGGGAAATTTAACGAAAAGGCGGATGAAGCAATCTTCATTGGATACTCATCCAACTCGAAGGCATATCGCGCATTCAATACCCGAACCAGAACAGTCAATGAAAGTGTGCACGTCACATTTGATGAGTTGGCTGAACTGGCACCCGAAGTTGATCAATCAGGACCACGCATTACACAAATGCCTGGAGACTCTTCCAATAACCCCATTTCTTTTTCTTCTTCTGATTTGGTTAATTTATTTGATCCTTTTTATGTTGAATTTTTCGGTCCTAACGCTAGTGTCTCTAATGTTGTCAATAATGTAGGTGATCCTTCCAGTTCAACTACGCCACAAAGTTTCTCCGCTCCATCTTCATCAACATACCCTCATCCATCTACATCATCCACCGACACATCCACAGTTGAATCTACTCCTATAATACCCTCACATATAATACCAACAATTCTTCCTTCACTTGAACACTCGGGAATCGAACCTGAACCAGTGGTACCTTCATTTGAAACCATCGACCATGAATCCTCATCCATCCCCACATTAACCACAGAGGTTCCATCCCGAGCACCCCTTCCACACGAGATCAAATGGACCCAAAGTCACCCAACAGATCAAATCATTGTTGATGTATCAATAGGAGTCCAAACTCGTAGGGCATCTGCTAATGAATGTCTCTTCGCATCATTCTTGAGTATGATAGAGCCCGCTTGTGTGGATGAAGCCCTGACAGATCTGGATTGGATAGTTGCAATGCAAGAGGAACTCAACCAGTTTGAACAGCTAAGAGTATGGCGGTTAGTTCCCAAACCAAAAGACCGTACAGTCATCGGAACAAAGTGGATCTTTAAGAACAAACGAGATGAGAACGGCATTGTGATAAGGAATAAAGCAAGACTTGTTGCCAAAGGCTACTGACAACAAGAAGGGATAGATTATGACGAGACCTTCGCTCCAGTTGCACGGATCGAAGCAATCAGAATCTTCTTGGCGTACGCGGCACACAAAGACTTCAAAGTGTACCAAATGGACGTCAAGACTGCCTTTCTAAACGGTGAACTTAACGAGGAGGTGTATGTTGAACAACCACAAGGCTTTGTCGATGCACATAAACCTGACCATGTTTATGTGCTAGATAAGGCCCTCTATGGTTTAAAACAAGCACCTCGAGCATGGTATGATAGTCTTTCAAATTTCCTTATTTCTGCCGGTTTCTATAAAGGTGTGGTGGACACAACTCTGTTCACAAAAAGGGAAGGCCCACATATAATGCTAGTACAAATTTATGTCGACGATATTATATTTGGATCTACTGACAGTAATTTTTGTAAGGATTTTTCAGCCCTAATGGAGTCCAGGTTTGAGATGAGTATGATGGGGGAAATGAACTTTTTCCTCGGATTACAAGTCAAACAACTTGAGGATGGGATTTTTGTGAACCAGTCGAAATATTTACTAAAGCTTTAGACGAACCTCGTTTTCAGTTTTTAGTATCCCATATCGGCATGTTGAATCCGCCTTCTAATTAAATATCAGATATTGTCTTAAATAATTCTATTTCAATATATCATGATTGAAATTCCTTTATTTTAGAAAATATCTGTTATTTAAATTTAAGGATTGTGTCACAAAATTGAAACTCAATATTTCCTTATCTGCGTATATTTTTAATAATCAATGATCCTGACAAATTGCTGTGTGAATTGTTCATCACGGAGTGGGATGCAAACATTATCCAGGTTTGTCTGTGTTTGTATGTCTAAAAAGGGTTGTCGAGTTTAAATCTGAAAAAGAAAAGGAAAAGAACCGGTATGTATTTAAGGGGGAGTATAGTTAGGATTTTAAATTTTATAATTCTGTGTTTGTCTTTAATTTTAGTAGTTAAATTTTAAATTTTAGGTTGGTCATATTTTTATTTAATTTTAAGTTTAAATTAATAGGTCAGAAAATCACAAAAAGATTTTAACTTTCAAATTTATCAAAAAGCCAAAAATATTTTAGTTTACTTTATTTTATTTTATTTTATTTTATCTTAATTCAAAAGATCAAAGAAAACACCAAAAATATTTTTGTTGTCTTAGTTTGTTTGTTTGATTCATAGAAAAATACAAACAGAGTTTGTTTTTGGGCCAAAGTTTTTGTGTAAAATGTTTGCTTTTTAGTTATTTTCAATTAAAGCCCAAATGGTTGAGTGCATGTGTGTGTTAACTAATAAAATCCGGCGGCCCACTCCTCTTGGGCACAGATCTTACTCACCCGACCCGACCCGGTCGTGTTTAAATATGAGGGTCAAACAGTCAACTTATCACTTTCCTTCATCACCAAGATATTTTCTCCCATTCTTTCTTCCTTCCCGTCACACAACCGCCGCCCAAACCTCCATGACCACCTTCCAAGCTTTTCGATCTTCATTTCTCTTCATTTTTCTTGCATTTTCCAACATCGGCATCATCAGGTAACATCTTTTTCACCTTATTTCAGTGTTTAACTTCATAGTTTACTTGTTTGATTTTCAAAAGTTTACTAGTTTTTATTTTCGGTTTTTACTATTTTTAGGTACTTTATTGTGTTAGTTTTACTTAGTTGTAGTTAGATAAAATGTTCATTGCATGATTGTAGTATAGGATCTTTAATTTCATGCATTTTCGTCACATTGCACTGTTCACGTTTAAATTTTGCATGAACACATTAACTGCACACATGCATTTCGGATATTCACTGTTGATCCGAATTCGGACCACCACCCGAATTCGGATGCCCACCACTTAGACTAATTTCAAAATTTTCAAAGCACAAATCCAAAGTTCGGACCACTGTTGATCCGAATTCGGGTCACTGTTGATCCGAATTCGGACCATCATAGTAAGTTTAGTCTAAGTATGTTTCTACTGTTCATCCGAATTCGGTTCCCATCCGATATCTGGGTACCATCCAAAATCAGGAGATATCCATATCATTGCATGCATTTACATAAGTCATCATCCGAATTCGGATCATGTTTCATGACCCATCCGAATTCGGACCACTTTCATTCATTCCATGCCTTGCATTTCGGACCATCATCCGAATTCGGTCCCCATTTTAGCCTCATCCGAATTCGGACCCCCACTCAATGATCTCATGCATCATCCGATTTCGGACGGATCCGAATTCGGTGACACTGTTCATCCGAATTCGGACCATCCGAAATCCAACACTTAGAATTTTTTTTAACTTTTCATTTTTCCATTTCTGCATTTTTATATAAAATCAAAAAAATCACAAAAATATTTCCATCTCAGTGCACCATTGAGTAGAGTTAGGATTAGTGTTTGAGTGAAATGGTCTTATCTAAGATCGGTCTCTTAACGATTGACTTTGGACTTTATTAGTAGAATTTTATTCTACTAATAATGACCCGATGCTAAACAGATCAGACAATTTCTATTTCACACTCATCTAGACTTCACATCAATGATTTACCATCTCAAGTCTTATTATTCTAACTCGGTTGCACTTTGCAGGATGATGGAACCCGCAGTCATTCTCACCGTACCTCATCCCCCCATCCCAAATAACAACGCTCAACTCCCTGAAGAATCCATCCTACCCAGCGCCGAGTTTGTCGAGTTGATTCCACATAACTGGCAACTCGACGTTTCCATCCTATCCAAAGAAACCCAAACCCTAGCCTTCGACATCCTCACCCGCCATCCCATCTACTATGCCTTATCCACTGCCATAGCTGCTCCCCAGATATATCTCCAACAATTCTGGAACAGACTAAAATACGTAACCGACCCCACACCTCACTTCACATCCACTATTGACTGCGTTCCAGTCAAAGTCACTACATCTGCCATCCGCCACATCCTTCATCTACCAGCTGAAGTCTACCTTCCCACCCGTGAAGTGTTCGACCCAAACCCATCCGTCTCTGAAACCCTAGCTGAGATTCAAACTCTGGGGTATGACGGTCCCCTTTCTAAACCATCAGACTTCAGCACAAAGAACCTTCAATCCCACTGGAGGATACTATTTGACGTGCTTAACAAATGCTTCACTGCCAAGCATTCCGGACATGACTCGGCATCGGCCCAGGTACTAGCCATGTTCACCGGCTTTGCCTTTGACCGACACGTGGACTATGCTGCATTTTTATTCGAAGAACTACGAAGAGTCCATATCGAGAGAGGCACAAAGAAAGGTAGAAAGTATGTCCCTCTACAAAGATTTCTCCAACTCATCATACAGTTTGCAATGGACCAAGACAACGATATTCACGAGCGTCCGGAGGCTGATGTTTACCCCACGGTGACAATTCAGAAGTTAACTCTGCCAAAGGGGGCCCCGACAGTATCAGTAATGAAAATTCCTCTATTTCTTCTAATGAGGTCAAGGGGCATGGAGCGGGTAAGGGCTTATATAAAAGAGAGTTATCCGGATGAGTCTCAGTCGGAATCGACTGAGACTAACCAATCCGTAGGTGAGCCAGGAGAGAGTGACCATGAGGGCGAAAGGATGGATGTTCAGCAATCTCTGGGTTTCGGTGAGGGGGAGACTGTGATTGTGAGGGAGGGAGAAGGAGGTGAGACGGCAGAGACGGCGGATTCCGAAAGAACCGTCTCTATCGTGAGAGCGAGGGAGATTCAATCTGAGGATGAACTAAGCCCTATAAGCCGGACTCCTCTCCATAAGACCGTCCGTCCAGCGGTCGAAACCACCCCCGCCACCCACTTGGTTTCCCCTCAAAGGGAAACCACTTCATTCCACGGGGTACTACCACACACTCAATCGCCCTCTCATTCGGAGAGCGGCGGTGTTGAACGCGGTCACACTCCTCCCCACGTGACCGAACTTCCTTCATTCACGATTCCATCCCCACAAATACACACGACGCACGATGCCTCTGTGGCATCCCCAAGAGCTACCTCCGTGACAGCTCAACAAACTTCTGGATCTGAGCGTCCCTTAGTGGAGCCAGAAATGACGGAAGGAAGACCGGGAGTGACTCAATCAACGCCATTCACTTCCGGCCATCTCCCAATCAATCTGGAGATGCTAACGGCAGCTTTACGTGCTGCCGGAGTGATTACCCGAGCTGACCTGGACGCCCAAAGGGAAGTCACCGAGGAACGTCACACCGCCCTTCTTTCACTAATCAAGGGTAAGGGTGTCGCTTCCGAAGCTGGCCCCCCACCAGGTTCCCATTCAGTCCATCATCAGATTTCAGAGCTATCAGATAAGATTGATGCACTTAACCGCCTAATTCTACGAGTCCAGGAACAACTTAATTCTAGAATGGATCGCCTGGAGTCGGCAGTTATTGAACTCCAATGCCGCACTCAAGCCGAGGAACCAAAAAGGAAGCATGACGATCACGACGAGCCTGATCGTCATGAGGGGGAGAAAAGACGTAAGGTTCAACATGAGGAACCCGTCATGTATATAGGGGGAGCAGAGACCACTGAGGGGTCTGAATTTCAGGGGTCAAGGGAAAAGAGTCAGGAGGCACAGGAATATCTGTTAATAGAAGATGAGCCCATGGTCGAGGGTCCAGCTCCACTGGATCCGATGACAACTATGGTAGAATTTTAGGAACCGCACGAGAAAGTTGATATCATCTTGGTTTCTGATTCAGATTCCGACACCGAGGACAACGAACCCTTATTAACTCCTAAGCCTGAACCTCAATCTCCATCGAAAAAATCCTCATCCTCTTCCTTTGATTTCCTGAATTCACCACCTCGAGCCCATCAAGAAGAAATACTTTCATCCATCCAAGCTCCACTATCACAAAAAGAATCCCATGTTGTCCTTAGCCCTCCTAGATCACCAAGCCCTCCTCCATTCCAACAAACCCAACTCCCAGGGTCCTCCAAAACAAAAAGGGTCGATTGCTTCGATGTAACTCCGGAGGGCCCTGGCGTGTATAGAAAAGATGACTTATTCTGGGTGCACCACTATACGAAAGGAAAGGTTCAAACACTGCCTCAGGAAGAAAAAGAACAAATGCGACAAGAACGGCGGGGGACTATCATATAGCTTCTTGAAGCTAATAAGGACGAGATCGAAGAACCCCCCGTTCAAGGCCTTAAAGAATTCCTGCAGAACTTTCCCCTGGAGCGGTTTCAGAATCCATATTTAGAAGAAAGATTCAAGATGGTATTCAGAAAGAAGCCTGGATCCTTCAGCAGACGCCTACTCATGGAACTTACGAATGTCTCCAAAGCTGTACAGGCCGAATACTACCAATTGATGCTCCGGGAAAGAAGGTCTAAGGTGTCAAAATCAAAGATTAAAAAGCTCAAGACAATCACTATGTGCAAAAGAGCCAGAGTCTTTTATCCCTCCTACCAAGTGGAAAGAGAAGATGGGACGGGAGATGACATCTTCGAATATGACCTTGACTTCATAAGTGCGGATGACGTTGAGTTCCTTCACAACAGTCTGAAAAATCGAATCAGAAAACGTCTAACCCACATGACAGCTGTAGGTGCCTTAGTTCGAAGCATGAATCGCCGATCGATCATAATGTGCCTAAGAGACTTTCAGATGGCGATCGAGAGTGCTATGGTTAAGGTGGGCCTACGAGCACCGGAACAAGATAGTTTTCTTTTAGCCCACCACCCGGCCTACAGAGTTGTACTTTCTGGAGATCCGGGTGTCATTTTTGTAAACTACAAGGGCTACAAAAGGTATATGCGCTTTGAGGATCTTCCTTGCTACTCCGATGGTACACTTAGATTGGTTCGAGCTGCTCTTACAAAGAAAGTACAAGATTATGATGCTCAACCAGATGCTGAACAGAGATGCTCACCAACGGAGATACAGAATACACTCAGCGGCATAGACTACCTGAACGAGCGGCTACATACGAGACAAGTGACCAGACGCTTCGACGTCATCCTTGGTCTCCGAGAATCAACTGATCACGCCAGAGTTCCAGGACCTCCTAAATGATCGAAAAGGGGGAGATTGTTAGATTTATTATTTCGATCATAGGAGTTGTTTTGTAATAATTATTATCTTTGTATTTTGTCTTGTATTTAATTTCCATGTAATTTATGTTTATGTAAAAATCAAGGGGCCAAATGTGCCAATGTGTAAGACTTAATTAAATGGAGCTATTATAGGCTCCTAGGGTTACTTTTGTGTAATACAGTTGACAATTTGAATAAAAACCACCAGCCGCCACTTGCATATTCTCTCAAACATTCATATTGTCTTTCCTTCATCATTTCACATTTATTGAGCTTGTTTCTTTATGTGTGTGATAAGAAAAACATCAAGGTGCTGAAACAATACGGGAAATTCATATTACACATCATGTCATGTATAATTATATACCAATTTTGTTATTCTTATTTCTTTTTGAACAAGTGATTGCATATAATTTTTGGGTCATGATTATGGAAATAGTTGGTAGCCTGGTACTACTATGACACTATGAAATAGGAAATAATATTCAAATGGTTGTTAAGATAATGGCGTCGGAGTTGATTTCCCACACAAGCATAGCAATCTGGCAAAGCAAATTCTGATACAAAAATGGAGTAGAATTTCTGCCTAAAATAAGGCTGTGGCATCAGTTGTTGCATCAATACCCGCTTACTGATGTTTCCAATCTTCTTATCACCCTAAGAGTGACTATAATTGATAATCCACAGGGCTAGTTAGCAAGATAATGATAGATTTATCTGGTCACTGAGTCTATGAAATTTTTTAGAGCAGGCATTATGTAAATGCATGTTTCCATAGTTGAGCAACATTTAGGCCCCTGAGAAGGCATTGAATGAATTTCTTGATTCGTATCAAACTAAAACATATACTCGATAAGGACAACAAAAAGTTTTCACAGATATTGATGATTTTATAATTTGAAGTATTTCTTTAGAAGAAGCAGGAATCACAGCATTAGGGTCTGTTGAGGACTTGAGGTAAATGTTAATTGGATCAATGCAATTGAAGCATATGGTTTCTTCCCAAGAAAAAGAGAGGGGGGGGGGGGGGGGATTAGAGTTACCATCCATCAAAATTGGACGTAACATGCATCGATCAAGATGAGATCACATATATCTTTTTAATACCATCATGTTTAAAGATACCATTAATTAACTCTAGAAATGTCATCATTTTGAGGCTTTGTGTCAATCACATAAAAAGAAAATTAAGAGGCTAGACAAAAAAACTGGTGGTGGTATACCTAACAACCATAGTCGTTGAAGTTTGGCCCCATAAGTAGAGGAATTGAAGTCCCATATGATCCTTAAAGAAGGCCTGCATACCAAATCCAATTACAATCACCATACACAATCTAGTAATCTAAACTGATGAAGCCATTGAATTTGAATCTGAATCTGACACTAACCTGGGTAGGAAGCTTACATGTATTCACACATAGCCTCACACATTTGCTCTCCTCTAAATACTTGTATCTTTCAACAAACACCTAAAATCAGAGCCCCAAATCAATGTATAACCCACCCCCAACTCAGAGCTATACATAGATATATCTGTGTATATATGGAGAGTTGAAAACTATCACTACAAAAAAATGTCAATTGTACACGTTATTTTTACACGCTTTTAGTAAGTGCGTAAAAAAGTTTTATGTTTATTCGCACTTATATGAATGTAAAACTTAGTTACAATTACAAGTGTGGAGTTTATCTACTCAAATTTGTGTTTTAAAAAAGGTTTGCAGATACAAATTTGGACAAACTAATAATTTGTTCACGCTTAAAAGTATGAAAATTAATTTGTCACATTTAATTTGTCCGCATAAGAGGAAGTGTGGCAAAATTGAGTGTGATAAATTTATCTCTACACTTTCAAGTGTGAAAAAATTAAAATTTGTCTACGCATATACATGTGAACTTTTTTCTTCATGATTTTAAATATGGTAATTAGGATGATTTAGTATATATTTTCACGCTTATTACTGCAATAATTTTAAACACATTTATAAGTGTAGAAAATTTACTAAATTTTTAAACATTTTTAAAAAGTGTGTAAAAATGATGTGAACAAATGACATATTTGTTGTAGTGTATATAGAAGCATCAGGAAAATCCACAACATTTACCCTGCAAGTACCCATGAGCCATTCACAAGATAGTGCAATCACCCTTTTTTTGAAAGAAAAACATAGTGATATGATTGTTAACGGGTACTATCCCCAAGACCAACAAAAGCACACGGATGGAAATTAATAGCCCTTTAATCGTCAAACACATCTTCGATTCAATGGGACATACATAGAAACACAACAATTAATTGTAGGTATTTTGAAGCCCTCACCAACCATGACAGCGGCAAATTTTCCTTGAGCTATAGGCGAAATTAGGATTTTATGGAGCTCTAACAACAAAGGAGGAAAAAATGGTCTTAATATGCGAACCTGACACATGTACGCTGGTGGGTCAGTGCACGGAGTATCAAATAAGCTAGGAGAGAGATCGAAGAAATTAAGGGATACCGCTGCTTCCTGGGTTTCAGAGTTGCTTCTTGCAACCACAAGATGGTTGGTTAAGTCTATTAGTCCATCGTAACCTACCTTCTCCGAGTGTCATCCAACTTCATGTAATCCAGTTTCAGATCCAACACCAAATGTTCAATAAATAAAATGAGGAATAAATTGAGGAAAACACACAATTTGTTTTCACCTACACCATCTTGCTGCGGAATAAATTGAGGAAAACGGGATCAAACGCACCATCTGAAGACGTCTTATGTATCTATATAAGAAGACATGATTGATCAATCAGGTTGAGGTGTGTCTACATATACTTCACAAATGAAGAAAAATGACTAAATTAGGTGAAATCAGACAGTTTCTCGTGATTGAACAGATAGACGATGGAAGAGGCGGTGATCGGTGGTGGTGTGGAGTTGTCGCCACTTGTGAGAAACGGAATAGGATTTGAGTATTTGTTGGCTGCCAGGAGTTTTCTGAGATAAAAATGGCAAATACACAGGCATATGGAGTGGTGGTAGGCGATAGGCAGGGGAGGGCGACGACGAGGGCGGCGGCAGCAGAGGAAGGCAGAAGAAGGACGATGTTGGTTGGTGGTACTGCTGGTGAGCGACGGGATTTGACGGTGGAGGGGGAAACAAAGGAGATCTGAAAAGATGATTTATGTTTCCAAGATTTGTTGAACGAAATTTGAATTTCAAATTCAAAAAGCTGCAAACACTTGTACCATTGCAATAAAATCTTGTGCATTGTCTTAAAATTCAAGATTGGGTTATATGTGATTGTACATTGTGCGTTATAATTAGTAAAAAGCTAAATACTTTATCAGTAGTGAAGATATATATATATATATATATATATATATATATATATATATATATATATATATATATATATATATATATATATATATATATCACATGTCCTTAAATCTTTCGGTATGTTTGAAAGCGAGAAAGACCGATACGGTAAAGAAATACCCGCAACTGTTTGAAGCTAAGTAACTTCGAGGACGAAGTTCAAGCGTGGTGGAGCCCAGGCTGTAGCATCCTCGGAATTAAAGTGTTTTAATTGAGGATAATTAGTTTAATTTTTGAATTAAATGTAATCAAGTTGGATTATATATGATAATTATGTATTTGGAAAGTTGAAAAGTTGGTTGCTATGTTAAGAAATTAAGAAATTTTAGAATTTTCAAATTATTAAGTATAGTGAATTATAAGTGTTAGTGATGATAAAATGAAGATTGAAACTTTATTTAAAGAAATCAGATAAGTAGATGGGCTAATTGTGCCAAAAGCTGAAATTGATGAATAAAAAGACCATTAGTCTTTCATTCTCATATTACCAACTCTTCGAATTAAATGTAATCAAGTTGGATTATGTATGACAATTATGTATTTGGAAAGTTGAAAAGCTGGTTGCTATGTAATGAAATTAAGAAATTTTAAAATTTTCAAATTATTAAGTAAGTACAATGAATTATAAGTGTTAGTGATGATAAACTAAAGATTGAAATTTTATTTAAAGAAATCAGATAAGTTGAGGGGCTAATTGTGCCAAAAGCTGAAATTGATGAATAAAATGACCATTAGTCTTTCATTCTCATTTTACCAACTCTTCATTTCAAAACACACACACACACACACACACACAAATACTCTCTATTCTGCTGGGAATTTAAATTTGTGGAGAAAATTCGTGGATTAAAGGCAAATACAACAAGAATCAAGTGGAATCAAAGGGAGAAAAGTTATTTAGTTGAGGTGTTCTTGAAAGAACTTGAAATGTGCAAAAATTCAGATTTTAATCTGATGGATTTATGATTGCGTGTATGTTATTCTAGTTGGAAATCATCAATTGAAGTCCCTAGAAGGCTCAATAACAAAAATCGTCCATTAAATCAAACAAAAAGGTGAGAAATCTGAACTTTTGTGAGTTTTGTGTTCTTGAGAAAAAGTCTCTATTTTGGTTAAATCTGGACGAAATTAAGTGTTTATGATAAGAAATTGGTCTAAAAACACCCCATAGATGTTTATATAACATTATTTCGGATTGCATGTGCTTAGAAATGTGTTTGGTAGATTTTTGATTGAAAACCCGTACCTGCGACTTGCAAACCTGCATATCGACTCGCCTAGTCGCAGGGGTGACTCGGCGAGTCGCCAAGAACACATTAAAGATCTTGAAAAATTGCTAAGTGTTGAGACCCGAACTCGGATGGGTCAATTTCGGGTCAATATAATTTGGGTTGCATCTCGGATATAATCGAAATCCGGCCGAGATCCGAAATTCGGACCTCGACTCGGTGATTCAGACCAGCCGACTCGGCGAGTCAGCCACAGTTAATGCTGTCACACGCTGATACCCCGCTTGGCAACGAGGCGTGACGCCGTGGAAACAAAGTCCCATTCTTAATGAACGACTTCTAAATGGGACGTTTTCGCAGTACATTAATGATAAATAGTATTTTACAATCATGAAATAAATGAGTTCACGAATTATGGAGATTAAAGTACAAAAATAAGTAATAACTAGTTATGCAAATAAATCTCCAAGTTTGTTTAGAAAATGCCCCGTGACCCCCAAAAGCTGGTAAAATTCGGTCGTTTGCCGTATATGCAGAATGTAGCTCTTAAGGTGCTGAGAAAAATAGGCTAAATACGTCAACTTAAAGTTGGTGAGATCATAGGTTTACTCGATAAGTAAGACATTGTATGGAAAAAACAAGATTTCAGTGAGTTATAAAACAAAAGCGAATCATATAGTTTAAGTATGACCATAAGCCTCAGGACCCCGAAACTTAACTTTTGAGTGCCCTATGTTGTATCTAACAACATAATACAAAGAATTGCCAAATAATTATGCATCCGTTTACAATTGGTGCGACCAACCCGGATGGGGGCGTCAACCCAAATAGACTATCCACAATATTCACGTTTACTAGGCATGACAATGGGGCGTGTTCGGGGTGGGGACCCCATTCCCCGTCCCCGTCCCCATCCCCGACGGGGATTAAATTTCTCATCCCATCCCCGCCCCCACTGGGGTTCGGGGATCCCCGTCGAGGTTTCGGGTAATTTGTTCGTTTGACAATCGATTAAAAAAACTAAATAAATTGACATAAGATAATATAAAATAATAAAATAAGCATGATAAATCTTAATGATAAGTATCACCCTAATATGACCGATTACGAAATTAAAATAAACTACGTAACAAACGAAAATGCGATAATTTGTAGCAACGCCATCAAATCATGGAAATACAATTCATACGAAAATACATAACAAACGAAAGTACATAAATTCCTCGTCAAATTCCTCACACCATCGTACTTTACAGCATCTCCACTGTAGCAGAATCTACAATAAAGTTTAAAAATAATGCAATTAGTATTTTACATGTTATCATAAACATTTGTAAATTAAAGTTTATACAATTACCATGAGCATCCGGATCATCATCTTCAAACACGATTGCAATGTTAGCAACTGTTAATTGATCAGCTACTTTTAGAATAAACAAAAACATATGCATGTTACATTATAAAATAAATAATAAAAAAACAATCACATTAACAAAACTTGATAAAAATACCTTTCATCATCTCTTCTCGTACCCAACTTTGTGAACACATTAATGCTTTAATTGTGTCTGGAAGAAGTCAGCTTCGATGTGGACTAATCAATCTTCCACTAGCACTAAAAGCCGACTCGGAAGCCACAGTAGAGACGGGAACACATTAATGCTTCTATTTCTGCCTATATCTTCCACCAAAGCAACACATCAAACTTTGCAGGTTGTGGCTCATTAAAATCCTCTAAATAATGATCAAATTCAGTTTCACAGCAGATGGAGGATCTTTGCTCTTATACATTAAGTACATATCCCAAGAAGTCAAGTCTCCATCACCAGACACTTCATTTATAGATCATTGCATGCTATCTCTAACCACTTGTTCACTTTGTGAATTTCTCTCTTGGTATTCATTTACCAACTCAACACAAAGCTTTTTCACATTCTCAATTTGAACCATATGATCATTTGGGTATACAAGTGGAAAATAAAATTCAATCATTTCCATCTTGTATCTTGGGTCTAAAACTGTAGCAACACCCATCAATTAATGTGGTTTAACCCAATACTGCTCAAATTTACCAATCATACGTGTAGCCATATTGCTATTGACACTACTATTAGATGAAATCCATTTGGATAAGGCAAGCCTAATCTCACAAATCTTGGAAAAGTACATATTAGCTGTGGGATATGATGTTCCAGAAAATAAAAGAGTAATATCATTAACAACTTCAATCTCTCACAAATTTGTTGTGCATTCTCCCAATCTAATGGACTAAGCAAGGTGTTGTAAAGAGGTTCACGTTGTTTTAAACGTGCAAACACATCTTTATAAATCAAAACAGTTTTTAACATGAGAAAAGTGGAATTCCATCTAGTTGGACAATCTAATCCTAACTTTTTTGAATAAGTTAGTTTCAATTATCTACAAGCTTCCTCAAACTTCTCAATTCTTTTGGGTGTTACTGTCCAAAAATTCACACTTTCACGCACATTTTCAATCGCATCCTTAATAACATCCAACCCTATCTTCGCAACTAAATTCAAAATATGCTCACAACAATGCATGTGAAGGTAAGAACCATCATGAATCAGTTTACTCAACTGCAATTAATCCTTAATCTTACCAATCATGGAATCATTGGTTGAGCAATTGTCGACGGTGATGGTTGACAACTTTGTATCGATATTCCATTCCATTAATGCATCCATCTACACGTCAGTTAAAACTTCACTTTTGTGGGGGCAAGGCACGTAAGTAAACATAATTCAAAAATATAATAACAATTACAATATGTAACCAAAATTTAATAAAACTAAAAAGAAACTAATTGTTTGACAAGATGTAAAGTCCACTCATGATCAACTTTGTATCTTAAACATTTATAAATTAAAGTTAATAAAACTAATTCAAAAACTAATTGTTACCTTAAAAGTTTACTTTGTAAAGTCCACTCATCATCAATGTAATGCACCGTAATAGTCATAAAACCTCTTGTTTGACAAGATGTCCACATATCCATTGTAACGGCCACTCTACTTTGATTGATCTCCAAAGTCTTAACAACTTTATTCTTCTGTCGATCATAAAGTTTGATGATGTCACTCCTCACCGTGTTAAGAGTTGGACACTTGAATAATGGTTGAATCATTTTCGAATAAAGCCTAAACCCAGCTTGATCAACAAAAGAGAGCAGATATTCATGTAAAAGAATCATTTCTGCAAGTGCGTCCCGTCCATTTTTCTCGTTATATTCGCGAATGGTTAAATTAGATTTCGTACTACTTGACAAAAAGTTTTGTCGAAGATCCGTTGTTTTCCTTGCCACACACCTATCCATATGATCGTGCAAATGTTTGGTTCCATTTTTTGGCTCCCCTCCAAGTAATTTCTTACAGTAGTTGCATAGTGCTTTGATAACTCCATCCACCGTAATTCTTTGAAAATGTTGCCAAACAACACTTTTCAGCCTTTTACTCGAAGGTTCGATATTCGGTTGACTTGAATCTTCAATGGTTTGTGGTGTAGAATCATCCTTTGGAGAGTTCGAAGAAACGACCGGTGTAGAATAATCCTTCGGAGAGTCCGAATTCATTTACTTGTCCATCAAATTAAAATTTTAAGATATTAGTAACTAATATTTCAAAATTGAAAAATATGTCTAGGTAATAAGTAACTAAACTAACTTTGTATTTAACATTTGCCCATAATTATATAAGTTAGTATCATTAAAGTAACTTCAAAAATAGAAAACAATGCAAGATTATAAATATGTTCTAAGCAAAGTGTGTTTCAAACTAACTTCAAATAAAGTAAGCAATAAATGATATGAATTTGAATTGGGTAAAGAAATTATTTGATAATGAATAAAGTAAAAATTCTTTGAAATGGGTAAAGCCTAATTTGGAATTCTATTGGAAAACTATAAAAACTTGAAAAACTTGAAAATCCTACCAATTATAGACACAGATCGAACCAGATTTTTATTTTTATATTTCTATACTAAATTTATTTCTATATTTCTATATCAAACTTATTTTCATAAAAAGCAAAGAGTTTCAGTAGATTTGTAGATGCATGACAACATTTATTTCTATATTTCTATATCAAATTTATTTTCATAAAAAGCAAAGAGTTTCAGCAGATCTATAGATGCATAACAACATTTATATACCAAATGTATTTTCAAAATAAAGTGTGTAAGAGATACAGAGAGATCGAAGTATCGAACCTGTTGCAGGTCGCAGATGGTGTGGAGAAGATGACGGCGATGAGGAGAAGACGACGAGCAGGAGATGACGGCGAGCAGGAGACGACGGCGAGCAAGAGACCAGCAGGAGACGACGGTTGATGCCACTGCTGGTGTGTCTGCCGGTGGTTGCTGCCACTGCTGGTCTAGCTGGTGGTGGGCGGTGGACCGGCGGCGTGGTGACTGGTGCAGCAGGGTGCTGATTGGAATTGAGAGAGTAAGAGGAAATGTCAAATGAGGAGGGGAATAGGAAATGAGGAATGCAGGTAGACACCTAGGGTTAGAAGAAAAGAATTGTATCTGATTTTCATTGAAAAGCCATAAAATTAATTATTTATCGGGTTACAGGGATTACCCGCCCCGCCCCTGACTTTTTCATTTTGGGGATTTCCCGAACTCGTCCCCGTCCCCGGTCAACTCGGGTTTTCCCCGGTCAAATTGGGGTCCGATACTGGATTCCCCGTCGGGTTCGGATATTTTTGCCATGCCTAACGTTTACGTAGTAATTAACGGTTCATGATTGAGGGCGGTGGTGAAGTAACAATCTTGTGTAATACGAAAAATGATTCAAGTACTTGTGTCCATATAAAATAAAAGTTGAACATGTATTCTCACCCCAAAATAATACAAACAATTAAAAATGGGGCTATGAAAACTCACTCTAAATGATGGCAAAAAGAGCATTAATACGGAGATTGCGTTGATGACTTGTGATGAAACTTGATGTATTTAACCGAGTCATAAATGATATGAGGGACTTAATAATTCCCATAAATGATAATATACATGTATGAGAGTTTTTATACTTTAAATCACCCAACTTAACAAATCCATATATAAAACCCACTTAAAAAGGTCAAGTTTATATATATGAATTTTCGAGGTTTTATCTACGTTTTTCGGCATACTTTGTTGTTGTTTTTTACCAAGCTCCAAAACGATTTGGACTTTGGCTTTCATAATCATAAAACTAGAATTTTTCTTGGTAAGAACGGTCATTTTTTCGAGGTGTTTAGGTTAGGGAAAAGGCTCGTTAAAAACCCTATGTTGGCCATATTTGAGTTGTTAGACCTTTCGGTTCCCAAACAGTATTTGGGTGTTCATAACTCCGAATTAAATTATAAGAACCTCCAAATATTTAGTTAAAACATAGATCTAACTTCTGAAACAATAATCAAGTCATTTCGTTATGTTTTGAATTACTTATGATTTTTCAAAGTTGATGTAATATTTCTGCCGAAAATCCGAATTTCATATCCTTGAAACAACTTGTGATTCTTGTTGTTTATTCAAAAACCACATGTAAAAAAAAGCTATGAAAGACATTTATATAACTTCTTTTCATAATATTTATGCTTTCATTATGTGTTTATATATTTATAGACCCATTTGAAGAAACAAACTTTAAAACAAAACTAGTGGTTTTTAAACTTGACTTTTAATGAAACTTATTGTTGTTGGTGATTATATATATAATGCAAGACTTATATTAACATAAATATAAGGAGTATTAAGGTAGTATTTACTTACTTTGATGAAGTAAAACAATGAAAATGAGTAGGAGACTTGATCTTGAACTAGGTTGCACAAAAGTTTCTTGAAAAACTTGAAGGAATAAAAGTTGCAACTTTGGCTTGTGTGGCTTCCTTTTGGCGGGATTTGAGAGAGGAGAAAAGGGAGAATTTTTGGTGTTTAAAAAGTGTGAAGTAAATGAGGAATGAGCTCTATATTTATAGAGAATGTTTGGTCTTGCAAAGTGGAGGTGGAGTGAAAATCTAACCAAAGATTGTGATGGAGAAAAGAAATGGTGGAAGGGATTTGATTGAGATGGTGAATCGGATTCTAAATAAAAGATTGAAGTCAACACCTACAATGCTACTACCTATGGCCGGCCACCATGAGGTATTTAAAATGTATTTTCATTTTTTTATAAAAGTATTTAGAATGTATTCTTGTATTTTCCTTTTTATCTAATTTCATAAATACTTATGAATGCACTGGTTTAATGAATTGTTTTAGTCTTGCATAATTAAAGTTATGTAAGTTTGTTAACGCATGATTAGTGTCACTAATCTTAATTTAATTATGCAATTAGTTGAATTAATCCCTCATATCGTAAATTGATCGGATTAATTAATTTGTCGTTTCATCGAATTTCACCGATGAATTTTTTTTTTCTAATTGTAATGAAATTAATTAAGAATTTGTTAATCACATTGATTACTTACTAATGACTACTGATTAGGTTATACATGCTAACCAAATTTTATGCCGGTTGTTATAGTCTCCCCTGTTAAGGGAATTTCGTCCCGAAATTTTATCGTGTTTCCTCAGGGGTCTTGTTAGTTGAAAAGAGGTGAGGGTACTTCTGTTTAATCAAATCTTTGCGTTCCCAAGTGAATTTTGGACCACATCTGGAATTCCATCTGACTTTGACAATGGGAATGTGACTTTGCTTCAATCTTTTCACGTCATGGTCCATGATTTCTATCGACTCTTCGACAAAACGAAGTTTATCATCAAGTTGAATCTCTTCCAAGGGAACAACAAGTGTTTCATCTGACAAACACTTCTTTAGGTTTGACCTGTGAAAGGTATTTTGCACGCTGTTAAGCTCTGGTGGTAGGTCTAACAGACAGGCTACAGGACCAATTCTCTTTAGGACTTTAAATGGCCCGATGTAACGAGGATTCAACTTTCCTCGTTTTCCAAATCGTACTACCCCCTTCCATGGCAATACTTTCAGCAATAACCTTTTTCCTACTTGAAACTCTAGAGACTTTCACCGCACGTCTGCATAGCTCTTCTGACGATCGTGGGCAGCTTCTAATCGATCACGTATCTACACTATCTTCTCGGTGGTCTCAAGTATGATTTCTAGGCTCGTGACTTGACTATCCCCGACTTCGGCCGAACAGAGAGGCGATCGGCACTTCCGTCCATACAATGCTTCAAAAGGAGCAGCTTTGAGACTTGTGTGATAACTATTATTGTACGAGAACTCCACCAAAGTCAAATGAGTATCCCAGCTCTTCCTGAAATCAATTACACAGGCTCTTAACATATCTTCTAGGGTTTGGATTGTTCTTTTACTCTGATCGTCAGTCTGAGGGGGATATGCGTTACTCATGTCCAAGTTTGTACTCAAAGCTTGCTGTAATAACTGCCAAAATCTGGATGTAAACTTGCTATCTCTAATTGAAATGATCGAGACAGGCACTCCGTGTCTAGAGACGATTTCCTTGAGGTAGACTTGAGCCAGCTTATTCATCTTGTCGGTGTCTTTAACCGGTAGAAAGTTCGCAAAATTTGTTAGGCAGTCGACTATTACCCAAATGGTATCGTACCTACTTGATGTCTTTGGCAGTATTGTTATGAAGTCCATGGTTATTCGTTCCCACTTCCACTGGGGAATCTCTGGTTGCTGTAATAATCCAGATGGTTTCTGATATTCTGCTTTAACCTTGGAGCATGTTAAGCACTTATTGACATATGTGGCAATGTCAGCCTTCATGTTAGGCCACCATTACAGATCCTTAAGGTCATGATACATTTTATCGGATCTGAGGTGAACAACGCATCTTGATTTGTGTCCTTCATCCACAACCAGCTTTCTTACTCCACCAAAGTTGGATAACCAAACTCTATTCATGAAGTATTGTAGGTCCCGAGAGGTTTCCCAAGTATATAGCCTTAAGTTGTAGAGGGGGGGGGGGGGGGTGAATACAACAATTTAAAAACTACACACTATTTTCTCAATGTTTGTATGTATTATCAACAAATGTTAATTACAAACAAGCTTGACTGCGGAAAGGTTCAAGCTGAGATGACAGATACAACATTATGTTAACTAGTCTAAGACAGACTTAAACTAGTTACAATGAATACACTCACTAAGAATCACTCACTGTGTTTACAAGACTCAGAAGGACAGCTTGAATAAGAACAGCTTAAGCACAAAGCACTGTTTTATTCAAGCAGACTTGCATGCATGAAAAGACACACTCTAATGCATGTTCTGATTTCACACTCTTGGCTCAGCACTTAGCTTTCTACAATATCTTTCAATCCTTGGAAGTTTCCTTTTATACTCACTCAGAGGATCTAAGTGAAGCTTCTTCATTGGACAAAAAGAAAAAGTGGGAAGTCTTGTTTGAAAAGACAACATAAACTTTTCTGCACATTCTGAAAAGCAGACTTGTCTTCATGTGAGCAGAACTTTTCTCTTTTTTCTTTGTCTACTGTTGCATAAGCTTTAACTAAATAAGGAATGTCAACTTTGTGTCTTTCTTCCTTTGTTAAGGCCTATTTTGATATAAGAAAAGGTCTGTCACCCTTTTTCAAATATCCTTTTGTCTTCACGTGATAGAACAGCTTGGGCAGGCTGAGCAGTTCTGTTTTCCACTTTGTCTTCGACTTTGTAAACTTATCTTGTAGCCAAAAACAATACGTGAGGACCTGGAAACATATTCCATAGAGTGTTTTAGCCTATTCACAAAGAACAGGTTCTGTTCACAAAGAACAGAACACTTGTAAACTGCCCAAGTTGCTCAAGAGAATAGAGCAGCGTAGACAGTTTATGCCCAGCCTGTTCAGCAGACAGAACAGCTTGGACAAACTGTCTTTGTTGCAACGATTGCAACATGGTAAACAGCTTTGAGCTAATATTGCAAATCATTTTCAGGTTTCACTAAGTCATATAACAGGCCTTAAATTCAACCTTCAAATGCATCAACAGGTTTGATTAAAAATCTCCCCCTCAGATGTACAGCAGGTTTGACTGAGGCCTTTTTGTGCCTAACAATCTTCCCCTATTTGCAATAATCAGTCTAAGCTGATTTAATCAATAATCACTATATATTTTTACAATACATCTTGCTGAAAAAAATTGCAACATTTAAGTAAAGTAAAATATCAGTTTATATATACTGATTTTGATTACATAAAAACAACACATGTTTTTACAAGAGTACAACTAATGTACTAATGTATATTTCAACTGATGTAAATAAGAAAAGTTACAACATATGTAACAAAGTACAACTAATGTACAAAAAGTTCAACACTTTGGACTGTTGATTTTGGGAGCAGATAATGGCAAGCCTGTCCAACAAATGGACAGCTTCCATTCTTCACCAACCCTGATGGTAGGTGGACTTCAAGATAGTGGTGGTGGCATTCCTTCTTCAAACATTTTCTCCAGGTGCTCTCTGGTTTCATCCAATTCTTCAATTTCAACTCTAAGGAACATAAAGGTAGGATAATTGAGCTCTCCTCTTTCATGGAATCCTCTAAGCTGATCCCAAATCGCTGCTCTCCACTTGAAGGATTGCTTAAAAGAGTTTGACAGTCTGAATGCCACAAGCTGTTTGAGGCCTACTTTGTGAAGATCAGATGCTCTTTGAAAGCATTTCTTCTGTGTCAGGGGATCCACAAAATATACCCCCAGCTCAGGCTCTTCAATCAGCTTGCCATCTTCAAATTCTACTCCCTTAGGCAGACTGTGGTTTACTCCTTTGATTTCTAAAGCGATATCACCCTGTTCAATCATAATGAGGAGTTCCTCCAGCTCAGGCCAAGATCCTTCACTCTCTCCATCAGCTTCTTGACATATGCCCTGACAGTCTTAGCCGTTTCTGTCTTAGACTCGCTCAGAGCAACTGCCAACTCAACCCATTCCCTGTAGCCCATCTGTGCAACATCAGTGTAGTCATAAGTGTCCAGTTCTGGGCCTGTTGCACCCATCCTGGTTATTTTCAATTTCCACCGACTGCCTTTTCTTGATATGGGAACAACTTTGACAATTGCTTCCTTGGCAAGCCTTCTGTCAGCTACATCCTGAAACTTTTTCCTTGCCAAGTTGTCAAAATGGAATTGGGCCCTTGCAGAGGATGCTTGTTTTGGTTTGGTCACAGAGACCAGAGCACCCTTAACCTGTTCACTATCCTTTTCACCTGCTGATTCCTTAGCAGCTTCCATTAGTTTCTTTTGCACATCCAGAGAGGGCATTTTGATTTTACTTGCCTCTTGAATTGCAAAAGTTCTGGCAGCTTTGGCAGAGGCCTCTTCTTTTCTTAGAGCTACCAGGGCTTGAAGCTGTTCATCCCTGAACTCAAAATACTTGTCCAAGGGAAGACCCATTTCCTTGGCCCTGGCTTTGTGAAACTTGAGGTCTGCTGATTTCTGCTATTGAGGATCAACTGCTGCTTTTTCTTTTCCTTTAGCTGCTGTAGTAATAGCAGCTTCAGGAAATTCCTCCTCCTCTTCTTCTTCTTCTTGTAAAATTAGATGCCTCCTCCTGCTGCTTGGCATGTCCTCAGGAATGAATCCCTCCCCCTTAGACTGAGCAGGGATTGGAGATTCAGCCTGAGTAGGCTGAGCAGCTTGGGAAGCACCTTCCATTGTCCCTGCTGGTTGACCAGTGGGTATTGTAGGTACTGATTTCTCCTTAGGAGAAGAAGTTTTCTCCCCCTTAGACTTAGTCTTCGAGGCAAATGACTTCTCCCCCTTTGAAGGAGATGGACCAGCACCTTCAACACCTGGTCTACCTGAAGACACATAGTCAGCAGGCTTGCCAGCAGTTTTGGCAACAGGCTTGGGGCCAACCAGGCTAGTCACTAAGAAAGCCAGGTTGTCCTTCACCTCTGCAAGTTGGGAAAGACAGGTTTGAAGAGAAGAGGTTTGGGTATCAGCAAGGGAAGTCAGCTTGATAATGTTTTCTCTATCAGAACCTGTGAACAACAAACTTTGAAGCTGTGCAAGATGTAGTTCAAGAGAATCTTGCACATCAGCAAGGTTTGATGACACAGAATTGGATAGAGAACCAATAAGTGTATTCAAGCTGGCCAGAGTGGCAGGAAGTTGTTTGGAAATATTCTAAGTAGTTCAAACTGTTAGTTAGATTTCTCAAACTGTTAGTAGATTTTCTGTGTAAGTACAAAGTTCATGCTGTTAGTTGAAGAAGTTCGAGCTGCTAGTACAAAAGTTCAAGCTGCCAGAGTAAATCTACTCAAGCTGCTAAGTGATTCAAGCTGCTCAACAGTTTCATAAACAGAAAGTGCTGATATTCAGGAAAAGATATTTACACGAAGATTCCAGCATATCTAGTATCAGAGAAGTCAGAGTCCTTCAAGGAAACAAATCAGAAAGCATTATAAATACATAGAATAGGTTTTTCTATTGTATCAAGTTTCTGCACATTTAAGTTTGTAATTGCTTTTTGTTTAAGTTTTCATTAGCCTCTAAGGTTGTAAAACCCTAAGAACAATTTGTGTTCTTCGTCTAATCAAACAGATTGTAATCATTCAGTTCAGCAATACAAGCAATTTTGTTTATTCATTTATGTTTATCTGTTATGGATTTCGAAAGCTTTTATTAAAGTAATTAAGTGTTATTCCGCAAACTTCTTAATTAGACTTTGATTCAGTACAAGATTATTGGTTTATACTCTGATCAATTCAAATCAGTTAATCTTAGGTAGTTAAATTCAGATCCTGACAAGTGGTATCAGAGCCACAGGTCGTTCTTTGTTTTTCAAAGTCGAAAGCTTTCTTTTAAAATTTTATATTTTCTGCAATGGATTTTGATAATAGCAGTAGTGGATCTGGGCAAGGACTCAAAGTGCCTATGCTCAAGCCCACTGAGTTTGAGATGTGGAAACTCAGCATTCAACAGCATATTCAATTCATTGATTATGTCATATGGGAAGCTGTTGAATTTCCTCCTGCAGTTGATCCTGAACTTGATGCTGAGGGCAAACCCATCAAAACTCCTCAAAAAACTGAACTTGAAAGAAAGGCTAGAATGAATGAAGTGAAAGCTCTTACACTTCTACAAATAGTCATTCCTAATGCTTATCAACATCAGTTCAAAAATTTTATACTGCTCATTCTCTTTGGATTGCTTTAGAGAAAAGATTTGCTGGTAATGCCAGTACCAAGAGAAATCAAAAGGATCTTTTGAAACAGCAGTATAAGAACTTTTCTGGTCGCAAGAATGAAAACCTTACTCAAATCTTTGACAGGTTCAACAAACTGATAAGTGAATTGGAAAGTGCAAAAGCCAGCCTGGATCAAGATGAGGTCAACAGAAAGTTTCTTAGATCTCTTGGAGAAGAATGGACAGTTTATGCTGCTCAATGGAGAACAAAAGACACTCTTGATAAAATAGAACTGGATGATCTGTACAACAGTCTGAGAGTGTTTGAAACTGAGATTGACACTAAAAAGGAATCTCTTTCTTATAATCACAACACTGCTCTTCTGTCATCTGAAAAATCTAATTGCAGTGATTCCTTTTCAGGTGGTGATAGTAACTCTACTGAAGCTCACTATGAGGCTTTTGTTGCTAATGATGGACTGTTTGCTCTAAATGCTGAAGATCTAGAATAGATTCATCCAGATGATCTAGAAGAGATGGATCTGAAAGGGCAACATGCAATGTTGACCATGAGGGCCAAAAGGTTTCTGAAAAGAACTGGCAGAATTACCTTTCCAGCCAGAGGAGAAGGCAAACCAACTTTTGATAAGTCAAAAGTTGAGTGTTTTAAATGTCACAAACTTGGTCACTTTGCTAGAGAATTCAGATCTCAAGGTCAACAGTCATCAAGGCCTCAGCAGACTAATCAGGCTTCATCATCACAAGCACTTGTCTCTCAAGAAGACAATGTGTTTGACTGCAGTGATCAGACAGAGGAAGAGTTACAAAATCAAGCTCTAATGGCAGAAACATCAAATGTCTCCTCCACTGAACTACCATCTGAGGTAAATTCTAAACTTTGCTCTCAAACATGCTAAAATATGGTTAAAAAGTACATAGATCATAATGAGAGCATGTGTAAAACTCTAGCTAAGATGGAAGAAAGGAGATATGAATACATGCAGGCCATAGAAGATCTTGGAAAACAGATCAATGCCTATAAGGATAATGAGATTCAAATGGGACATGATAGAACATATCATGAGTGGGAGAAAAAGGAGCTAAATAAAAAAATAGAATCCCTAAATAAAAAATTAGAAGAGAGTGAACCAAAGGTGTTAGAGGCTAATAAGAAACTAGAATCTGTCAATATAGATCTAGGTAACTTCAAATTGGCAAATCAAACGCTGGAACACCTAATGGAAGTCCAATTTAAAGACAGGCTAAAATCTCAGCTTAATCCCAAAGAAGGTATAGGCTACAGAGCTACTCCACCCCCATACAACAACAAATACATTCATCCAATGAGTGAGGTTGCTGATAGGCTTGTTAATGAACCATTAGATGAGGGTATTACCACTGTAGATCCTATCCTTGATAACAGTGCTGAATCTAAAGAAGATTAGATTCAAAATATAGATTGTGAGTGCACAGCAGTTGAGAAAGAACACAAAACAATGAGTGCACCTATAGAAATCCAAATCCCCGATAAGAAAGGAAAGGAGAAGATGAGTGTATGCAATGCTGCTCCACAGGTTTCCGTACCTTCTAACTGTAACACTGCATCTTCATCAAAGAATAATAAAAAGGGTAAAAATGTTCCAGTCTGCACATGCCAAAAGCATGGTGTCCAAAAGTTTCCCAAACAACAGCAGGTAAGGGGAAATCAGAGGAACAAGAACCAGATATTGTCCAATAAAACTGGTTCTCCAATTCAAACAGTCAAAAAATGCTTTCATTGTGGCAGGAAAAATCACTTGGCCAGGGATTGTTTTTATAAACCATCTGTTGTAAAACAGACTGTGATTCATCAAAAGACAAACTCTCAAAATTCAAAGGCTAAACCTCCTACTGCATCAGTTCCAAAGAAAACAATTGATCACAGGTTCTCAAAAGTTAATAAGAAACAGTCCACACACCAAAAACAAGTTTTAGCTAAATCAAAATTAAATTTTAAACAAATATGGTGTGTTAAAGGTAAAAACTCAAGTGAACCTGTTGATACAAATGTTGAAACTGCCAAGTCTAAAGTTGAGACTGCTAGTGCAAACTCTCAAGGTGTTAGCACTACAGACTTAGTTCAGACTGTTAGGCTCAAAGTTGGGATTGGTAATGGATCATCTGAGACTGTTATTGAAAAGGATGGACAAAATACCTGGATACCTCATGTGATAACTAAGTACTCTCCACAAAATCCATCAGTGGATCTCACTAAGTATAAGAAATCAAAGACAGTGTTTAGTTATGTTAATGCACAAGGACAACCCAAAACCAACTTGGTTTGGGTTTACTCCACTACTAACTAAGCTTTTATTTGTGCAGGGCAACCACAGGTCACCTCATAAAACAAGATGACATTTGGACAGTGGATGCTCTAGGCACATGACAGGCAATTCTGAGTGCTTGTCAAATTTCAAAGGCTTTGAAGGAGGATTTGTTGCATTTGGAGGCAACTCCAAAGGAGGTAAGGTTACAGGTAAAGGTACTGTTAATGCAGGCAACATGATTTTCAATGATGTTTTGTATGTTGAACAGCTTAAGTATAACTTATTGAGTGTGTCTCAAATCTGTGACAAACAAAATATTGTTTTGTTTACAGATTCTGAGTGCATTGTCCTTTCAAAAGATTTTAAAATTCCTGAAAATCTTGTTTTACTAAGAACACCAAGAAAGGACAATGTATATTGTTTGGACACAGAACTTTTATCCAAATCAAGTACTTTAAGCTGTTTGATATCCAAAGCATCATCCAATGAGTCTGCTCTTTGGCACAGAAGGATGTGTCACATGAACTTCAAATCCATGAATGTTTTAGTCAAAAAGAACCTGGTAAGAGGTTTACCACAAAAGAAGTTCATATGTGATGATCATTGTGTAGCATGTCTTAAAGGCAAGCAACACAAAACTTCTCATAAGGCCAAAGAAGTAAATTCAATCTCATCTGCTCTTCATCTAACTCATATGGATCTATTTGGTCCAACATCTGTTTTGAGTTTGAATAAAAGGGCTTACTGTTTAGTCATTGTTGATGATTTCACCAGATTTACTTGGGTTTACTTTCTTAGGTCTAAAGATGAAACTGCTGAGCTAGTTAAGTCATTTATTCTTAAGATAGAAAACCAATCCAACTCAAAAGTCAAGGTGATAAGATCAGACAATGGAACTGAGTTTATAAACCATATTCTAAACAGTTTCTGTGAGTCCAAAGGTATTGCTAGGCAATATACTGCACCAAGAACACCACAACAAAATGGTGTAGCTGAAAGAAAGAACAGAATATTAATTGAGGTTGCTAGAACCATGCTAGCTGATTCAAAACTGCCAATGACCTTTTGGGCAGAAGCAGTCAATACAGCCTGTTATGTTCTAAATATGGTTCAGATTGTTCAATCACAAGGAAAAACTCCTTATGAGTTATTCCATAATAGAATACCCTTAATAGCCTTTTTCAAGTCTTTTGGCTGTCCATGTACCATTCTTCACACTAAGACTCACTTAGGGAAGTTTGAAAGTAAGGCTGAAGAAGGTTTCTTTGTAGGATGCTCAAATCAAAGCAAAGCCTATAGAGTATATTAGAGTGTGTCTAAAACCATTGAAGAAAGTGCCAATGTTGAATTTAATGAAAATACTGCAAATGTCAAAGGCACTGGCCCTGATTGGTTGTTTGATTTAGATTCACTAACAAATTCTCTGAGCTTTGTTGAGTATACTGCAGAATCTGGTGAACACAGAATTGAAGCTATCAATGCAAATTCTCATGCTGGTAGCACAAATGATCAAGCTGCTGGCACAAAGTTTCAAACTGCTGCAGATTCAACTAATTGGGATGAGTGTACAATTATACCACTTCTGTCTTGTGATCCTCCAGGGGTTCTGAATGAACATGATTCAAATCCAGACAATGAAGTGCAACTTCCAAGTCCTGAGAGAACATCTCCAACACAAAGGGGAACAGTCCCAGATTCAAGTCAAGCTGTTCCAGAAGCTGAACCATCAACTGGTCCTGATGGAGATGATACGAATCTTGGATCCTCTTTTCAGACAGATAGAGAGCCTACACTCAGGGTTCACAAGTATCATCCTCGCAATCAAATAATGGGTGATCCACGTACACCTGTGCAAACAAGGACAACGGTTCAAAATGAGACTGCTGCTGCTGAACCAGCAGTTCCTGCATTTAGTCTAGCTGCATTTGAACAAGCCTATTTCATGTCTCAGCTAGAACCTAAAAAGGCATCAGAGGCTTTGAAAGATTCATCCTGGATTGAGGCAATGCAGGAAGAGCTATTACAATTCAAGATTCAGAATGTATGGACACTTGTTGATCTTCCTAAAGGATAGAGAGCCATTGGTACAAGATGGGTGTTCAGAAACAAGAAGGATGAGAGAGGGATAGTCATCAAGAACAAAGCAAGACTAGTAGCACAAGGGTACACTCAAGAGGAAGGCAAATATTATGATGATGTATTTGCTCCAGTGGCAAGAATTGAAGGCATCAGACTGTTTTTAGCTTATGCAAGCTTCAAAGGTTTTAAAGTGTATCAAATGGATGTGAAGTCTGCTTTTCTGTATGGCACAATTGAAGAAGAGGTCTATGTGTGTCAGCCTCCTGGTTTTGAGGACTACAAGTATCCAGACAGAGTCTACAAGCTAGACAAGGCTCTCTATGGACTCCATCAAGCTCCTAGAGCATGGTATGACACTCTGTCATCATACCTTCTACAGAATGGGTTCAAGAGAGGCACTCTGGACAAAACACTATTCACAAAGTCCATCAAATCTGAGATTCTGCTTGTACAAATATATGTTGATGGTATCATCTTTTGGTCAACCAATGACAGTCTGTGCAAAGAGTTTGAGGCTTTAATGCACAAAAAGTTTCAAATGAGTTCAATGGGAGAACTCACCTTCTTTCTAGGATTGCAGGTCAAGCAGAAGCCCACAGGTCTCTTCATAAGTCAATCAAAGTATGTTAAAGACATACTAGGAAAAGTTTGGGTATCAAGATACCAAAGTTGCAAGTACTCCTATGGATCCTCACAAGCAGCTCCATACAGACAAAGATGGAATAGATGTGGACATTCATCTATACAGATCTCTTATAGGATCTCTTATGTATCTAACATCTTCTAGACCTGATATTATGTTTGCTGTTTCTGTGTGTGCTAGGTTTCAATGTTCTCCAAAGGACTCCCATTTGGTTGCTGTTAAGAGAATCTTTAGATATCTCAAAGGCCAACCACATTTAGGCCTCTGGTATCCTAAAGACTCTCCTCTTGAGTTAACAGCCTATTCTGACAGTGATTATGGAGGATGCAACATTGACAGAAAATCCACAACTGGTGGATGTCAATATTTGGGAGCAAGATTGGTCTCTTGGCAGTGGAAAAAGCAAACAACTGTCTCCACTTCATTTATTGAAGCAGAATATGTAGCAGCTGCAAGTTGCTGCTCCCAAGTGATGTGGATTCAGAATCAACTGAGAGACTATGGTATGAATTTCCTATCCACTCCCATTTATATTGACAACTCAAGTGCCATTAGCATTGTATAAAATCCAGTGAAATTTCCCAAAACCAAGCATATAGACATCAGATTTCATTTTATAAGGGACTGTAATGAAAAGAAATTAATCGAAGTTACCAAAATTCATACTGATGATAAGTTAGCTGATCTATTTACAAAACCATTTGATGTAGGAAGATTCACCTTCCTAGTATCAAATATTGGTATGGTTAATATGGATTAATTTGTTTTTCTTTATACATATGCTTGATTAAGGGGGAGTCACTGTTTCATTAGCAGTCGCCTAATTTTCAACTAACAGCTTGAGTATTTTCTCAAGCTACTAGTTCATTTTCTCGGACTGTTAGTTGTTTCACTTGATCTGTCAAAATGTGCAGGGTAATCCGGTCATTTCCATAACTGTGTGCGCGGGTTTAGATATTTTTCAAAACCTTTAAAGGTTCCAGTTTCGTTCCATTGTAACTACCAGTTGCAAAATATCTTCCAAAACCCTTCTTCGATTCTCTGAACAATTCCCTCGCACATCACTGAAACCCTAAATTCTTCGTTCATCAATGGAGTTCGTCAAAGAACATAACTGTTTACCCTACTCTCTAAAACACGCTGATCTTGAACCATTCCATGACATGATGGACTTCCTTTGTAGTTCCCATATCCATCATGCCCTTACTATCAATCCCATTATCTACATATCTCATATAGAACTGTTTTCGAAATATGCCTCAGTCAAAACCGTTAATGGAGTCACATCTCTGATATCCAAAATTGATGGCAACACTGTCTCTATCACTGAGGAGATCATTCGCCAACACCTGCATCTTCAAGATGCCTCAGGTATATCAGACCTATCTCTTACTGCTTTACATAATGGTCTTCATGCCATTGGATATAGGGGTCCTGCTGAATCTTTTACTTTCTTTAAAACAAATTTTGCCCCTAAGTGGAAGTATCTTGTACATATTATTCAGCAATGCATAAGCCCAAAAAGAACTGGTTGGTCTGAATTTTCATCAAACATGGCCACTGCCTTAGTGTGTTTATCAACCGGCCAACAGTTCAATTTTTCTAATATGATTTTTCAGGGTATGCTAAGGCATCATGCCCTAAAACATGGGAAATTTTTGATGTATCCTAGATTTTTGGCTGAAATTATTGCAAGAACTTGCAGTAATTTCAATGTACATAAAAGGATCCATGTTTCCCATAGGCACTCTTTACCTTCAATAAAACGTCTTCTAAAACAAAGTGCCAATGTTTTGACTGTTGATGTCCCATTGCCTTCTGCAATGTTGGGCATCATTCCAAGAAACAGAGGAGAGGGTCCTGAGCAGGCTCAGCCAAACATTACTGCTTCACCCCCAGGATCCCAACCAACTCCTCATGATACCCAAATGCCTTCTGTTCCTGTTATTAAGCCCACATCCCCACTTAAACTGTACAAAAGGAAAAGAGGACTAATAGCTCCTTCCTCCTCAGCCCTCTTACAAGAGCCAAATAACCCTGTGCAGGAGGACACTTCTGCACAGCATACCCAAAGGGCACCCATTGAGGACACTCCCAACCTCAATCAAGAGGTGGACATCTCAACAGAGATTGTCCATATGGGTTCTGTGGCTGACACTACTGTTGCTTCTGCACAAGAGGCACAGGACAGTACCAACATCAATAAGACCACACCCACGGCAACAGAAGGTGTGCAAGCACCATCTGGAAGTCCCCAGTACCAAGAACAGAGGGGCCCAGAGGTTTCTACTTCTGGTATTCATGCCAGTGATAGATCACAAGCACCACATTCGTTTGCTGATCTTGAGGCTAGTCTGCAACTCATGTTATTGACGTATCCTAAGCTGCAACCTGTTGTAGCAATGTTAGAATACCATCAGTCCGTCATTGCTGCACAGGGGGCACAAATGATTGCACTCTAACATGCAGAAGCAGCTCAAAACCAAAGAATGGATTATCTCCATAAAGGGTTTACCCTCTGTGCAAATAAGATCATTAAATTAGAGCAAATGATTCGAACCCGATTGGCAAAGGTTGTAGGTCCTCCTGACGAAACCAATGCTTCCAAAAAGGGGGAGAATCAGGAGAACCCTCAATCAGTCCAAGCAGCTCCAACAGTCCAAGATTCTAGGCTAGCAGTCCCAACAGCTTCTCAAGCTGTTAGCCTAGAAACTCAAGCTGCTTCTACAAGAGCAACTAGAGTTGTTATAAGAGAAGGAATTCAGGCTCCCATCAATTCAGTCCAAGCTACATCTTCTGCTACCAAGGATAAGGGCAAGGGTATTCTCATTGAGTCTCCAAAGCACAAATTTTCTACTAGAGAAGCCCATATTGCCTTTGATGCTGAAATTGCCAGAAAGATAGCAGAAGAACAAGATCAGGCTTTAGACCAGCAAACCCATGCCCCAATGCAAGATGATGAAACCTTAGGTGATTACCTAAGAGGGTTTGTGGTCAAGCAAGGTGAAAGGAAGAGGAAAATGCCAACAGGGCATTCAAAGACTGAGCATAGAAGATTTTTGATTAACTTTGCCTTTTCAGCTGGCATCCCAAAGAAGATGGCTCAGTCCATGAGCACAGAAAGGCTGGAAGACATCCATGACAAAGAAATGGAAAAACATAAGTTAGCCAAAGTCTCCCAAGAAGTCTCCCAAGAAGTCCAAAGATCACAAGATCCAGCTCAAGCTGGTATAAGTAATGTTCAAGCTGTTGTCAGTGATCCTGCTCCTTCTGTTCAAGCTGCTGCTCCTATTCCTCAATCAGATACAATTTCACAAGCAAAGCTTGATCAGGTTAAAAGGGTGCTGTTTGAGCATCAACTGCAAAAAGTGATGGAGATTGAAAAGTCCCTCGACCAGCATGATTTCTCAAAACCTCTTATTACTTACTGGTATGCTAAGTCAATGGATAACATTGACTTAAGATATCATTTTGTAGTAAGAAGAGAAACTGGTCCTGAGGAAGAATATAAAAGTATGATGCATAGAGTCCAAGGGATGACCAGAGATGAGCTCACAAGAATGTATCATGTTGGGTCTGCAACTCAAGTTAGATCTTCTCTCCCACAAGTAAAGCAAGCCATTAAAGATCTACAGAGCATTTTATATCCTGAGTCAATAAAGAAGGATATAGAAGATGCCAAGGAGATGAAGATTGCACAAGTTTATCTGTTTGTCAAACCAAAGACTTACAGAATCAGGTTTGCAAATGGATCCGATATATTCTTCAATTTTGAATTTTATGATCTTCCAAAGGCTATGTTACTTCAGATGAGATCAGTGAGAATATATTGTGATAGAGAAGAGCTGAAGAAAGAATTTTTTAAGGCAGTCAATCAGAAACTTGCACAGTTGTAAGTTTTTGAAAGCCTTGGTTTGTAAATAACAGTTTACTTGTTTTATTTCCTTATTTGTATAGAACTTAAAGTCTTATGTAAAGAATTTAAGTTAGGGGGAAGTTGTTTGGAAATATTCTAAGTAGTTCAAACTGTTAGTTAGATTTCTCAAACTGTTAGTAGATTTTCTGTGTAAGTACAAAGTTCATGTTGTTAGGTGAAGAAGTTCGAGCTGCTAGTACAAAAGTTCAAGCTGCAAGAGTAAATCTACTCAAGCTGCTCTGTTCAAGCTGCTAAGTGATTCAAGCTGCTCAACAGTTTCATAAACAGAAAGTGCTGATATTCAGGAAAAGATATTTACACGAAGATTCCAGCATATCTACTATCAGAGAAGTCAGAGTCCTTCAAGGAAACAAATCAGAAAGCATTATAAATGCATAGAATAGGTTTTTCTATTGTATCAAGTTTCTGCACATTTAAGTTTGTAATTGCTTTTTGTTTAAGTTTTCATAAGCCTCTAAGGTTGTAAAAACCTAAGAACAATTTGTGTTCTTCGTCTAATCAAACAGATTAGAGATGATTGTAATCATTCAGTTCAGCAATACAAGCAATTTTGTTTATTCATTTATGTTTATCTGTTATGGATTCTGAAAGCTTTTATTAAAGTAATTAAGTGTTATTCCGCAAACTTCTTAATTAGACTTTGATTCAGTACAAGATTATTGGTTTATACTCTGATCAATTCAAATCAGTTAATCTTAGGTAGTTAAATTCAGATCCTGACAAAAGTGCAGAATTGCAAGAAGTTAGGAGAGATGACAGCTGTTCAGAAATAGCTGTCAGTGAGGACACAGCGTCCTGTTGGAGTGAAAGAATTGAGGATAGGGAGGTGGAGATAGTTTGCAGCTGTGCAGTGAGTGCAAGCAGCTGTGAGGTGTTGTCAGTTGATGGAGTGGCTGGGATGGAATCCTTGAACAAATCAAAGAATCCCTTAAGCTGTTCAGACACAGAGTCTGAAATAAGAGAGGGTAGAGAGGACATAGAGGTTTCTAAAGAACCAACTTTGTTGGTCAGCAAGGAAAGCTGATCCTTCAAAGGCAGGTCTTTAGGGGATGGAGGTGTATGAGTGGATTGTTTGGAGTGAGTAGATGGTGATGAAGAGGATGAGGCTGGTGTATGGGGATGTGAAGGAGAAGGAGAGGGTATGGTAGAAAGAAGCTCCATAGCCTGGGCAAAAGTGAGGTTTCCCAGTCTGGAGGGATCAATGGGTCCTTCATCCACCTTCTTTGGCTCCATTAGTGAAACAAAACTAGAGAACATACAGAAGTTCCCTAAGCTGTCCCACCTTGTTTGTACCCCTTTGTTGATGTCACCAATTATTTGATCATTGGGGAGACATCTGATCCACTTAGGATCATTTTTCAATGATGATTCTCCTGAGTTGTTGACATCTTCAGCAGGTCATGTTGAGCAGCTCTCAAGATTTTCAGACACACTGTTGTCTTGAGCCTGTTCACTTGTTGAACATGTCTGTCCATTGTTGAACATATCACCAGATGATCCAGGAAAATCAGCATTGATTGGTTCAGGACATGTAGTTGTGGTTAAGTCAGTACACTTATTCACACAGGGTGTATTGACATAATCCTCATCATGTCCATTATGATCAGCAGGTTCCACACTGGTTGTAGTGGAAGCTTTTGAGTCCTTTTCTTCACAGTTGGAATGCACAAGATCATCAAAGTTCAATTCTTCTGAAACTGATTCAGGAACAGCTTAGGTAGAGACACTCCTGGACTCTTCAAAGGTGACATTGATAGATTCATCTATCACCTTTCTTTTGTTGTTGTATACTCTGTAGCCTTTGGAGATAGCAGAGTATCCAACAAACACACCTTCATCAGCTTTACGTTCAAACTTTTCCAGTTGGTCCCTTTGATTCAGAATAAAGCAGGGACACCCAAATACATGGAAGTAACTGACATTTGGCTTCCTCCCTTTGAGCAGCTCATAGGGAGTCTTGTTGAACCTTTTCACCACTAAGGATCTGTTTTGGGTGAAACAGGCAGTGTTAACAGCTTCAGCCCAGAATGATGAAGGTAAAACAGATGCACATAGCATGGTTCTAGCAGCTTCAATGAGGGTTCGATTTCTCCTTTCAGCAACTCCATTTTGTTGTGGAGTTCTTACAGCTGAAAAGTTTTGAGTGATCCCATTTTCTTCACAGAAGTCTTCAAGAGTACTGTTTCTGAATTCAGTACCATGGTCACTTCTAAGCTGCTTTACTTGGGCAGAGTTTACCATTTCCATCTTTTTCACAAATCCAATAATTTCTCTAGCAGCCTCTCCTTTGCTCTTCAAGAAGATTACTCATGTGTACCTTGAGAACTCATCAACCATTACAAGAGTGTATCTTCTTCCTCCTAGACTTGGAACACTAACAGGTCCAAACAAGTCCATGTGGATCAAGAATAGAGGAGTATCTATAGAAAAATTATGCTCGGATTTAAAAGATGATTTCCTCTGCTTGCCTTTCTCACAAGCTGTGCATAGTCTATCCTTAACAAAAGTTATAGAAGGCAAACCTATCACCAACTCTTTCTTATAGAGTTTGTTGATGTTCTTGAAGTTCAGATGTGACAGCCTTCTGTGCCATAGCCAATTTAGATCTACATTTGTTCTTGTGAGAAAACAGGTTTCAGTTGTGGGATCAGCAGATTGCATGTCCACAACATATACACCTTTCTTTCGTTGAGCACACATCACAACTTTGCCTTGGGAATCCAATATGTGACCCAGGTGCTCATCAAAGTTAACCTTGTAGCCAGCATCACACAGTTGACTTATGCTAACAAGGTTATCTTTTAGTCCAACCACATAGGCTACTCTTTTGAACACTACAACACCAGCTTTAAGAGTTCCATATCCCTCAGTGCATCCCTGTACATTGTCACCAAAGGTGACTTTTGGCCCTTTTTCAGGCCTGAGATCACTCAGCAGGTCCTTACAACCTGTCATGTGCCCTGGGATGGTTGTTTTTCCTGCAGAGTGACAAGAAGAATATTAGTCATTTTTAGGGGAACTCATCACAGAGATGAGTTCTCCTACTTCATAAATATTTGTTGATGGGATATTTCCAACATTGCTTGTGTTAGGAATGAGGGAACCATCAGAGTCAACAGGCCTCATGTCCTCAGTTTCACACATTTATAGCATTTTCTCCTCTTAGCATTTTTGGAAGAAGACCTTTCAGAAATACATTACGAATTATTTCTGTTGATTCTATCAGCAGGTTTAGCAAACTTATTACTATTTAATGAATCAATAGCTTGAGTGGAGGGTTCAATAGCAACAGCTTTGCCTGTCTCTTCTTTCCTCTTTTTAGGAGGACAAATGTCAAAGATAGGAAGCTTAATTTGCTTTTGAACTTCCACAGGTTTGGGAAACTTATTCCCAAATTTCTCAGGCTGAGCAATGGCTTTGCCTTTGCCCTTACTGAGGTGTGATTTATGCTGCCTATCAGCATAATCATTATTTTTGGTTTTAAAAGACTTATTTTCATATAAGACCAGTTTACCACTATGATTTAAAAACTTATTTGAAATCACAGCAGGTTTGCTTTCAACATGAGACTTACCCCTGTTGAAAGCAGACTGCTTACCTTTTGAAAACTTATTTTCAAAATGTTCAGCATCAAAAGGATTAGCATGTCTTTTACCATCAGCTTTGGACCCAGAGCTTGTTTTGTCAACAGGCTTGGTGTCCACAGCTTCAGTTTGGACATGTTTTCCATTTTTTTGCTTGTGTGAATCAGCAGAGCACTTAACAGACTGATTTGATGGAGAACACATTCCATCATCAGTTTTTGAGCTAGGTTCACACGAGCTGTCAGTATTTTGAGGCCTGACAAACCTGTTTGTTGAGATTAGTTTACCATTCACTTTTTGAATGAAAGTGTTTGGAAGCTCACCAAGAGTGGATAAGTCCTTTTTCAGATTATTAACCTCAACAATGGAAGCTGCTGTGTCAAGATCCCCTCCAAGATAGGCTTGGATTTGTGCAGGGATCTGCTGACTTATATAATGGCTGACTTTTTGTGCAGATTGGCACCAAGAGTCGACTATCTTCTGAAGCTTGGCATGTTTTATATCTGTTTCTCTCTTTTCTTCCAGTAAAATAGAGTTAATGTGTTTTAATTCATCAATCTCAGTTTCCAACTTATGGAAACTGTCAAGTTTACTGGATTTTGTTTCAAGATCAGCTTTAAGCATAGAGATTTCAGATAATAAAACAGTATGCTTCTCAATAGCAGCTTTCAGATCAACAAGCATGTATTCAAACATTTTAACTTTTTCTTCAGAACTGTAAGCCATAAAATTTTGTACCTTATACATCATTGTTGGATTCCAGTTCTCCAAGCTACTGAAAGCTTCAGCTTCAGCCAAGTCTTGTTTGAAGTTGGTTGTTGATGGAACATCAGTGTTGGCCATCAGACATTGATTGTCTTCTTCATCTGATGATGAATCAGACTCCTCCCAGTCACAAGTCTCTGCCATGAGTCCCTTTTGCCGTTTGGAAACCACTGAGTTTTCCAACTTTCTCAGCTTAACCATGGCCATAAGGTACTTAACCCTATAGCCATCATCCCTGTTTGTCTTGTGTGGTTTGGATGACTGCCCAACAGCTTTTGACACACAGTCAGCAGCTATATGCCCAGGTTTGCCACATTTGAAGCACTCAGCTTTGGACTTATCAAATGCCTTCTTTTTTACAGCACTTGAACTTCCCTGCAACATGTTTCTTCCAAACCTTTTCTTGTTGAACCTTTTGACAAGCATGGCTATCATTTGCACATCGTCCAGTTTAGCAAGATCTGCATTGTCTTCCTCATTAGACACTTCCTCCTTATCATCAGTCTGTTGATCAGGTTGAGTGAACACATCACCCACCTGACTTACAGGTTGTCTCACACTGAGCACAAAGCTTGCACCTCTCTTAGACATTTCCAAGGCATTTCTCTTCTGTTGCCTTGACTGCTCATCATTCAGTAAGGATCCATACAGGTTGACAAGATCCATACTTCTGATGGTACCTGGATTCCTTAAGATTGTAGAAAAATAATTCCATTCTTCAGGCAGGATGTCTAAGAATTTGGTCACCAGAGTCAGGCTGTCCTTGGTAATCCCAACAGCTTTAAGATCATTAATAAGAGCAGTAAACCTGGTGTGGGTTTCTGTGAGAGTCTACTTTAGTTTTGCAAAGAAGAATTCACACTGTCTAACAAGATTGTTAATCCTGTTATTCAGTGTGATTGTGGGTCCATCAAAGACGGTACACGAAGTATCCCGCATCTCCTTTGCAGTCTTCATCTTCTCAACCTGTTTGAACACATCATCAGGCAGAGAGATAACCAGGTTATTCCTGGCCTTTGCATCCAGAGCCACCAATCTTTTGTCTTCATCAGACCATTGAGCTTTTGCTTTTCAAAGGTTCTGATTTTAGGAGCAGCTCCTTCAACTGCTGGAGTTATAGTAGTAACAGAGGTTGGCACATAAGGACCCTCCATTACTATCTCTGGTAGTTGTATATCCAGATTCTCTAAATAGAGCATCATTCTGCACTTCCAGCCAGAGAAGTTCTGATGATTAAACTTTGGAGGTTTGCCCATTGACCCATTGTCATAGTATGAGGGATTTGCAGCACGATTGTCCATGGAAACTTTGGGATAATGAGAGATCTTAGAGATGACACACACTCAAAACAAGCTCTAATACTAGTTGTAGGTCCCGAGAGGTTTCCCAAGTATATAGCCTTAAGCTGTAGAGGGGGGGTGAATACAGCAATTTAAACACTACACACTATTTTCTCAATATTTGTATGTATTATCAACAAATGTTAATTACAAACAAGCTTGACTGCGAAAAGGTTCAAGCTGAGATGACAGATACAACAGTATGTTAACTAGTCTAAGACAGACTTAAACTAGTTGCAATGAATACACTCACTAAGAATCACTCACTGTGTTTACAAGACTCAGAAGGACAACTTGAATAAGAACAGCTTAAGCACATTTATTTAAGCAGACTTGCATGCATGAAAAGACACACTCTAATGCACGTTCTAATTTCACACTCTTGGCTCATCACTTAGCTTTCTACAATATCTTTCAATCCATGGAAGTTTCCTTTTGTACTCACTTAGAGGATCTAAGTGAAGCTTCTTCATTGGACGAAAAGAAAAAGTGGGAAGTCTTGTTTGAAAAGACAACATAAACTTTTCTGCACATTCTGAAAAGCAGACTTGTCTTCATGTGGGCAGAACTTTTGTCTTTTCTCTTTGTCTACTGTTGCATAAGCTTTAACTAAATAAGGAATGTCAACTTTGCGTCTTTCTTCCTTTGTTAAGGCCTATTTTGATATAAGAAAAGGTCTGTCACCCTTTTTCAAATATCCTTTTGTCTTCATGTGACAGAACAGCTTGGGCAGGCTGAGCAGTTCTGTTTTCCACTTTGTCTTCGACTTTGTAAACTGATCTTGTAGCCAAAAACAATACATGAGGACTTGTAAACATTTTCCATAAAGTGTTTTAGCTTGTTCACAAAGAACAGGTTCTGTTCACAAAGAACAGAACACTTATAAACTGCCTAAGCTGCTCAAGAGAATAGAGCAGCGTAGACAGTTTATGCCCAGCCTGTTCAGCAGACAGAACAGCTTGGACAAACTGTCTTTGTTGCAACGACTGCAACATGGTAAACAGCTTTGAGCTGATATTGTAAATCATTTTCAGGTTTCAATAAGGCATATAACAGGCCTTAAATTCAACCTTCAAATGCATCAACAGGCTTGATTAAAAATCTCCCCCTCAGATGTACATCAGGTTTGACTGAGGCCTTTTTATGCCTAACAAGTATTGATTCTCATTAGCCCTTATCTCAAACTATTTATCCATTCCTTTCAGGGCTTCATTCTTCATATTTTCCTCTTTAACAACTTCTACTTGTGCATCATGAATTAAGGTAGGAAGGTTTGGCTGAATGGTCATCACTAGGGCTCTTACTCTTAATGGTTTAGCTCGTTCCTTTCGGCTCAGAGCATCTGCAACCACATTAGCTTTCCCTGGGTGACAACGAAATTCACAGTCGTAGTCACTCAGCAATTCCATCCAACGGCGTTGCCTCATATTCAACTCTTTCTGATTCAAGATGTGTTGAAGACTCTTGTGATCCGTGAATACAGTCAACTTCCTACGTACAAGTAATGTCTCCAAAACTTAGGGCAAAAACTACTACTCCTAATTTCAAGTCATGCATAGTATAATTCACCTCGTGAACCTTCAGCAATGGTGAAGCGTAGGCTATGACCTTATCCTTCCGCATTAACACACAACCCAACCCATTGTGTGAAGCATCGCAGTAAACTACAAAGTTCTCGCTTCCTTCAAGTAAGCAAAAAATAGGCGTGCTGCACAACTTGTGCTTCAATAATTGGAATGTCGTCTCCTGGTCGTCACCCCAATCATACTTAATGTCCTTTTGGGTCATTTCTGTTAGAGTTCCGACGATCTTTGACAAATTTTTGATAAATCGCCTATAATACCCGGCAAGACTTAGGAACTGGCGTATCTCCGTGAGGGTCCTAGGAGTTGCCCAATTCTTGATGGCTTCGATTTTTGTAGGGTCAACTCGGATTCCTTTACTAGTTGATAACATGACCGAGGAATTTTACTTCTCTTAGCCAAAATTCGCACTTTGAAAGTTTGGCATATAGGTGTTCTTTCTCTAACAACTCCAAAATTAGCTTCAAATGTTGCTCATCCTCCTCCTTGTATCGTGAATAGATTAAGATGTCATCTATGAAGACAATCACGAACTTGTCTAAGTACAGATTGCACACCCGATTCATAAGTTCCATGAATACGGCTGGTGCATCAGTCAGTCCAAATGGCATCAATTGGAATTCATAATGGCCATACCGGATTCCGAAAGCTGTCTTTGGAATATCCTCCTCGCGAACTCTGACCTGGTGATAACCAGACCTCAGATCAATCTTTGAATAGAAGCATGACCATTGGAGTTGGTCAAATAGGTCATCGATCCTTGGGAGAGGGTACTGATTCTTTATTGTCAGCTTATTTAGTCCCTGATAGTCGATACACATTCTAAAAGTTCCGTCCTTCTTCTTTACGAACAAAATTGGAGCTCCCCAGGGTGAGGAACTCGGTCTGATAAATCCTTTATCCAAAAGCTCCTGCAGCTGATTGGACAGTTCTTGCATCTTTGATGAGGCTAAACGGTATGGGGCTCGAGTCACTAGTGCCGCTCCTGGCACTAAGTCGATTTGGAATTCGACTTGTCTTGATGGTGGAGTCCAGGAAGGTCTTCTGGAGAGACATTGGGGTTATCACGGACTATAAGAATATCTTCGAGCCGCTTCTCCGTCATGTGGACTAGGATTGCTTGACAACCCTTTCGCAAACACTTCAGGGTCCTAAGACATGAGATGATGCTTACTTTGGTGTTTCTCCGTTCGCCTTGGACAGTTAGGACCTTCTTGTTGGCCAAGGGTATGCGTACCATCTTCTTATCGCACACGATTTCCGCATGGTTTTTCGATAACCGGTCCATGCCTATCACCACGTCAAAACTCCCTAGTTTGATGGGCAACAAATCTATTTCAAATAGTTGACCTACTAAACTTAGTGGATATAAAGCTCCTATCAGCACTGGTATCAAATAGTATAAAAGCATAAGTGTTGTTGAGAAGGAACGTACCCATGACCACATCGGGATTCTGCCTTGCTTCCTCACTTCCCATAACAAAAGCTCTTCCCCTAGCTCCTCCGACATTCTTCAATGTTGGGCAGTCCTTCTTGAAATTCCCTGCAACCACACACTCAATGCACCCTTTCTAAGATCCGTTGTTGGTTTCGGGGTTGGAAGCTCTGTAATCATTGGTTACATGACCTTGTCTCTTACACTTGCCACAGGGATTCGTACACTGGCCGTTGTGATGATAATTGCACTTGTTGCAATAAGGTTTGTTAACAGTGTAGCTTTTCTTTGATTCAGACCCAGCTACGTAGGCTTTGATTGTCTCTTGTTTCTTTTGCTGATTCCCAGAATGCTTTCCAGAGCGGTCTTCCCATTTCCGCTTGTTGTCCGAACTTTTGGCAGTCACCGCCCCTTGGTGTACTACCTGCTCCATCAGATTGTTAGCCATACGGATGGCATTTTGGATTGTCATTGGGTTGGAGGAGGTGACATTCCCTTGGATCTGAGGAGAGAGCCCCCAAATGTATCGTTCCAATCTTTTGTACTCCGCGGTTACAATTCCGGGGCACAGTAAGCTCAGCTCATGGAAACGGTTTGTATACCCAGCAATATCCGTTCCTTTCATCGTCAAATTCCAAAACTCCTCTTCCATATTTTGGAGTTCGCTTCTTGGGTAGTACTCATCTGTCATCATTTGTTTTAACTCCACCATGGGAGTTGATAAGCCACATCAATTCCCACTGATTGAACATAAGAGTTCTACCAAGTAAGGGCTCCATCCTGTAGCGTGTGTGTGGCGAACTTTACCTTGTTTTTTTTCAGTGCAGTTGCTGACCCGGAAGATGGACTCCAGTTTCTCGAACCATCCAGTAAGACCAACGGCACCTTCCGTGCCATTGAAATATCTAGGTTGGCAGTTTAAGAAGCCTTTGATGCTGTAACCCCGCGAGTTATTTTCTGCAGTGCAGTTGCTGACCCGTAAGATGGACTCCAGTTTCTCGAACCATCCAGTAAGACCAACGGCACCTTCCGTGCCATTGAAATATCTAGGTTGGCAGTTTAAGAAGCCTTTGATGCTGCAACCCTGCGAGTTATTTTCTGCTCCTACAGCAACTCCACCAATCCGGATCCATTTTGGCGGTTACTTTCGAAAGTTGCGATGGCATCAACTACTAGTCGCTCGATTTTCTTGGTGTTCATCCTTCGTGGTGACATGATCTTGAATTTCAGAGAAAATTAACACGGTGTAAGAAGATAAGTCTATGGGTTTGATTTTTTTTCTAAGGCAGATAATCATACTACATATCATCAACACAGATTTATTGATAAACTTAATTTTTCATTAAACATTGCTTGAAATATAACCTTTTACAACATGGGGTCGGGGTTTCCCCAAAAATTTCAAGCCTTAACTTAACTAGAAACTACACTAAGTTGCAATTACAAATACTACAAATACAATAATAAGGGAGGCACTAGGTGTGAGACGTCTCAGGGGTTTCCTCGTGCTCCAGAGCGTTGAGCCGCTGTGCTAGTGCGGCGTTGTGTGCCTTGCAATCAGCCTTTCATTCCATCCTGGTGGATTGATTGTACATGTTGATTGGCCCAGTAGATGTTGGTGTTATGCATTTGCTCCTGCTCAAGTCGTGTCGTGATCTCTCTGACCTCTTGACTGAGTTGTCTTAGTTGAAGGTCATGCCTTGCAGCCCTTACCACTAGTAGCGGTATAGTTTGGGCTGCGGGTTCTTGGGTGAGGGGTGGTGTCTGCTTGGAGGATGATCCCCCGATCTTGAAATGGGAGGGGATTCCCTCCTCTTGCCTCAATTCTTTAGGGTGTCTGGCATCCATCCCCAACGCTCGCGTCTACCCATCGCCGTTGCGGCGGGCTTGGCTGGGGGACGGGGACCGGGATAGACTCCCGTGATGGTATCCTCACCCTTTTCCTTGCGGTGAATTTCATGAGTGGACCATTGGGGTGTGGACGGTATGCCTTATGTGAGGGGTCTTGGGGGTGGTAGGGTATATATGAGGGGGCCACCGGAGATGGTGGATCTTCATCGGATGGTTCTCCCCATCCGTCGGAAGGTTCCTCTTCCTCCATTGGCTCTACTTCGGATTCCTCCATTGGCTCTTCTTTGGAAGGGTTTTCAGATTCAACGAAGATCTCTGTGTCCCCTTGTTCCATTAGGGTATACTCGTCTTCAGAATCGTAGAGAATAATGATCGTAGTGTTCGACATTTTCTGAAATCAGGGTCCATTTATAATTGTTTTAGTACTTGCAAAATGTTTTAGTTTTCTTGGATCAATAAAGATTAGTTGTAGCAGTTATAGTCTAGGGTACTAATGCAACCTAGTTCACTATAACCTAGCTCTGATACCAATCTGTCACACCCCGATACCCTGCTCGGCAACGAGGCATGACGTCGCTGAAACAAAGTCACAATCATAATGAACGACCTCCAAATGAGACGTTTTCGTAATACGTTAATGCTAAATAGTGTTTTACAATCATGAAATAAATGAGTTCATGAATAATGGAGATTAAAGTACATGACCAAAAATAAGTAATAACTAGTTATGCTAATAAATCTCCAAGTTTGTTTAAAAAAAGCTCCGTGACTCCCAAAAGCTTGTAAAATTCGATCGTTTGCCGTATATGCAGAATGTAGCCCTTATGGTCTTGAGAAAACATGCTAAATACGTCAACATAAACTTGGTGAGCTCATAGGTTTACTAGATAAGTAAGACATTGTATGGAAAACACAAGATTTCAGTGAGTTGTAAAACGAAAGCGAATCATATAGTTTAAGTATTACCATAAGCCTCATGACCCCAAAACTTAACTTTTGAGCGCCCTATGTGGTATCCAACACCATAATACCAAGAATTGTTAAATAATTATGCATCCATTTACAATTGGTGCGACCAACCCGGATGGTGGCGTCAACCCAAATAGATCTATCCACAATATTCACATTTAGGTAGTAATTAACGGTTCATGATAGAGGGCGGTGGTGAAGAAACAATCTTATGTAATACGAAAAATGATTCAAGTACTGGTGTCCATATAAAATAAAAGTTGAACATGTATTCTCATTCCAAAATAATACAAACATTAAAAAATGGGGCTATGAAAACTCACCGTAAATGATGGCAAAAAAAAGCGTAAAAACAAAGATTGCATTGATGACTTGTGATGAAACTTGATGTATTTAACCGAGTCATAAATGATATGAGGGACTTAATAATTCCCATAAAAGATAATATGCATGTATGAGGGTTTTAATATTTTAAATCACCCAACTTAACAAGTCCATAAATAAAACCCACTTAAAAAGGTCAAGTTTGTATATATGAATTTTCCAGGTTTTTATCGACGTTTGTCAGCCTACTTTGTGGCTGTTTTTGACCAAGCTCCAAAACGAATTGGGCTTTGGCTTTCTTAATCATAAAACTACTATATACAAGGAATTTTACAAGGTTAGAACAGTCATTTTTTCGAGGTTTTTTGGTTAGGGAAAAGGCTCGTTAAAACCCTATGTTGGCCAAATTTGAGCTGTTAGACCTTTCGGTTCCCAAATGGTATTTGGGGGGTTCAAAACTCCGAATTAAATTATGAAAACCTCTAGATATTTAGTTAAAACATAGATCTAACTTCTGAAACAAGAATCAACACATTTCGTTAAGTTTTGAATTAGTTATGATTTTTCACAGTTGATGTAATATTTCTGCCGAAAATCCGAATTTCATATCCTTGAAACAACTTGTAATTCTTGTTGTTTATTAAAAAACCACATGTATAAAAGGCTATGAAACACATTTATATAACTTGTTTACATAATATTTATGCTTACATTATGTGTTTATATATTTATAAACACATTTGAAGAAACAAACTTTAAAACAAATCTAGTGGTTTTTAAACTTGACATTTAATGCAACTTATTGTAGTTGGGGATTATATATATTATGAAAGACTATATTAACATAAATATAAGGAGTATTAAGGTAGTATTTACTTAATTTGATGAAGTAAAACAATGAAAATGAGTAGGATACTTGATCTTGAACTTAGCTGCACAAAAGTTTCTTGAAAAACTTTAAGGAATAAAAGTTGCAACTTTGGCTTGTGTGGCTTCCTTTTGGCCGGATTTCAGAGAGGAGAAAAGGGAAAATTTTTGGTGTTTGCAAGTGTGAAGGAAATGAGGAATGAGCTCTCTATTTATTGAGAAAGTTTGGTCTTGCAAAGTGGAGGTGGAGTGAAAATCTAACCAAAGATTGTGATGGAGAAAGGAAATGGTGGAAGCGATTTGATTGAGATGGTGAATGGGATTCTTAATAAAAATTTAAAGTCAACACCTACAATGGTACTACCTATGGCCAGCCACCAGGAGGTATTTAAAATGTATTTTCATTTTTTTATAAAAGTATTTAGAATGTATTCTTGTATTTTCCTTTTTATATAATTTCATAAATACTTATGAATGCACTAGGTTAATGAATTGTTTTAGTCTTGCATAATAAAAGTTATGTAAGTTTGTTAATGCGTGATTAGTGTAACTAATCTTAATTTAATTATGCACTTAGTTGAATTAATCCATCATATCGTAAATTGATCAGATTAATTAATTTGCCGTTTCATCGAATTTCACCGATGAAATTTTATTCTAATTGTAATGAAATTCCTTAAGAATTTTTTAGACATATTGATTACTTACTAATGACTACTGATTAGGTTATAAATACTAACCTGATTTTGTGCCGGTTGTTATACATGCGGAACTCGGATTTGTTTTAAGGGACTCGAATTTATGGTTTAATAATATAACTTTTGGGATATCTTTTGCATTATAATAAGATATTTAATGATGGGTTCTTTGGACATAATGACGATCCAAACATTGGGGATTTAAATATAAATTTCGGATGACGATTCCGAATATTTAACACTTTAAATTGTGAAACTTGATGAGAGTTTTGATGATACAAACATTGATGGTATTGTTCTATGAAAATGTATCAGGTCCCTTGTGGTGTTGTTTAACACACAATGGGGTATCTTGTGAATTCCGGTTGGAAGCCCGAAAAGAAATAATAGTAATTGAAGTTATTTAACGCACCCACTGTGAGTACTTATGATTGCATATGTCTACATTTGTTTTATGTTAGTTGTTGCGTGCTGAGGCATGTTGTTTCATTTCGTTTGCACTCTACTAACTTGCGTTTATGTTGATGCACATTGTTGCTTGTTGCATGTCCGTATTCTTTGTTGTGCATATTTTGATGGGCTTGCGGGCCGCATCTGTTTATCTGGTATTACCAAGGCTATATGACCTGGAGCGGATCACTCCGAGGTCCTGAGGAGCATCGTAACATCCCCGATGATAATTTGCCTAAGATGGTTGGTTTATGCCAAGCGTTTGCTCGATGGAGCTGCGGCTCGGTTCCGTACTTCGTGTACGAAGAGGGTATACGGCATGTGTCGCCAGTGTTACCTTTGTGTGCTGCATAAAGACTTGTAGAATGTGTAATCTTTGTACTCACTAAGCTTTGCTTACCCCTCAGTTGTCTACATTTTTCAGGAAAAGGAAAATCCGATGCCGAACCAGTTAGTTAGGTCATATTTTGAAGTCTTGGAAGATTCTCTACTGCTCAATTGGTAACTGACTTATGGGAACAACATTGTAATATTTGGAATGGTTTGCAATATTTATTAAGTATGTAGACTTAGACTGGAACCTTGTAGCACTGTAAGGTGTTTGACACTTTATATTAATTATGTACTTTCAATTTCCTGTATTGTACTAAGTATTTCAGATCATCAATGTATTATGTGTGGTGTTTAATCCTGTGTAATGTAATGGTGGTTAGTGTGGCAAGGGTGTCATAATAGGAGCATTTTTGAAAAAACAAAATTTTATCTCTCCTATTTATAACCCTAACCAACCACCCACCCAAATGCAACCTGCATCAAAAAATAAAAGTGTTTCCTCTCTCTTTTCTTCTTCATCCTTGACGTCGCCGTCCTCCATCTCCGGCAAAGGTTCTGTCCATTTTCTTCGACTTTGCTCTCCTTGACGCCGCCATCCTCCATCTTCATTATGTTACCGTTACTGTCCTCCATCTTCGACGACTAAGGTATTCTATTTCTTGTAATTTTTATACTTCCCATAACTATGCTCGTAGAGACCATCTCAAATGTTTAAATGAGAACTTTTTTTTGTTTCAGTTCGTTTGCGATACTCTACGTAGAATATATGATACTTGGCTTTCGACGCAATACTCTACATAGAATACTTGACATTCTACATAGATTACGTTCATCGGTTCGTCGGAGGTTCTGGTTCCCAATGGGTGTGTTTTTGATGGTTCAGCGTCTTTATGTATTCTTTCTAGACTTGGTTTGTATTTTTATAGATCCATGATACTTTATATAGAATAAATAGTATTCTATACAGAATTCATTGTAGCTAGTTTGTATCTATGTATAATATTGTTTATTGTTGTACTAGAAAGTTGTTATTGTTGTATCTATATAGAATATAAGATATTCTATACAAAATTGATTGTAGCTGATTTGTATCTATGTAGAATATTGTTATTCTCGTACTAGTAAATTGTTATCGTTGTATCTATATAGAATACATGATATTTTACATGGATTATATGATAATCTACATAGAATATGTTCGCCGATTAATTTGTTAAAATTGTATTTTTAATGTGATTCTACATAGCATATGTGATACTCTACGTAGAATACATGATAAGATACATAGAATACGTTTAACTGTTTATTTGTTATTGTTGTATCTACATATCTTACATATCATTCTATGTAAAACATATGAAATATATAAGAAACATAACATTCTACATAGATTATGAACAATAATGTCAATCTACATAAAAATAATGTAAAAGAAACATAACATTCTACATAGATTATGAAAGTAATGTCAATCTACATAAAAATATATAGATTTATATAACATTCTATATAGATACAAAATTATTTCTATACAGAATACGTCAATTTTTAGCAGTTAAATAATTTTCTATATAGAAAAAACAAGTCTTTTTTAATTAAAAACCGTTTTTTTACTATAAAAATCAATTCGCATGAAAAAAATAGAAAATGAAAATGAAAAAAAAGTAAGAGAGAGAAAGAGAAAAAACAAATTTTTTTTCTTTCAAAAATACTCATTGCACACCTTTTCAAGATTCCCCACTATCAAAGTTCTAACTAATTACAAAAATGTCATTTGACAATTTTTAGCCATAATTTTTCTTGATGTAATGGCCACAAATGGTTCTTAGGTTCTCAAAAATATTTAGATTATTAGAAGAACTTTTCCCTATATATATATATATATGCTCAAATGAGAAGGACTCAAAATAAGAAAAATAGAGAAGCAATTAAGGAATGACACGTGACCTTTTATTTTTTATTAATTGTTGAAAGGGTAGTATGGACTTTTAATAATACCCCATTAAATTATATATAATATGTATAATAATAAAACAGTCGATTATATAGTAAATCACGACATTTGCATTTAATGTGAGGGAATCACTACACCAAAATTATAGTTTCGGTTGTTATGATTTTATCCTCCATATGATTGCATACATATTAGAAGTTTTTTCTTTTCACTTATATTTCGTTGAATAGTCTCGTAACCTTCATCTTGTTCATATTAATACAGTTCATGAATAAATGGATCAATCGTCAAATATGTCATGCTCGTTTGATGACGATTCCCACCCTCAGAATATATCCGAAAAGACTACAGTAGCAAACGAACGTACAAATGACGCGAGAAGCAGGGGCGGACTTACTTGAATCGGAGTTGTATCCCGTGCAACGGGTCCCCTTCCAAATAACTTCGTTTTGTAGTGGAAAATTTTTAAAAATTTTATATGTGTAACTGACAAATTTTTATATCTGCAACTTGTGGTATTCAAAATAAATTATGTGTGCAACTTTATTTATAAAAAATTGATACCTTAAAAAATAAGTTGATAATCTAAATAACTAAATAAGTAATTAATTCAATGAATCAACAACATCCAATAATATTTCTAAAAAATAAAACCCAATAAACCCAATACTAAATTCTAAACTCATTAAACCCAATATCCTTTTTAAACCCAATATAATTTTTAACCCAATTTCAAACTCAATAATAATTTCAATTTTTAAGCCCAATTCTTTAACCTCTTTAGCCTTAACCCACTTTTGAAAAAAAGAGAGAAGAAGCAATGGCAGAATTTTTGAACGCTGTTTTGATTTGTGCGGTTGAACATGAAATATTTTCAATGGTGACAAATGAAACTTTGATCGATCGATTCCAAAATATGAAATATCAAAAAGAACAATTGTAAAAGGTAAAAATTTAACTTAATAACTTATATTTCATAATAAATTGTATTTTTATGTATTATCTATTATTGTATTTGTTATTTTAAGATTATATGTTTAATTTTAAATTATAAATATTCATGTTTTGACCCGACCCAACCAAAATAATCAATTTCATTTTCGAATCGTGAACGCGACGAAAATTTATGCAGCGGGTCCCCTCGGTGGCTGGGGCCGCCACTGGCAAGAAGTGAGTCGTTTGATGACGATGCCCACTTTCATCAGAATACATCCGAAAAGAATACATGATTAGATGAACAAACAGCTGACGTTATAAGTGTAGATGTGACATTTATCGATGAAGCTTGTATGATAATTCATATAACGCAAGTATAGTTCGTTACGAAACAAATAAAATGACATGAGTAATGCTATTATTCGTTTTTGAAAAACACACTAATTTTCTTGTAAACTTGTTTTTGCAGTTGGTGTTGATTTGATATCACCTCAACGTATTGAGTATGTGACTCCTGACATGGACGGGAAACCTTACCTCGATTAGGTTTTCTCGTCGGTTAACCATGCGTTTAAACATTACATGGCGTATCCGTTAAGGCAAGATTTGAACTTAGAAGATCAACATGTAGCATTGGAAGTAATGGTATTATAACACATAAATATTTTGACAATTTCAGGCGATGTGTTACATTTGGTTTCGGGTTATTGTCAAGTGAGAGTACACAATCATATGCATGGTTGTTATGATGCTTCAAAGCTGCATTTGTCAATGAGCCTAAAATGTTTATCACAGATTAAGATCTAGGCTGTACCAATGGTTTTCACGAAGGCGAGACATAGATTTTGCATGTGGCACATTTCTGATAAGTTCACCGAAAAGGTATTATCAAATTTGTTAATGCATTTATGGTTCACATGTATAAATAATGTTATAACCTTTTGAATTTCAATAGGTCGGTCCTTCAATATCCAAGCCTGCATTTCTCAAATGCATTAAGGATTTTATATGGCAAGACACAATGAAACTGGATGAATTTGAGTCAAAATGGAAATCAATGATTGAAGAATATGGTCTTCACAATAACTCATGGTTTACTGATTCGTATAATTCTAAGCTAACGTGGGCTCCTACATATTTCCTTGATTGGCCTATGTTTGGATTGATGAGAACGACGTCACGATCTGACGGTGAAAATTATTTTTTTGGTTTAATGTCAAACTCACAACTATATCTGGAATATGTATTGAATTTTGATCATGCCATGTCTAAAGGGCGGCTCAACACAAGAATGAGTATGATTCAAGACACACATCCCTTGAGTTGATAGGTTGCTAAGCTTACATGGCACACACGTGGCGTCCACATGGCAAATCCTACTTATGTGGCGCCTACGTGGCACTATATTTATAATTCTTAAACTGGATTTTTGCATAAAAAACCTCAAAGTTGGTGACTTTTTCGATTAAAACCCTTAACTTTTTTTTTTCTCACCTCTAACCAACAATCATATTTACCTCTTCTCCTCTACCTTCGGCAACTCGATTACTATATCCCCTCTTTATGTTCAGTGGTGTTTATTTTATGTATGTATGTTCGATTAACTTTTGCTGCTTAATCTTAATTTTAACTTCAATTGGGCCGATGGAATCGATTTCGTTTGTGTTCACGAGTTGCACTTTTAGGTTCAGCTTTATGTACAATTTCGTTTATTTATGTACCATTTTAGCTTCTGAATATGACCAGCCAGAGCAGTAGGTTCACTAGAGCCTAGAATATGGAGGTTTCATTGGGAAACGAATTCTTTGTTTAATAAATAAAACTTTAATAAATATCCATGTCATCAAAATGCAATCAGTGAACACTCAATTTTAATTATATTTGTTGGTTGGAGGTTTTGTATCCAATTAAAAATGATTTGGGATTTTAATTGAAAAAACTAAACAAGTTGGAGGTTTTTTACGCTAAAATCTATTTAAAAATTTTACACATCATCAAGTTGCGACCGGCTAAACCAGTTGCAAGTCAAATTATTTGAAAAAAAACCTAAATTTACAATGTTTTAACCGGTTGGAGGTTTTTTGTGCAATGAATAATGGTTGGGTGTTTTAATCGCAAAAATGATCCAACTTAGAAGTTTTTTGTGCAATTTCCCCTTTACTAATTTGATTTATTGACAAATATTGCAATGCAACTGTTATAGTATCAATTATTGTTCTTAAAATTAGATAGTATATAACAGAGAATTATTTGGTATGAGGGGTGATATGTAAGAGAGGTCACGGGTTCGACTCCCGTCAGAGGCAAGTTGAAATTTAGGCGGAGAAAGTAAGTCTTGGGGCAATGTAGTAGTTTAGGACTAGGAATAGGATCGTTTGTTGTTCAAAACAAACTAACAGAGAATTATTAATGTGCAATACATATTAATTAATTAGCAACAACATTATACTACCAAAATAAATTAAATATTATGTTTATTAAAAATGAATCTTCTAGAAATCATATATGTGTTTGTTGTAACTTGATTTCCCATTATATCAGCACATGTGATTGATTTCACCAATATCCAAAGCAAAACAGAATAATCACTCAATGATTGCTAGAATAAAGATGAAGAAAATATCAGAGAATATGTGTAAAAATGCGGCGACTCTAATATCCTTGGAATGACCGTATGTTGGGAAACCCTAGGTGGGGTTTCCGTTACATGAATTAAATTAATTTTCCATGAAATACACTTTGGCCCCTCAACTTTTAACATAAGAGTTACAATTAAATAAAACACTAGAAATAAATTACAAGGAACTAAACCAAAATAGTTATTACAAAATAAAGTCACAAGATCGACATTAAATATCTAACAATCTCCCCCTTTTCGATCATTGTGGATGAACTCGAGCATGATCAGTCGTTTCTCTGAGGCCAAGGACGACGTCGAACCGTCGAGTCACTTGCCTTGTATGTAGCCTCTCGTTCAACAGTTCTATGCCACTGAGCATGTCTTGAATATCCTTCGGTTTTCGTTTAAGTTCAGAGATAGTTTGAGCATCGTCTTCTTGAAGCCTCTTGGTGAGTTTAGCTCTAACCAATCTGAGAGTACCACTGAGCCCATTCTATATTAGTTACATCGTACCTTGGAGTTACTTCAGGTCTAGTATCAAAGTAGTCTACTGTTCGGGGACTTGAAGACTCGGTAGTATGGGCTGGTGGGGTTGATTGGGCTGGTGGAATTTCCTGGACTGTTGGGATGGTTTGGACTGTAGGAGTTTCTTTGGGAGTAGAAGATGAAGTTTGGATAGAAGATATGATTTCTTATTGAGGCATGTTTAAGCACTCGAAGAATGATGATGATTTCTGTGGAGACTCAGGTTCAGGCGTGGGAATAATCGGATGATAGTCTTGGTCATTATCAGAGTTGTGTCTGACACTAAAATAACCTCAACTTTTTCAAAGATAGGCTCATATTCCACCATTGCCGAAACAGGATCTAAAGGAGCTGGACCTTCAACCATAGGATTATCATCAATCATATCCTGAGCCTCAGAAGCCTTTCCCCAAACCCTTGTTCTGATCCTTCTGCTTCTTGTACTGCTCCCCCTACGCTTGGCATCTGGTCCTCAGACTGAACCCGTTGACGCTTCTCCCCCTCATGGCGATCAAGGTCATCCTAATCGTCATGCTTTCTCTCTAGGGAGTCAGCCTGAGGACGGCATTGTAGTTCAATTACCGCAGATTCGAGGCGGTCCATTCTGCTGTTTAGCTGCTCTTGGACTTGAAGAATAAGACGTGTAAGCGCGTCCATTTTATCTGAGAGCTCTGATATTTGTGCTTAGACTGAACGGCTACCTGGCAGCGGTTGAACCTCAGAGGCAACACCCTTACACTTGATAAATGATAACAGGGCGGTATGTCGCTCCTCGCAGCTTCCTTATAGGGCGTCCAGTTCAGCCTGGGTAACAACACCAGCGGCACTAAGAGCTGCTGTTAACATCTCAAGGGATATCTCGAGATGGCCTGATGTTGATGGCATTTGTGTTTCAACACCAGGTCTTCCTTCTGTCATTTCTGGCTCCACTACGGGATGCTTAGATCCAGAAGTTTGTTGAGCCGCCACGAAGGCGGCTTGATCAGAAGAGGACACCACGGAGGCGTCGTGCGTTGTGTGTGGGGGTGGGGTGTGAGTTGTGGTCAATTGAACGGTGGTCACTGGGGGCGACATGTGACCCGCTTCAAAATCAATTCTCTCCGAGTAAGAGGGTGATGGTGTATGTGTAGACTCCCCGTGAAATGAAATGGTTTCCTTTTGAGGGGATACCAAGTAGATGGTGGGGGTGATTTCGACCATTGGACTGGTGGTGTTTTGGTGGGTTGTCCAGCTTATGGGGCTTAGAACTCCCTAAGATGCAGCACCCTCATCTCTCAGTTGGACAGAGACGGTCCATTCGGAATCGATCGCCTCTTCTGGCTCTCCTTCACCTCCCTCACTCACAATAGATAACTCCCGCTCACCTGAACCCAAAATATTCTCAACAGCCACCTCAACTCCCTCTATCTCACTCAAACGCTCTTCGCCTTCGGACTTGTTAGGATCAGTCGGTTCTGACCGAGCCTCATCCGGATAGATAGCCCTGATATATTCCCTTACCCTTTCCGTCTGAGCGGCGTGATGTAGTAGCGATAATGGAACATCCATTACCGCAACATTTGGAGTTGCCGTTGGGATCTTTATTCTCTGAAGCGAGGCAGTGAAGTATACATCTGGCTTAGGACGTTCATGGATTTCGTCGTCCTGGTCCATTGCGAATTGTATGATGAGCTGTAAGAACCGCTGGAATGGAATGTATTAGCGCCCGTGTCTGGTTCGTTTCTCGAGCACCGCTCTCTTTAACTCCTCAAATATGAATGCCGCATAGTCATAATGTCTATCGAATGCGAAGGCGGCAAACATAGTGAGTACTTGGATGGAGGCGGAGTCGTGTCCTGAATGTTTTCCGGTAAAAGATTTGTTGATAATATCGAACAGGACTCTCCAGTGTGATTGAAGGTGCTTGGTTCGGAATTCTGATGGCTTGGTGAGTTGGCAATCATATCCGAGGGTCTGAATCTCTTCTAGGGTTTGTATAAGAAGGAATAGGGGCAAAGGCGTATTTGGTGACGGAATGGTTTTCAACGGGTAGGCGTAGAATATGGCGGATGGCTTCTTGAGTGATTTTGATGGAAACGGAGTCGATGGTATTGGTGAAGTGGGGTTCAACATCAGACACAAATGTGAGATAATGCAAAAATTTGCTGAAGGTAGATTGAAGGTACGGATATGGCGGTGGTTAGGGCGTAGAAAATTGGGTGGCCTTTGAGGATATCAAAGGTGATATCCTCTGCTTTGTGGTGAAGGGTGTAAATGTCAAGTTGCCAGTTAAGGGGGGCAAATTAACAAATTGGGATGCAGGGAGAAGAGATGCTTCGGGTAGTTGTGCGTTATTATTTGGGAGTGGAGAATGCGGAAGAGTTAGGATGATTTATGGATCCATGAGTCCTGTAAACATGCAGCAGTGTTAGAATATCAGACTTAAAAAATTGAAACATTGATACTCAGCCTGGGATAAGCGTGAATTTGAAACTGTCTATCCTGTTTAAAGCATCGGGTCTTTTATCAGTAGAATGTGAATTCTACTGAATAATGTCCAAAGTCAATCGTTAAGAGACCAATGTTAAAATAGACATTTTCACTCAAACACTAATCCTAACTCTAACCAATGGTGCATTAGACATGGAATATTTTTGTGATCTTTGATTTTTAATAAAAATGCAAAAATGGAAAAAAAAATCCTGAGTGTTGAATTTCGGATGAGCTAAAATTCATATGAACAGTGGTCCGAATTCGGGTCAACAGAAATTCAGATGAAAAATGATGCATGAAAAACTAAGTATGAAAAATCAGATGTGGGAACCGAAATTCGGATGAGACCGACTTCGGATGGGGACAGAATTCGGATGGAGACCGAATTCGGATGGATCGAATTATGGTGATGGTGAAAAAGGTAAATACTTAGAAAATTTAACCATGAATGAACAATGCTGACAAGAACCGAATTTGGATGGACCAAGTTAGGACATAGAATTTTTCTAAGTGTTGTCTACTGATCCGAAATTCGGGTGGATCCGAAATTCGGATGGGTCAATATAGTAAACATTAAAAACTGAAAATTTTCTAAGTGTGGGTCATCCGAAATTCGGATGGTCCGAAGTGAGGACTTAGTGAAAAATGCAGCAGTTAATGTGTTCATGCACATGCAACATGAACAGTTTAAAAAAAATCATAAAAATGCATGAAAATGCATATCCTAATGTAATAACATGTACTCAACAATTTATATAACTACACTAAGTGAAAATGAACATATTAAAGTACCTAAAATTACTAAAAACCGAAGCTAAAACCCTTGAAAAATATGAAAATCAAAAACACGAAACATGATGTTATAAACAGAAATAAAGCATAAAAGATGTTACCTGATAGTGCAGATAGACGAAAAAACAAGAAAAAAACTGAGAAAATAGGTTGATTTTGGAGCTTTAGTGGTTGATAATGGTGGATTCAGCAGTGAGGGTTGTGCGACGGTTGAGAGAGAAGAAGAAGAAAGCTTAGTGGAGAAGAAACCTGAAATCCCGCCTATTTAAATAGGCGGGTCGGGTTAGGTCCGACTAAGATTCGCGTGTTTTGAGAATCATGGGCCGACCAAATTTCAATTTAATTACAATGGGGTTAAATGAATTGAACCAAAACTCTAAAATTAATTAATGAGCCCAAATAAAAATCTTTTTGTATTTTCTGATTTTTCTATGAAAACAAATTTAATACTGAATTTAATAACTAAATTTAACATAAAGTAGATTAAAAAACATTTTTGTGATTTATTTTAAAAATTAAGTTAAGACAAAAATAAAATTCAAAATTGGAAATAAAAAATATTTTTGACTTTTTGATAGATTAAAAAGTAAAATCTTTTTGTGTTTTTCTGACATATTACAATTAAGATTAAAAATTAACCAACCTAAGACTTAAAAGTTTAGAAAATTTAAAAATAAATATTATACAAACTAACATCCTTAAAAAAATATTCCCCCTCAATTAAACACATATCTTTTTCTAATCTAGACTTTAGAACCTTTTAAGCCATTGAGATACAGACAAACCTGGATATATTAGCTTCCCACTCAATTATGAACAATTCATATAGCAAGTTTTCAGGATCATTAATTATTAAAAAATGTACATAGATAAGGAAATATTGACTTTCAATTTTGTGACACAGCCTTTAAACATAAATAACAGATATTTTTCTAAAATAAAGGAATTTCAAACATGTATATTTGAAAGGGATAATTGCGTAAAAAACCTTAAAGTTGGACCATTTTTGTGATTAAAACCCCTAACCATTTTTTGTTGCACAAAAAACCTCTAACCGGTAAAATCTTTTGAAATTAAGACTTGACCGGTTATAATAGGTTGCTATGCTTACATGGCACACACGTGGCGTCCACATGGCAAACCTGACTTACGTGGCGCCTACGTGGCACTATATGTACAATTCTTAAACTGAACTTTTGCATAAAAAACCCCGAAATTGGTGACTTTTTCGATTAAAACCCTTAACTGTATTTTTCTCACCTCTAACCAACAATTATATTTACCTTTTCTCTTTTTCTCTACATCTGGCAACTCCGATTACTCTATCTCTTCTTTATGTTCAGTGTTGTTTATTTTATGTATGTATGTTCGATTAACTTTTGCCGTTTAATCTTAAATTTTAACTTCAATTGTGCCGATGGAATCGATTTCATTTTGTGTTAACGAGTTGCATTTTTAGGTTCAGCTTTATGTACAATTTCATTTATTTATATTTCATTTTAGCATCTAAATATGATAGTTAGAGCAGTGAGGTTCGCTAGCCTAGAGGGTGGAGGTTTCATTGGAAAACGAATATTTTGTTTGATAAATAAAAGTTTAATAAATATCCATGTTATCAAAATGCAATCAGTGAAGACTCAATTTTAATTATCTTTGTTGGTTGGAGGTTTTTTATCAAATTAAAAATGATGTGGGGTTTTAATTGAAAAAACTAATCAAGTTGGAGGTTTTTTACGCAAAAATGTATTTAAAAGTTTTACACGTCATCAAGTTGCAACCGGCTAAACCGGTTGCAAGTTAGATTTTTTGAAAAAAGCCCAAATTTACAAAGTTTTAACCAGTTCGAGGTTTTTTGTGCAATGAAAAAAGGTTGGAGGTTTTAATCGCAAAAATGGTCCAACTTAGAGGTTTTTTGCGCAATTTCCCCTATTTGAAATAAAATTATTTTAGAAAATGTCTGATATTTAAGTAGAAGGTGGATTTAACATGCCGATATGTGATACTAAAAACTGAAAACGAGGATCGTCTAAAGCTTTAGTAAAAATATCAGCAAGTTGATATTCTGTGCCTACAAAATACAATTCAGTTGTTCCCTATGCTACGTTATCTTTAATAAAATGATACCTGATATCTATATGTTTTGTTCGTGAGTGCTGCACGGGATTGCAAGAAATAGCTATTGCACTTCTAGAATCACAATAGATTGGAATGTTAGTGAGCGAGAACCCATAATCACGTAACTGTGTTCTCATCCACAGCACTTGAGAGTAACAGCTTGCGGCTGCTACATACTCAACTTCTGCTGTGGATGTTGAAACACAATTCTGCTTTTTAGAGGACCAACTCCCCGGTCTGTTTCCCAAAAACTGTATTTCGCCCGATGTGTTTTTCCTATCAACTCTGCAACCTGCAAAATTAGCATCTGAAAAGGCAGTATGATCAAAATTGGTTCCCTTTGGATACCAGAGACCAAGATCGGGTGTAACCTTAAGATAACAAAAAATGCGTTTTACCGCAGTTAGGTGTGATTCTTTTGGGTCGGCCTGAAAACGAGCACAAATACATGTTGAAAACATTATATCCGGTCTACTGGCCGTAACAGTAAGGATCCAATTGTGACACCCTTGCCACAACAACCACCAATTACAATACACCCAGGATTAATCATCAGCATGCAATAACATAATGATCTGATAACCTAAATTTAAGTGCGGAAGCATTAAAACATAAATAAAGTGGTGCAACAAGTGTTAAACACCCTACGGTGCTATCAGGTGCCAAGTCTAGGTCTACACACCCATACATTTATTACAATCATCCAGAATATATTACAACATTTGTCCCACAACATAATTACCGATTAAATAGCAGATATCTTCCAAATCTTCCAAATGACCTAACTAGAAGGTCCAGCAGTAGATTTCCCCTTTCCTGTAAAAATTAAAATCAACAACTAAAACGTAAGCGAATGCTTAGTGAATACAAAGATTGCGCATATTATAAATATTTATGAAGCCCAAGAGTAACCCCGACGACAAACGTCGTATACTCTCTTCGTACACCAAGTACGGACCAGAGCCGCAGCCCCTTCGAGCCCAAAGCTCGGCATTTAAACATACCATCTGAGACAAACGAACGATCGGGGATGACATACTGCCTACCGGACCTGGAGGGATCAGCTCCAGCGTCATATAGCACAGTAACATCAGAGTTAACGATGCGACCCACCGGTCCATCACTAGATGCACAACAATCGAACGGACATGCAACAAGTAAGAATGTGCATCTAAATCTACGCAAGTTAGTAGAAATCCAACCAAACAAGTGAAACAACAGGTCTCAGCAGGCAAAGCTTAACATAAATCAGATATAATCATGCGAAATCTACTGTACTCACAGTGGGTGCGTATTATCTTTAAACCGATATTATTTCTCTTCGGGCTTTCAACCGGATTCCACCAAGTACCCCACTGTGGGTTAAACAACACCACAAGGGACCTGTTATTATCAATTACAACAATTCCTCGTATCATTATCCATTTAATTCCATAATAATCAAGTTTCGTAAATTTGACGATATTTTCCCCGTTTCGGGTCTATATCCAAATTCGAATTACAACTAAGTTTGAACCCATTTCATGTTCATATATTGACCTTTATATAACTCATGACATTTTATGTGTTGTTTATGAGTTTCATTCAAAATACACAAGTCTAGGGAGTAGTATTCTCAATTTTTAGGCATTAAACTCGAATTTAATGGGTTAGATTCGAAATCAAGCATCAGATTCGAATTTTACACATCAGATTCGAACTCCCCCCATCAGATTCGAACTCATCTTCGAATCTAATGTCAGATTCGAAGCCTCCCCCTTAGAATCTAATAGTACAACTTCGAATCTAGTACCAATCTCGAGTTTGTTCTTATATTTCGACTCTGTTCTTGACATATTCGAGTCTGTTCATCATTTTAACTTAAATCCTTCATTTCTAAGGCCTAAAATCAGTGTTATATCATGTATGATGCATATATTCGATTCTACTATGCATATAGTATCATAATCCAGCAACATTTCAAGCAAAACAAACTTAAATATGCATAAAATGATAGATTCGAGATTCTTGTTCTTCAAAACCGAAACCATAACTTAAAAAGGATCGATTCTTACCTCAATTCGCACGAAATCTGAAATCCGTTTGTAGATTACTGTTGTACTCCTCGATACCTTTCCGATGACGTATAATTCTCGAAAATCCGACGGTCGGTTTGTGATTTATCTTAGAGAGATGTAGAGAGAAAATTTCTAGAGAGATAGAGTAGAGAGAGAGTGTAAACTAGAAAATGAAGCCTATTGCCCTTTATATACTACTTTCGTCATTTTTGCACATTTCACCACTCGACTTAACCGGTTCCATAAAATACTGATTTAATCTTAGATTTATCATAATTAACTTTTAAATTCATAATAATCCATAAAATTGTTTCTGAGTTCAATTTTCTTAAAAATAACAACAAACTTTGCTAAATATCCAAATACATAATAATCACCCAAATTCAACTTTAAATATAAATTTTCCACTTAATTAGTCAAAATACATCAAATTGAATCCGTGGATGTTACAACATGGGCTCCACCACGCTCAACTTCGTCCTCGAAGTTACTCGGACTCAAACAGTTTCGGATATTTTCTTAACATTTCTGACTTAGTTTCCCATGTATGATTTGCTCCTTTATGATGCTTCCAACGTACAAGCACCATTTCTATCTCCTTACTTCTCAATTTCTTCATCTTAGTGTCTAACACACACTCCGGCTCTTCAACATATCGGAGCCTTTCATCAACTTGCAGTTCAGTATGGTCGGCCCAATCCTCGTTACTAGAAGTAAATGACTTCCGAAGATTTCCAACGTGAAACACCGGATGTATGCCCGACATCTCTTCAGGCAATTCCAAACGGTATGACTGATTCCCCACTTTTTCAGTTATCTTAAATGGTCCGACGAATCTCGGAGCCAACTTTCCCCTTTTTACAAAACGAGTAACACCCCTCATGGGTGATACTTTCAAATAGACCCAGTCATTCACTTCAAAATTGATCGGCTTGTGCCTCCGATCATAGTAGCTTTTCTGACGATCCTGGGCCGCCTTCATGTTCTGCCTAATCAACTGTATCTTCTCGTTTGTTTCCTGAAGCAAGGCCGGCCCAGCGATTGGTGGTTCACCCGTTTCTCTCCAACATGTAGGAGTCCTACATTTCCTTCCATACAAAGCCTCGAACGGAGCTTTCTTGATCGTAGCGTGGTAACTGTTGTTATACGAAAATTCTATGAGTGGCAGATGATCGTCCCAGTTGCCACCGAGATCTAACACACACGATCTCATCATGTCTTCAAGCGTTAAGATGGTCCGCTCACTCTGGCCATCAGTTTGCGGGCGGTAAGCTGTACGCATTGCTATTCTTGTCCCTAACCCTTCTTGCAAAGCCGACCAAAAATTTGAAGTAAACCGGCTGTCCCGGTCCGATACTATGGACTTAGGCACTCCATGCCTAGAAACAATCTCGTTCATGTAAATTTGAGCTAATTTCTCCAACGAATAACTTTCACGAATCGGTATGAAGTGAGCCGACTTTGTTAACCGATCCACGATTACCCAAACTGCATCATGCTGTCGCTTAGTCTTTGGCAGCTTTGTAACAAAATCCATTGTAATGTGCTCCCACTTCCATTCCGGAATAGGAAGCGGTTGCAGACTGCCATAAGGTTGTTGATGCTCAGCCTTTACCAACCGGCAAGTCCTACATCGTTCAACATACTGCCCTATGTCCTTTTTCAATCCCGGCCACCAAAAGTCTGCCTTTAAGTCGTTGTACATCTTTGTGCTCCCGGGATGTACAGAAAACTTAGATTGATGTGCCTCCTCAACGATCACATTTCTCATACCACCATATTTCGGCACCCAAATTCTTCCGTACACACCTTTCAAACCCATTTCACTTGTTTCCATATTCTTCATTTGCACCCTTATATCCTCAGCACTAACATTCTCGTCTTTCAAGGCTTCCTCCTGAGCGGCCTTGACATCATCTATAATAGTAGACGTTAACATGGTAGATGTCATCATATAGCAGCAATCCTTAGCATACGCTTTCCGACTCAAGGCATCGGCTACTACATTAGCCTTTCCGGGGTGATAAAGAATTTCACAATCGTAATCCTTTATTAACTCCATTGATCGTCTCTGCCTCATATTGAGTTCCTTCTGGCTAAAAATATATTTCAAACTCTTATGGTCCGTGTAGAGTTGACACTTAGTACCGTATAGGTAGTGCCTCCATAACTTCAATGCAAACGTTACCGCGGTCAACTCCAGATCATGAGTCGAATAATTCTTCTCATGCTGCTTCAACTGTCTTGAAGCATACGCTATAACCTTTCCACGCTGCATCAATACAGCACCTAATCCCAACCTTGAAGCATCGGTATACACCACGAAGTCATCATTACCTTCCGGTAAAGCAAGTATCGGTGCTTCACTCAAAGTCTTCTTTAAAACGTCAAATGCCTCTTGCTGCACAGTCTCCCAAACAAAAGGCGCATTCTTCTTCGTTAAAGCCGTCAAAGGAACTGCAACCTTAGAAAAATCTTTGATAAATCTCCGATAGTATCCTGCCAACCCCAGAAAACTTCTAACCTCAGTAGCTGAACATGGCGGCTCCCAGTTCTTTATTGCTTCAACCTTAGCCGGATCTACCGAAATCCCGGCTCCAGAAATTACATGCCCTAAAAACTGTATCTGTTGCAGCCAAAACTCACATTTTGAGAACTTGGCGTACAACTTTTCTTTTCTTAACAACTCCAACAGTTCTCTCAGATGTTCAGCATGTTCTGCTTCAGACTTAGAATATACCAGTATATCATCAATAAACACTATCACCGACTTATCCAACATCGGTCTACAAACCCTATTCATCAAGTCCATAAAGACAGCCGGGGCATTGGTTAACCCAAAAGGCATAACCAAGAACTCGTAATGCCCATAACGTGTCCTAAATGCTGTCTTAGGCACATCCTCTTCTCGAACTTTCAGTTGATGGTACCCCGATCTAGATCAATCTTAGAAAATACACAAGCGCCATGTAACTGATCAAACAAGTCGTCTATCCTCGGCAGAGGATACTTGTTCTTAATCGTCAATTTATTCAGCTCCCGGTAATCTATGCACATCCTCATCGTGCCATCTTTCTTCTTTACAAACAGTACCGGAGCTCCCCACGGCGATGAACTCGGCCGAATAAAGCCCTTGTCCAACAATTCCTGAAGTTGTGTCATCATTTCTTTCATCTCGGTTGGGGCAAGACGATAAGGAGAACGAGCTACCGGTGCAGCTCCGGGGATCAGATCAATTCGAAACTCAACTTGTCTCTCAGGCGGCATGCCAGACAAGTCTTCCGAAAACACATCCGGGAATTGTGAAACAACCGGCACATCGGCCAAAGTTCTCTTCTCTGCCTTAGCATCAATCGCATATGCTAAGTACGCATCACATCCCTTTGCAACAAGCTTTCGAGCTTTTGCAATAGTCAGCAAACACAGATCCCCGCTTCTCCTATCCCCATATATACATATCTCACGCCCCTCCGGGGTAGTTATCTTTATCATTCGGCTCTTACACACTATGTGGGCTTCATTCTCAATCAACCAGTCCATCCCGACTATGACATCAAACTCACTGAATTCTATCGGTATCAAGTCCAAATTGAAGACTACATCTTCAATTACTAACGTGCAGTTACGGTAGACATGATCTACTTTTACAAGAGTGTTGCTAGCAGTTTCTATATCAAGAACAGCAGATAATCTAGATAGTGGCACGGCAATTCTTTGTGCAAACATAGTAGAAACAAACGACCTATTGGCACCCGAATCAAATAAAACTCGTGCAGGCATAGAATTAACTATGAACGTACCCGTGACGACCTCCGGATTTTCCCTTGCTTCCTCTGCAGTTATCTGAAAAGCACGAGCAGGTGCCCTCTGTGACTGACCCCGGCGGTTAACTGAACCACCACTCGAACCTCCAGACGAGCGTGTTGATGATGGGACAGCAGCCGTTGGAGCATTCTTTCTACAATTTCTGCTATAGTGACCCCACACCCCACACTTATAGCAAGCATCACCCTTCCTTGGGCAGTCATTCTGAAAATGTCCCAGCTCCCCACAGCAAAAACAAGCACGTCCGTTAGGGCATTTGCCAAAATGCTCCAGATGACATTTGTTGCAGTATTGTGGTTCGGTGTTGATAGAGTATGCACGAGCACGACCGCGATCAGAAGAACCAGATTGTCGGCGATACGACTGTTGAGGTGAGTATTGTGAAGACCGGGAAGAACCAGAATATCCTCCCTCCCTTTGGCGCTTCGGCGGTGACGGCTGTGTCGGATTGGTGGAAGCAGCAGCAGACCCAACAGAGTAGCCTGACATAACCAAAATCTGCTCTACATTTCTGGCAGCCTCAAGTAAGCCAGCAAATGTAGGGTAACGAACATTGCTCATGACCCTCCTAATCTCAATGTCAAGACCAGCCTCGAACCTGGTCACTTTCCTCTCTTCGGTGTCCACCTGATGAGGTGCGAACAGACTTAACCTCGTGAACTCCACAGCATATTGGGACACCGTTTTCGTCCCCTGTACCAGCGCCATAAACCTTGCCTCTAATCTCCGACGCTCATCGATCGGACAGTATTGCTGAGTGAATAAGTCCTTGAACTCAGCCCAAGTCATAACCGAAACTTTCTCTAATGTCAAAGCGTTCACCATGGCATTCCACCACATGATTGCATCATTCGTGAACATAGCAGTTGCATAACGAACCATGTCCTTCTCAGCACAGTCGCTGATTCGGAATGTTCGCTCAGTTGCTGTTATCCATTCCAGCGCGGCAACAGCATCTCCTAGTCCATTAAACTCCACAGCCCCATTTCCTTTAAAGTCCTTAAAACGACAACCTCGGGGTTTGCTAGATGACCCAGTGTTGTCATCTTGTTCCTCATTGTTACCCCCTTCCTTCTCCTTGTTCTTTCTCTTTTCCTCTCTTCTTTTAGCATCGGCCTCATCGCGAGCCCGAAACTGTTCTTGAATCATTCGATTCTGCTCAGCCATCATGGCTAGCATCATCTCTCTGGCTTCCTCAGGTGTCATTCCTCCAGACATGTTCTGAAAATATAAACATATAACTTGTTTAGTAACATGTCATAAATTAAAGACACCATTCATTTGTCCCGTATGATAGTCAATTTCTTATAATTACTAGATCATAACCTATCTTAGTTCAGATCATTACTTAGCATCACTACATATCATCACCTAATGTTTGAGATCAAGACCTCACGGACACTTGAATCTCAAACTACTGCTCTGATACCATCTCGTGTGGCACCCTTGCCACAACAACCACCAATTACAATACACCCAGGATTAATCATCAACATGCAATAACATAATGATCTGATAACCTAAATTTAAGTGCGGAAGCATTAAAACATAAATAAAGTGGTGCAACAAGTGTTAAACACCCTACGGTGCTATCAGGTACCAAGTCTAGGTCTACACACCCATACATTTATTACAATCATCCAGAATATATTACAACATTTGCCCCACAACATAATTACCGATTAAATAGCAGATATCTTCCAAATCTTCCAAATCGACCTAACTAGAAGGTCCAGCAGTAGATTTCCCCTTTCCTGTAAAAATACAACAACTAAAACGTAAGCGAATGCTTAGTGAATACATAGATTGCGCATATTATAAATATTTATGAAGCCTAAGAGTAACCCCGACGACTAACGTCGTATACTCTCTTCGTACACCAAGTACGGACCAGAGCCGCAGCCCCTTCGAGCCCAAGGCTCGGCATTTACACATACCATCTGAGACAAACGAACGATCGGGGATGACATACTGCCTACCGGACCTGGAGGGATCAGCTCCAGCGTCATATAGCGCAGTAACATCAGAGTAATCGATGCGACCCACCGGTTCATCACTAGATGCACAACAATCGAACGGACATGCAACAAGTAAGAATGTGCATCTAAATCTACGCAAGTTAGTAGAAATCCAACCAAACAAGTGAAACAACAGGTCTCAGCAGGCAAAGCTTAACATAAATCAGATATAATCATGCGAAATCTACTGTACTCACAGTGGGTGCGTAATTATCTTTAACCAATATTATCTCTCTTCGGGCTTTCAACCGGATCCACCAAGTACCCCACTGTGGGTTAAACAACACCACAAGGGACCTGTTATTATCAATTACAACAATTCCTCGTATCATTATCCATTTAATTCCATAATAATCAAGTTTCGTAAATTTGACGATATTTTCCCCGTTTCGGGTCTACATTCAAATTTAACCCATAACTAAATTTGAAACCCATTTCAAGTTCATACATTGTTCTTTATATAACACATGACATTTTATGTGTTGTTTATGAGTTTCATTCAAAATACACAAGCCTAGAAAGTAGTATTCACAATTTTAGGCATTAAACTCGAATTTAATGGGTTAGATTCGAAATTTATCATCAGATTCGAACCCAACCATCAGATTCGAACCATACTTCGATTCTAATGTCAGATTCGAACTGGTCCTTCGAGTCTATCATCAGATTCGAACCCCCCCTTAGAATCTGATGGTACACCTTCGAATCTAGCACCAAACTCGAGTCTGTTCTTACATTTCGATTCTGTTCTTGACATATTCGAGTCTGTTCATCATTTCAACTTAAATCCTTCATTTCTAAGGCCTAAAATCAGTGTTATATCATGTATGATGCATATATTCGATTCTACTATGCATATAATATCATAATCCAGCAACATTTCAAGCAAAACAAGCTTAAATTTGCATAAAATGACAGATTCGAAAATTGTGTTCTTCAAAACCGAAACCAAAATCTTGAAAAGGTCGATTCTTACCTCAATTCGTATGAAATCTGAAATCCGTTTGTAGATTGCTGTTGTACTCCTCGATATCTTTCCGATGACGTATAATTCTCGAAAATCCGACGGTCGGTTTGTGATTTATCTTAGAGAGATGTAGAGAGAAAATTTCTAGAGAGATAGAGTAGAGAGAGAGTGTAAACTAGAAAATGAAGCCTATTGCCCTTTATATACTACTTTCGTCATTTTTCACATTTCACCACTCGACTTAACCGGTTTCATAAAATACTGATTTAATCTTAGATATATCATAAATAGCTTTTAAATTCATAATAATCCACAAAATTGATTCTGAATTCAATTTTCTCAAAATAGCAACAAACTTTGCTAAAAATCCAATATGCATAATAATCGCCCAAATTCAACTTAAATACATAACTTTCCACCTAATTAATCAAAATATATCAAAATAAGTCCGAGGATGTTACAATATATATATATATATATATATATATATATATATATATATATATATATATATATATATATATATATATATATATATATATATATATATATATATATATATATATATATATAGGTGGTTCAATGGAGAACCTCCATGCATCGAAGAACCTTGAAGAACCTCCATGCACCACCACAAATGCATTACAATTCCCTCGTAATGCATCATTATTTCCACGTGATGCATCAAATTCTCGAGCGATGCCTCGATTTTTACATTATTTCTACTTGATGTATCAAATTCACGCGTGATGCATCGATTTCTACGTGATGCATTTCAGTTTTTCTAGCGATGCATTGTGGTTCTCCAAGGTTCTTCGATGCATAAGGTTCTCCATTGAATCCATCCCTATATATATATATATATACATATATATATATATATATACATATATATATATATATATATATATATATATATATATATATATATATATATATATATATATATATATATATATATATATATATATATATATATATATATATATGTATGAATGTATATATGTATGTATATATATATATATGTATGTATATATACATATATTATGTATGTATATATATAGAGGGAGGTTCAATTGAGCACTTTTATGCATCGAGGTACAAAAGTACTTATATCATCCATTAGATCAAAAAATTGTATGGATTAGATTAATGGCAAAATGGTAAATAGTTGGACAATTTTATGCATCTTGTGCATTATAGAAATAAAGAAAGAAGAGCATTTTGGGGAATGTGCATACCTCATTAAATTTAATATTTCAACAAATAATCAAATAATAAATGCTAAATAAATTCAATTGATACATTTCCAAATTTAAAAAAATTACACAAATTCAAAAAAGATGATGGAGATCGATGCATTTCATCGTTAATCGTGTTTATCTATGCATTGTGTTAAAAAAACGCATTTAACAAAAAAAATACACAAATTCATTTATGCATCGTGTTCAACTTGTTCATCATTCTTTTATGCATCGTGTTTGTCGTTCATATTCTTCATTCAGCTATGCATCATGTTCAACTTGTTCATCGTTAATCTATGCATCGTCATTGTTCATCATCCATTTATGCATCATCATTTTCCGTTGTTCATCGTTCATCATCCATCTATGCATTGTCATTGTTCATCATCCATCTATGCATTATCATTATTCATCGTTCATCATCCATCTATGCATCATGTTCTTCGTAATAATCATCGGTTACCTCTCTTTTTCATGTTCATCATCATCGGTTACCTCTCTTGTTCATGGTCATCATCATCGTTGTTCATCGTTAATCTTCGTCTTCAAATCATCATCACTAAGAAAAATCATGAAGAACACGATTAGAGAGAGAGAGAGAGAGAGAGAGAGAGAGAGAGAGAGAAATGACGAGGAAAATGAGGAATGTAGTTAGTATGAAATTTTAATTCAAAATGTAACTCTTAATTATCATTTAATGATTTTAGAAATAAATTAATTAGCATGCCTTTAGTTTTCCCTAAATGCCCTTTGTGCACCCTTGATGGATTATCCGATGCACAAAAGTGCCTCGAGGTGTCCCGATGCATAAAAGTTTCCAATTGAATCTCAACCTATATATATATATATATATATATATATATATATATATATATATATATATATATATATATATATATATATATATATATATATATATAGGGTTGGGATCATTGCAGAATCTTAATTTGGTGCAGAACTATAGAACCAATCTAAACCATTAGATTATTATATAACACTAGGGATAAGATGGTAATTATGCAATTAACATTGAATTAATAGTAGCGTACCAAGTTTGACTGCCCACTTTGACCATTTTTGACTCTTTTAATATCGAATGTACATGCAGTGTTGAATGTGTGATATAAACTGTAATTTGACATTGAATGATCTCTATATAATATATTGAATGGAGGTCTAGGTAAAAAAAATTTTTACGAAAAATAAACACGTAAAATTTTTTCGAAAAAAATATATCATTACTATTCTTATTAAATCAACCAACTTTTGACTACTAATTTTGACCATTATTTTGGTTCTGTTAATTTTGAATGTAAATGCAGTTTTGCATCGACGTTGGATATACGACATCAAGTGTTCATTCGACATTGAATTATATCGGTCATGATACATTGAATGGTGGTCTGGTTAATTTTTTTTTTACGAAAATAAACACGTAAAATTTTTCGAAGAAAATATATCATTACTATTTACATTAAATCAACCAACTTTTGACTACTAATTTTGACCATTATTTTGGTTCTGTTAATTTTGAATGTACATGCAGTGTTGCATCGACGTTGGATATACGACATCAAGTGTTCATTCGACATTGAATTATATCGGTCATGCTACATTGCATGGTGGTCTGGTTAATTTTTTTTTTTACGAAAAATAAACACGTAAAATTTTTTCGAAAAAAATATGTCATTACTGTTCTCATTAAATCAACCAACTTTTGACTACTAATTTTGATCATTATTTTGGTTCTGTTAATTTTGAATGTACATGCAGTGTTGAATCGACGTTGAATATACGATATCAAGTGGTCATTCGACATTGAATGATACCGGTCATGCTACATTGCATGGTGGTCTGGGTAATTTTTTTTACGAAAAATAAACACGTAAAATTTTTTCGAAAAAAATATATCATGACCGGTCTCGTTTTAAAGAGTATAAAATTCTCGTTTTTATGGTATAATTTTTTTGATTTAACAATTAATCATATTAATGTTATTTTAATTTAAAGAAAAAGGATATTTTTTTACTAATGCCAATATTTTTGCTATTTTCAGTCTATTCCTTTTTTATTAAAAAATCACTAATGCCAATATTTTTTCACTAATTCCAAACTTTATGGTTTTAATCAAGACCATTAGATTAATCTAATCTATGGACGATATTGGTTCTACGGTTCTACACTAAATTTTGGTTCTGCAATGATTCCATATATATATATATATATATATATATATATATATATATATATATTAGGTTTTAGTAATTTATTAATTCATGGAAAACAAACTGAGAAAACTATTAATTAATATATATATATATATATATATATATTACTTATACATTTACGATTCTTAATTTATAATGTGTATATATAGTATATACTTGATTGGTTTTTTCTTGGTAATTAAAACCATTTGACATCAAGAAGCATTATTATATATAAAATAATAACGAGAAAATGTGGTCTCGTTTGAATTTTGAAAACTTATTTTACCAACTCAAATATGAACACGAAATTGTTCTTCACGATTTGCTCAAAGTCAATGGACACATGCACCATGAAACGGCATCGTTCTGTCTCATGCAGTTCCTATAAATAGCCCATATAATCACGTCCATCCTTCTTCATTCTCACGATCCACACTCCAGATAAATCATAACGTAAGTACGTCAAAACCCATCATATTGATTTCCTGATTAATAAAAACAACCATATATCTCGATCAGCAATTAATTAATGGCGGTCATCTTCTCCAAGATTGGCATTATCGGAGGCGGCATAAGTGGCTTAGCCGCCGCCAAACAGCTCTCCGAATACAACCCCATGGTGTTCGAAGCCACCGATTCTATTGGTGGTGTTTGGAAGCACTGTTCGTTTAGGACGACGAAGCTTCAAACGCCTCGTTGCGACTATGAATTCTCAGATTATCCTTGGCCACTCAGGGATAACTCCAGTTTCCCATCTTATACTGAGATACTGGAGTATCTCAACTCTTATGCCAACCACTTTGACTTGTTGAAGTTCATCAATTTCAACTCGAAAGTGATTGAAATCCGATTAGCCAAGGACCAGCTACTGGAATCCTCTAGCAAGCTCGGAAATGGAGGCTTGTTGCCTGGAAAACCCGTGTGGGAGGTTGCTGTCCAAACTAATGGTTCTGATGATATTCAGGTTAATTTACTTTCATATAAATACACTTTTGTTATGCTATATATTAATTAATATTATGGTTTAATTTAGATCAAAGTGTAGTGCATGTTGCATGCAAAACATGAAGAATTGGTTGAATATTAATTGAAAAACTTAGGGTTTTAATCAATTCAATCATGCATGATGGATGCAGTGGTACGGTTTCGAGTTTATCGTGATGTGTATGGGGAAATACGGAGATGTACCGATCATACCAAAGTACGGTATGAACAAAGGCCCGGAAGTATTTAAAGGAAAGGTGATGCATTCCGATGAATACTGCAAGCTTAAGAACGATGAGTCTACCGATCTTCTCAAAGGAAAGAAGGTGGTGGTGGTGGGATACAAGAAATCAGGAATTGATCTTGCTGTTGAATGTGCTGAAGCTAATCAAGGTATTTTATGCTAAACTATGTTGCATATATGATTAATTTAACGTACCGCGCGCGAGAATGCAAAAACGATTTAATTCGTACGTTTTTATATATTTTGGTGAATTAATCAGGGGAAGAAGGCAAAGCGTGCACCATGATTGTTAGGACTCCGCATTGGATCGTTCCACACTACTCCGTATGGGGGTTGCCATTTTACATCTTCTATTCCACCAGGTTTTCTCAGTTCCTCCATGAAAGACCAAATCAAGGCACTCTCAGGAATCTACTCAGCATCGTCTTATCACCTGCGGTACGTACCAACGTTATATCCCATTTATATATTCCGATCATATATTGATAACATATATATGGTTTAATTTCGATCTATTTGTTCATGCCTGTTTGTTGAATTGATTTCATCAACAGAGAAAAGCAGCATCAAAGATCATCGAGTCGTATCTGTTATATAAGCTTCCATTAGTCAAGTATGGATTAAAACCAGACCATCCTTTCGAAGAAGATTATGCATCCTGTCAGATGGCCATCTTACCAGACAAATTCTTTTCTGAGGCTGATAAGGGCAAGATCAATTTCAAAAGAGCATCAAACTGGTGGTTTTGGGAAGGTGGTGTTGAGTTTGAGGACAACACCAAGTTAGAAGCTGACGTCGTGCTTCTCGCCACTGGCTTCGACGGCAAAAAGAAGCTTCGAGATGTATTACCTGAACCCTTCCGTAGCTTCCTGGAATTTCCCTCTGGCATGATGCCATTATACAGGCAATTAACTAATTAAATCTAATTAACATTCCTTCAACGTTAATTAATAAAATACTTACATGCATGTCGAATAATTAATTGATTAATTAATTGTTTGATGATTATAATTACTTGCAGGGGTACGATTCATCCGTTCATTCCAAACATGAGTTTCATGGGGTATGTAGAAAGCGTTTCGAATCTCCATACTTCAGAGATACGTAGCAAATGGTTAGCGAGGCTCGTTGGAGGTAAGTTTAAGCTGCCTAGCATGGAGAAAATGCTGGAACAGATAACCTCAGAAATGGAAATTATGAAGAAGACGACCAGGTTTTATAAGAGAACATGCATCTCAACTTTCAGCATCAATCACAGCGATGAAATACTTGAAGAAATGGGATGGAATTCATGGAGAAAGAAGAGTTGGCTGGCCGAAGCTTTTACCCCTTACAACAGTCAAGACTATCAAGACGAAATTTAATTATTTATATATATTCAAACAAACTTAATTAATTAACCATTCATATATTATATTTATATGTGTAATGTTTATTATAAATAAAATAAACAAATAATTAAGCACTAAATACCTACCATATAAGTGCTTAATTATATGTATTATATATTAATTAATAATTAATACATGGAACTTTACAATAAAAACCAAAATTCTAGTGATGTCATGTGGTTGTTGATTCGAATTGATCAGAGGTCTGACTGGAGATGGATGTGTCCATATGTACCAAATTGATCATTAAAATAAATTAGATTTGCACCAACTCAACTCAACTCAATTATTTGACTCAGTTTCAAGAAAAATCTTTGCAGCATATTCTGTAATTAATTAATACAAGTCAAAGCATCAACTAGTTAGTACTTAATTAAGAGGGTGTTTGGTTTTGCGTTATTAACCAGATTATCAGCTTATTACGTTACAATAACGCAAATAATTAGTTTAAAGTGTTTGGATTGCATACGTTAATAAGTGATTATTTGCGTTTAGCGTTAATCTTACCACACTTTTTCATAAGTTAAAAATTGTAGCTTATTTGCTTCATAAGTGATTATTTGATCATTTTACAAGTAAAAACGTAAATCCAAACAATTTAAAAACTGAGATTTGATAATTATGATAGCAAACAGCAGAAGTTAAACCAAACACTACATTTCCTGCAGCACTTTTTGTTACATCTATTATCTGATTATTAGTTTCCAAAACGCTACAACACTTTTTCAAACGCAAATCCAAACACCCTCTAATTATCATCTATTTATCTCAATCTCAAGATAATTTATATACATAGAAACATACACAAAGGCTGGTAGATTTTGACATGATCCGATATTGGACAATGAATACGATTAAATTTTCTTTCCGTTTTCACTTGTCAAACAATCAGTCATTTATTTTAAAATATTCTTATTTCGAATTTGACCCTTAATTTGGTAAAAAAAAATAATTTTCATACATCAATTTACAACTGATAACTCTGTCTCTGTCGAATTTGACCCTTAATTTGATTTCTTTATCAAGGATCTTGATATAGGCCACATTATTCAACGTAGTGATAGTATGTGTGGGTGATCTTTATCGTGTTCTTTCTTCCTCGGCCACTGCTCTAGTCACTACAGTTCCATCTACTACTTGGCATTGACATGATTCGATAACACAATACATTGTCATGCGTATCAGTCAACTATGGAAACACCATCGTTTGCATTCTAGTACTTGTCTAAAACGTCTACTTTATTAGAATTACTTCATAGTTCATTCGGATTTATGGACATCTCCTGTCATGAGTAATAGTGGATTTAAATACTATGTTTTATTTTTGGATGATTATTTGCATTTATTGTGGGTGTTCTCTTTGGGTGTCAAGAGTGACATTTCTATTCTTTTTGGGCAACTTTAAAGCGTATGTGAACAATCAAGCTAGTTAAAACTGAAATAAAAAACCATCAATGTAACAACAAACGTATATTTGATAATAATTTTTTTCGTCAACCTTTTCAATCTACTGACATTCAAATACAATCCATACACGTCTAAACAAAATGGTAAAGCTAAAAGATCTATCAGCACCATAAATAATATTATTCGCACGTATCTAATACAAACTTCTTTTCCCATCTCCTTTTGGGTTGAATCCCTATTTGATGCGGTTCACACACTAAAATTTACTTCCAACTACTACTTTAAATCAAAACACCGTTTGAACTTCTCTTCGACTTCTTTACGTCTTATAGTCATTTTTGAGTCGTTGGATGTTTGTGTTATCAGAACACGTCATCCACCACTACTCACAAACTTTTAGATAAATAGAATGACATGAAATTTTTTTGGTTGGGACGTTAGCATCAGTTTGGTCTGGGTAATTGAAATAGATACGAGTAACATGCTAATCAGACTTTCTATTGAAAAATAATCAAAAACTAAAAATATTTGTAAACACTAAAATATTAAGCCAAAAATTAAAAATATTGGACGATGAATATGATAACTATTCCATTTTAATTAGGATCTTAGGCGGGTTGAAAATATACTTTTAGTTAGGGGTGTTCAAAATCGGATATCAGAATTTTCGGATAGTGAATTTTGTTATCCGAATCCGACATTTCGGATATCCGAAATTTCGGATTCGGATATCGGATTATCCGAAAAAATATCCGAAAATTCATATTTTAAAATTTTTTAAAAAAATTAAATCAAATATTTAAATATCTAAAATACAAATTCATAAATCCAAAGAGATATTAAAAATAAATATATCACAAACTAAATGTACCCGGAATTATTTTACTCAAAACGACTAAAAAAATATTAAAAAACTAAAATTTATAAAAATATTAGTTAATAAATCTATAATACTAAGATAAAACTCAAAAATATACATTAGAATATTATGTAAATAATCAATACTAAAGATATAAAAAAAATTCAAAAAAAAATTTTTTTTTTTGGATTTTCGGATATCGGATTATCCGAATATCCGAAAATCTTGAATTTTACTATCCGAATCCGAAATTTCGGATAGTTTCGGATCGGATTTTCGGATTTTTTGTTTCGGATGCTCGGATTCGGATTTTTTTGAACACCCCTACTTTTAGTTGGTTTTTGGGTTATTTAGGGTGCGTTTAGTTTATGAAAATTTCCAAAACTTCCATCTCACTTTTCAACAAAAATGAAAACTTGTTTACTTAACAACAATTTCATAAATTTTCATTTCACTTTTTAAAACACCACTTTTTATATTCTGTTTATTACTTTTCTATTACCTACCCTAATTTTTTATAATACTCTCTTTCTTTCTCTTACTTTTCCATCACCTATCCTATTTTTTTATTTTTATAATCACTCATCTTATTTTTCTTAAAACTAAAACTTTATCGTCTGAACAAGTTTTCACTTTTCATAGAAACCCTTGTTTTTTTCTAAAAACTATAACTTGAAAACTAAAATTGATAAATGACTAGTTTTCGTTAACTAAACGCAACTTTAACGTTTAGTTAATGTTTTTGGAAATTCAAATTGAATTACAAACCATAGACTAAATTCGAGTAGTAATAACCAAAATTCAAAAATTACAAAACCAAAGACAAAATAGGTCAATACGTGAGTTGATACAAAAAAATGACATGAACCCAAGCCCAATAAGAAAATAAATAGGTTGATAAAATATTAATGCGAAAAAGTATCAACACGAATTAAACATCCTGAAACAAATCGATACAGTTTGATTGTCAGTCAATATATGATGCATACCTTTTTCTAACCGTAACACATATATGCTCATCAATAGTAGTTTTGTAATTAATGGTATTTGATAAAGACAATTTAATTATAAGAAAATATAGATTGATCGACTTGTCACATCACAATCTTTTATCACCCACAAACGTATGAAAATTCTATAGTTAATTATATATCGAATTCCTAGATACATGCACCATACCAACATGAAAATTCTATGGTTAATCACAATTTATAAACCAAAATCCGTTTGGTTCCATTTGGAGGTTGTGATAAGTAGGGGTGAGCTCGGTACCGGACCGTACCGAACCGGTACCGATCCCGAAAATACCAAAACCGAATTATTAGTTTTGAAAGAACCGAATACCGAACCGTATAATTTTATATGGTGCCGGTTTCGTTCTGAATCTGGGACCGGGTTTTCAGTGTCAATCACGTATTGGAACCGAATAAGGAAAATATATCAAATACCAAACATACATCACCAAATATTGCACCCGAATACCGAATACCGACTTCCTAATACCGGAAACCGAATATCAAATACCGAATACAAAAAAAAGTTTAACGTTTTAAAGTTACAAATACCGAATTTTAGCTAATTTATATATTCGGTTCGGGATCGGGATATTCAGGATAAATATGGTACCAAAACCGAGAGTATTGAATACCGAATTTTAGCTAATTTAAAAACCGAGTACCGGACCGAATATATTAATTCGGTATCGGTCGGTACCGGTACCGGTTCGGGTTCAGAAAATGGTACCTGTCGCTCACCCCTAGTGATAAGAGTGTGCAACTTAATAGCCTAATAGTTAGTCTAAATTAACATGCACCTAATAGTTATGCTCAACCAATTATAAACATATTTTCAGGCATGGGAGTTGTTTTAATTAGGGAAATCTATGTAAAAAAACTTTTAAGTTGCATCATTTTTATGATTAAAACCTCTAATTATTTTTATTGTCATAAAAAACCTCAATCGACTAAAACTTATCAAAATAGTGATTTTTTAATAAAGGTGTCTTGCAACCGGTTCAACCGGTTGTATTTTCATCCGGCTAACACCTTCTTCGATAACACTTTCAAGAACAAATGATCGCTTTTCGGATGAAAAATAAAAAACAAACCAACTTAGCTAACAGATTGATACCAAAGCGTAAATCAGCAATCTGATGATGAACAAGTCAGAGCTTTAAGTGCTTTGAGGGCCGACGGATGCTTCAAATGAGGTGGAGAGTCATTGTCGGAGATTAAGGTAACTGATTGCAACAAATAACATACCGGTTTCATGATATTTAAGTTGTTGGAGATCGACATGTTCATGATTTGTAGGATTTGTCTTACGATTTTGATTTTAAGGGATCAACATGTTCGTGATATTTTATGACTTTAGAGAGTTTATCAAAATTGTTCACAATTATGTTCAATAGTTAGAGTTTCATATAAAGAAACATTATTTATTAATGTTTGAATCAGTGTTTTTTTCTTCAAAACCCATCTATTGAATGTTTGTTGATTGATCGTTTTTTTATTATTTGATTTCATTGAATTATCGGTCCTTGAAGTTTTAATTTTTAGTTTAAGAAAATGGTGGTCAAATCGAGAAAATTTTGAAAGTTCAAATGGTTTTTTCAATAAAAAGGTCACGTAATTTCCATGTCACCAATAAAAATTAAAAAATGCTAGTAGTTTGTTCAGTCGGAAAAAAAAAAAAAATTGATTGGTTAAATCGAAAAATTTACGAAAGTTTGGATGGTTATTTGGATAATAAAGTTGAGGGGTCTCTAAGTTACTAAAGCGAACGAAGAGGGCGTAAACCATAAAAGTGAAAACCTCAAGGTTAGAGAAGAGAAACCCAGGGGGGAATCGTGAAATCAATGGAAGGGTTTCAGAAAGCAATAAGGAGCGGCATCACTAAGGAGCTTTCGCAATCGCCGGCCAATCTTCCGGCTCCTTCCTTCAACGTCGGCGGCCATTATTCTTCTTCCTCATCCGACCCAGCTGCTCTTTTGCTCACCACACCCCCAAGGTACCTGATTGATTCTTTGTTCTTCCCCCTCATCATCAGTTCTATATTTGTTGTTTAAGCATGTAACCTTAACTTTGGGAACGGGTGGAATGATGCTACTCTCTAAATATTAAATGTTTTAGGATAAATAGCAGCATTTAGCAACCAATTTTACATATTTCCCATTTTGGTATTCAACTTTATATTTGTTCCTCGAGGATTTTCGTGAATATAATATGCATTAGGATTTTCAAAAGTTGAATGACCTGTTTAGTGGTAAATATAAAAGTTGACCACCCAGGATATAGGACCGGAGAAAGTTTGTTGCTAGATGATGCTCTTTGCCCTAATTCCTTTGCCACTAGTGCTACCGTTGCATCTTAAATACTGCAGAATCTTGTTAAGACTTAAGATCCAATCCAGTTTGTAGGCTTTCTTTTTCTGCTGGAATAGTTATACCAATCTGTGTTAAGACTTAAGATCAATAGTTATACCTAAGTTTATCTGTTTCAATTTCAAGTGATAGAGAAGTAAGAGAGAGAAAAAGAGTATTATAAAGAAATATAGGGTAGGTAATAGAAAAATAAGAGAGTGTATATGAAAAATGGTATTTTAAAAAGTGAAATGAAAATTTATGAAATTGTTGTTAACTTGTTAAGTAAACAAGTTTTCATTTTTTAGAAAAGTGAGGGAAATTTTGAAAATTTTCGGTAACTAAACGCACCCTTAGGATTTCTAATTTCTGATGTTGGAATAGCGACTTCACAAAGGTCGTTGTTTGAAATAGTGACCTTAGCTTTCCAAAGATACACAGACATCATATGCATCAAATCTAAGGTCGCTATTCCCAACAGCAATTGTAACGAGGTCGTTATTCCAAACCACAAACCATTTAATTTGGAAGAAGAAAGAAAAAACCATTACTTGTTATAACTATTACAAAATTTCAATCTATGTTGGAAAAAAATTTCCAAATCTTTGGGATTTCTTATAGGCATTTGTTTATGTTGGGAGTATTCTTCATGGTTATGATACCATTAAGTTGCAGGCGAGCGGTATCTCTGTTGACTTGCTCGAAGCTTTGTGCCTTTTCCTTTGTTGCCGGGATTATAGTTGGCTACACATTGAAGCGCCGAGTCCGGCGATGGGCTGCTAGACTTCTCAGGAGAATCAAGGATGACTAAACTTTCATGAGTTTTTGCTTTGAGATGCACATGCTACTTGCTGATTTACATTCCAGTCCACATTATAATTTCCGAATTTTGAGAAGCTATTGATATCTATCTACAAGGTCAAGATTTAGGTTATTATAATGTTAACTTTGATTAAGATTTTCATGCATATATGATATCAGAGATGAGTTTGGGACTAGCACCGTACCGACCCGTCCCGAATCCGGATTTCCCGACTCCCAAATTAACGAAAATACGAGACCGAGTACCGTACCAAGTTGTGATATTCGGGATCGGTACTAGTACCGTATTCGGTACCGGGAAACCGGTACTAGTTCCGTTTGGTACCATTGTTCGATATATAACATATAATGCATGACGTACAATGCTAAAAAATTGGTAACAGTTCTTATATCAATTAGTAACAATTTTTATGGTGCTATAAATGTTGAAATTAATAATAAAAAATAAAAAACCCTAAGGCGGCGTTTGGTTTGTGGGATTTCAGAAAAACTGGTGGGATTTTCATTTGAAAATCCCTCTCTCTTATGTTTGGCAAAATAAAACAGAGGATTTCCTTTAGCATTTCAGAATCCTCCATTTTAAGATTTTAGAATTCTTCCATACCCCCTATAATTTCAAAATCTCATATCTCTACATTTCGAAATCCAAACCAAATGACAATATTACTTTTATCCTCAACGTAGCCACCACCTACCTATACCTATTGATTCTACCTTACCCTACCAACACCTACCCCATCCCACCCACCCCATCCAACCCCACCCCACCCCATCCTATCCTGCACTACCCTAACTACATATACCAAATAATGATAACTATCTAACATTACATACATATACCAATCCATTGTACCATACTCTACCGTACCTCTCCACCCTACCCCTACCTAGTACCTACCATACCTATCCATGCTACCCATCCCCACCCTGACCCAACAAGACATCATATCTTACTCTCACTCATCCTACCTCACATATATCTATATACATACCCACCCCATAATACCCCTTCTCACCCAACCCTACCCACCCTACCCTTACCTACCCACCTACCTTATCCCCCACCAATATACATCGTATCATATCCTCACCCATCCTACCTTACTCACATATATCTATACGCACTTATCCCACACTATCCCTTCACATCCCAGCACACCTTACACAACCCAGCACACACCACCCACCCACCCATCCCTCTACCTACCTACCACCCTACCTCTACCTATCGACACATTGCCCACCTTTTAACATATCTTACCTTACTTATTGTACACATACATGATTACCCATATCATTTGACACATTTGCAAATAAACAAGATTTTACAAATAATTGAATTTGAAATCCTGCAAACCAAACACATGACATGATTCAAATCCTGTCACATTTGAATCCTGTCATTTTCAAATCCTGTCATTTTTAAATCCTGGTATATCAAAATCTTGTAATCCAAACGCTACCTAAAAAGAAAAAAATTAGCAACGGTTTTATCTAACCGATGACAGTTTTATAAGTGTTAAATGATTGTTTGCCAATAATGATGAATGAGAATTATGAATTTAAAATGGGGTTTGTATATAATTAGGAGTTAGGAAATGATATGGATTGAATTAAAAATTTTAAAAACATGATTATTTATATCCTCAGTTCGGTATCGGGAATTCCTGAATTAAATTAGTTCTGGCTTCCGTTTTCTCAACTCCCGATTTAAATCATATTTGGATCCCGAGGACCGTACCATCTTTGGCTAATCGGTACCGGTACCGGTACGGGACTGGAAAAATGGGATTTTTGCTCATCCCATTGCGATTCCCTTCAAGTATGGGGCCTGTTAGGTTCAAGAAATGGCTTTCTAAAAATTGTACATGGGTGGAACCGAATAATGACATGACCCGATACGGTTATGAACTTGAGAACCAAAAACACCACCTGAAATCCTGAATGAACCCATTTTTAAGTACAAATCCTATATATTTCTACCATAACTTTGGACCTTTGGTTTAATGGTTGACATTTGTTATTCTCAAATGAGGTCCTTACGTACGTAGGTTTCAACTACTTGTATCACTTATTTGAAAAAGAAAAAACTTATTTATTATATGGCCAAAGTATAACGTATAATTTTCATCATTCAATGGTGTCAGGAATGTCACAAACCTTCAAAACAGTGGCTTAAATAAAAATTCGATAAGGTCCAAGGAAATTTTTGCATTTTCAGAAAGCTCGAAATTTGAAAAGATGATAATAAAAACAAAATTTATAGTACGGGGACATTTTTGAAAATCCTGCAAACTTTAATAATTGAACTATTGAAGTGTAAGCATTTTTACAAGTACATGGTCTTTTCTCTAATTTTTTGGTAACTAAATTACTAAAATTATTAAATGACGGTCATAATTGAAATATCAAAAGTCATGGAGCTCTTTGGTAAATATTAGGAACCGAATATATTTTAAGGGAGAATTTCATATATGCCCCTTCAAAACTTCATAATATCATATATACCTAACCTAAAATTTTAATATCATATATATCCCTCCTAAACATCATAATATCATATATACCCAATTTTAATAATTAATATCACATATATCCATCTTAAACTTCATTAATATCATATATACCCAAATTCATTAATTTAATTACTTTAGAACATTTAAAACTCACATTTAATATTGATTATTAATTAATGACCATTATACCCATACTTATTTCTTCTTTCCACTAAACCTTCACAATATCATATTTATCCAAATTAAATTAAAATATTATATCCCGTTAACTAATTTATATAATTTATTTTTGTAGACTTTACTATCTAAATTCTTCATAGTAAAAATAATTAACATTAACAAAAAAATTGTATTATATTTTTGCTCGTTCGTAATCAAATCGTGTCGTCTTATTATGTTTTCTTATTTGTTTTTTTTCCTGAAGTTTTCTATATACAATTAACTCATTAAATATTATGTTTTTTCTTTTCTTTTTCTTTTTGAATTTATAGTTGTATTGCATTTTTTTTATTTAGTATATATCTTTTGTTTTCTATATACATTAGTTTCTATTTTTTTCAAACATGATTTCGTTTTATAATTATGGTTTTTACAAGTTTACCTTTTTTAATTTTTATATGTAATCTAGAATTTAAATTATAATTTGTTATCCAATATTATTAGTTGTGTATATTTTGTGTTAACAACAAAATTATATATTTATTATCCTGTATATTTAGAGACCAGTTCTATAAAATTTGTTTAATAATTAGTATCAAGAAAATAATTTAATATTAAAATTACCGGATGAAATTTGTATATTATTAGTAAATTATTTTTTTGTTATAATTATAGGGTTATTTTCATTAGTAAAAAATCAGTTTTTTTTAACAAACCAGAGTTTCGCAATAATTATATTGTTAATATTAATTTGTTGAGCAAAAATTTATATGGTAAATGTTTTACAAAATAAGTTATATATAATTACTATGTGGGATAGAATATTAATAATTAATTTAATTGGGTAAATAAATTATATATAATTACTATGTGGGATATAATACAGACTCCAAATATATAGGATAAAATATATATAATCTTACTGTTAACACAAAATATACACAACTAATAACATTGGATGACAAGTTATAATTCAAATAATAGATTAAATATAAAAATTAAAAAAAAGTAAACTAGAAAAAACAATAATTATAAAACGAAAGCAAGCTTGAAAATAATAGAAACTAATGTATATAGAAAACAAAAGATATATACTAAATTAAAAAAATGCAAAACAACTATAAATTTAAAAAGAAAAAGAAAAGAAAGAACATAATATTTAATTAGTTAATTGTATTTAGAAAACTTCAGGAAAAAACAAATAAGAAAACATAAGAAGACGACACGATTTGATTACGAACGAGCAAAAATATAATACAATTTTTTTGTTGATGTTAATTATTTTTACTATGAAGAATTTAGATAGTAAAGTCTACAAAAATAAATTATATAAAATTATTTAAAGGGATATAATATTTTAATTTAATTTGGATAAATATGATATTTTGAAGGTTTAGTGGAAAGAAGAAATAAGTAAGGGTATAATGGTCATTAATTAATAATTAATATTAAATGTGAGTTTTAAATGTTCTAAAATAATTAAATTAATGAATTTGGGTATATATGATATTAATGAAGTTTAAGAGGGATATATGTGATATTAATTATTAAAATTGGATATATATGATATTATGATGTTTAGGAGGGATATATATGATATTAAAATTTTAGGTTGGGTATATATGATATTATGACTTCACAACCTTCATATTGCATTTGTCATGTGATGTGTGACGGTTTCGCCATAGAAGAAAAGAAGTAACCACTTGACATAGATCAAGTGGTCACCACTAAAGGTGAGAGAGTTTTCTCTTAGCCAAAGGTCTTGAGTTCGAGTTTTGCCAAGGACGTTTCTCTTTACGTGAAGGTTGGGGTTTGGTACTCGCCCTTAAGGTGTTTAACAAATGTGCTAACCACTAACATTATTCGTTAAAAAAAAAAAGAAGAAGTAAAAAGTAGGGGATACATGAAAATCCAAAAAATTGAAAGGTTGAATTGAGATCATATCAAAATTAAGGTTTTTTGCGCAAATCAAAATTTTCACTTTGAATTTCGGACCTCAACATCCTGACGATCAGTATTGGAAATGAACGGAGAAGTGGATATCCCTAAAATTAATTATTTTAGGTCTGATTCTTAATCTTAGAACTATAAAGTAGTCTTCGGTTTGAGTTTATATTCTAAAAATTTTCCCAAAAAAGGAGTTCTCAGTTGGAAACCAAACCTGACCCGGACCCAAAACCATTTTCTGAAAACAAGTTCGTATGTGACAAATTAATGGGTGAATAAGTCACGGGTTAAGCCCAACGAGCGCCAAATAAGTCACGGGTTAAGCCCAACGAGTATCCATATTTCAAATCCCACTTCAAGAAGGAGGGATGAATAGCCGTTACCCTTTTTATTTTTAATTTTTAATTTTATTAATAATAAACACAAAACGGAAACTCTCTATCTCTATCTGAGATCCTCCATCATCTTGTCAAACAATTCCCAAATTACACCAACGGAAACCAAATTGATTCTTGAATTTCTTTCCAAGATCAACCTGATTCTATCCATTCCCCCAATTACACAAATTTTCTATTTTTACTCATACATAAAGATGACCGTCAGTGCGCCAGTCACACCAGCAAAGACCCGAAGGACTCCTTCTTCAACCCCAGGTTCAGGTGGCCCAAGAATTGTTGCCGAGGAGAAGATACTTGTCACTGTTAGGATCAGACCCTTGACTCCAAGAGAGCTTGCTGCCTATGATCTTATTGCTTGGGATTGCACTGATGAAAATACTGTTGTTTCTAGAAACCTCAATCATGAGCGCCATAATGGAACTTACATTTTCGGTATCCTCTTCGTACTCCGTAATTTCTTATAATGTCTAATCAATCGATTTCTTGGTTTCTTATGCCATTACTGCTGTGCTTTCATATATCTCAGATAAAGTCTTTGATCCATCTTGTCCGACTAGGAAGATCTATGAACAAGGGGCTAGAGATGTTGCCCTCTCTGCTATCAAAGGGATTAACGGTATGGTGTCTCTTGAGTCAATCTTCTCTAGTTTTTCCTAATCGGTTGCAGATTTATGAATTCGAATTTAAATATCCAGACTCCATTCCATTACATCTTTCTTTTATATTGCAGCCACAATTTTTGCTTACGGTCAGACTAGCAGTGGCAAGACTTACACCATGAAGGGAATAGCAGAGAATGTTATTGATGACATTTATGACCATATTGACTATGTGAATAATAATCGTTTCTTTGATTTTGTTTTATGTAGCATGCACTTCTCATATACTAGTTTAACACTTCGTCCATTGTATAATGTAAGGTTCAATATTTCTGTCTTAACAGGCCGTCGAAAGTAAATTTGTGTTGAAACTTTCTGCTCTTGAAATATATAATGAGACTGTCATTGACCTGCTGAACCGTGATTCTGGTGCCCTTCGCCTCTTAGATGATCCAGAGGTGCTTGATCATATCAGATGTGTCATTACAGATAAAATGTTTATGTTTTTCTTATTATATTTTACAGTGTCGTGTTTTGTTCGAATCCAGAAAGGCACAGTAGTGGAGAAGCTGACGGAGGAGACAGTCAAAGATGTTCAGCATCTAAGGTGCTTAATTGCTACTTGTGAAGGTAATCGGCATCTTAAAGTTTAATATCCCCCTGCCCCTGCCCCTGCCCATTAGTTTTTTACTTATGTTTGTAATTTTGATTCTGACTTTCTGTTGGGGCTAATATGCCTTCTTTTAGCGCATGAAGCATGTTGTGATATCTCAAAATGGCAATTAGTGTTCCTACTTGCCTGATCTCATTATTTACATGTGGTTCTGTTGCAGCACAAAGGCAAGTGGGTGAAACTTCTTTGAATGATCGAAGCTCAAGATCACACCAAATACTCAGATTGGTAACCTTAACATTTAATCTTTATTTCATTTGAGGTTGTGTGGTGCAGCTTTCCCTTTTAATTTTCTTGCTGTGATGCCCAAAAATGCCTTGCCAACACAAATCCCATCAGGCTCTAGTGATCGATGTTTGATAATGACGAGCAAGAATCAGGAAGTTCAAATTATTAATTTTCTCTTCAAGGCAGATCTCCAAATTATTTGTCCAATGTCATTATTTTATCATGTTTCGTTCGACTTCTTATCTTATCTTATGAATTATGAAGCTAATAATGTCTTGCTGGTTGCCTATATTTTTGTTTTCAGATCAATATATCTCTACCTTTACAGAAATAATAGTGTAGCTCAATGTCTCAATTTTTCATAATATTTTGTTTTTTCTTAGCAAAGTTTAATTGCCTTATATGCATCTGAGTTCTTTGTGCTAAAACAACCATAATATGATGTTAAATGGCATGTCTGTCAATTCAAGAGTACCTTCAGACATCCACATGCAAGATATGATGTATGCATACCAATATCCTTAAGTGAATAAATTTCTTTAAAACTCAATTCTACATGCTTGATTTAATAAGCACATCTAAATGCATGTCTCACCAAAGATCAATGTGCTTGTGGGGATGCCTGCTATTGGATCTTCATGTATAAATAAATATATATATATATATATATATATATATATATATATATATATATATATATATATTACTTCACTCAGGGATGTATTAACATCCAAACATGGTTGTTTCTTTCACACAAAGGTGTTCTGTCCTTGATCTGATGTTGGCACTACCTTTGTTGTTACCCATTTTCCCATGTAAGTAATTATATGTATCTATGTGTGTGTGTGTGTGTGTTTGTGGTTGACTTAACAGAATCACAGGACCAGGGTTGGATTCTAGTCTTGGTGCATGGGATTGTGGATTATGCATATCTTTCTTAATTGTTATCTCAATTGCTGACTTGCTGTTAATTGTTTTCTCTAGAAAATATTATTTTGTTTCCAGACAAAGCCAGTCCATATGTGTCCCTTCCCAGTTTACCATAAGTTCGGTAAACTTCTAAATCTCTGCTTGCATGTTCGAACTTTTGTGTGGGGTTCTTATACTACCTTTGGTGTTAAGTTAAGAAGGAAAAAAAAATTATATTACTGACAACAGTTTATATCATTTATGTGACCAACTTATGACTTGCAAGATATCCAAGTTATTTTCAGACATAGTATGTGGTGACATCTTTATCCACTGTTTAATGGCTTCCCTTTTTCAGACTATTGAGAGTAGTCTTCGTGAAGAATCAGGATGTATAAAATCTCTGTTGGCTAGTTTGGTAAGTTCACTATTATCATTTTGGTTGCCCAATGATGAATATTCCTTGATAGTTGTTTCCTACCTGGCTTGATAAATTCCTGCACAGAGTCTTGTGGATCTTGCTGGCAGTGAGCGTATCGCTCAAACAAATGCAGATGGTATAAGGTTGAAGGAAGGCAGTCACATAAACAGAAGCTTACTAACTTTGACAACTGTTATTAGGAAGTTAAGGTTAGCCTTTTAATGGATGAAAATGAATTTACAATTGGAAGTATATGAAATGCAAACACTTTTAACTTATCCTATATCGAATTCTCTTGTTCATAAAGGTTTTTGTGCTATGGTAAACATGATAAGAGTTTTCTTCTCTTGTTATTCAGTGGTGGGAAGAAGACTGGCCACATACCTTACAGAGATTCAAAACTCACAAGAATATTGCAGCCTTCTCTTGGAGGGAATGCACGTACTGCAATAATATGCACTATGAGTCCTGCTTTAAGCCATGTGGAGCAATCACGAAACACTCTGGCTTTTGCGACTAGTGCAAAGGAAGTTACAAACAGTGCTCAAGTAAATATGGTATGACGAACTTGCAACCTTCTGAGGGATAAAATAATAAGCGAGTGCATTGCTTGTTGATTTAATGTGTTCTTTTTTATACTACGATTAATGAAAACTGGATGAGGGGTAAAATAATAAGCGAGTGCATTGCTTGTTGATTTAATATGTTCTTTTTTATACTACAATTTAGAAAACTGGATTTCCATGGAACTGGTGTTGACTGCACAAGGTAAAATGAAAAACCAAAACCAGAAAAAAAGTTCAAATGTTTTTTGAACCACCGATATTCAAGTTAAGAAAGAAGATCATACCTTTAAGCAGTCAACAATCAGTGAAGCAATTGGCTATGATATGAAGTCTTTCGTAGAATGAATTTTTTTTTTACTGTTAGGTTGTTACTGACAAGCAACTGGTGAAGCATTTACAAAAGGAAGTCACGAGACTTAAAGCAGAATTGCTGAGTCCAGAGACTTCTTCCTCCAAATGTTTAAGGTCTTTGCTGTTGGAAAAGGAGCAGAAAATTCAGCAGGTATGAACTTGTGTGAGACTACACCACACGTAGTACGAACTTGTTCCTTCAAATTTTCACTTCTATTTCATTGATTGTTATTCTGCCGATACTGTACGTCTGTACTAGTTTGGGATAAGCAGGCAATGGTGCATGCAGCAAAAGATCACACATTAGCCCAAGGTTCTGAGATATGAAAGATGCATTTTTTTTTCATATCTCAAACACTACTTCATGTCTTCATGCATTGTCCCATTTCCTATTGACATCTTCTTGGTACAGTTATCTCCTAGTCTAACCAGTGCATCAAAGGCCAATAATGATGGAGTTGGCCAAATCACATCAAACAATGTGTTTGTCTCAGTTTTTCATCAACAAGTTCCACCCTAACCTTCTGTTATATATATACCCACCAGTTTAATGTTTCTCTACTACACACATGGGATAGAAATTATATGAGTTTTAGTGAAACATGGTGTCGATCACAAAAGACCACAGACTCTTTTTGTTTTAACAGCCTTTCATTTATCTTGTGAATAAAACATATGGTTTCAGAATTAGTCTCAAATGCTCAAGGATAAATCCTGAATCCCTATGCAGATGGAGAAAGAAATGAGTGATCTTAAACGCGAGAGGGACCTTGCACAATCACAGCTTGAAGTAGCAAAAAAGTTACACAAAGAAACAAAGGTCAGCGGTTTGTTTTCAATCTATCTACCGCCCCTCTCTTTATTAATCTACATATTACCTGATGACAATACCTTTTTACTTAATTTATGTAACAGGAGCCCTCTCATCAAATAGCCAGACGTATTTCTTTTAGTGGTGAGAACATGTCAGTATCAGGTAGGAGAATCTATGAAAGACAGACGCACAGAAGACAGAGTCAACTGAGACAGTCAGCTGGTTCTATTGACCCATGCATGCTAGTGCATGAAATAAGAAAACTGGAGATGCGGCAGAGGCAACTAGGAGAAGAAGCAAATCGTGCCCTAGACTTACTTCACAAAGAGGTTTCCTCTCAGAGGTTTGGGAACCGGGATGCTGCTGAAACCATAGCAAGGCTGCTATCCGATATCAAGGATATGCATGCAATTAGTAGTTTTAAAATTCCCGAGGACATTGAAGTTGAAGATAAAGCCAGTAGTCTGAAGGAAGAGATAGGTCGGTTGAAATGTGAAGGGAATAGTATTGCATCTCTGGAAGAGAAGCTTGAAAATGTGCAGAAATCACTGGACAAACTCATTATGTACGGCGGTGAGGAGGCTCCAGAGTCCAGAACTCCGTTAAAGAAGAAGAAAATTATTCCTTTTACGTTAAGAAATAACGGAAGCATGCAAAATTTTATACGCTCTCCATGTTCACCTTCATCCTCAACTACTGTCTATGGTACTGAGAACAGGGCTCCAGGGACTCCTGATAATACATTCCAAAGGCAGATTGATGAGGTGCAGAAAATTACTCCTGCATCAAAGCAACCAAACGTTCATAAGATCCAAATGATGTTTAAGACTGCAGCAGAGGATAACATCAGAAGTATTAAGGCTTATGTCACTGATTTGAAAGAACGGGTGGCAAAGCTACAATACCAAAAGCAGCTACTAGTCTGCCAGGTTAGAAAAGCTTTTTGGATTTTATGGCAGGCTTATGTTTTTCCTCACATGTTCTTGTATGCCTTTGTAAAACGCAAAATTTCTATGTTTGCTGACTTATAAAAGGAAAGGGAAATTGCTGGCAGTGGGTTGGAGGTCTTGATTAAACGATTTACATAGTTAGAACTAATAAATAACATTTATTGATGGGCGTAAATACGTTTTATGGTGTTTTCTTACAACCTCATTAGCTTCTCACAAACGGTTGTGTGAATGGGTAGGTGTTGGAGCTAGAGGAAGCAAATGATGGTGGGAGTGAGGACACTGATCTGGGGGATCAATCTCCTATGCCACGTCACCTTGTCTTTGAGGAGCAAAGAAAACAAATAATAATGTTGTGGCATTTGTGTCATGTGTCTATCATACACAGAACACAGTTCTTTATGCTATTCCGAGGAGAGCCTGCTGATGAGATATATGTCGAAGTGGAACTCAGAAGATTGACTTGGCTAGAGCAGCACTTGTCAGAGCTTGGAAATGCAAGTCCAGCGCTATTGGGTGATGAACCAGCAGGGACTGTCGCATCGAGGTGAGTTTTGGCTTCTTCTACTGATTTGTTTAGTTTGAATATGACTTATAATATATATATATCTTGTAAATGAGACAGTATCAAGGCTCTTAAGCAAGAGAGAGAATATCTAGCAAAGAGGGTGAGCACAAAACTGAGCACAGAAGAAAGGGACATGCTGTACAGAAGATGGGACATCCCAGTAGAAGGAAAGCAGAGGCGGCGGCTTCAGCTTGTAAACAGATTGTGGACGGACCCTCTTAACATGACACATGTTAGAGAAAGCGCTGAAATCGTTGCAAAGCTTGTTGGATTTTGCGAATTGGGAGAACATGCTTCCAAGGAGATGTTTGAGCTCAACTTTGTAAATCCTTGTGACAAAAAGGCTTGGATGGGTTGGAACTTAATATCAAATATCTTGCATCTGTAAAGCTAACAAACAATCATCTTCCCTTTAATGACTAATCAATTGCTGCACATTCCAAGCATTTTCTTCAGAAATATAACAACCATATTTGTGTATCTCTAAAACACACCAATATCGGCTTATACAGAGATGTCATGGAAAAAATGGCATCTTTCCATCATCAACTAAAAATCCCTCAAGGAGGAATATGTTTTCCTTGATGAATGAAAGATAAGTACAATGAGAGAATTAAATAGTATGTATATCCACTTTGGTACCCTGTAGTTTACGAGAACATAACATAGACTTATATCCATCTCATGCAATATACAACCCTGTGTTTTGCATCACTTAAACATCCAAAGTTGGAAACGCATTCTATAGCATGTCTTTGTACCACTAATTGTTATGGATAGTTGAGAAGCAAGTGGTCTCATTTACAATTATAAGTATCTCTTGAGACTTGAGTTACTAACAAAATCAACGTTCCAATAGAAAAGCCTTTGTTGATTAAAATCCTTCAATGTAATTTATTTGACTACTACCATCTACACTTAAATTGCCTTTTGTTGGATGAAAACCTTTTACATTAGTTTGTATACTATTTTCCCCACTGACCATGATGATGTTAACGCAACCAGTGGTTTCTTTTTCTTATAATCGTGGTTGCTCCAATGTAACCTCTCAATTTCTATGATCTTTTGGTTGTTAGTTGTTAATGCTACTAAGACCTATATAATTGGAAGCTTCATTGTGTAGTTAAACATCGGATCATAGTCTAGCTCAACGAACCCCAAGATTGCCAATCAATAGAGTCATTTTACCTCTGAAATGAGCCAATAGTTTTTGTCTTCACCTTCTAAATCCATCTATGGTAACGGGGACACGGGTTTAACATCCTCCAACTTTTGTATTATAATTTGATGAAGTTGAAAGAATCCCTCTTATATTTTTGTAAAGGATCTCACATTGGCTTCATTTTAATGAACCTTCTTGAAATACTTCCAAGTTTGAACAACAGACAAAACAAAATTTCTTATAAGCATGATACGAGTGTATCCAAGGGTGATAATCAATCCATCGTTAATCAAGAAAATGTCACGGATTAGAATTAAGCAATGGTTATCTTGCCTACCATATCACACTTCGGGGAAGTATTTGGCAATCCTAGTTTTGACAAAGGATTTACATTGCTCCACAAGCTGACCTAAGACCTTTTCTATCTCATCAGATTCCAATAACCAGATCACATGCACATGCATAATATGTGTGTGATTGTAGTAGTTTTAGTAAGTTATTTTACTTGGAGAATGAAACCAAAAAAGTGCATCCACAACAAGTCTGATTTGTTTAAGAGTTTCGGCTATTGGTTGCTACTGGAAAAGGAAAAGAGACAAAAAAAGATGCTGAAAAGCATAACATATTGTGTTTTCTCCTGCTATTGGTTGACTCTTTTTGTACCTTAAAGACATATCCTTGTATTTCAACTTTTGTTTTATTTTGTCCCGTGTATTTCTATCAGAAAGTCTATATAATAGAGTTTCTAGCAATTTAATTCTCAAATTTTGGTACATGAAAACTGAATAGAGCAGCCTCTATATTCTCTGAAATATTCATTTCCTTTAGAAAGGTCTTTGATCTTGATGGATTGGAATGTTCCTTTTCCTTTGATCTTGGTGATTTTATTTCCCTTAGATGTTAAAGTAGCAAGTTCCTTTTTATATTCAGTTTTGTGGGGTTGTGGGGTTTTGGACAGCAGGTCCTTGTTCTTAATTCTTATTCATTAATCTGTCCAGTAGCTAAATTCACATCAATTTCGGTATTAGATACTAGTTTCCAGCCCTTAAGATGGCTATACCCAGGACTCATACCTATGAAGAAGCTCGAAATGAACATTGAGATAGTCAAATCGAAGCCCTCCAAGAGCAGATGGATTAAGTACTTCAAATAAATACTGGAAGAAGGTGTAGTAAGAAGAAATAAAAGACATGTTGGTAATAGAGGGTCGGTCTGGTGAGGAATCTAGTGACACCAGCAAATCCTCAAGTGATTATGATGCTTCTGAAGATTCCAGATTGAAAAGATGTGTCAGGAACAAGTGGCTTGCTATTTTGTAAAGGAAGTATAATGGAGTAAGTTTGTTTCATATAGTAACATTCCTCGATTATAATGTTGTAAAGAATCTATGTTCCCTAAATAACAGTTTGACTCCTGTTGCTAATTAATAGTGAATATATATTTACAAAACCAAGCACAGCCTTGTCTAGTTGAATATAGTAAAAAATAAGCACACTTTTCCGCTATTAACCATTTGAACTACTGCATAAAGGAGGATGTAGCCAGATCAGTATTGCATACAACATAAGGATGATCAGGGGCTGCGGCTGTCAAAGTGAAGGGCCACAATCATATGCTCGTAGCCTGGTTAGCATGCAATTCCCCACAAGAAAGGAGAGCAGGCCCCAATGAAGACAAGAATGAGGTACTACAAAGCCATTTCTTGTCCCGTTCTGCTTGATGTATGAACATAATCACATATGCACACAAAACAACTGCTCAAGGCACTTTAGGCCCAACCATGAAACGGTCTCAGTGGCAAAGAGTCTCTCCATTGTTAATCCAGCGCAGAAAACTATCTGAAAATTCCTCAGGAACTTCAAAATCTGGGGAATCATCGCACGATAACTCTGTTGCAGTATGCTTGCTCCCCTAAAATACCAAATGTTAGAATTCAACTGGAATATTTCCACTATGTCAACTCCCTCCGTGTACTGAGGGAGAGACACAGTACTCCTGTTCTGATGATAACCAAAAAATTCACAACGAATGTCACCAAGCGCTGGGCATCAGTTCGGTTTATGGTTTCCCACGAATTGAATTTTTTTTTGGGCTAAACCAAACCAAATTGGAAGCCACCCAAACCAAATCGAAAACTGAATCACAATTCGGTTCAGTTCCAAAACGGAATTACAGAATATATATTAAAAAAATTGTAAATAAATCTTATACATATTATATTTATTTAAAAACTTAGATCTATTATATTTTTAAAGAATATTTTTTTGGGTGATTCAGTTCAGTTTGGTCTGCACACATCCAAACCATAAACCTAATTTAAAATTTGGTTTAGTCTTTATATTTGGTTTGGTTTGAATTTCGTTTCTTCGATCCCATTTATTGGATGATCATTCTGTATATGCTTCAAACTGACCTTGATGCTGGATGATTCACTGGTGGATGGAGTCTCTGCTATAATTTCGTTGGTAAGATTCTCAGCTGACAATCCAGCCGTTGAAGAATGTTTTGAGATTGATCTGCAAAAGAAATAAGAAACATGGTCAGTTACTTGCAAGAACATTCCCATTAACTATGCAATAATGGAATACCAAGTTTCACCTGCCAATAACAGCTCAAGTTTTATAAAAAATAATTAATCAGCCCACACTGCTACTCAATTTGATAGGAAAAAAAGGTGGCAGTACACCACTCCCACGGCTTTATACATTCATTATGGTAGAATACTTGCAAAATATCACCATGATAATGGCTAACAATATAATGAAAACCAATTTAGCCAGAATTTCAAAATAAATTCCTAGTACGACACATACAAATACACTCCTCTTTCTCAAATAAAGAATCCACATTGTGTGCTAATCTCAAAACTGAAGAGTTGTTTTAAAAAGCAATAAAAAAATGAAACACATAAACTATATGTAAAGTAATACAGAGCTAAAAAACTAAAATATTCAGAATATATTGAATTCAAAAGAAAAGAAGAAAAAGGACTCTTACTGGGACAAAGCAGTATGAAACATGTGGGCTTAACCTAAAACAATTGGTCTGGCGTGGTAACATCGAGTCCCATACCTAATTTGAAAATGAAGTGAACTAACAACTTTCCAACAATGTTCCAGTTGAGAAAATTGGGCATGAAAAGTGAAAACCGCAAACAGAGAAACAAACATAGGGACCCCGCCGAGACGCTGTGTCCTTGGACTCCCACTCCTAGGCGGCGGAGAACTCCTCTGGCAACTTAAATCTCCACAACTTAAAAGTTTCGAAACCCATTGCAAATTTCAAAATGAATTAGACGGGTTTTCCTCCTGCTAGGTTTAAGATATAAGTAGTTTGATAAGAATAAATGACCGGTGTAAGTTAGCAGACCTGGAAATAATTCTTGTTTTTCATTACAAGGTCAACCCTCATTATTATGTTCATTCGTGGGTAAGCCAAATTAATTAATAGAAATCAAAAGCTATCGGAAAAACTAAAAATATGAAATTGGTTCTTTAGTTCAACCTTGCTCTATGCCCATGCTGGGTTTGTTTTGGTGAATAAAATTTCCATTTGCTTGCCAAAAGAAACAACCCAAAATTTCATCTGGAGGATTACATATCAAATGATACAACTACACAAGGGGATTATGGGTGGCACCAGTTGAGGTGAAATTGAGGTAACACTACCAAAGATGGTTATACATAACAAAGACGGCTATACATACATCTTTTTGATGTTTAAGAAACAATAATGTTACAGGAGGTAGAAGTCACCCAAGACTTAAATAAGATAATGAAGAAATTTTGAGTTGGTAAACATACCAAAGTGTTTACAAAGAACTAATATAGTTGGCCTTACAACGAACAAGGCAGTCCATTTCTTAATAATTTCAAGGATGATTCCACTTTTTAGCCTATGTGGAATAAAGCTTGCTGAGATATGATGGTTAATTTTTTTGTAATGTTGATGAAATATGATGTTTGCGCAAAATGTGGTAAACCAATATTTAATACAATTCATATAGACTTACCTCCCCAGAAAATCTTCTTCACATGAATTGACCGAGGAAGAAAGGCAATCTAGATCCACAAAGTTGGAGAAATCAAGGGAATCAATTTTCTCATAATCAAACACTCCATCTTTTTGAAAGTCCGTATAAGGCTCCCTGGAAGGTATAGAGTGAGTATTCATGGTTCAGAAAATAAACAACAGATGATGCGGCAATTATATCTCTCTCACACACACACGCATAGGTAGATACTGGATAGAAAGAAACACAGACTTGGGATCATGTAAGAACAAGTCCTTTTGGTGAAAATGGTAAGAACAATTCCTAGCTATTTATATTAGTTTAAAGAAATGGTCAAAAAGTTTAGAAAAAAGGTGGCGGTTCAGTTATTCACTGTGCAAGTTAAGGTTTTTTAAAACTTTACCCGTAAGGATTTAGTAGAATTCAGCCTTTACAGAATCACAGTGAAGTTTCAATTGTTTACATCTTAACCTTTACAGTTGAATATTCTGCATCACATCATTAAGAAATTGTAACCTTCTACAGCTAATAACTAAGCCGGCGTTTGGTTTGTGGGATTTCAGAAAAACTGGTGGGATTTTCATTTGAAAATCTCTCTCTCTTATGTTTGGCAAAATAAAACAGAAGGATTTCAATTTCCTTTAGCATTTCACAATCCTCCATTTTAAGATTTTAGAATTCTTCCATACCCCCTATTATTTCAAAATCTCATATCTTTAAATTTCGAAATCCAAACCAAATGACAATATTACTTTTATCCTCAACGTAGCCACCACCTACCTATACCTATTGATCCTACCTTACCCTACCAACACCTACCCCATCCCACCCACCCCATCCAACCCCACCCCACCCCATCCTATCCTACCCTACCCTAACTACATATACCAAATAATGATAACTATCTAACATTACATACATATACCAATCCATTGTATCATACTGTACCGTACCTCTCCACCCTACCCCTACCTAGTACCTACCATACCTACCCATGCTACCCATCCCCACTCTGACCCAACAAGACATCATAACTTACTCTCACTCATCCTACCTCACTTATATCTATATACATACCCACCCCATAATACTCCTTCTCACCCAACCCTACCCCACCCTACTCACCCCACCTTTACCTACCCACCTACCTTATCCCCACCAATCCCCCACCAATATACATCATATCCTATCCTCACCCATCCTACCTTACCCACATATATCTATACGCACTTATCCCACACTACCCCTTCACATTCCAGCACACCTTACACATTCCAGCACACGCCACCCACCCACCCATCCCTCTACCTACCTACCACCCTACCTCTACCTATCGCCACATTGCCCACCTTTTAACATACCTTATCTTACTTATTGTACAAGATTTTACAAATAATTGAATTTGAAATCCTGCAAACCAAACACATGACATGATTCAAATCCTGTCACATTTGAATCCTGTCATTTTTAAATTCTGTCATTTTTAAATCCTGGTATATCAGAATCCTGTAATCCAAACGCTACCTAAGTCTTCACTGGAACCCAGCCAATGTAATCACACTAGCAATCATGTAAAAGCAACAAATATAAAACCAAATAAGTTAGCAGAAGGAACCCAGATACAAAACATCACCAACAAAAAGCAATAATAAACAAATTGCTACACCAGATATCAATTTTAATTTCTAAGCCAATATTATTAGATATAATTTCTACCCCAATTTAAGCAAAGACAAGTAGACAACAGTCCATCAGATGCGAAGCAGTAAAACCAAAAAAGGAAACTGGGATGTGGAAACTAAATTAGAAGATACTTTAACTGTCAAGCTCACATTTTTTCCTTGTTGGAGAAATTAAGTGCATTAATTCCCTTTAAATCAGAGAAAAGTTGTGTGGTGTGATTCATGGTAATATGTTTTGGTTGCAATGGGCTGCCTCAACGAAGAAGCCATACCGAGCATTGATAACTCCTTTTTGTATGCATGTTTCTATTGTAGAAATCATCGCATCATATTTGTCATGATTATTGTACTTTCGATGGGTTTTAATATTGTGACAAGTTTGGAGCAAAACTGGAACAAATGAAGAGAATATAAAGTGTAGAACGAATATTAAGTTCTATATTTTAGATTTAAAATTTTAAGACTATTTTATAGACTAAAAGATTTACGTTTTTTCTTCTAAATTATATGATTGAAGTGATTAACCTTCTGTATTTTGAATCAAGGGATAAACTTTAATCTTTTAAATTCAAGTTCAAATTCTAGTATCCTACCCATACCCTAAACCCTAACTCTTCACTATATAAAGGGTCCCCAGAGTTGAGTCTCATCATACCATTCATCACCCAAAGGTTCTTTCAACCTACAAATCATGTAGAAACCATGAAATCCTGAATGTAGGATTAGGGTTCGGTTCAGTTCCATAATTCCGACGACTCCATCTACTGTTCTAGATTCATGGGGGCTAGATCTCTAATCAAGATGGAGAATTCGTCGATGATCTGTGTCTAATCATCCGACGATTGTTCTCGGAAATATCATCAAGTTACGTGTTTATGCTTTGAATTTAGCTTTCTTTGTAATGAACAATATGTTCACTTTATGCTTTCAAAGTTCAATCATATGATGTAATCGATTCCTTATATTTTATCGTTGCTTAATCGTAAGACGTATTGCAGACAAGTTACTACTTGTGCCAAGCTCACCCTAGTAATGTTATTTTAAACATGATTATGAAAATAACAATTTTAAAATGTTTCTAAGGGTGGTACCTTTGGTACTCCGCAAAGATGTGGTACTCTCTCAAACCATTATATATATATAGGTTATCGTGAGAAGCTAATATATCTTGAGAAGTGTGGTTAGCACTATGATTCACTAAGGGGGTGTTCTCTTTCCTACAATAAGTACTTATTTAGCCATTTCACTTATTCAGTAAGTGATTTTGGCTAATAAGTGCGTCGTTTTTCAATAAGTAATAAGTGGTAAATCAGCACTTATAATTACTTATTCAATCAGCATATTTTACCCACTTATTGTCACTTATTCAAAATCTAAAAAACTCTCTTTCCTCTCTCCTTAATTATTAGAATTATTTATACATTTTTATTTTTCAAGATATATTTGTTCTTTATTTTTAAAATATTATCCCATTAGAATATTTAATTTATTTATTTTACGTTTCTTTTGTATATTCAATTTAATTATTAAAAAATTATTTATTTAATGAATCAATGTAAAAAAGTAATTAATATTGATTTATTTAATCTGAAATTTACGATTTGTTATTTATATATTTAAAAAATGACGAATTAATATCTAAAAAAATGAATCATATTGCTTCTTGTTAGGGTTAATCACACAAACACACACGATCACAAAAAAAAGGAACACGAGAATATAATGTGGTTCGGTCAATGTTCTGACCTACATCCATGGGGGCAACTAGGGATCTTCCTTTTATTTCAGTGATAATAATAACAAGTACAAGGCATAAGTATATAGGGATGTAACAAGGCTAATCATCTAACTAATCATCAATGTGGGACATTAGATATTGGATAAGTAAGTGCTAAGTCCCGATGTGGCACGAAGCCTACAAATCAACAATCTCCCACTTGCAAGCTTCAAAACACGAACAATTGCGCTCCACAACTTTGCCTTTCTGCACTTCTGTATAAGCCCCAACTGATCCATTAAGCTCAGATCTCCCCTAGTTGCCACTAGCCTTCTCATCACATTTCCTGAAGGCCAACTGAAGCCCCACACTGATCCATTATTCGGGTTTCGAAGCCTCCAATTTCCCTTTCAATTATCACTCTTTTGGCCGACTTAGGTCTATAGTGCTTTGGTACCAATTGATAGGAATCCGATAAATTTTAGCCAATAACTAATAAATCAAATGGACAAACAATAAACAAGATAGCTAAAATGCAATCCACCTGATATTTGAGAACTGAGAGATCCTATCGAGAGGTAGACCAACTCTCCTAAGATGCTCATTCACTTGATCTATTTAAGTATGATCATAAGCATTCCCTAACCCCTATAGTTACAGGCTGGTTAATTAAAGTAGCAAAACCACCCTTCAGTATCTACTTTAGGCCTACCAGAATCAAGCAAGCTGTAAGACATATACAAGATGTGAGGGTAACCTAGAGGTTGCTATACAAACACACATGTCAAGGAATATGAGATCTTAAGTCTTAACATCATTAAAAAAGCTCTAGAGAGTGAAATCTAAGGGCTGGGGTTTTTACCCTCCCTTCTTAAAGTCGTTTAATTTAACAATACTGAACAAGAAACATGATGCCTCAAGTAAAGCTCCACACACAGGTAAAAAAACATCACCAAAATTTATGTGGACACGACGCATAAATCCAAAACTCATTACACTTTTTAAAGATAGTTTAGAATGAAAAAATCAATAACAGAAAATAAACACACCTTGAATATGCCAGGCCACTTCCACACGCTGATATTTCTGGTGTAGACTCAAAAATCATCTTGCTTCCTCCAGGTGGTCGATCTGACATCGCAGAGCAGGCAGAACTCTCCCCTATATTGGGGCTCAAGGTGGGTGACTTACTCTCACGAATAATGTTGCCATCTGAATAAGATTTCTTATGCAATGGCCTACATCAATTAAGGCATCAAAGTTATAATAGTATGGAAAAGGCAATACTACCAATTGATGCAATGAAAATGCCCAATATCAAGCACAAAACAGAATATATCATTCATAATAAAACAATTGAAGCAGATATAGCCCTCTAGCATCAGCCGATCATTAACTCACACGTTTTTAGTGAAGGAGTGTGATATCTAGCACTCTAGCATCTATATGTGAAACAGGATTATGCGCCCCAAAATAAGGATGCGGGAACAGGTGAGCTTAGGCAAAGAATTGAAAAAACATTTTCAATAACTGATTGGTTTCATACCAGAGCAACCAGTGAATAAGGCTGTGTCACACCGTCTTGAGGATGAAAGGCTAGCTGGAAAGCCTAGTCTTTGTCACATGAGACAAGAAAGGCAAGTTCATGGTGAAGGTAGACAAGTTTTTGTAAAATAGGTGATAACTATATGTTGGCCCTTTTGCCTTTTCAGCCGTATGGGACAAACAGATTTGAAAGAAAAATGAGATTATGGAAATAATATTCTTGATAAGCCATATACACAAGGCATGTCAACTAAATTCAGATGATATATACAAACCAAGCACAGTACATGAATCACAAAGAAGAAACAATGTTAAAACTTAAAACTATCAAGTATGTTAACACAATAACATATGTAAAACAGATCATAGTAAATCAGTAATTAGACCTTCATCGGAGCTATCCCAAGTCTTCTTTACAAGAAAAATTCTCATACCAAAAGGCTTGGGGCCCTCTTATGAGATTAACATAGTCCAAGTTCAAAGGTTCAGCAAACAATCCTCTACCATTATGCTCCCAGTGTATACAACAGAGTCAATATATACACGTACACAATAATAAGACTAAAGAAAAACAAGCTATTGAAATAAAGAAAAATAGATAATTACAGAAGCTCTAGATACAAAAGGCTACCAGTATCAGATAAAATGAATGTTAGTTATTTTAGTGTAATTACCTCGACCATTAGAGATTACTGATGGTGTTAGAACGAGTTTGGAGGTGCGGAATGCAAACTCGTATTAGGTACGCCGTGGTCTTAATCCATGTGTAATGTGGGGTCAAAGGGGCAGCGCCCCTTACGAAACTCTAAAGGTGTTGTGCTCGATATTCCATAACTGACGTTTATCAGCTGTGAAGCAATCATCAGCTTCATCGCTGATACAAGAAATCAGCATGCTGACACTGATGCTTCACCACTGATGTGGAGGTTATTTTGGGGGTATTACGGGAGGTAATATCCAATGTTTTACACTTTTTAAAACATATAAAAGGCTCTGGTTTGATAGAATAGGGGGTTTGTTCTCATTAGATACAAACGATTTTTAATACAATCTTCTAGTGCATTTCCTTGTGAATTATCCCATAACAAAATCCGGAAACCAGTTTGGAAAATTTGTTGTTATCAGAGTGTCCAACATGATCTCAAGAATATCCAAGCGATTCTCGATTCCCAAGTTCGTCATTCAAACCCAGTTTTTCTAAATGCATAACAAACTCCAAGTAAAAAAAACTACCAGTTGCCAAATTCTTATTAGAAATATATCTTCCAAACCCAAATATCCATTGGCCATGTAGGGTACGTAACTTAAGCGTCCCTACATTCTTGCCTTGGCAGTGAATCTAAAGGTGAGGCCTCAGGTTCAGGCCTGGGGACATCCCGATTTACCTTCCCATGCTGGCTATGGGATCGGTTGGTGGGGGCACCCAGATGTGGCATTCATCTCTTTTTTCACTTGTAACTGAAGACCCACATCTTAATGAAAACATAAATTGAATTTTGACTTTTGAGTTGCAACTCCTAGTAAAAAGATAAGTTGGATGGGCAGAAGCTTCATTGAAGTTTATTAATCTTCTTCTGTTTTATTTCCTCACATCTATTGTCATTTTCTCGCATAAATAAAATACTTTCCTTCCACCAGTTAAAACATCCAAATGAGATAAGCACATATATTGTTAGTATATTAAAGCAGCCAGCAATATAGACTTCCACATATCAGGTTACCAGTAACGAAAAAGTCAGCACTCTCCGTTAAGTGTTTACAGTATGTGGTCTTTAGTCTTTACCGTGCAGAAAAAGAGGCTGTTTCATCCATGCATTACAGATTCTTAGTGGACCATACTTATTAGCAAGTCGTTGTTCATACATTACCAAAAGCACAAGTAGATAATTTCATCTGTGTTACCTCCTATTCTCATCCACCATTGACTGTCCATTCCTGTATACATCGAAATGCTGGTCTGAATCCAACTCCCACACTTCAGGGTTACCAACCTGTGGCTGAAAATGCCCCAAAAACCTGTGTGTACAAAGCGATCCAACTATTAGTTGAAAAACAAGTGTGGAAGCACATATGCAAGTAAAACGGTTAAGAGATGCAAAACTTAATGAAAATCAATTGTATCAAACCTCAAAACCCAAACCCTCTCACAATAAATGAAATACTAGGTGAATGGAGGAAGAACCAATCAAATGATGCTTCAAGGTAAGAAAAGAATGCCACTTACACGTTAATAGCATTTTGTTTCTCTGCATCCATGTAAGCATTGTTGTAGTACCTTTGAAGAGTTCTAAAGAATTCCTGTGACTGTGTTGCAGCCTTCCACTGACCCCTTCTCTCAGAAAATACCTATTGGAGATGCAGACAGTGAAGTGAGTGGCTGGTGCATCACAACCACAGATAATATGAATCAAATGATTCCTTCCATGATTAATAAAACATAAATTGAGATACTAGACTCTACTTTATGTGATCCAAAAATTTTAGAACAGGAAGAGAATCTTGAAACAAATCAAAACATATTGTTCAAGACAATAAAAACTTGTGAATACTAGTACTGGGGATCATAGTTTCTTTCAATAGTTTATTTTCAAGTCTATTCTATTGTATTTTCTTTTAACTTATAAACTGATCACTTGGTTCTATTTAAGGCAAGATTTTGCGGTAACTCTGAAGAACTGCAGAAGACATTTGTTATTGTTGAGAAATCAAAAACTAAGTTATTAATCTGATCATCCATGGTACCTAGTTTTTAAAGTCTTCCCTTTTCTTACCCTTCTGAAATTGATGTATCAAATAGGACATTTGGCAAGATTTTATCTCTTTGTGGTGTGAAAATATAACCTCGTTAAATATTCAGACTGTTAAATAATTAGTTGGATCCAATTGATGCACGACAGAATTTTAAGAACCCTTAATGGATAAATGCCATATTTTGGACTTGAATAATGTGATGCCATTGGGAATCTTGGACTAGAAGGGGTTCAAGTTCAAGCATAGTTGTATAAACGGGTTGTTATGGGTCTCGAAAGGAGATTTGATGGTTATGGAAGTGTTGAAGGAGACATTCTCGTATATGCAATATGTTGCAAGCGTAGATGGTTATTGACTCCGTTTCGGTTTCTTGCTCTGAGGACACCAATTCTAATTCGACCAAGTTGTGCTAGGGTCATTTTGGTGAGAAAATAGGACTTCAAGTCAAGGTAAAGATAATTAATAATGGTGCCTAGAATATTAGTTGGCACCTTGGGGATTTATAATAAGCTCCCTGATGTACGTGACAGATTAGAAATTTTCTGAGCATGGAGGCAATTTGGTATTTTTGTTTTCTTGCTGGTTGATTAGTTGTCTTTCAGTTTTCTGTTAGTTAATAAGAGAGGCTGTTGGTCAAGCTATAAAAGTTGTTAAGTTCTCTCTATAATCTGTTAACGATAGAGAATATTCTGAATAAACTTATCAAAAAGAAAGTTTCAAGTTTTCTTCTGGGATTCCTTCTTTTCTGAAATTCATTTCTGTTTTGAATTTTTGATCAAGATTACATTTAGAAACGTGATAACAGGAGCTTGCATGTAAATAGTGTGCTGCTTATCAAGAAAAAATGTTTCTAATGTTGAACCTTCTTAGAAGTTTAACTATTGTAACAAGGAAAAACACTATAGCAAATTATGAGGAAACCCAAGCACTTGGCTGCCAAATACCTTGTTATGTGCAGCCGAACCACCATATTGGTGAGCAAGTGTGTCGCCCATTCGCTCATAAAACCCCATTAATTCTTCTGCCAAAGGATCATCAAGGTCAATCTTCGAAGAATCTATAGCTCCTAAAGCATGCAGCTGATGTCCTAGAGCAGCCAATCCATAGGCATATTGTGCAACATTTGTACGATCCAAACAATCTATGCAATTTGTCCTGAGGATCCCTTTCTGAAACATTGGCAGTCTGACAGAATTGTTATCCTTTTCTGCATATTTACCACAACAGTTTTCCTGTACATTGCCATTTTCATACCCACTATCACAACTTTTAGCATCATCGGTGTTAAAATGTCCTGATGCAGAGAAGTTACTAGCAGCAACATCCCTGTTTCACATGCCCATTACTAACTTCATCAGCCATTCATTCACATAAAATTCAACGGCAATGTATCCACTCAATGAACAATGCTCACTGTATATAGGTTTTATATTAAAGAACTTGAAGCACCCAACTAGTTAACCAAATAGTCATGGGGATGCCAAAATACTTGCAATGGGTTTCACATCTCATAACACCAAGAGTCCAAGAGTGACTAGAAATATATTTAAGATCCACATCTCAATAACAGAATAACTTACAGAGTATTTATAAGTACCATTTAGCAACTTCGTTAATATGGTTCAGCTAGCATACGCATGTTCATCTTCAAAAAGGATGTCATAAGCTAAGGAGGATACATGTGAGCAGGCATAGCACAGGAACTTACAAACTAAAGTTAATAGTAATGAAACAAAGCACAAACAGGCCTTAACCATTTAAAGGACCAACAGTAATGTAAGTTTTTTATGCACTTGAAAGATCTATAAAAAAAAAAGTATGCCAGTCCATAACTTACTCAAAATATGGCAATCTCAAGCAACCCTCAGATCTATATGCTGGCACAACTTCACAGTAGAAGAACCCCGTCAGCGTCAACGCGTAAGACGTCAATCTGCCTAAAATTAGCAACGCATTTGTGCCTTTGCTGTAAAAAAGGAATATATGTCAAGGGCTGGAAGAAGAAAGGAAGGCATAACCTTGATACATTATTATCATCAAAGAAATGATAGCTAGGAGGAGGGAGGAGCTGATGAAGTAATTGTGAGAAGGGCAAGGTAACCATTAACCTTCGAGTATGCTTGTGCAGATCCCAGTGAAGAAATTTGAGACGGTTTTCCTCTGATAAATCTTTATTGATACATTTAATTGCATTAGCAAACTCAGTCCGAAGAATGGACTCTCGAGGTCTTTTTTCATTTGTCTGTTGGGAAAAAAAATGTTTTATATCAATTGGCACAGAGTTGGAGAAACCGCAAAAACTATATATTGACTAGCACATGCATGCCAACGTTATGTATTTGTTCTCCTATTTTATTCTCATGAATTCTATGGATAAGATTCCATATTCCTTTCAACTAAAAAAACATTTTTTTGGGTAACCAGGAAATCCCACCCGATCCAACATTGTTGACCTGGCAGGTAACCTTGGGGCCATGAAACCCATGGAACCGGGCGGGCAAACCGCCTATCCGAAGATAGGGGTGAGTGGCCTCTTAAAAGTTGAAGCTAGTGGATTTGAACTTGGGCCTCCTCCTTTAAAAGGTCTTATCTCCAAATCAATCACACCTCAACCACCTCCGAGGAGGTTATAAAAACGCCTTCATTGTCCCTTCATTTTCTCTTCCCTTGAGAAGAAAGAAGCATGATGCACAAAGTTTACCAATTATTCTCGCTCGAAAGGATCTCAATACATAAATAAAAAAAAAGAACATGAAAGATTAATGATATCTTCACGCCATCTTTTACTCAACGTTACCTTTATCAAATTTAATATAATGACAGGGTTTCCATATCTGTCGACAAGATTCTGAAAGTGGAGTCTGGTAGCTTCATAGTTTTGGTCCCTCCTTGACACTAAAAGATACATGTTAGTGAACAAAAATATAGTGAACAAAGTATAGATAGCAATTAATGAATCATACACATAATATCAGGCTTAATATTCAGGCGTGAAGTTTCTTGTGACCAGAAAAGTGGTATGGATCCACGATTTTGAACAACCGAACTAATTTGCATCGGTAATCCCTCGGGAACGTCTTCAAACAAAATTTGCTCTGTTTCTACGTCATTAGCAACACTGCCCATCTCATTTACCCCTCGTTTTAAGTACCTGCATTTGAAAAAAGTAGCAGCATCAAAGTTTAGAATGCATTTTTCTAAAGATGCTTATGCACTTCCTCTCTGTCTAATAAGAAGTCTGTTCTCTAATTCTAAAAAGTGTGATTGCAAATGTACATATATGCAAAATGATGACATACATCGTACAAGTTCAGGCTAGAAGGCTTACTCTCATTGTCATCATGTTTACCTTCCAACTCCAAATAGACACACAAGCACTTGACCTAAATCGAAAGCCCACAACTAAAAACATATTTAAAAAATATCTTTTAACTTTCTGGTAACTTGGTTTGGAAAACTGGAAAATGCTATCCCCCCAACTAGGTGCAGTTAATAAAAACTGTGCAAGTCATCTCCTGAAATGCATCAACGATGCAAAAGTGACTAGAGGGGACTAGCAACAGGTTGTATAGGTTGACATCATAGTAGAAAGGATCTAAAGATTTAATCATTTAAATCAATGGTTCTGCTTATATCTAAATTAGTGATATCTAGTGTTATTCAATTTTATCTTATGACACGGCCTCTGAAGTATGAGATAGGTTTTGCTTGCTTAAATTTTGGTTTTAGATATAAGCAGAACCACTAATTTAAATGATTTCCAAACCCTTTCTACTATGATTTTATACAACCAGTTGCTAGTCCCCTCGATTCACTTTTGGGTTGTTGTTGATGCATTTCAAGAGATGACTTGCACAGTTTTCATTAACTGCACCTAGTTGGGGGATAGAAGGCTTACTCTCATTGTCATTGTGCTTACCTTCCACTTCAAATATAAGCACTTGACCTAAATCGAAAGCCCACAACTAAAAACATATTTGAAAAAAAATTTCAAACTTTCTGGCAACTTGGTTTGGACAACTGGAAAATGTTATCCCCCAACTAGGTGCAGTCAATGATACAGTGCAAGTCATCTCCTGAAATGCGTCAACGAAAAAAAGGAGACTCGAGGGAGCTAGCAACCGGTTGTATGAAGCTGACATCATAGTAGAAAGGGGCTGGGAATTGAATCATTCAAATTAGTGGTTCTGCTTATATCTAAAACCAAATTTTAAGCAAGAAAAACCAATCTCATACTTCAGAGGGTTGTATTAAAGGACTATAGATTGAACACCATATTGGGTCATGTCTGCTTTATCATCTGAACTGTAATAGATGGAAAAAGTAGAATATACTTTTTACACGTATAAATACAAGCTAACCTGGTCCCGGCATTATGGCGTGAGCGCCTTGAGATGAGAGTCAGTCTGAAGTCCCGTCCAGAGATTGAAAGTTTATCCTGGTACACAAAAGATATAATGTTTAAAAAAGTATCAAGACCCTATATCAAAATAAGGCAAAGGGGATAATATGATGTTCAGTAAATAATTTGCAATTCAAATGAATAGTATCTCAAGTCATCTGGAACACACTCCAGATATTACCCTCGTATTAATAAAAGAGAAGACACACAGAACATCTTATGTGTGCACGTGAAACGACCCATGATTAAAAAGAACCAAATAATAATAATCACTAGTAATTGCATCCATCGAAACCTGTTTAAAAAAACCATAGACCAGTGCCACTGTCCACATAGTATTTTGGAGGGAATTCCGGACCCCACGTGTTAAGAACTCGTTCCAGACGAACATGGTCTCATAGAGAACATGTCCTGCCTCATCAGTACAACTGTTCTTTTGAAGGCTACGCATAACATGGTACGAGTAGCTGAAAAAGAAATCCTTTGTAAGATCCACCATGCAGAGTAGCTTCTTGTATCTACAAGAAAGGAACAGCAAAAAAAAAAAAGCCAAATAACATTAAATCATTTTTATGTTTTAAGCTGGACTTGGATAGACATGGCCAATAACAGTTTATGTAATCATTAAAACTAATGATTATTTCTTTCAAACCAAAAAATAAAACTAGAGGTATGTTAAACCGTTTCCACGGAAAGCCCCAAGTAGGGGATCTCCATACCTAGATTCAAACATCTCATCAAAGCAACAATCATTTGAAAGACAAAGCACAAACGGCAGGCATGACTGTCAGATCAGCTGATGAAATTTTTAGAACATTGTAGCCGCTGTATAATCAGGCCCCATTTACTTATCATGTTTACATTAATATGGGCCCATTGTACCTACAATATATCAATTTAATCTTACTATTACATACTCATTTACGTTTCATATCTACAATGATAGACTCCAAGTTGGTAGAGAGGCCCTTGTATAGCAATGATGAAAGAACACGAAAAATGATTATAACTATTTCTCCAAACAAGATTGGATATAAATCTTGTGCAATATTTCCTCAACTTTAACAGTTACTTTCCAGGCTTTTAACATTTTAGTTGTCTCAACCAAAAAAGGGGGTCACTCATATATTTCTCAGCATTCCAGCCTTGTTTCATAATATATTTCAAATATTACTTGAGCTAAAGAGAAAGTGAGTTATAAAGTAGTTCATAATGAAAACAGAACATGGATATTGTAATGGGGGCTAAGCATTGTATATTATCCAGAGTTAAGGATACTTGTATGATGGTAGGTAACAGTTCATGAAAACAGATCATATCTGTCTAAATCATAACTAAACACAGATGCATAACGACATTACTTTTCAGGTTACATTTCCATCATAATCAAAGGGAAAAATGAGAAGTGTGAAATGATTCTAGTCTTATAAACATGTGTGTTCCAAAGGTGATAGGATAGCAGGCTATCCTCCAGCTTACTGCAGAACACTCACTAAGACTTATTCTCCCGTTTGTAACTCAAGCATTCACCACTCTACCAATTACAAACCGCAAGCTACAAATGCAATGAGCATTCAAATAAATTATATAGTGAAGATATCCATGATAAATTATCCTACTGGTTTTTTTAAAAGCAATGTGTGATGTCATAACATATATTACCTATTTTCATGTCTCCAGACAGTCAAATTTGACTGAGTTACAGAATCTGATAGGGCTATCATCTCAGTCTTCGAGATCGCATATATTGTATGTCCCCCAATTGAACCAATTGGCCTTCTTTTCGTTATAAGCAACATGTAGTATGGTCCAAGAAATTTAACGAAACCTAAGAACCACAAATCAGAATTAAATGCATGATGTGAATTTGTATTTCCTTGAAAATGCATACTTACTGGTGTATACATACCAACAATTCCATAGCAAACAGTAACAAACTTCAGCCCCCCTGTGGACTTATTGCCCTCGTGGATCCTTCTCAAGAGGTCAGAGCATTCACGTTCTGTATAAGTCGTAAAATCCTCACGGACGTTAAGCTCAGAACCCTCTAACCTGTCTATCTTCAACACTCTCCAGTATCTGCGACTTTTGTCTCTTCCCACCATATAATATTTCTATCCCAAATGACAGGCAAAGAAAAATGTTAAGATAAAGAACATATATATGAGTGAGCAGGTATATAGAGATACATATAACCTTGATAAAACAGACATTTAGCAACGGAACCTGAAAAATATAAAGATGGATCATATACGGTCCATATATATTCTACTCGTTCTGTCAGCTTACAAAGAACATGATTAGTTGAAAATACAACCAGTGCCGCAGGGACACCCACAATAGAGCCAGTGTGCTTGACAATATCTCCTTCTTTAGTAGTCACTCCAAACACGTGTATGCCAAATTTATGTTTACGTGCATACATGTGTGTAAGTCTGTAACTCTATATGCATGACATGCATTTAAGAAAATGTATATTCTTGTGCTTGTGCATATGCAAATGCAAATGCCAGCCAAGATAGCAATCAAACACATGTAAAGAAGGAACATAAATTTTTTTTGCGACGATGAGTTTAATATTCCCGTGTCAAGATTTAAGATCCAGACTAGTTAATCAAACCCTATAGAGGTTCAATTGGAAGGTTCAAACCTACTTCAACATGAGAACGTTGGAGCCCAGGAGGATAGGGGGGTTGTCCCCAACCAACAAGAACCCAACTTCACATGAATTCGCAATCCATAGTCTTACAATCCCCGGCACCTCTACTTTGTGGGGATCACCTTTGGCTTGCTTTAGTCACTTCCTGAGTTGTGATTTAACAAATAGCCCTTGGTCTGACCGGTACTAATCAAGTATCTTGAACCAGTGGTAGGCTCAAGACTTGCTACAAGCAACTCGATTGCCCATCTTTTCTGCTAGCTCTCCATCTTAGATAACTGAATGATGAGGTTGCATTTAGTTAACAAAAACTAGTCATTTTTCAATTTCAGTTTTCAAGTTATAGTTTTTAGAAAAAAACAAGGGTTCTATGAAAAGTGAAAACTTGTTTAGATGATGAAATTTTAGTTTTAAGAAAAATAAGATGTGTGATTATAAAAAAAGAAAAATAGGATAGGTGACAGAAAAGTAAGAGAGAGAGAGAGAGAGAGAGTATTACAAAGAAATATAGGGTAGGTAATAGAAAAGTAAGAGAGAGAATATGAAAAATGGTATTTTTAAAAGTGAAATGAAAATTTATGAAATTGTTGTTAAGTAAAGAAGTTTTCTTTTTTTGGAAAAGTGATATGGAAATTTCAGAAACTAAACGCACCCTGAGCATTCCGACCTCGTGACTGGGGATAACATTGTCACATTATTACAGATAGCACTATACTGCCTGATATTTCATCCTTATCTCATTTCCCTACTTGACTTGAAGTTTCACTCTGTTCCATTGGTGGGGTTAGGAAGTCACATACCTGACTGTATGCAGCTTCATTATGCTCTATATGTTCCTTCTCTTGAAATCTTAGTTTCTGCAAGCCAAACTACCTTCAATTTAATTTTAATAATAGCATCTTTTCCAATACATGGATTTACAGGTTATTCTCACGGATATGAGAGTTTTCAACCACCTGTAGCAACTCTATATATTATTGTATAAAGGATTCTTGGTGTCGACTAGGTTATCCCTCACGTCCTGAAGGAACGACCATAGCTTTTCATTTCCTTCGAATTGGTCTTCCGAGTCACGTCAACAAGGTAAATGCCCCCCTCCCCCAAAAACATTTTTTTCTTTTTTAAAAAGGTGAGACCATGACAGTTCGTGTTATCGGTTAGTTCACAATACTGTGTAACAGCTTTGCAATGAAGAATCTGTGAACAGTTTTGGTATTTCATACTCCTTTTGTGGATTTATTAATCAAGACTTGCAATGAAACTTTGACTTTTTTGTGATTTTTGTGAATGCCAGTATGCCACAACTCAATTTGCTGTAATATCCGAACCTTTGGCAATGGTGTGCCAGAGAAAGTGCACTCATACCTACATCAAACTATTTTATAGGATTGACCTATCTCATTCATAGTAGGGATAATCCTATAAAGAACGCCCACCCACGACCTTATTTCCGAATGTGAACTGTTAGGCTACAAGTCAGTAAATTTCTGATTCTATCCCCATTGGTAATGTGGTTTCATAAGGCTCATTTTTTACAACTAATCAAATGTTCACAAAGCTATGAATCACACAATATAGCAATATCTATGTTGACTTACAACTTGTTAGGGATCTTCTCACTAGGACGCCCAACAAACCTTCCTCTATCCAGTAGGTCCACATCCTACTGGGACATTAATTAGCTGATATTCTAAGAAAACCCTATGAAAAGTCTGATCAACTATGATTGTAGCAAGTGCAGCATGTTCAATATTTGTCACAACTTGATGAGAAATATTTACATCGTACTTCATTAGATTAGGGTGTATCATTCATATCTTAGGGCTCTGTTGCCTTATTCTCCAAGTCAACCCAAAGGCTCATGTATTTAAACCAAAATTATATTGACTACGGCCCTCAATTTTATAAAAATTGTAAGCCCCCAAGTGGTTACACAACATAATTCCTCCCTTTCATCTGCATGCCTTTTATTTTTGTCCAATGGAGGTAGCAGAGGTGAGCGGTGCAAATGAACCTCGAATAATATCTATATCTATGAATCTAAAGATAGCTTTCCATATAGACCAAAGAAATTAGCCTAACCTATAGAAATTGAACCCTGATGAATCTTTTGTTGGTTGTTGGTTTATGTTGTTGTAGCATGTGCATTTAACGCATACGATAGCTTATTCTTACTACGCCACTAAAGGCACGTGCTTTTTATGAACTCTTTAAAACATTACTTGCATAAATCTATTATATTTCCATATTTATTATGTAAAAAGTGGTATTTGTAATCCAGGAAACTTCACATGTATGCAAACTTCCGTTTCACATAGAGAAAACACCGGTCTGAAAATCAAAAAACAAGAATTCACCAAAGAGATGGTATGCATGTATTTACTTCATGGTCCATTTCAAATATGTCCAGTTGTATGTTCATGTCACGTGTTACATGTTTTTCTCAATTGTCTTCCAAGTATAAGTACATAGCTAAAGCAGAATCCTCCACCCAATATAAGTATAACTGGGCAACGCTGTTGGATGGCAACATGTAAGAAATTAACACCAATAAAAGGAACATCTGGCACGGATGTTTTCAATTCAATTTAAACAATGCTTCTGACTTGAGAAATACGTAGGCATAATAATTCAGAGATATGTTTCATGCCAAAGAGGCAGACCAACGCATACAGGCATGCTAACAGACACATAATCCACGCAACTAATCTAAAAGAAAGTCATGTTACTAGTTGAAAGTTGAAACAGCTATTAAAGTGTTTGCGGTTGCAACAACAGATGATCATTATATCAGGAAGTTTACAAATAATAGAAAGTTTATTATTAGAACAGGAATGCACTGATCAGGTTAAACATTTTCAAACAGAAGAGAACATAGCAAGAGGAATGGTTTGACTTCTGACGGTCCAAAAAGGCCATATTAGCATATCAAAGAGGTCAAATTAAAAAACGATTCGCAAGTGGGAGTATAAGTACCGATCGAGTCTCGTAAAGCTTGAATTTCTGCAGATAGGCAAATGGAGCAGCCACCGCAGAGGAGGATGGTTCGTGAGACTCACTTTCTGACCCGGCCATTGATGAGGAGTATGGTATTGGTTCTTTATCAGGAGAGAAGAGTTGCTCGTTATCTGTCGCCATTTCTACTACTTGTCAGATGGTTATACAACCCAGATCCGAGCCTCCTCCTCAGGGCTCGGTTCAAAGAAAATCAAATCAGAAGAGCATTCAACCCTGCCGCCGTTTATTTATACATATACTCAGCCCAGCAACAAAACCCCGAATACATGGAGTTTGGTTGCTTCAGATATAGCATTCCTTAATGATATTCTCTACTCCAATTCTGGCTCTTCCATTCACGCTGATGATCTACCGTGCAAATATGTTCAAGTACTCGTCTTGTTAGTCCTGTATCACTTGTGTTTTGTGGTGGTAAACAACAGAGGACGCCACCAGGAAAGGGTTTCTAATCTCCGGACAAACAAACGAATTGATTGAAAACAAGATGATGGTTCGAATTCAAAATCAAGATAAGATTATCGACCATGGAAAAAAATATATATATCAAAAATCAAAACAGAAGAGCACAAACGGAAAGGGAATAGTTTTAGGGGTGGAACAGGAACAACAACAACAAGAAGAAAGACGCTAGGATCAAAAAAACAAGTAAATCATATGGAGAATAAATTGGGAAGAAATGAATATAATTTCTATGATAAGGTATCGTCGTACAGCGAATGATACATGGAGGCGGTGGTGGTGGTGGTGGTGGTGGCGGAGGACGGAGGACTTATGCAGTTATAATACTGTTCAGATCCACCGGGGCGGGCAGACAGGAGGGTATATAGATATATAATAATGGAAACCACGACCTGGGTTTGTGTGGACGCACCGTCCTCACAATTCAACCCTTATTTTTAATTATTTAAATAATTTATATACTATTTTATTTTAATTTTTTTTATTTATGTAGTATTAATTATTATATAATAATTACATCGTTATCTTTACTAAATCAAGACAATAATATTGCATTCTTCCTTACGAAGTCCAATACATTTTCTGTTGTGAGTTGTGAAATATGTGTCATACGCATTCATTGATATTCTTAAAAAAAGAAATTGCATTTGTAAGATATCTTCTTAATTTTAAATTTAATCATTTGATCAATCAATTTATATATCTTACCAATCAAACAATTTTATTTACTCATCTATCCATGGTCATATGATAGTTCATCCGTTATAGTTACATTTATACATATTTTTATTCATGATTTGATTAATAATTTTTTTCTAACTTGATGTTAAATAAATGATTAAAGTCATACAAATACTAGTTAATTTACTGAAATTATTTAAATGACTAATCTATTTTTAATTACCTGGATGTTACTTGTACTCTAATATGACATGTCGATATGATATGTATGACCGGTTACAATGTTGACGTGTCAGTTTCTGTTGAATCAGACAATGATGTGGTGTTTTTTTTTATGACGTAACACTTACATGCAACATTGACATGCATTTATTTAATATTTTATTTCTTGAAAACAAGTAATTTATTATTGTTAATATAAATTAATATTATTATTAGTTTTTGTTCTTTGAAGCTTCACATCAAAGACAATCACCATCTCTGGCCAACTCAACCACAACATTCTCCGGTGAACCACACCATTTCAAACAAGCTAATTAAAACCAAAGAACATGAATAGCTTCAAGGTTAGAATCAAAACCACAACAAAATAATACTAAAATAGAAACACAGATGATATGAACTTACATTCTAACGAAATCGAAACCCCATTAAACCATCAAACACTGATGAATTCACCTTCTGACGAAACCCATATGAGATGAATCCCATATTCATAATGAAACCCAAATGAGATGAACTTGCATTTTGAGAGAATCGAAACCATGAAACCAACACTCCGATGAACTCAATCTAAACTAGAAAGGATGAGATTCAAGCAAGAATAGTCAATGGATTCAAACAATAAATTGAACCGATAAACTCAGAAATGGATAGTTCAAATCGTTTAGATTTGTAAAAAACAAACACAAACACAAATAAACGTTCAAATCATCTAGATCTATGGTGTTCAAATTGTTCTTATCGGAATCTAGATCCAAAATCAAATCTAGATCTTAATGAAATCCTTCAAAAAAAAATTTAAAATTCAAATCCAGGTCCAAAATCCAAATCTGGAGTGGCTAACTGCTCCAACAAAAAGATAAAAAAATAAGATTGATGGTTTTAGAGGATGAGTCAATGAGTGTTTCCAGAATCAAGTTTCCTATTTTCTCTAGTTTGTTTGTAAACACGATGAATGTTTTACACTCTTTGGTTTCAAAGAGACAAACCAAAAAAATATAGGTTAAAGGGATGAGTGATGAAGTTACAACACTTGTTTTGAATTTTGAGATGGTGGTATCTTTGTTTTCATATGTTGTCTTTAAAATAGTTTTATTAATTTTTATAATTACCATTAACAATGAGAAAAATATTATTATTGATTGTTTTTAAAAATCCACATAAGCATACAAAACATTGTCAATTTTAAAAAAACATATATAAAATAGATAATTACTGGTAAAACAAGTAAAATAAACGGTCATCAAAAGTATCATATCAACAAGTAAAATTGAGTACATTTACCAACGAGACCAAAAGAACTATATTACTTATCTATATATTTTAGTAAAGTAAATAGCATTTTATGACTTTAACCCTTAAATAAAATACACAACTCAAAACTAAAACAACTCGTAATTATTTTTATGTGTTTAAATCAATTGTTATTATCGGTTAAAACTCAAAACGGATCAAAGATTTGTGATTGGATTTTTTTTAGGGTTTTAGAGGATGATGTGTCCCACTTTGAACACGCATACAAACAATGTTTTGATTTGTTTGTTGTTTTCATTGAGTGTTTGTATATTGTTTCAATGCTTGAGCATGTATTTTCAATTTTAGTGTTGTCTTGTTTGGATTTTTACAATATATGTATATATAGCTGAAGTTTAAGGAATAGACTAGTAAAATGAATAAAAGGTTAATACCCAAAATGGTTTTTTTTTAATAAATAATTTAATGATCAAAACATTAACAAAAAATATATATGTTGCATGGACGCCAGTGTTAAGAACTAAGAAATTAACTGATATAGAATGACTAAGATGGTTCAAAAACTAAATGAATATAAAATTAATTTAATGGCCAAAGAGATCATTTATATAGTTGATGTCACAAATAAAATATAGTACGAGAAATTTATTTATCGGTTGAATAATTAAATATTATCGAAGTGCATGAATTATAATTGAAAATTTATAGTTGGTTGTTAGGTATGAAATGACATAGAAAATAATTTTAAATAATTATTCTAGTATTAGATTATAAATTTATAATGAAAAATCATTTTAAAAACTTGACAAGTGATCGGTGTGTTTATGTGTGTAACACCCGCTAAATACATCATGCAACATCCTCAAAATTTAAGCTTAAACATATTATAAATCATGATTAAATGAATTATTATGACAATTATGGATGTAAAGTTGACCATAAGTTATTTTAAATGATATAATTATGTACATTGTTCAGGTTTGGCCAACTTGTACATAGAACCTCAAACACTTGTATATAAGTTCCAAGAAGATAAACAAATGTTAACTAAAAACTATAATAAGTTTCCAAAGTTAATTTATCAAGATTTTTATATAATTCATGCTTGGATGCTTGTACCTGGGCAATCCCATGCTTGTACCAAAAGTGTCATCAGTTATGTACAAGTGATCAAAACAAACCGTACAAGTTAATTAAGCTGTAAACATTGCAATGGGGTAAAGTAAAAAAGAAAGAAGTCGTCACCGAAAATTTCCAAAATTTTCATCTCACTTAAAAAAAAAATTGAGAAATTGTTTACTTAACAACAATTTGATAAATTTTCATTTCTTTTTTTAAATTACCACTTTTCATATTATTTCTCTTACTTTTCTATTACCTACCCTATACTTTTTATAATGCTCTATTTCTTTCTCTTACTATTCTATCACTTATCCTATTTTTTCTTATTTTATAACTATCCATCTTATTTTTCTTAAAACTAAAACTTTATCGTCGAAACAAATTTTCACTTTTTATAGAAACCCTTGTTTTTTAAAAAAAAACTATGACTTGAAAACTGAAATTGAAAAATAACTAGTTTTCGTTAACTAAACGCAACCTAGAGCTTTAAGGGTGTAAATGTGAAACACACGTAACATCATAATACATATTTAAATATAATTAACAATAACTATTTACAAACTAATACTCCCTCCGTCCCAAAATAATTGTCCACATTTGACTTTTGAAGTCTTTATTTTTCAACTTTGACCTCGTATATATTAGTTTGTGTTATATAATACTTGATGAAAATTATACTCAATGAAAATTCATTTAAAACCAAATCCTTTCATATATTTTGCATCACATATTATATAACACAAAGAAAAATATCTAATGTCAAAATTGAGAAAGAAATACTTCAAATGTCAAATGTGGACAATTATCATGGGATGGAGGGAGTACATCATATGGATACCGACACATTACAATTTATTAAGTTTTTACAAAGAGACATGTGATGATACTGCAAACAAATAATCAAGTCTAGGAAGTCGGCTACCCAAAACCCAACACAACGACCAAGACATATTGTTAGCCTCGAGTCTACAATCTTCAACAACAAACAAGTCAAAATGCTTCCGGCAGGTTATCTCAAAATCTGTAAAATGGTTAACAACCAAAGTACGAAACTTTTTAACATAGTACGAGAACTTCAGACAATTCAATACGTCGGACATCCAGCAACCCAATTGGATCAGGAATAAACCTTGGACATCCAATTACGTGCAAACCATACACCACAACAAATTGAGGTCTAATATGTCTCTTGAGAAGATATAACGATTCATATGATCATTTTAAAGTAGCCAAAATATGTGGTCTAACTATTCACCATTAACAGATACATTATCCCATCAAGTACCATTCGGTAGTCTCCCATAAGATTTAACAGTCCTTATCTATAGTTTATAGTCAATTAGGTTGTCACGATGAGTGACCCACATTCACATCTTGAGGTTGTCATGTGCATAACTTAACGATTAGCACTTAGTCATATAAAATGATTTTTCTGACTGACAAGGTCGTAACACATGCATTGTTATATTCCAATCATTATTAATTATGCATATAATATCAAATGCATGATATTAATTAGCATGTTATATTGTATGATCCAAACGATCATATTATCAATAAAGACATAAGCAACAATCAACATGTAATATTTTTTTTACATTAGTCCTAGAAACCACATATGTTGTGGATTTTTTTGACAACAATTATTTACATAAAATGTATATATACTCAATATTAAAATATATTAAATTTAATTTTAATAAAAAATATAAGAGCAATCTAGTTATTTGTCATAACCATTATTTACATAAAATGTATATTAAACTCAATATTACCCGGTAAATAATAGAGTGACCTAAAAAAAGGTCTAATGACTTAATTATAAAAAAAATGTAAAAAAATTATTTTCTTTAAATAATAAACCATTTGATTAACTAATTATTTTATTAGTTAAACATGTGATACTAATAAGTAAATAGTATATATTCTGAAAAGGACAAAAAATTATTCCGGACTTACACGCTTACACTACGTTCTTAAAACAAAATTAATGAAGGAACGAAGAAGAAAGTTGAAGAAACATCAGAAGGGAAAGTGTGATGATTTTTCCATCAAAATTTTCTTCCCAATTATTTAAAAAAAAAAAGAAAAAGAAAGAAAAAATGGACCCTTTCTGTGTTCGTTTCTTTTCTTCGTACTTTTTCTTTCTTCTCCACTGCTTAGGGGTGTTCAAAACCGGATATACGAATTTTCGGATATCTGAAATTTCGGATAGTTAATTTTGCTATCCGAATCCGAAATTTCATATTTTTTTAACTTTTTTTTAAAATTAAATCAAATATTTAAATATCTAAAATACAAATTCATATACCCAAATACATATTAAAGATAAATATATCACAAATTAAATTTATCCGGAATTATTTTTACTTAAAACGACTAAAAAAGATTAAAAAAAACTAAAATATATTAAATATTAGTTGATAAATATATAACATCTAGATAGAACTCAAAAATATACATTAGAATAATACTAAACACTCAATAATATGTAAATATTCAATCGGTCAATCCTAAAGATATAAAAAAAATGTAAAAAAAATATTTTTTTTAGATTTTCGGATATCGGATTATCCGAATATTCGAAAAATCTTGAATTTTATTATCCGAATCCGAATCTAAAATTTCGGAGTGGATCGGATTTTCAAATTTTTATATTTTGGATGCTCGGATTCAGTTTTTTTTATGAACGCCCCTGCCACTGCTCGTTCGAGAAGAGAGGGTAAAAAAAAAAATACAATGATACAAGTTTTTTACCTTAACGGGGGCCATGTCAAAGCCATTAGCCACTTCACCACAAAGCTCATCCTCCTGAAACCGTCGACGGATATGGTGTAATTATGAGTCGAATGGGTCTTATCCTCTCATCCTTTTAAGAAGAAGATGTCGATAATACCATTTCCGGATACCCTCAAATTCAAATCATAGTGTTTGGCAACAGTTGAGGTAATACTGATCGAAAATGCTATCATACATATCACTACCCGTCGTGGTTTCTACGGTTCCCTCGATTCCAACTCATTTGCTTAGATGGGGTTGCTGCCCCATTTCCCACGCATATGCTTGGAATCAGCTACCCGTTGTTAGAAGTAAACCGAAGCCGTCCCTCTGCTCGGCGATATCATTATCATTATCATTATCAGCCCAAGAACAAGAAGGTACCACAGAACCTGAGTATCAAGTATTGACTGCCGTCAACACTATATACAACGACATTTTGATCTTAGACACTTCTGAATCCCGGATGCTCCTCCTTGACTCTACCTGTACTCTCTCTCTCTCTCTCTCTGTGTGTGTGTGTGTGTGTGTTCTACTGTTTCCCCACATCTATATAGGGTCGTTGGATACACTGTACTGGCAGAAAGTTCGTTCCTTTAAGCTATGCAGTTAACAGCGTCTCGCGGTCCAACCGCTATTTGCTATCGCGGTTATTGCGGTGATATATCGGTGATATAGCGGTATATTATATATATATATATATATATATATATATATATATATATATATATATATATATATATATATATATAATCATAATCATAGACATAAAGAACATAATATGAAGAACTAAAATCCTAAAAGAACATAAACATAAAGAACAAAAGTCGTAAAGAAGTCATAGAATCAAACAACACATTAAACAAACAAAGATAAACAAGATATAACATTACTTTATAAAGTATTAAACAAAGTACTATAGATTTAACAAAATATAGCTTAAAGAATGATCGATCTGGACTGCTCCTCCAAATAGCGGTAAATAGCGGTCCTAAATAGCGGCAAATAGCGGTCCTAAATAGCGGTAAATAGTGTCGTTATTCGCGGAACCGCTGTTTAGCTACGCTATTTAGGACCGCTATTTTTTCAAGGACCGCTAACCGCTATAGCGGCGCAATTAACTGCCCAGCCTTTAAGATTCGTTCCTGTTTGGTATTGCGTTCGTTTAAGAATGTATGATATTTTTAAGATATCTTAAAGAAAGAAAAATAAAAAAAATGTTTTTGAAACATGCTTTGAGATGATAATTAACATGCGCACGCGTGCGCGCGCACACACACATGTATATATGTATGTTTGTGTGTGTGTATATATATGTTATATGTATATATGTATATGTGTATATATATATATATACATGAGGTTGGAGTCATTGCGGAACCAAAATCTGGTGCAGAATTGTAAAATCATGTATTCGATGTTGAATGTTCAAATTTACAACGTTTATTAACGTTGAATATTCAAAATTTTTTGGAAAAAATATAAAATCATCAGTCATGTTTTTTGAAGATAAAACTATTGTTTTTATGGTATAATTTTTTGTTTTAGAAACTAATAATTCTTATGTTATTTAATTTTAAAGTTGGTTCTGCAGTGTTGCACTAAATTTAGGTCCCGCAATCTCTCTCTCTCTATATACATATACATATGAATGTATAAAATGAGGATAACGTGACAACCGTGCATAAAATAAAGACGGTAAGAACCGGTGAAATCACGACACCTCATCAATATAAATTTGAATTAGAAAAAAGAATAAAACCAATCAATCACTTAATGATTTCCTCACTTACCAAATACTCTCCCCCCACCTCTGTCATACACACTAGAGATTCACAACACCGTTATGGTTCACGATACCAATGATGATTCACGTCATTGCTATGGTCACCACATCACCGGTGATTCACTACACTATTATAATTCACAACACCACCGATGATTCACAATCAATACAAGGTTGTTCACGACTCAAACATGTGTCATTCACATCAAATGGTTCACAATCAATATGAAACATGTGATTCACGGCTAATGATTTACACAATCAACAATCGTGGTTCATAATAAACGTTGAATCACATTAGTATGCGATTCTTTATCCGTTGAATTAAGGGAGTGATGAGAAAGAGATTTGTTTTGAAGAGAGAATGATTGATTTAAATAATTAATTGAAACCTTCATTTTTAATCAACTTTCAAGTGTTATTTAATTTAATTTTAAATTGATTAAAATGGATGATATGTCGTATTATTGGTTCTTATCGTCTTCATTTTAAGACCGGTCCTCATTTGATCAGCTCCCTATATATATATATATGTGTGTGTAACATAAGTATTAAAATTAATAACAAGTAATATGTAATTGATCTTAGGGTATGTTTGGCACGACTAGCTGGAGCTATGAGTTGGAGCATGGGAGCTATAGCTTTTTTAAAAGAGCTAGAGCTTTTGTTTTTACAAATGCTTTTGGTAAAAGTAGTTGTAGTCGTAGCTTTTAGTATTGAATGTCATAAAAAGACATTGATATTAATTAAAAGTTATGGTTTATAATTATTTGAAGAGTAAAAAAGACATTGACCAAAAGCTCAAGTTCGTTTTGAAAGCTGTTTCAAGTAGGTTTTCGTGGAAGAGTTTTTGAGAGTTTTCAAATCCTAATCAAAAGTTTAAGCTTCTATAAACCAAATGGAGGTTTTGAGCTTCAGCTTCTAAAATCAGAAGTTAAAGCTCCTTGCCAAACACATTACACACCATTAATAAAAGTTAAATATTTTGTGTTTGTTTAGTGTATGAACGAATGTTAACTGATTATATTTCATGACAATCTAACATGAATGAGAAATCCATTGAGCGTGAGCAGAAAATTTGTTCATTTAGTTGTTCGTATTCGTTTGATTCGTTTACAACCCTAAGTATAAGCAATTCATTCAGTTGATTTTTAGGTTGTATTGTTTACTTTTATTTCTAATTCAACTATCATCTGATTTATAGGTTGTATCGTTGTACTGCTGGGAAGAGGCAAAAAGATTCAATAAAAATGTAGGATTAACATTAATTAGTAGTAGAACTGTGATTAGGAATTTCGGATTATGTGTTGTAAATGCAACACATTTCTCTTTGGTTGTAGTGGTGTAAGTGAGCCGAGCTACTCGAGCTTGACTTGTTAAAAAGCTCGATTTAAACAAGCCCGAGCCGAGCTCAAGCTTGAATTCGAGCTCATTTAATAAACGAGCCTAAACAAGCCTTATAAGAATATTTTGTTAATTGATAAATATATATAAAATATATAATACATTATATATAATTAAATTATATAATAGATTTATTAAAAAAAAGGTAATATTTTGAATAAACAAGCCGAGCCCAAGCATGTTCATAAATTTTTTCACGAGCCGAGCTCTAGCTCGAGCCTCATACGTGGGCTCGGCTAGGCTTGTTTACACCCTATTTGGTTGTGAGTAAAAGAGGCTAACTTTCCTTTTTGGATATAGCTTACTGTTTACATAAATTTAGTGTTATGCACTACAAGGATATCCCTCTGGGAAGAGAACCACTCAAATATTTAGTCCAACATTTTTGTTAAACAATTTTCGATGTGAAACTTTGCCTTCGTTCTTTTTTGGATTGAGAAGAGTGTACTTTAACAACTTGTCAAATGCATATTTAGTTTCAGTTATTGTTACTGCTTTACCTTTACCACTTTATGGGTAGAATACTAGAATGTTTGTTACAAAATATGATATGCTTTTATATCAAAATATAATGTGCTAAAATAGCTAATTTGATTTTTCTTAGTCTAAAGTTGCTCTTTTCACTAATGGAGGGGGTGTTAATTTACTTAACCAAGGTAGTGATACTCTGCCTGGTATCCTAAGTTTCTATATTCATGATATTGCAGACAACATTCACAGCATTTATATGAAAGGACAAACATGGACTGGTTCCTATTGGGTATGCTCATTTTCTTTGTAGTGGAAAACATTCCTCCTTGGTCCATACTCCATACATAGATTTATATGCACTTGATGATCTAGTAACATATTGATCTTGAACATTGTCCATTCATATGTAGATGACCTTAATTGCTTTGATTCCCACCTCCAGTTTTAGTTCCCTCTACCCCCACCCCTGTTTGGTGAGGATTCAATGTAAACTATTATTATTCAAGACCTTAATCTTTTACATCTCCTTTATTTGATATTAGTGTCATCCACAAACACATGATTCAGCCTGATGGATAAGGGCAAATAGGATTGGGTAATTGAAGTCTTTATATGCATTGAACGATTTAAATCAATTAACTAGACAAATGTATACAAAATTTGATTGTGTTAGGACTGCTCATGGTTACTTGAGGATAGTGTTCTATCATCTATGTGAAACTAGGCAATCAAGTTGTCTTCTAACACTTAATTACCTAAGCAGGGTAAGTGGATCCTCAAGCAGAGACTAAAAGGTTTTAAATATATAAAAGATAAAATTACACCTTAAATTGAGATTATTAATTTTGGTACTATGTAATTATGCAAATTACTCGTTTCATTGTTCCTTATAAAATTACTCACAAAAAGATGGAATAATTTTCCTCCAAGTTGACAAAAGTTGAGACGAATCAACTAAGCCCTGACTAACATTTTGGATGCATAATTTAATGATTAGTTGTTTACAAAGCAGTGGAGGAAACTCCTAGGCCTCTAAGGTCCTAGGCAGGGATTGTTAGATGACAGGTTGAGGAGTATGGAGTTGTGTGTATCTTAGGATTTTTCAGATGGTGTTTGTGAGTTTCTTTATGCTGAAAAATACTCATTGCTGTAAAGACTATTCACATGTTGAAGAATAAACTTAGTGATGATTGAGAGATCTTGGTGCTGCAAGAGATCTTTGGAAGGGGGATTCACAGAACATAAGAGCAGAACGTCGGCTGCTATGTCTGCAGTCTGCACTTGTCTGGGTATTGCATACTCGGTTAATGTGGTTGATCCAGGCAAAGTTCATTTGCAAGTGTGAAGTGGTATACAGAGGTGGCTCGTTTATCGCTGAGTATGTGGGTTAAGAGATGATTAAGATCATACAAGGTCCGTGAAGGCTGTATTCACACTAGCAGGTTGCACTGTTTGTCACAGGAACTGACAGCGCAGTCAAAAGTTTGCTGTGTCTATTACCAAGGCAAGAGTATGACATCAAAGAATAATGTAGGAGGAGCTATTTTTAAAACTCAGTAAAATGACTGACTACACACACACATTATATATGTATATGTATATGTGTGTGTGTGTGTATATATAGACATGGGTTCATGGAATATCAAACTTCGGTGAAAACCATGTACAATGCTTAATATATGGTTTTCTAGATTTTCCATTGCGCCCAACTTTATACATAGGTTTAGGTTCAAGAGAGAACCACTTGTCCATATCTTTGGGAGGGACCATTTCAAGGCAATGTATGGGCGTAAGTATCTAACTCTGATAAGGAACGGCCCAATACTCTACTAAGGGAAAATCAGCCCACTAAGTCTTTATGGTTGATCAGCCGATGCTAGGAAGTTATAACAGAAGAAGGATTAGAGGACACGTGTAGAACTCACATGCTCTAGGAGTCTAGGTTGTTATGCATGCTGAGGCAGGAAGAATAATATATATTATAGATGGGGGTGAACCCTTATGTGGTTATTCTTTCTGATTTGTTCAATTGTCATTTAAATACTACGTTCTTCTGTGGTTATTCTTTCTGATTTGTTCCCAAATCATTTAAATACCATGTTCTAATTTCCAGCTTCTTCTTACATTCTTTCTTGTTATAAATTTTGAGTTCTAGTTTCTATCAAACTCCATATCTTTGGGAGGGACCATTGACTCAATTGTTTTGCTTATGTGTCATATTTTTGTTGGTTCTTAAATCAACGTTGGGTTCTTAGGGATCCCATATATATGTTAGAATTAAGAACGATAAACAATGCAAAGAAATTAAGAACACAAGTATTAACGTGGTTCACACAATCAGGTAATCATGTTACATCCATGGGTAAAAACTAGAGTGATTATTATTGCCTTCTGCTTAGGGTTAGAGAGATACAAGAGATCTATATATTGAGATACCAGATGATCTATAAAATGTCACCTATTTGTTCACAAATTTAATGAAGAATCCGAATTACAAAATTGCCCCTCAAGGGCAGTGAGCCTCTTGAGAGGTAACCTAACTTTCGTGGGAAACTGGGGACCAACTTATAATTTTATTTTTTCATTCAAAATTTTTATTTTTAATAAATTCAAACCTTTATTGTTGCTTTTTTTAAAAACATTTTTCAGTTGATGCATTAGACGCACAATATTATTCGTGCATAAACTTTGTTTTTATGCACAAACTTTCATGCATAAGACGAAAGTTATGCAAATAAAATCTCGTGTTTTATGCATTAACAAAAGAATTTTTTTTTAAAACAACAATAAATGTTTAAATTGATCAAAAATAATAAATTTTGAATAAAAATGAACTTTTATAATGGTTCACCGGTTCCCCTAAAGGTGTATATATAAGTAGCTAGGTAGGCAGATAGATCAATAGATGGAAAGAGGGAGGGAGAAATTAAACCAAATGAGAAATTAGAGAAATGCAAGAAGTGAATTGATTTAGTGACTTTGTAACATTGATTTACAATTTTTTTAAATATGATCGAATTTGTGAAATGAGTCAAATTACTAATTACTGAATCTGTGGTATAAAATTAATATATCAATTTACTTCTCACATTTCTCACAAGTATTTTCTCACACTAACCAAAACATACATATGTGTGTGTAATATATATATATATATATATATATATATATATATATATATATATATATATGTGTGTGTGTGTGTGTGTGTGTGTGTGTGTGTGTGTGTGTGTTGGAGGTGGATCGTCTAGCTGATAATACAACAAATATACTGACAAAATTGTTTGTGTTAAGTGGATCCCCTTGGAGATGATATATTGGTTGCTTGGTGAATTGCAAGCCAAGGTGGAAACTTTTGTGAAGATGTCTTGCAAGTGTTTTTCTGTTTTTGTTTGAATTTGTTTGTTGTCTTTGTTGTTGTTTTTACCATCTTAATAGCATGAAGTATTGTGGTATTCAAGTTGCAGTTCATCCTCATAGTTGGTTACACAAACACACCTTAAAAAGGGCTGTCGATATGACTTCTAAAGACATGTGTAAGAGTACATGCAGACATTGGAACAGAACCAAATGTGGGATATAATCATATAAATGTGTAAACAGTTTCTATTTTGTATTCATTTGACGAGAAAGTCATAGTGAAGATACGTCTGAAAACTTATCGTGTTAATCATTCCATAATCATTAGCACCTTCAGTATTGTAATGACGACATAGTGCCATTGTGGTATGCTGCAAGAGTGGATTTCATGATAAAGGTTTGACTTGGATCTGCATGTTCATGTTCCCCTCGTCTTTGTCTATAATTGAGGCTTATCTTTGACTACCAACCCTTGGTTGTGAAGTGTGAAAAAAAATGATTTACTGTTCTATTGGTGCAATTTTTTTTATTATAAATGTGAAGGATATAAATTTTGTCATCCTCATTCTGTGCTATTCCACATTGTACAGGATGAGTTTGCTAGTTTACCAGCTATCATTCCAAAAGGTCGAATTGCAATTTTTGGCTTGGTAAGATTTAAACGTCTTCTGCTGTGTATACAATCTATCTATACATCAACATGATCTAAAAAGTGAATTTATCTGAATTTCAGGGTGGTGGAACAGCTGCACATTTGATGCTTACCTTGTGGCCTTCACTACAGCTTGATGGATGGGAGATTGATGACATTGTAATGAATCTTTTTGAATTCCCCTAAAGGAGTCCCCCACCCTCCCCCCTTTATCATTCTCCACAACATGGTAAAGTAAAATACAAAGAAAAAGTAGAGATACAATTGATTGTGCTTTAGCAAGACAGCTCACTGCATACTCCAATTAGGTTGAGATCTACGTTCCTGGTCCTGCTATTCCCTGTGTACCTCAAATAAGAGAATAGTCATGGTGAAACAAAAGGTTCATAATGCATTGAAGTTTGGATACGTAGGGTATAAAAGATGGGGCAGGGGTGCCAGTCGGCGAGTCATGGTGCAGAGCTGCACAATCCATTTCGGCTTCAGCTCTGCACGAAACCTATTTGCAGACCTTAAAACTCTTGAATACATAGTTTTTACGCTATTATAAACATATGTAAACATCTTTTAACACTTCTACATACATCTTGATATCAATTCACACCCAATTACCAAACACATACCACCACTTGTTTACTATATTTTCATATGGAAATCAAGTGCTTAAAGTAAAATTTCTACTTCTGTGATTTAGGGACTCACGACTAACTTACTATTTAACATTTGTTTGGTTCATGTATCTTTTACAATCCCATATACTTCCTTCATTAAAGTATAATGGAAGATGGAAATGGAGACTAATCATAAAAATAGATTGATGAAACCATTACCTTGCTATCTTCAAGCTTGATCACACCATATTCTTGCAACTTCTTGATCAAGGTTTCCACAATCGTTCAAACCTTAATTTAGGAGTCTCCAAAAGTGTTGGAAGAAAAATGATCGTGGTGAAATGAGCAAACCGATTGGGGTGGGGGGTTTTTGATCCTAATTGGTCAAAATTTTACTAGTAGCACCCTTAAGTCTCTTACTTCATACACTGACTCCCCCTAAAGTTTTGGCTACAACTTTTCACCCTTGTACTCCCTTCTTAACTTTATTAACTTGTACACCAAACTATCGGAACTTGTACATAATGCATCAAATATATCTTGGTTAGTCTTATATTATGCCAAGTACAAGTATTAATGCCTTAGGCACAAGTTGTTTATGTATATACTATATAATTAGTAAATTCATTTGATTAGCAATATAAACTACATTTATCTTTATATTAATCATAATATTTCATATAATTATAATTTTGAAGAACATTTAGGAAGTTAAGATTGCTTTATATTTGAGAATGTTACATTTATAGAGTATATGGTGCTTACTGCAAGCTCGGGACTCTCGCATAGTGATGTGAATACTGGGGAAGGGAGATATCTATAAGATATGCCACTCGATTGCTTGAATCATCCAAGATACAGTGTTATTGATTAATGAACCTTGCCAATCAGCATGTTGATTAACTTACAAAAGATATTAAGATAACATGAGCTGGAGGAACAAAGATTATAGAAATCAATTGTTTAATTATTTAGTGATCTGGCAAACGTAATTAAGGCTGTTAAAAAATATGAACATGTATGATATTGAGGACAACTGTTGATCAGATTCATCAGAACTGGGGTCAATCAATCATAATGAATAGCACCTGAATGTTCATTGTCTATCAACACTTGTTTATGTGATCGGAGAATCTATAGTCCAAAACCAGGCACAAATAACAGAACACTTGACTGACTTACCCATCTATGTTAAGGTAGTACTAGTACTAAAAGAAAGGAAATGTTGAAGAAGGTGCAGAGTTCCTTGTGATAGAGTTTCACTCTGAAAGCAGCATATTGTTGTATTAATTTAAGCAATTTGAACATAAGAACCTTGTGGATGTTTGGGGAAGTTATACTTGTCAGCTGTCACCATGACACTACCCCACTCCTGTTGTAGGACAATTTTACTATTTTTTACATTTAGCATGATTGTAGGAGGACAGATGGAAAAGAATCGGACATTGAAGAAAGCAGAGTAGAAACATCATCGAACTCAACATGTGAAACCTGTTGTGCAGAAAAAATAAAGAGATACCTGATCACTCCCCTTCTTTATGAAAAAGAACGAATGTCGCCTTACTTTTCGATTGCTATAGGAAAATCTATACATTTCACAAGAAAACTCCAAGAAGGTAAGCAATATTACGATCATTCCCCTTCGTTTCAGCAAAAGAAGGATGTGGCCTTACTTTTCTATAATGACATCCTGACCTTCAGTTCTTGATGAATTGAAAATAAAAATCCAAATGAGTTCCTCAAAGATATCACGGTGGTGTAAATAGAGATTAGTTAAAAGTAAAACCATGTGTGGTCTAACCATCTGGACAATATCAGCAAGAACTCAAAAGATCACCAATAGATCATAATATCACAAGATAACTTAAATCTCGAGAAAAGCTGCTGAAGATGTGATGCTGACACCAAACAAGAGGTTGACTTAGATCTAAGTCTGCAAATTGAACGTGGAGCAAACTAGATTTGACCTTGCGTCTTCAAGACTGGTGGCACTAGGACTGGAACCATGGGGTAGGGAGAATTAGATGATCGTCAAAAGGTTCCAAACTAACCGTGGCCGACTTCAATTAGTGAAGTGCCAAGGTGGCTGGTTGCCGGTTTCAATTGTCACACATCAACAAACTAATTATGTGGCAGCTTCAGAAAATCATGCACATGCTTGATACAAGGACTGACTTGAGACACACGTTTTGAATTTTGATGTTCTTCAAGTTTTTATTGCTATTATTCTTCGCTACCGTGTGGTCCTCTGACTTCTGGAATATTGAATATAGCCTTTCTCATATTTCAGTTGATTGGAAAAGCAAGAGAACATCTTGGTTTGTCTGATCTTGAGAAGCATACTGAAGGTGGTGGTGTTCTGCATGTCCATATTGGTGATGCACTTTCTACATCAAGTACTGTTTCCGGAGGATATGCTGGTAAAGTCATTATTATCAATTTATGCAATATTACATATAAAATTTTGATGAGAACTATACAATTAATTTCCCAATTTCATTTATTTTCCTCTTTTGTCGTCATTTCATTTGATAATGTTTCAGGTATAATTATCGACTTGTTTTCTGGTGGAGAGGTTCTACCCCAATTGCAAAAGGTATACACATACACACTTGCAGAGCCAATAAATTAAGTTGCATGTGACTGCAGAAGTATGTGGTTAGATTTAATATGTTCATACTGCTCGTTTGCTTGATTCATCTACTTTTCTCTTGACAGGTAGAAACCTGGTTGGAACTTAATGATAAGTTGATGCCGAACGGTCGCTTCATGGTGAATTGTGGTGGCAGAAGCGATGCAGCTTCTGCTGCTGTTAATGGATCAATTGACATCGAAGATTCATTCAGTGGTGCCTGGGAGAAAAATTCCACCCTTGATGCCATGTGCAAAGCATTTCCTGGGCAAGTGGGTACCTTCATCCTTTTACATCTTTGTGAACATGAACTCATCAATCGTCTCATTGTTCTATTGTTCTCCAAAGCTTGGATTCATATCTTTGCTGCCGTAAAATATTAATTCAACATGGGGTCAGAGATGTATATGTTATTGTTGCATATTTTATAAAATGGTTTTCATACACTGCACAATGCTGCTAGATACACTCAACAAATTTATAAGATGTGATAGATATCTTGTCAGATAGAAGCTGAGAATCCTCAATAGCAGTTACACAAAAGGTATTGCTTGGTTACTACACTAGCATATAGTGGATGATCTCTGCCATGAACCTGGAATATGTATAGAAAGTAGAAACGAAGTAGTATCCATAAACAAGACTGCATATAACACCTAATCACCAAAGGGCATTTGGTCTGGCGGCAAGAGGGTGGAGATATAAGTGAGAGGTCACGGGTTCGACTCCCGTCGGAGGCAAGTTGAAATTTAGGTGGAGTAAGTAAGCCTTGTGGTAAAGGAATAGTTTAGGAGTAGGAGTATGATAGTTTGCCGTTCAAAAAAAATATATAACACCTAATCGTGCATGTAAATAAATGATTTCTAAGTATGATTTCTATTGTGCAGTATTTCAGTATGCCCTGGTCACTAATTTGTATGCTTAGTTCATAACTGGAGACTCACAATCTGGTAATGTAACACAGGTAAATTGGAAAAAGATGCCAAAAAGTGCTGGTGAGAATTACCTTGCCCTCACAGGTCCTTTGCCAGATCTAACCATGTGGGCTGCTGCTGTCCCTGATCAACTGAGCTCAAACGTTAACCAATGGACCCCTTGTTTCCCTTCATAATATTTTTGGATGTTAGATTTAGGTCAGTCCCCTTGATCACATCATCTATGATTATGTAAATTTATTGCTATGCTCTACCATGGAAAAGGGCTATAGGCAGGTTACAACCTAGCTAGGAGAGAGTCATTATTTTTAATGTTTGGTTACTGAATGTAGTTAATGTTAATGCTATATGCCATTGGTGAAATTTAGAGTGTGTTGGATCAATTTGATATGTTACTTCTGTTGGAAAAATGTGTGAAAAAAATGTATTTTTCATGGTTTGGACAAAATTTAATTATATATGAAAGTAATATATATAATTAATATTTAAAGGGTGTGCGTTCTCCTTGGAGACAACTTCGCAATAATATAAAGAACGTTTAAAACGGATCTAAGATCAATAAGATATCGATGCTTAAAGATTAGTGTTTGATGTAAAAAATATAAGTTGAAAGTAAAAACTTGTCCCACGTAGGAAGAATGACCAAAACCAAGAGTGGTTTACAACGAGGGGACTTGACAAACTTGTTTATAGGTTTTAATCCAAGACTTTAACCGCGCGCAAGGTGTGCAATTATTAGTCCAAAATAGTAGAAAATCATTGAACTCGCGAACACAGCTCTAAAAATCCGGCCCATAACTATTGAATTAAATGAGTTGTTATCACTATTATATGTAACACCCTCAAACTAATCCACAATGCCACGTAATTACCACATCAGCAACGATAGAATATAATAATCTCTACACTATTCCCAAACATACATGCGGAAAACCCGATAATTTAAAACATTATTTTACACAAGAAACAGTCACGGAAGTCCCTGAATATTACACAACCTATCCGAAGTATATAAACAGTCCGCAAAATGTAACTACCTCTACGCGGGTAGCTAACTCCTCAATCACAGAATGTAAACCTACTTTGGTGCAGCAGGCCTACTAGCAGTCCGGTCACCTGGATTACACACAACAACACACACAGGTCAGCTAAAGCTGGTGAGAATGCAAGGGTTAGTGTACGATTATAAAGCTCAGAAAATGATTAACTCAATAATAAAACGTTCAGCATTCTCTACTGAACAAGTATATGAGATCCCACAAGGTAGCTCAATAGGTACTCAACTCGTGTGGACGAATCCACGTACCCAAATCCCTAGACCGCACAAAGCAGTCGTCAGGACTCAAAAGGGAATTGGGAGCGACCCAACCCCTGCCCCGCCGTACGGTTTAATATCTCAACAGCTCAAGTGTCCCAAATCTCATATATAAAACACATTTCTCAATAAAGCACAGTAATACATGCATGATAATATCTCAATAAAAACTCGTAAGAAACTCATGATATCTCGTAAAAAGCTCAGTAAAAGATCATGCAAGTATTAATAAATAATCGTACAAGTATCTCAAGAAAAACATGCAAACTCACCTGCTCAGCTAAATAAACTAAGTCTCGGTTCCCTGCCCTTTCCCTACCCTGTCAACACGAGACCCTGAAAACACAATAACACAATCTCAATATCACAAACTCAACCCAACAACTCTATACACAATTCTCAACAACTCTCGAGACCCCAAGGACCCAAATACACGACTCACAGAACCCAAAAACCCGACCCGAACCCTCAGCCGCATCGCGGCCGAACTCAACCAATCGCGGCCACACTGACTCTATCGCGGTCTCGGCCGCGCTGACCTCAAACTCGGCCGAGCTCACATCGCGGTCCGAGCTCGGGCTCAAACCGCCTGCGATCATCTCAAGAACATCGCGGCCCGCGATCAAGGGATCGCGGTCGCGCTCACGGACGAACAGAACCAGAAATGCTCTGTTTCTTAACAGACCAGGGGAATTCACCCCAAACTCAATTCCAGTCTGATTTATACCGAAATTACAACTCGAATTCACTAAGCAACATATATAAACTCAATTCAACTACTTATCATCAATCAACAACCATTAACTCACGATTTTAAGCTTAATTTTACCTCAATATGCAACTAAAAGATGATGAAGAGATTTGATGATGATTCCACAGCTTGAAGCTCCAATTTCGGCTTCTTAATTTGGATTATGGTTGCTGATCTCACAGTACACACACATACACTTTTAGCTCTGGATTAGAATGAATCCAAGAAACAAAAGAGGCAACCTATATATACGTTTTGGGTTTAACTCGGTCCAATACCCAAAATCCGATCCCGATACCCCAAAATACAAATTTATATCCCCGGGTCCCAATTTAAATAATTAATCCAATGAAATAATTCCACGTACCTATCTCAAAATCGGGATGTTACAAGTCCTCCCTCCTTATAAAGATTCTGTCCTCAGAATCTAGCTTGAAGCAAAGAGGTGAGGATAACGGCTGCGCATCTCTAACTCTGGCTCCCATGTGGCGCTGGTACCCTTATGGTGCTTCCACTGCACCAACACTAACGCCACCTCTTTATTACGCAACCTCTTCACTTTCCGATCTGTCACTGCCTCAGGCTGCTCGGCATATTGAAGTCTATCATCGACTTCAATCTCAGATAACGGCACTCGCTGATCATTACGGGCTAAACACTTACGAAGGTGACTAACATGAAAAGCATTATGCACTCCCGACAACTCTGAAGGCAAATCTAGACGATAAGCCTGATCCCCGATCCTCTCGATAACCTCGAATGGCCCAATATAACGCGGTCCCAACTTACCTCGCCTACGAAATCGAATAATACCCTTCCAGGGTGAGACTTTAAGCATCACGGAGTCTCCGACCTGAAACTCTAACTCAGACATCCGGCGATCTGCATAACTCTTCTGGCGACTCTGAGCTGTCCTAATCCGCTGCTGAATCATAGCGACCTTGTCGCTAGTCTCCTGAAGAACCTCTGGTCCGCCGATAGGACGCTCCCCAACCTCTCCCCAACACACCGGAGTCAAACACTTACGCCCATAGAGAGCCTCGAATGGAGGCATGCCGATGGATGCATGGTAGCTGTTATTATACGCAAACTCGACAAGCGGCAAATGAAGATCCCAGCTACCCCCAAAATCAATCACACAAGCCCGCAGCATATCCTCCAGAGTCTGATTAGTTCGCTCCGTCTGACCCCCTGTCTGCGGATGATAAGCCGTACTCAACTGAACTCGGGTGCCCAACTCTTTCTGGAAGCTCTGCCAGAATCGCGATACAAATCGGCTATCTCGGTCATACGTAATAGATCTCGGAACTCCATGTCTCGCAACAATCTCGCTGATGTAAAGGCGCGCCAACTGATCCATCGTAATAGTCCCACGAACGGCCAAGAAGTGGGCACTCTTCGTAAGCCGATCAACAATAACCCAGATCATATCATTCCCACGAACAGTCCGCGGGAGTCTCACTATGAAGTCCATGGTGATATCATACCACTTCCACTCTGGAATCTCTAGCGGCTGAAGTCTGCCATGCGGCTTCTGATGCTCACTCTTAACTCTCAAACACGTCATACACGCCTCCACATACTTCCCTACATCCCTCTTCATCCCTGGCCACCAATAATGAACTCGCAGATCTCTGTACATCTTCGTGCTACCCGGATGGATCGACAATCTAGACTTATGGGAATCATCTAGAATCAGCTGTCTCAAACCACCTACTCTGGGGACCCATACTCGACCACGGAGAGTCATCAAACCTCTATCGTCTCTGCTCAATAACTCCAGCTGACCAGCTAATCTCTCTCTCTGCACATTCTCGCCTCTCAAACCCTCCTCCTGAGCTAACCGCAGACTATCAATCAAGGTCGACGTGACCTCTAATCGAGAAGCTCTGGATACAACCGTCTGCTCATAGGATCTCCTGCTCAAAGCGTCTGCCACCACGTTAGCCTTCCCCGGGTGGTACTGGATGTCACAATCATAATCCTTCAAGAGCTCCATACTACGTCTCTGCCTCATGTTCAGCTCCTTCTGACTGAACAAATATTGCAAACTCTTATGATCAGCGAACACAGTAAATCTCGTCCCATATAGATAATGCCGCCATATCTTCAAGGCAAAGACTATGGCGTCCAACTCTAGATCATGCACTGGCCGACTCAACTCATAACTCCGAAGCTGTCTCGAGGCATAAGCAATCACCTTACCTCTCTGCATCAACACACATCCCAACCCAGTGAAGGAAGCATCGCAATACACAGCAAAATCCTCAGAACCCTCTGGCAATGCTAGAATCGGGGCCCTACACAACCGATTCTTCAACTCTAAAAAGCACTCTCCTGCTCCTCAGCCCACACAAATGGCACTGACTGCCTAGTCAACATCGTCAACGGCACAGCGATTCGCGAAAAATTCTCTATAAACCGCCGATAATATCCGGCCAAACCCAAGAAACTACGAACCTCAGATACAGACGTGGGCTGACCCCAACTCATGATCGCCTCGACCTTCGCTGGATCCACTTTAACGCCCTCGCTCGTCACCACGTGCCCTAAGAACTGCACCTCTCGAAGCCAGAACTCGCACTTCGAAAACTTGGCGTATAGCCTCTCTCGCTGCAAGGTACTCAAGACCTCTCTCAGATGCTGGCCATGCTCCTCGCTGCTCCTCGAGTAGATCAGAATATCATCAATAAACACAATCACGAAACGATCGAGCATCGGCCTGCAGACCCTATTCATCAGGTCCATAAATGCTGCTGGGGCATTAGTCAGCCCGAACGGCATGACTAAGAACTCATAATGACCATATCTGGTCCTAAACGCAGTCTTAGGCACGTCCTCGTCTCTAACTCGCAGCTGATGATACCCTGAACGCAGATCAATCTTCGAGAAGAAACTCGCCCCCTGAAGCTGATCAAAGAGATCATCAATCCTCGGCAAGGGATAACGGTTCCTCACCGTTACCCTATTAAGCTCTCTATAATCAATACACATGCGCATCGTCCCGTCCTTCTTCTTCACGAATAATACTGGGGCTCCCCACGGCGAAGAACTGGGGCGAATAAACCCTCGATCTAGCAAATCTTGCAACTGCGTCATCATCTCGCGCATCTCGGTAGGAGCTAACCGATACGGCGTACGCGCAATAGGAACGGCCCCGGGAACTAGGTCGATCCTAAACTCAACCTGCCGGTCCGGCGGCAGACCAGGCAGCTCATCTGGGAACACATCGGGGAAATCTCTAACCACCGGCACATCACTGACCTCCCTCTTCTCCTTCTTCGCATCTACCACACAAGCTAAGTAAGTGGCACACCCCTTCGCCACATACCTCTGCGCCTGCGCCATCGATACAATACTCATCTCTCCCCTGCGCCTCTCGCCATACACGACTGCCGACTCTGACTCGGAGACGGGAATACGGATCATCTTCTTAGAACAGAAGATATCTGCCTGACGCACTGTCAACCAATCCATGCCAACAATGGCATCAAAACTACTAATCTCCATAGGCATCAAGTCTATGGAAAACCGATGGCCATCTATCTCTAATGCACAATCTCTATAAATGCGGCTCACTAACACAGTACTACCATCAACACGCTCAACAATAACAGGCACAGATAACTCAGATGAAGGGATAGCAATATAATCACAGAAGGAGGTAGATACATATGAACGATCAGATCCCGAATCAAATAAAATAAAGGCGCGCAGTCCGTTAAGGATAAACGTACCAGACACAACATCAGGCGACTCGCGCGCCTCCTCAGCAGTAGCCTGAAAAACTCTGCCACGAGCCCTCGGTGCTCCTCCTCCCCGAGGTGCCGAAGATGACCCAGATGGCCCTGCTCCACTCGAACTCGACCCTGGAAACCCTGCGCTCGGGTTCGGACAATCCCGAGACATATGACCCGGCTTCCCGCATCGGAAGCAAAGAGACTCCTGGGAAGTACATGCAACAGCTGTGTGACCATACTGGCCACATTGGAAACATCGAAGATGCTCGGGGGCGCACGGCCCAGCATGGCGATGATGACATCGCTGGCAATCTCTCTCAACATCGGCTGAACTCCCAACCCTACTCCCCGAATCCCTGGAACCTCTACCACCACTACTCTGACCCTGACCCTGTGACTGCCTCTGACTCTGTCCCTGCTGCCTCTGTCAGTGCTGTCTCTGACCACCCCGACCCTGTCCCTGTCCCTGACTCTGACCAACCCCCAACTGCCTATCATCCCGTCTCTGATCTCGCTGAGCCCCTGAACTCTGTCCCTGCTGCTCAGAATAACCGCCCTGACGGCTCTCCCGGTAAAACCTCGAAGATCCAGAACTCTGACCCTGGCCCGATGGCTCGATGCGCTGTCTCTGGGGAGCCGACTGCTCCCGCTGTCTCTCCACCTCCCGCTCTCGGCGGCGGGCATACTCCATCGCTGAAGCAAATGTGGGGTCACGCAGCATCCCCACAAACTCCCTAATGTCTGGCCTCAAACCCTCGATGAACATATTGACCTTTCGGTTCTCTGTGGCTACCTGATGCGGTGCAAACTGGGCTCTGTCATTAAATACATCGATATACTCCTGGAGGGATCTGGATCCCTGCTGCAGATGAATGAACTCTCGCTCCAACTCTCTCCTCATGTCCAACGGACAATACTGCAGCTCGAACTCTGTACGGAACTCCTCCCAAGACATCAGATAGGCCTCATCGACTCCACGAGCACTGACAACCGAACTCCACCATCTCAATGCCCCTCCCTTCAGAAGGTAGGAAGCATAACTCACTCTATCTGCCCTATCCACATGAGCTATACGAAATGCTGCCTCGACCTCTCTCAACCAATCCAGTGCCTTCGAGGCACCAACTCCACCAAAGAACTCGGAAGGGCGACCCGTCATGAAGTCCTTAAAGGACCCTCGCGATGGCTGGCTAGAAGAAGAAGCACCAGCTCCAGAACTCTGGCCTCCCTCGGGCGGAGGCACCGCACCTCGACCCCTACTCATACTCTGACCCGGAAAACGCTCATCTAATATCTGACCTATCACAGAATACAAGTCAGATCTACGCACAGGCTCATCATCCCTATGGTCATCCCCCTGAGGCCCGCTGCCCTGACGGTCCATAACAACCTGCACAATAAGATAATAACACAAATCAACTCTACAAAACTCTACACACTACTCGCTCATCACCTAATACTCTACTTCGGATTACAATCCAAGGATCTAGACTCTAGGGTTTAAGCTTAAGCATCCACTAGATACTTAATCTCTTAAACCTAGGCTTTGATACCAAGCTTGTAACACCCTCAAACTAATCCACAATGCCACGTAATTACCACATCAGCAACGATAGAATATAATAATCTCTACACTATTCCCAAACATACATGCGGAAAACCCGATAATTTAAAACATTATTTTACACAAGAAACAGTCACGGAAGTCCCTGAATATTACACAACCTATCCGAAGTATATAAACAGTCCGCAAAATGTAACTACCTCTACGCGGGTAGCTAACTCCTCAATCACAGAATGTAAACCTACTTTGGTGCAGCAGGCCTACTAGCAGTCCGGTCACCTGGATTACACACAACAACACACACAGGTCAGCTAAAGCTGGTGAGAATGCAAGGGTTAGTGTACGATTATAAAGCTCAGAAAATGATTAACTCAATAATAAAACGTTCAGCATTCTCTACTGAACAAGTATATGAGATCCCACAAGGTAGCTCAATAGGTACTCAACTCGTGTGGACGAATCCACGTACCCAAATCCCTAGACCGCACAAAGCAGTCGTCAGGACTCAAAAGGGAATTGGGAGCGACCCAACCCCTGCCCCGCCGTACGGTTTAATATCTCAACAGCTCAAGTGTCCCAAATCTCATATATAAAACACATTTCTCAATAAAGCACAGTAATACATGCATGATAATATCTCAATAAAAACTCGTAAGAAACTCATGATATCTCGTAAAAAGCTCAGTAAAAGATCATGCAAGTATTAATAAATAATCGTACAAGTATCTCAAGAAAAACATGCAAACTCACCTGCTCAGCTAAATAAACTAAGTCTCGGTTCCCTGCCCTTTCCCTACCCTGTCAACACGAGACCCTGAAAACACAATAACACAATCTCAATATCACAAACTCAACCCAACAACTCTATACATAATTCTCAACAACTCTCGAGACCCCAAGGACCCAAATACACGACTCACAGAACCCAAAAACCCGACCCGAACCCTCAGCCGCATCGCGGCCGAACTCAACCAATCGCGGCCGCACTGACTCTATCGCGGTCTCGGCCGCGCTGACCTCAAACTCGGCCGAGCTCACATCGCGGTCCGAGCTCGGGCTCAAACCGCCTGCGATCATCTCAAGAATATCGCGGCCCGCGATCAAGGGATCGCGGTCGCGCTCACGGACGAACAGAACCAGAAATGCTCTGTTTCTTAACAGACCAGGGGAATTCACCCCAAACTCAATTCCAGTCTGATTTATACCGAAATTACAACTCGAATTCACTAAGCAACATATATAAACTCAATTCAACTACTTATCATCAATCAACAACCATTAACTCACGATTTTAAGCTTAATTTTACCTCAATATGCAACTAAAAGATGATGAAGAGATTTGATGATGATTCCACAGCTTGAAGCTCCAATTTCGGCTTCTTAATTTGGATTATGGTTGCTGATCTCACAGTACACACACATACACTTTTAGCTCTGGATTAGAATGAATCCAAGAAACAAAAGAGGCAACCTATATATACGTTTTGGGTTTAACTCGGTCCAATACCCAAAATCCGATCCCGATACCCCAAAATACAAATTTATATCCCCGGGTCCCAATTTAAATAATTAATCCAATGAAATAATTCCACGTACCTATCTCAAAATCGGGATGTTACATTATAAAAAAAACATCAATTTAGTATAACCAAGCAACCTACGAAATTCAATATTGATCATCAATTTTAATAGATGGTTTTTATATACAAAAAGTTATTTGGAACTTAACATTGATTTATGAATTTGTAGTCAGATTTTAACCAAAAAATGAAACAAAAATAATCAATGCAAAATATGTGATTGTAAGTTTATGACATATATTATCTAAACTCAAAGCAAATGAATCTAAAACATGAAACCTAAAACTAGTGTATATTGAGTACGCGAATTGTAACTTTATTCTTTTGTGTCATTTTTCATTGTGATATTAAAAATAAATAAAAACATATGTCACGAATTGTAACGCTTTCAGGTAATTGAAGTCACGTAATTGAGCAAATTTATAAGAACGAAACTATAATTTACAAAGTATTTTGAAATATATGCCCTTAAAAAACGGTTAGTTTAGTGAATATCTCAAAATATTATTCTAATCTATAATTTACAAAGGATAATTTATGTTAATTTATATAGTATACTAGTATATAAACCTATGTATAACATGTGTATAAATTTAAAATTTTAATTTCATTAATTTTGTAAGATAATTTTTAAATATATTTTATCAAATTTATAATATCTATTTATATAATAAATATAAATATATAAAAAAAATTTATCATTCAAATTCAAATTTGAGTTTTATATTAGATAAGATTTAGATTTGATTAGATATTATTTAAATAATTATTTATATAGATTAATTATAAATTTAAAAATATAAAAGATCCAAATGGCGGTAGTAGGTGATGTCACGTGGCAATAGCAAATGATGACACGTGACAAAATAGTTACTCTTTTAATAGTTTTTATAGATAGATAGATTGAAAAAAACAAATTTTAAAAGCAAATAAATAGGAAATTGTTAGGTACACGTGACAATCACATGTTTAGCCAATTGACGCTCTATCTAGCTGTCATGTGGCATCTGGTTACTTATATAATAGAATAATAAATAGATACTTTTTAATTAAAAATTAATATAATTTCTTAAAATAATATGTTATATTATATTATATATTATTAAAATAATATATTATATCATCTACAACTTTTTTAGTATTTTGCTTTGTATATTATATTATACATCTATATCTAATAAAGCAGAATATAAAACACCACATGACGTCACCACATTCCATCTTAAAAGATAAATACATTTTGTTATTTTTAATATAAAATAAAATTAAAAAAATATAATTTATTAATATCTATAAACATTAATAGATAGTTAATTCTGTCAACTATTTGACATTATCAAATAATATTATTTACCATAATAAAATTTAGAATAGTAAAAGTTATGGAATTTCACTATTTGATTGTGAATCCGAAATTTCAGATTACTCAATTTTTGAATATCCAAAAATCCAGATACCCGAAATTTCATATAGTTTTGGATTGAATTTTCACATTTTCATTTGGATGCTTAGATTTTAGTTTTTGTTCCCAAACCGAACGATTGTTAGCTTATATGCGCCCGAGCAGTTCAGGTCGAGTTTAGACAACAATATACACCTACATACAATTCATCTATACCAATCATAAGCCCCCATATTCTAAATAACTTTTAAAAATTTTCCGACAAAGTATCGAGTTCCAAAGCCGGTTTCGGGTATCCATGAACCCGAATGCGGAATCAAACTTTAGAACCCTTTTTACCCTTCCACTAATAGTGTGTTACAAGTATAAAACCCTACATAGGATGTCGATGATCAAAATCAAACTTTCAAAACCGAACTTTAAGCATGACATGCTTATTTGAAAGCATGACATGTTCTGACAGATCTGCACTCTCATTTCGGTTTTAACATAAAACACTCAAAAACTCAATTACAATCCAATATAACACTTGGGAACATTTCTATAACATACATATAAACACACACACACACACACACACACACACATTTGAGGTCATTTAGAGCATATAAAACACTACCAATCAAACCCAAAAACTCAATTTAAGCCCCAACTTTGGCTTGAACACAAACCACCACTTCACTTGCATCTTTTAGCTATAAATCAACTCAATATAAAAATAATACACATCATCCATATACATTGGGGTTGATTTTCAAAGCTATTAACTTGAACTCATTAGAGTTCAACCATCCCAAAGAAGTTAAAACTAAAGAATGAAAAAGACAGAGCAAGAAGGTGATTATACCTTGCTTAGGAGCACCAAATGAGCAATAATCTAGCTTCAATCTTCCAATATCTAAACTAAACCTCTTTCTCTCATTTTTCTTTTCTCATCTCTTTGCAAGACACAAAACACACACACAATTTAAGTGTGTGTCGTTCACCACAAGAAAATGGAAGGAAGGTTTGTCATTTGACTACCTCTAACCCCATAATATATGGACCGCTTCTTACAATTCTTTGATTTTTAAATTATTAAATGTCAAAATATATTATCTATTCTTGTCAATTCAATACTAATTAACGTTATTTTTTTCTCTTTTATCATACAACAAGTCCCAATAATAACAAATATTATTAATTATTGGCAGTTAACTCATAATATTACACTTAAATTCACGATTATAATTGTTTAACAAAGTTAAATTATCTTTTTAATTGTTAGGGTGTTACAAATAGGATTGATGATACTAAATAGTAACTAAATCTTTTATTTATTAAAGTTTTCATAATTAACTTGTTTTATATATAATACTAATTAACTTGTAATATCTTAAATATTTTAACAAATTAACGTATGACGACAATATTAATGACCTGTCACTAAATTAGCAAATTATTTGTTTACATGTTATGCAAGATTGTCAAGTTATTTTTATAAGTTAACATTAGATGTCATTCGACATTGAAACCTAATCCAGCTTTCGCTCCCCACACTTACTCAGGGCCTTCACTTCCTCTCTCAACTCACTCAAACGCTCGCCTCACGTCACTTCGCTCGCCTTGGGAGGAATGCTACTTATAAAAAAAGCAATGATTAATATGTATAATTCATAGACCAAAAAACTATCTAAAACTTAGATAAAAAAATGTTAAAATCAGAAGATCATATAAGAAAGTTCATAACATAAATCATGTATCAAATGTTTTTGACATATTTTTAGTCTATGTATTTGACATCAATCGTTCCTTATTTTCTTATGTTTACCCTAAAAAACAAAAATTAAAAAGGTGTAATAATATGTGTAGATACACACATCAATGCCTCATTGGTATTAAATTAACCTTTTTGGATAAAAAAATGGCACTTTCCTCGCTGGTTTTCATGTATCACAAACCCTAGACGGTTCTTTCCAGTCTCGCTCCATTGCAGTATCCATTCAAACCGACGGATTCGTCCAAACTCTTTGAGTTGTCCAGGTAATCAATCCTCTTACCCAATCTGCTTTGTGTCGCTGGAAGCTCGATTCGACCAAATATTTACGAATGCATACGCTTCTTCTGTGATTTATAGTTGAATAGGGTTTATGAGAGTGTTAATTCTTTTTTGATATGTCATAACAATAGACGAACGTTAATGAACTAAAATTAAGAAACTTATTGGGGGAAATTTGGCATGTCGCCCTCAAATTCCATCACAATCTCGTGCCTAAATAAATGTGCCTACTGAGCTCTCGAAGCCGATGGATGCCATTTTCATGGTTATTGAATTGTTAATTCACCACATAATCTAGGTTTCTTTTACTCATGTCTTATCATAATATGCGCATTTTGTAAAATCAAGTGCATCTAAAGCGCAGGTTGTTCAAATTTATGTTAAATTAGATCGGGCCATAGTGCTGGTTCTAGTTTATCGTTTGTGGCAACATTTTTTTATTATTGTGGTTGGTTGGAAAATGATGCAGAATTTTTAATTGCATGGAATATCATCTCCAATTACTTGTATATACATGCATGTTGAGGATATGGTTGTGTTGAAAACTTGAAATTTATTTAATATCAGTTTCTGTAAATTAAAAAGAACGTGGGAATTAGGTGAAACCTAATTCACATCATCTGTGGGATTGCCATGTTATACTCTGCATTATGTTCTTGGTTGTCTTAACAAACACATGGTGTTGTTGCTAAAATCATATGAAACTACTTGCAAGGTAGTATATGTTTGACAAGGAAGCCAGCAAAAATCCTATAACTGCTCTTGAAACTTTCATGTTTCCCATTACAACTGGCATAAATATCTCAAACCTTCAATTCATAGTTATGAAGCACATAATAATGGGTAATTTGTAGATCGTTGTCAGACTTTGGGGATTTCTGCTGTCCAACAAGAACTATAAGTTGTTCTTTGCTTTGTACTTTACCCTTGTATTTGCATTAATCTTAGCAAATAAAACACGAAACAAAAGATGAAAACCAAGAACACAAGATTACATGGTTTGGTGAGTTGGTCCAAGGTGGCTTGCATTTACAACCACACTAGCAAGTCTATATATTAACTTTTATTAGACTTTACAACCACATAGGAGGTTTATTTATGGTCAAACTGAGGCGAAAGTTCCTTAATGTGCCTACCATGGAACCAACTGAGGCGCTCATGCGCTTTTGGACACCTGCACCAGGGTCACAAATGGTTTCTTCCAACACATTTCTCCACAACTTAATGATGTGATGCTGAAGCAATTATTTACCACTACGGAGCGGGTGTCTGGGATTGCCTTGTTAGGGGCCATCCGGCCATGGGGAGTGTCGTTTGCAGGGTTTTACAGGTGCAAAGCCCCTTGAGGAAAAAATAAATCCAGCCTGGGCTCACTGGGTTTTTTTAGCCATTTGGCCCATTTCACATGTAAATATATAACTATGTAATTGTATACCTTAATCTGAATCAATAAGAAAAGACTCGTTTATGGGTCTTTCTTGGACCGAACCATGTGGTCCTATTGTCTTCTTCTTTTTGTTTTTTTAATGGTCTACTTTTCAAATGGTCGGTTGTAGAGTGTGACTACTTCTGATTTTAAGGATCTAGCATATAACTGACCCAAAAGGGCAGTCTTGTGAGAAGGGAGAAATGTCTTGAAAATAAGAGCGATTGCCTATCAAATATTCAGATAACATTAAGGGGAAAACATATGTTGTTATTTTACCCTGTGATAATATGAAACTGATTATTTGACAACTAAATAATTTTAGGTGGAATCTGTTTATCTGAACACTACAAGTTGATTATTGAGTCTTCAAGTCACAATAATTAGATAATCTATTCCAAAATGCACATTCGAAACACCCATTCAATGTCAAAAAACTGCTTATGAAGGACAAGTTGGAGGGCATAAGGTGAAGGTGTATTAATACAGGGTAAATGAAAGCACCATTCTATGGAATGTACTTGTCTCATGCATAATGTTATCCCCTTCATACTTTCATTCGTTATGGATCCCTTCATGAATTGAATAATTCTCAACATGAAGCCCCTACTATTAATTTATTATTATTAATAATTCATTTTGTGCTTCATTCATTATGGCTGCTATGTGTATTGATTTTTCAGTATTACGTCCACAAGTTTCTTCTGCTATTTCGGCCTTCTAACAGCAGCCAAAAGCTGCTACTTTGGCTGATATTTTTACGTGATCAAGGGGCTAATGGTAGGGTTACAAACAATTAACCAAAGAATCTAGACATCTGAACATGTTTTTTTAATTTTCTAAACTGGAAAATGCAATCAAATTTTAGCATGTTTTCCAAAATAGTATTCTGATGATAGAAATGGAAAAAAAGTTAATCAAAATTGTAGATGGAAAATTGGAAAAAATTTCTACAACTAAACACACGCTTTATACATACACTATTAATGGGGTTGTCTACTTGTCTAGGATATCTGCCTCAACTTAGTAAGTTGGATGCTTGGATCCAAAATCCTGTTAAATGTCTTCTTTGGATATCCTGTCTCCAACAGGCGTTGATGCTTCTTTTCCATACTTCACCAAAATCTACCTTTTAGATTGAAGATTTGTTCCATACCATGTCATAAACTATTTGCAAATCTCTTAGCCCTGGCCCTTTTACAATTAATTTGAGCCTTCTTTGAAACGTGACCGACCACGTGTTGTTCAAGTATACCAAATGTGGCATTATTGCATTAACTTTATGAAAGATCTTGATCTTGCACCGCCCCTTTTTTTTATCTGCAAGCCCTCCTAGTAATCTTCCCACACAACCAATTGAACTTCACTTATTGCCCTTTTAAAAGGTAAACATACTTGTACTTATTCTATTGCTTTGTTTCTTATGGTAATCGGTTTTTCTTTTGTTTTTTTTCCCCTCATTTGTTGTGACACTAGATTGATATCCATTAGTTAGTTGTTGGTGTTAGTGAAGCTTTCACCCATTTTGGATGGCGTGATGCCATGACTGAGAAGATTACTAGATTAGTGCCCTTAATCATAGTAGTATCTAGACATTAGTAGATTTACATGCCAACAAAAAGTAATTGGATGTAAGGGCGTGTTTGGTTCACCGGACTCTCTAGCGTGTCTTGTTGCCCCAGGTGGGGAGGGGGTGTAGTTCTTTGCAGGGGAGAAATTGTTTTCCCTCGTACACATGAATATGCTTTCCAAGTGGGGTGGGGCGAGCGATGATTTGGGGGCTCTGAGGAGCTCCTATGGCAACGCTGAGTAGCGCACGTGAGAGTGCCATTGTTTATACCTTGGATGTTGCTGTGACCGCTGGTAGAGTGCATAGGCACCCAAGGGGCGTCCTAGCGTGCTGGACGGAGTTTCCGATTCCATTCTTCCCGTTTCATGCGAACCAAACACCTTGCTGATTTGAATTCTTCCAGATTTAATTCTTTCGTATTTTTCATTCCTTTGACATATTCTATTCTCTCAGAAAACACTCTGCGAACCGAAGTACCCCCAAGTGGGTATTCACAATTAAGGTTAAATTAGATGGCTCTTTTCGCCAAAGCTTATTACTCGGATGCTTTTGTTTTTCAGGGTCTAAGTGCACTTATGTTTGGCTTTATCGTCTCCTTGCTGGTCATTTTTGTTTGGCCCTTGAGTCAAGTCAATATAATTTTTTTCCAATAACTTCCTCTATGAGGAAGTGAATATGGAGCAACTGCTGGGGTTTGTTTCTTAGGGGAGTATGGGAAAGTATGTCATCTTGAGAATCACTAAAAGCAACAATATGTGCATATTTAGTACTAGATACTTTTCTTGTATCTTGCTTAAGAGTTATCTCATTGAATTATTTATTAGGAGTTGAAATCATGAGAACAAAATAGTGGATTTTCATGTTTCAGACGAAATTTGTTTTTGACCTTCCAAAAGATACATGACAATTGAGGGCGAAACCTTGTAGCACTCCTTATAACCTTTGGTGTGATAATGAGGCAGCTATTCATATTACTTCGAATCTTATCTTTCATGATTGAATTATACACGTGGAGATTGTCAGTTTGTCTGTGACAAGATTGAAGGAGGATTCATCATAACAGACATGTTCAAATAGAAGACTAGTAAGGACTAATTTTTACAAATGCAGTAAATTGCAGTCGTATTTTAAATCAAGCTGGATGTGATTAATATCTATGCTCTGACCTAAGCGGGATTGTTGGCTGTAGATATAGAGAAATCTTAGGGATCAATTAATAATCTCTCTCATACGGTATGTATGTATATGTGTCTCTGTGTGTATCTCCCATGTATGATTGAGGCGTGTCTTTTTACATCCAAATTGTGCTCCAAGTCTCTGACCACTCACCACCATCACATTTTTAAAAAGAAGGGTAATTAGGAAAATTGACATTTTAAATAAGACGCATGGAAAACATGTGAAGTCTGTTTCTTGGATTGAAGGAGTACTATGTTTCGGCTATTTGTGAGAATGCTTTCTATCATTAATATGGAATCTACATTTTGATTGCATGTTCATGAAAAATGTATATGTACACGAATTGTCTCTCTATATTGCAAATTGATAAGTTACAAGTGCATTTCACATTTGAAATTCTGTGTTTCAGTTTTTATGCTATTTGAAGGAGGACTCGATCAAGGCTATAATATTCATTGATTTTAGATGTATTATCTCTCGCACAACTGGTGATCCAAAGTATTCTGGATGAGGATGACCTGAGATATATGCTAAGAAGGCCTTCTTGGTGTATCAGTAAAGGCATGTTGTAGGAGTGCATGACATGGTACAATTATATAAGGCACTAAACAATATTACATTTTTAAGTCTCTTGCATCATATAGATCTAACGTTCCATTTTGATTGTTTAGGTTATTGTCATCACAAAGACAAAAATCAGACAATGTTTTTCTGATTGTTCTTTAGCTGTGCTTATTGCTGGTGTGGTGTAAGAACCCCATGATGCTGAATTGTTGAGGAAATGACATCATTACGTTCTGGTGGATTTGTGGATCCTGGGTGGGAGCATGGGACTCCCCAAGATGAGAAAAAGAAGAAGGTGAAATGCAATTATTGTGGCAAAGTAGTTAGTGGTGGGATATACAGGTTGAAGCAACATTTAGCTCGAGTATCTGGAGAAGTGACCTATTGTGAAAGGGCTCCAGAAGAGGTCTGCCTGAAAATGAAAGAGAACTTGGAAGGATGCCGTATTGGTAAAAAGCCAAAGCAAATTGAATATGATGAACAAGCGTATCTGAATTTCCCTTGTAATGATGATGATGTTGAAGAGGAAGAACACCTTGCTTATAGAAACAAAGGAAAGCAGCTGGTGGAGGACAAGGGTTTAGTTATAAACATGGCTCCTCTTCGTTCCTTAGGTTATGTGGACCCTGGGTGGGAGCATGGAATTCCTCGGGACGAGAGGAAGAAAAAGGTTAAATGCAATTACTGTGATAAAATAGTTAGTGGTGGCATTAATCGCTTTAAGCAACATCTAGCTAGAATACCTGGTGAAGTCGCACCTTGTAAAAGTGCTCCTGAGGAAGTCTATCTGAAAATAAAAGAAAATATGAAATGGCATCGTACTGGAAGGAGGCATAGAAGACCTGAAGCTAAGCAAACATCATCGTCAGCATTTTATATGCACTCGGAAAATGAAGACGAGGAGGAAGATGATGTACATGCAATGACCATCGGTGAAAAGCTACTACTCAGAGATGATAAAAGATTTACCAGTGATTCCAGAAGAGTATTCAAATCAGAACCCTTGTTGAAAAAGCCAAAATTCGACACTACTAATGTTCTCCAGTCACCCAAGAGCCAGATATCAGCATCTTCAACTAAAATATCACGGAAGGAGGTCATGTCGGCAATTGGCAAGTTCTTTTATCATGCTGGAGTTCCCACACATACAGCAGACTCACCCTACTTCCATAAGATGCTGGAGATGGTGGGTCAATATGGACAAGACTTACCGGCTCCCTCAAGTTCTATGTTATCGGGTCGGTTTCTTCAGGATGAAATTTTAACCATTAAAACGTACCTAGATGAATATAAAGCCTCTTGGGCAGTCACTGGTTGTTCTATACTGGCAGATAGCTGGAAAGATACTCAGAATAGGACAATAATAAACATTTTGGTTTCATGTCCTCGGGGTGTGCACTTCGTTTCCTCAGTTGATGCCACTGAATTTGTAGAAGACGCACCAGCTTTATTTAAATTTCTTGATAAAGTTGTGGATGAGATGGGTGAGGAAAACATTGTGCAGGTAGATAGTAAAATAAACATCTATACTACATGTCTTGTCTTAGTTGATCTCTCCTTTCCTCATTGATTTTGTTAATATACTTGTTTCTAGGTTGTCACAGAAAACACACCTAGTTATCAAGCAGCTGGAAAGATGCTAGAGGAAAAACGACAAAATTTATTTTGGACTCCTTGTGCGGCTTCTTGTATTGAGAAAATGCTTGAAGATTTTGTAAAAATAAAATGGGTGGCAGAATGTATAGATAAAGGACAGAAAATTACAAAGCTCGTGTACAGCCAGATCTGGTTATCAAGTTTGATGAAAAGAGAGTATACTGGGGGGCAGGAACTTCTGAGAGCATCTTTTACCTGTCATGCATCAAGTTTCTTAACATTGCAAAACTTGATGGACCACAGGGTTGCTCTCAAACGGTTGTTTCAGTCCACTAAATGGTTATCATCTCGAGTTTCGAAATGTGAGGAGGGTGAAGAGGTAGAAAAAATCGTGATGAATGCTACTTTTTGGAAGAAGGTGCAATATATTAGGAGATCAGTGGATCCTATTCTGGAAGTGCTTCAGAAGATCAATGGTGACGAGAGGCTATCGATGCCATCCATATACAATGACATGTACAAGGCAAAACTTGCCATAAAAGCCAACCATGGTGATGATGCGCGCAAATATGGTAACTTCTGGAGTGTAATAGACAATCACTGGAATTCATCTCTCAGTCATCCTTTGTACCTTGCTGCTTATTATCTGAATCCTGCATACAGATATCGACCTGATTTCATTCCCGTAAGAAATACAAGTTCTATTAGTTTTGCTTGCAATCCCTCCCTCGTTTATCAAGTTCTTCTTATTGATTCCTTGTGTTCTGCTATGCTCGTTATTTAGCATGCAGAAGTTGTCCGTGGACTAAATTCATGCATTGTTAGGTTTGAACCAAACAATTCAAGAAGGGTTTCAGCGTCGAAGCAGGTAGACACTTGACTCTGCAGTATTTCTCATAGACATCATGTTGCAATGTCTGATGGATCTGTTATATACAAACAGATAGCAGATTTTGGTTCTGCAAAAGCTGATTTTGGAACTGATCTGGCTATTAGTACGCGAACAGAACTAAATCCAGGTAATATAGCTGTGATGCTTCAGCTTTAGTTACATATATACAGTACTAACAAACTCTTTTGGCTTTAGCTGCATGGTGGCAACAACATGGCATAAACTGCTTAGAGCTGCAACAGATTGCTGTACGCATACTGAGTCAAACATGCTCGTCATTTGGCTGTGAGCATAATTGGAGTATATATGATCAGATTCACAACCAGAGACACAGCCGTCTGGCACAGAAAAGATTGAATGACTTTATCTATGCTCACTACAACTTAAGACTCAGGGAACGCCAAATAAGAAAGATGCCAAACACTTCATCTTCCATTGACAGCGTGTTGCAGGAGAGTGTATTGTATGACTGGATTGTAAAGCCAGAAAAACAAGCATATCAAGAAGACGAGGTAACTCATACTTTGATGTTCTTTTCATGCATTCACTTTTCTAGAGGTAGTTTCGTAGGATCATTGGATGAATAAACTTAAAAGCCGACTTATGTGTTATGTTGTTTGTGTTGGTTCATACTCCATTTTATCTTCCTTTTTTTTTTTTTTTTTAATTCTTTCCCTTGGTTGAAGGAGTAGAAAAACTAATTTACATTTTTCAGGAGCTATGTAGTGAAATGGAACAAGGTGATGCATATGAGAATGGGTTGCCAGAATATGATGACGGTAGGAATGGATCGTTACAGCTGGTGACACTGACGGACATAGAACCGTTAGATGTTCATCCACCTAACCATGCTTCTGGGGGTGACAATGAAGACGAAGATGACCTCAATTTCCTGGATGATGGCTTGAGTGATTCATAGGTGAGGCAGGCATAATATAAAATGGAGTAAAGAGTGTATAGGAGTAAATTGCTGATTTACTTTTACCTTACAAGTTGTTGTAATGCAAAATTGATATATTGCTTTGCTTGCGTGTATCATCGATTTCGTTTTGTAGGAGGTATGGGAATATAATAAATAAATAAAATATTCATCTCAAGAGAATTAGGTGCGTTCGGTTTGAAGGATTTGAACACCTCATTTAGGATTTGGATTTCAAAGGTTGAAAAGAGAATGATGAATCTAATTTCATTTAGCATTTCGTATTTTCCCAACTTCCTTTTTTCGTCATCCTCTTTCTATTTCAGTTATTATATAAGTCCTTATACTAAGGTTTCTATAATTCTTTCATTTTCAAATCTTATCATATCAAATCCTATCATTTTTTCATCTTGTCATGGTAAACTCCAACGATCCAAACGACACATTAGTTTATGGATGGATCTATTTTTACTAGGTTTTGGAGTGTTTGGCTGTTGAATTATTTTGAATTTAAATTTTTTTATAGTGGTAAAAATGACAAGTTTCTTCGATCATCAATCTTTAGTAAAATTTTAATTCCAGCTATAGTTTTTAGTGCAAAAGATTTGAAATTTAAGAAAGAATTGTTCGTTTTCACTAACAACTTCTAAAAGTATTAAAAGACAAATAGAATTAAAGTTGAACACTAAGGGGGCGTTTGGTTTGCAGATTTTTTCTTTGGGATTTGTATTTTTTTCAAAGGATTTGCATTATGCAGCATTTGCATTTGTCAGGATTTTGTTAAACATTTTGCATTATCTTATAGAAAAAATTTTCTAATCTGAAGAATGCAAGGTAACTGAGATTTAAAATCCTAGAGGGAGGCTGAGTTTTTAAATTACAAAGAAGGAAGAGATTTATGAAATACTGAGATTTTAAATCCTTATTGAAATCTGTGAACCAAACACATGATTTTAAATGTAAATCCCAGTGAATCCCAGAAAATCCACGAACCAAACGCCCCTTAAGGTTTAAGAGTCCAAAGACTAATATATAATCCATAAACTCTTATAAATATTAATAAATTAATAAATAATATGTTATATGTTGACTTCTCATTTGATTTGACATGTAATTTTCTTTTACAATGTCATCTACTAACATCTATTAAGTTTCATATCAATTCAATTCGAATTTAATCTAACAATAGTTACAATACATTTCATAGATCCTTGAGACGCTGCTTCAACCAAGCTTTTGGTATTCGTTATCGTCTTGATTTTGAGAGAACAAATGTGTGAGATAGAAACCCTAATCGTATGATAGTGAAAGAGAAAAAAAAACAAACACATTATATATAAGAAACCCTAACAAGCCGACTTTTACTTGATGAAAATTCATCTATCGGTTATCATACCCTTTATACTACAAATTAAATTTTATAAACTTTTTTTTTGACAAAATTTTGATAGTATTTTTATTGTAAAAATTTGGATCTTATGTTACCATTCTCGATAACTTTTCCTAAATACTATTTTACATAAGAGTAAAATCATACTGCATATGGAATAAATATATAGCAGTATAAATGAAAAGTGAGTGATACTTAAAATTTATAAAATTAATATAAAATTGAATCTTGAGTTCACGTGACCATAAGTGGAATAGTAATAAAAGTTTATTTAAAGTCATTTATTGTTTTTATTACTATATGCTGAGGTATTGTTTGTTTTTTAAGAGGTTGATATTTGCGATCTGCGGGCTTAGCTGTAGAAATCTGAGGTTAGAAGAAATGGCCCAAAGGTCTGCAGTCTTCGCAAACGCGGGAAGACGTCTGCAGGCACGGACAGACGATGCGACAGATGCATGAAGACCTTTGCAGACGCGGATAGATGAAAAAAACAAACGCACTTCCATATAAACCCTCTTCCCGCATCTTTGAGTTCGCAGACATAAGATGTTCGAAATTTTTTTAAAAGAATAAACATGGCCTAAGTATCATTTCATGGAAACAAATGTATTTTTAATTATAATGTTGAGTTCAAATTTTTTGAGTTGAGGAAAAATAAATCATTTCATTTTAAATTATCCAAGAGGAAAAAACCACAACTATTTCAATTTTTAATTTCCCTAAATGTAAATAAGAACAAAGAACTATTCGAATTTTAATAACTAATTGAAAAAAATAAACCAAGTCTATCATATAAATAATTATAAACAAATAATTATAGTAATATACAAAAAAGGTAACACTATAATAAAAATAAACATATAAAAACTAGTAATATGGATAATCAAATGATAAAAAAAATTCAAAAAGTATTTATAAAATAAATTATAATATATAACAAAGCAAAAAAGAAAAAAAAACAATAAAAGTGTATTGAAAATTACACAAATGGTCTTGAAAGACAAAAGGATAAAAATATATCTGTGGCTAACGGCTTAAGTAATCGTTGTTAGTTTCAATGTTTTAGGGACCAATATATTACAAAATTTTGATAGTAGAAACTTATGGAATTATGGTGTGATAATTTTTTTTAAAAACTAAAATTGTAATTTAATATAAACCACAAGGACCATCTATGCAATTTAGTCCATGGGCTTTTTGTAAGCCTCGCCTAAAGTCACACTACGAGGATTTTTTAATTGAAGGTACGTTTCTCGACATTTCCTGCATTCGGCTTCGACTTCACGGAGTCACGCTAGGGAGTACGGACCTCCTCTTCCCCTTCAGCTTCTCGATCCCTTTTCTCATCATCTCTTTCTCCTACAGCTTCAGCTTCTCGGTAAGTTTTTATCCCTATCCAAGCTTCAACATTCCCAAATTTGAAACCCTAATCCCCAAATAACAACAACATTCCAAAGGGGTTAACTAATTTTCATCTAGCCATTCGTAATGTATGTATTTTGTTTACCACTATTTGATTACGTGGACTTGTTAAGTTATCAATCGTTGTATGTATTTGTTTCTGATAGTTTAATTTATGTGAATCAAACGGACATGATTGTATTTATGCTTTATGAACTTCGTATATTATTCATATAGTTATCATGAATGTGGATAAATTTTGTGGCTTGGTGGATGTTGTTGGGACACTCGGTTGAAGTCCTAGTGGAAGGTGATGTGCCTTTTATTGATATAAGCAATTGGCGATGCAGATATATCTTTAGGAAATGTTCGTATGTGATTGATGACACGAAAATGGCTATTTTCTCTGTCAAAAACTCAAAATTTTTAGGGAGGTTGGTCCTGTAACCAAAAAGCTGACTGGTGTTTATCCTTTCATTTTGTAGGAGCAGTATGAGTGGAACACCTAATAAAAGGGTGCATGAGGATAGCGGAGGGCATTCCTCCCTTTCAAGGTATTCCCATACTCAGGATGATTCTGGAACGTACTCCAGTGTGGGAGCCACAAACTCCAAGCTAGGAAATCCATCAGCTCCTGGTGATTATCATCCTGCTTCCTTTGATATTGGGCAGGATGCTCGCATGCCAAAAGTCCCCAGAACTGAAACCCGAGATATGGATAGCAGAAGATCACCATTGCTTCAGATGTATCGGATGCAGCCATCATCCTTGAATGACTCCCAGTCTGATCATGCTGTCAACCCTGATGAAAGGGTTGAATTGAGAGATTCCAGAGATCCAAAGGTTGAGAGTCGTGATGTGAAGGGAGAATCAAAAGAGTTGTATCAAGCTGCTAAAAGTGATAAAGATGTTAGGTATGCAAGCAGAGGGGATGATCATAAACACACAAAGTATGAGAGAGATGCTTATTCTGATTATAGAAATGAAATGAAGACAGATAAGGATGCTTACAATCCAGTGAATAGTCACTTAAACTGGAAAGACTCAAAAGATCACCACAGGGCATGGAAGTATCCTGATACATCTGGCGGAAACTTGGATTCATGGCATGTGTCACGCAGTAATGCACATGGACAAGTGGAGATTGCTAGAGAAAACTTGACTACAGAAGAGAAGGATCACACAGAAGTTCATGAGGCTGTTTGTGAGAACAAGGTTGATGTGAAAGGTGAGGATAGACTCAAAGAGAGGGATAGGAAAAGGAAAGATGGGAAACACCGGGAATGGGGAGAAAATAGTAAAGAGAGAACTGAAGGTCAGAATACCCTGCAAGCAGGTAACATCAGTAACGACATGAAAGATCCAACAAAGGAAGAACGAGAAACTGAAAAGTGGGAGAAAGATAGGAAAGATCTGCAGAAAGACAAGGAGAAACTGAGAGATAAGGAGAAAGATCATACTAAGAGGGAGTCATGGATTGTAAATGAGAAAGAGGGTTTGCAGAATGAGAAGGAAGATGTGGATGTATCATCTAGAGCTCTCGAGCAGGAAAATTTGTCAATGGAGCAGAGGAAACAGAAAAATACAGATAGCTGGAAGGACTTAGATAAGGAATCTAAGGATCGGAGGATAGAGAAAGATGTTGATATTGAAGGGGAGAGATCAGAGAGACGCAACAAAGGCTTTGATAAAGACTCAGATGATGGGGGTGGGGACGTTGAAGGGAGTGCGGACAGAGAGAGGGAAGTTTTTAATTACGGTGTTCAGCAGCGGAAAAGAATGCTTCGACCTAGGGGCAGTCCACAGGTTGCAAACCGAGATCCTCGTTTTAGATCTCGTCCTCAGGATAATGACGGGTATGTTCACCTAGATAAGCCGGTAAATCAATTGCATAAGTAAAAATGTTGATATTAAATTCTCATCTTCGATATTTGTCCTGATAACTTGTTATTCATTTATATCTAGATCAAGTCGTCATGGTTGAAGTATATACTTGACCCCTATGATTTAATTCTTAATGATGCTATTGCATTTTTGTGCTTTTCTTGCTCTTTTGCAATTAAGGCACTAGCGCATTAACTGAAATATAAGCTACTTTTCATAATGCGATTATATGCCTTTGTTTTTCTTAATTGCTCACAACTGTGATAGTGCCTTTGTGTGATCCTTTGCACCCCCCTTACATTCTTTCTATGCATAATTACAAAAGGGGTCTGCCATAACCCATAAGTGATGTCTGGTTGGTATTTAAAGCAGTGATCATGTTGCTTGATTCAGTTCAAATTATTGCTGAAAAAAGTTATCAAGTGGAATTCACTTGACATTGATGCACTTTATCAGTAGTTGGATTTTTTTTTTGGGAACTATACAAGACTTAAAAATACAACAGTTTAGTTAGTGCTTCAGATACCATGTATTTATCTAGTTATGTGAAGTTGGTCTACTGTATGAATTCTCAGAATCTCAAAATCCTCAAATTAAACATGAACCTGAGAAGGCAAACTCTTTAATGATTAAGATGCTATTGTTGATTTCGTAAAACATATGTGTAGATCCCATAGAACATCCGAAACTCGTCATCAATATCAATGATGGTAAAAAGAAGCTGGAATGGATCAAGGGAAATTTAGAAAGATAACATAATTAAAATCTTGACTAGGCTGGCTGTCTAAGTTGCACGGAAACGGATACGGCAACAGGAAACGGGTACGGAACGGATACGGGAAACGGCAAAAATAAAAAATTCTAGATACGGATACGGGAGAGATACGGCAAATAAAAAATATATAAATATATATATATATATATATATATATATATATATATATATATATATATATATATATATATATATATATATATATATATATATAGGAATAATCAAGGGAATTTCAGGAATCAAGATAAGTAGTAGATAACTACAAAGATGATGATGATGTCAATGGTGGTGATCGACAAACAAGACAACTATGGCAGGCTGCAGGCTGCCAGGCTGTTGATCGATCACATAGAAGAAGAAGAAGAAGTCCAGAAGACCAGAACTCCAGAAGACGTTCTGTTTCTGATTTCTGAAGGCTGAACGAACGTTCAATCGTTCATATGGCCAGATGGGTTTACCTTTTAATCTTGTTCAGCCCAATAGCCCATCTCTGTAATTCTTCAAATGTACAGGTACAGCCCATCTCTTTGAATTAAAAAGCCCATTACTTAAAAAACCCATAAAAAAATGGAAACTCTGTGGAAACTGCGTGGAAACTTGCTGGAAACTCGGTGGAAACTCCATGGGAAACGTTTCTGGCCGTTGAGAAACGTTTCTGGCCGTATCCTATGCGTATCCGTTTCCCAGCAGTATCGGAAACGGGAGCGGCATCTTCAACCACGTTTCCGTGCATTATAGCTGGCTGTTTGTTGGTGCTTACGGATTATTTTGAGCTTGTGCTATTTGTTTTGCTCCGCACTTTAGGCTCCAAGGTTTATTATTACAAAATTCTTTGCAATCGCATATGAGTTAAGTTATGCTTGATCTTCCAATATAAGTACTTTTTATTTGATAACCTGTAGGGAACAACTTCAATCCATTTGAATCTAGCATCTGTGGCTTAGTTTGTGTATAGGCATCATACAATGCTCATTCCTGATGTGGGGGCTATTCTCAGGCTCTAGGCTTGCCTGCAGGTGTAATTGCTCACTAATGGCCACACATGTGTGCGGTTGAGCAAAGATGTATGAAATAACCTGCTCTACTACCATATTAGACTCGTTAGGTTCCAACCCAAAGCTTAATTGCTATGAGTGGATGTCGCTCAGTAGCTCAAGATCAGAAATGTTCATCGCCTAAGTCGAGATCACTAGTCTCAACATTTATAGCTCATGATTGATTATCTTGTTTCTACATGAAAATCAATTTTAAAGGTCCTTATTAAGTTATTACACCCATCAATGGCTGTATTTTTGGGATCTCATGTTTTCTTGTGCAAGTCTCTCTAATTTCTGTTGGATATTTTCTGTTTATATATTTTAAAACTTATGTATCTTCTCTCTTCTATCTTTGCAGGTCTATAGGTAAGAAGATCATTTTTTTTGAACCATTGAACATGAAATTTTATGCAGATTGGTACTTGGTAGTAGCTTGAAGTCATCCACGGTGCAGATATATATTTCAATTACGCTTAATCATGTCTTGTTTGCTTTAAAAGTGCAGTACTTCTAAAGAGTTTTGGCTCACATTTGATTTGAGAGGGTTTAAAGTAGTTAGGAGTTTGGCTTTGGAAACATGTTTGATAGATATCTTTGAAACTAAACCTGTTGTCAGGGTTGTTAAATTCACGTTTCATCTTTCTTAAACATGTTCACCTTTCCTTATCTATAAGCAAGCTAATAAAAGTTTGAAATAGATGGGAATCTTTGGTCTCTGCACCTGATCTTAGTGGTCATGTTCTGGGATCTATAACACCGGTTACCGTCTAGCCGTCTAGCCGTCGTTTGGTTAGCCTTTCTCATAATTAGATTTATTTTGCACCACATAAATATATGGACTATGATGGCTGATGGACATTCATTGATTAGGCTCCCAATTCTGTTGTTTGGTGGTAAAAAATCTTGCTCTACTCTTACACTTTTTCGTGTAACTCCATCTCTCAGACTCTCACTAATGCACCTGTTACACTTACTAGACATTTCTATATGGGTTCATAGCATAATAGTGTTCAATCTTTGTTTGTAACATGTATCAACTTTTTAATGGGGTATACACTTTGGGTGTTATTTTAAATGCACCTTACATTTGAGCTCTTTAGGTTTGCTGTAAGACCCTTCTAGTATTTGTGGATCAGTCTTTGCGTCTGTTGCATTGAACTCCATGCATTGTATTTGTACATGAAGAAATTATCTCAACAATTGGCAGAGGGGATACTTTTGAGAGATGAGGTGGGGGCTGATAATCCTCCTATTCATTCTGATAAGAGAGTGTGCCTAGAGTTGCAGAACCTCTCAGTTTAGGATGTAACAATATGTTAATTAGGCCTGATTATCTTGTGTAAATGTGTTATCACTATCAATACCATATGCTGAATTCATATGCATTCCTTCACTGATATGTTTATGTTTGTGTTTTAATCATCCGAAGTTTGTAATAAGCTTTGTCAAGATGTGATGCCTGGTAGGTTTTAAGTCGTGTGCATATGTGGTGTAGACCCGACCTGTCTCCTCGAGTAATCAAGTGGCAGGTAACTGTTTTGTGTTACATCATAAAGTCTGTTTGTTTAATATTTTTGTAATGTGTGAAGTACCTGCTGTACTTTTAATTTTATCATACCTAGCCAGATTGCGAATGCGTTCAGAAATATTCAATTGTTTAAATATATAACTTGCTCTATCTAATGGAATCATCTTCCTAAATGTAAACAGGAAGATACAATGGTTCTTTTAATTTCATTATAATGATGTAAACCATGTAAGTCACCATTACAAAGCATTTTTATGGCATGGATCGTAAGGATAGTGTACAATTCTTGATAAAGGGGGAGTCTGGGAGACAAGGTTGAATAATACAATGATGCCCACTTACCTACTTCTCGAGGGTATGAGTTTGGCATTATACAAGCAATCATAGACCAAGTAGCTTTTAATGGTTGAGATGATAGATATTGGCATCATGTGCCTCAGCAAGTGGAAGATTGACATGGAATAGGAGTATCGGTAGGGTGTAGCAATGGGGGATTGTCTTAAATATTACAATCAACATTGTGTAGGGAATAATTGCCCAGTTTTGCTAAGACGTGTACATGAAAGGAAAAGTTATCTGTGGACTTACTGTTGATTTGAAAGTATCCTGGTTTTTAAATTGTTTTATGGTCTAAAGGATTTGAGTTACAGAACTACAGGGGTTGATGTAATTCTTGAAGATTTCATCTTCGTTAAGTTCATGTGAGTGATGGACATGGGTGCATCCCCATGTCAGGTTATTGGTTTATATGAACTCTCTGACATGTGTAGAGGCTCTTTGAAATTGTGAATTTGCTTAACAATAAATACTTACATTGTAGAGTGATACGACTTTAAGACGATGGTTCTAATAATAGCTTATTGGTTACAAATAAATCTCTAATAAATGTTGTTTAGAAGTGTTGGTATGATGCTAGAAATTGTAGCTAAGAGTTAAAAATAATTGAGAATATTATTTTAACTTCAATATCTGACATCTCTGCATACTAACTCCTCCCATGTTTGTCTTGGCCATTCTCCTACAGTCTTACCAACCTCTTCTTGGTACAACTATACAGATTCCCGTTGTAGGCCTTGTGCATTCAAAGCTCTATTGTCTATTGTCTTATAAGCAAGAGTAGTGGGTCTTTCCAAATTTTGTTGCCAAAGAAAGTTTTTTGTTGGACTTGTTTACCGAAGGTAGTTTTTTGTTGGGCTTGTTCCCCATGCATGAAAGTTTGTTGTCAAAGAAAGTGATGATATGTTGGTATAAACGATAAGCGTATCTCTTTCTGATTCTAATTGTAGTACTTCTCATTTTCAGGACTTATCTTGATAACAATAAACATTCTCTTACTTTTGCCTCATGTTAATGAAGTCTTTATCCAAAACAATCTCACCTCACACATCCATAAAAACAAAGCAATGTTTCAGATATATTCATTGCTAAAGTGATCATATTGAGAGCTCTTTGTTTCTACCAATCAATGTACAATTTCACAAAGTAATCCAAAGCCGTTGGATTATTTTCACTTGACATGTGTCTGAGAATTGAGGTATTGAACAAAGATCTACACCTTTTTGGGAGGCGGGGGAGTAAATGCTTTGGATATGCATTAATTTCCCTCAAAATTTAGGCCTGCAATTGATAATTGTGGAACCGCTATGATCTAGTTGGACGGTTACAAAGGAGTAGCTGTTAACTAATTATGTACTTTGTAATTGCCAGTGTATAAGTCAAAATATTTTTGCCTCCAAGTGCGTAGCCGAATGCAAAAATGGCTAGGGCTCGAATCCTGCTTTTGAAAAGGGGTCAGTAGCTCCCTGAGGTAGGCCAGGGTAAAGAAACGTTGACCCATGCCTTACTCCTTGGCGAGCTTGATTTACCACTTTCATGATGGGCCTAGGCAGGCTTGAGGTGGGCCTGTTGGGGTTGGTGGCACACAGAAAATCACCATGAAACAAATAGTTTATAATCTTTTCCTTTTACTTTCCCCCCTCTTTTGGGTGGTGGATGTGTTGTGGCTTGTGGGGTGGAGTCTAGAAAGTCCTGCAATGTAATGGGAAATGAGAAGTGGATAGAATTGAATATACAAATGAATGAAAACAGTTTATAATCTTTTAACTGGGCTATTTGTCAAAAAATAAGCAATATATTATCACAATTTTATTGATAATAGCATCACATGATGGAAGTTATTAGTAATATCAACATACTTCCTTTTTGTTAGCAAACAAACTCTATTTGTTTTTCAATAATGCAAATATTTTGTTACTAATATCAGCCACTTCCCTTTTAAAACGATAATCGATATATTTTCTAACATTGATAGCAGAATGAAGGTATGTAGCTCATATTGCTATTAACGGTAGGAAATCGAAACATAATGATTTTTTTTACAATTAAGCCCATTTTTATCCGTATAGTATCTTAACGTGATCTTGTTTATATGCATCATTGAATTACTCTATCGAGTCTTTCAACATCATAGCATTGTAAGTGGCCATTGTTATGTTGTGTATCTTATGTTGATGGAATTTTAATATTTTTTCTAGATTGTAATCCAGAGTTGCCTAATTATTTGTTATTGATGCATTATCGTTGTCAAAGTTAATTGATTTCCTTGGTAAAACTTGTATTACTTTTCTGCTATTAAACCACAAACTGCAATATTGTAAAACTTATGCAAGCACCGTCATGGCTTGAATGACTAATCAACTGGGGTGGAATCAAGAGTGTTAGGGTATACCTAAGTACCTAACATACTTGTGTCTTATTGGCAATTAATTTATGTATTTGATTACCTTCTATTTTTTTTTTTACCTTTGCAAGGCGTGCCTCTATTTTATCCTTGGTAGAATTAAAGCAATTATGTAGTCCAGATTGTCATTATTGCAAGAGTGCAAGAAGATCCTATATAGCAGGTCTATAACAAATCCATGTTTTTTGCTATATGTTACTTCTGTTTTGCTGCTGGCCCATTAGCTATTTTGGGCTATCCCGCATCGTGGGGCTAGGTCATCTCGTGTGATTTTAGAGATGATATCCCCTGTTTGGAATGTGTACTTTTCGTAGAGTCAAACACATCCCTTATAGCAGATCCATAACCATTCCCTGTGTTTGCTACAAATTACTGCCGTTTTGCTGCTGGCACACTAGCCATTTTTGGGCTATCTGGCATCATGGGGGCTAGGTCATCTAGTATGATTTTAGAGAATATTCCCTGTTTAGGAAATGTATTTTTCTATTGCTCATTTGTTCGTAGAAGAGACAAAGGCCATGCATTCATTTGATCTTTTCCATCTCATCTGCTGTTATGCAAATGGTTCTGGATGCTTCTTTTTTCAACCAATCAAAATCTACGTCTGTAATGGCTTGCCCTATAATCTGCAGCAAGACCTGTGTTTTCTTGTAGCAACCTGCCTTCTCTTGGTTGCGAAGCCAGAACTAGCTCATGGATGGCTGCATCCCAGAGAAATTTCTCCCCCCTTCTCTCTCTATCCCTTCCTCCCTCCCTCCCTGTCACACTCGCACACACACATTGATGCACTTAGGTCCGTTAATGGTTCTGGCACATGCTAGATGGCTCTGATCTACATACATAAGATGCATAAATGATATGCTACAAAATTGATTCAGTATGACATTGATACACAACACATGTTACTACAAGGAGATATCTGGATTAGAAAGATGTATACCTTCTTTCCTTAATAGTTATGGTAACTACATTCTGCTCGAACCAACAATCGTGACATAGTGATCAGGTATTGCCATAATCAATATGTACCTTACCTAGTTTTTTCTGTTTAAATCGGGTATGTTTTCTAAATTCAATGAGCTTAGCTCCATTACTAGGGGTCCACACCATAGCATTAATTTACTGATTCTGGTTTCAGTTTTGGTGTGGATCGGTCACATATTTACTCTTATTCTAGCAAGGAGAAAGTGAGACTAGATTGTTTATGTCCTTTTTTTTCCCACATACGTTCAGTCTTTACCATGCCATGTAATAGCTTCCCATCTTTGACATCAATAACATAAATGCTTTCTTGCATCCACGTCTCTGTTTTAGTGAGTTTTTTTGGTGGTGGGAACTTGGTTAACTTTTGATAAGTGCTTGTGATTTAAAAAGACTTCTGAATTGACCTGAACTCATACTTTTGATCATTGAATGGTGGACGTCTTTATGGAGTTGACATGATTGATGTGTCCTGTTGATGAAGGAACTGCCTATTCCCAATTTTGGAAATGAATTCCTTCACTGAACGCTACTGAACTTTACAACAGTTTGCACATTAGTGTATTTCTCTTGCAAGTTAAAAGCTTTTCATCTGCAAGTGTATTTTTCGGAACTGCATAATTAGGAATCCATTCCGTCTATAATCTAGTTCATTCTCTTTTTAACTGTATTGAACGGTTGTGATACTCTTAATGCAGGGAAATCTGACGTGTCAACTGTCATATACAGAGTTGGTGAATGCATGCAAGAATTGATAAAACTTTGGAAGGAATATGACTCATCTGTACCTGATAAAATGTCTGAAAGCTCACAAAGCGGCCCTACTCTTGAAATCCGTATACCGGCTGAGCATGTTTCTGCGACAAATCGCCAAGTAAGATTATGCCATAGGAGCATTGCTGAAGAGTTTTGGTTTATACTTTACCACTAAAAGTACCAAAAGCCTCAACTTTGGAAACAATTCGGAGATGTCATTTTCTTACTTGCTAAATAAAATCACCTTTTCTTTTATTACATATGCATATCTAATTGATATTCATTCTTAAAGAAAGATGCAAGTTTTTTAACTGACTTGGATATATCGATCATTCTAATGCCACCACTTATTGTGAATTTGAAATTTGCCATCTTGTGTGGGGGACAGCTACAAAACATTAACAGGCCATTTATACCGAATAAGTTATAAGTGTTCTACAGTGTTTCATGATATTAATAAATATAATAATCTGATACTTTGCAGATTATCGGGGAGTCTTAGGTAGCATGACTCATGGGCTATTTGGGATTTGGGTTCTGCATATGCTATGCTCTCTGATGGAGGAGGGAACTTAAATGGGTTCTTAAACTTGGATATTTAGTTGCACTTGCTGTGAAAAGGAATAAATTTAAATTATGTTGTTTTTTTCTGATGGACCCTAGGCAGCAACTATCAAGAGTTTGTTGCTTACATGGCATAAATCAAAGAGAGTTTGGCATGTATTTCGTGTTTGCTTTCCCAATGATAATAGTTTGATGTTATTTTAGACATTGTTACTTACAATTGTGATGATGAACAGCCTTGATCTTTAATTTTGAATTTTTATCTTCATCTTTTTGTTGTTTCCTGTTTGCCTTGTGTGCAGTTTATCAGTTAAAGAATTTTTATAGGTGTTATGCTATACTCACTGATTCACCTGTGAATGTCATATGCAGGTTAAGGGTGGCCAGTTATGGGGCACAGACATTTACACTGATGACTCAGATCTTGTTGCCGGTATGCTATATTGTGTTCAGTCTTCTCTTCATTAGTTTTATCACACTTGTAAACAAAAGGAGTGCTTTTTTAAAGTTTATTAGCCGATGGTTACTGATGACATTTTCTCCTCTTTTCCAGTTCTAATGCACACAGGCTACTGTCGCCCAACTGCATCTCCTCCTCCACCAGCTATTCAGGAGTTACGTGCTACGGTCAGAGTGCTCCCCCCACAAGATTGTATGTTTATATGCAACATCCTCTATTTTTATATATATTTATTTTTAGATTTTAGATTGACATTGTGTCAATGGAGTTACGCCAGTTTTTTTAGTGCATGATATGATTTTCTTAAAAACCTTTATTCGCTATGATACGGTTATATAATCTTCTCAAGATGGTAATATTGTGTCAATGGAGGTAGGAGTTTTGGATTTGGTTACTGGTAGCATAGAACAAAGAACTCCCTCTGTAGAAAGATCTTGAATTTGTGTATGATTTATGGTGTACTAATTGCTTGAACTCCCCCTACATCATGCTTGGTAAAAGATTTGTATTACATTCTGCAAGAACATTATTGTCTGAAGGTTGTTCAACTTTTCTGAAGAAATAATATTGTTCAACTAATCTTAGTAACTTTCTTGGATGTGTAAAGCATGACCATTAACAATACACTGAAAAGTGTTGCTGATATTCAGTCTACAGATATATACACTTTTTGGCTTTGGCTTGGTTGATAATTTGTTAGGTATGCTAATGTACCATTACACTTCATTGGTAATTCCCCAGGTTATGTTTCTACACTGCGAAACAATGTACGTTCTCGTGCATGGGGTGCCGCTATTGGTTGCAGTTATCGTGTAGAGCGATGTTACATCGTCAAGGTGACCAAACATATTATTCTGACCTTTTCTAATCCAGTCATATATATATATATATATATATATATATATATATATATATATATATATATATAGAATCAGGTCATCAGCGTATCCTGTTGTGAATGAACATTCACATATATTTTTTTGCATAAACATGTTTAAGATAACATTACAAGACTTTTTTTTTTATCAAAAGGAGCAACATCAAAATTTAAAAAAAATCATGTGAATTGTATAAAAAGATGATGTGAATTGTGTATTCACTTGGATGGCTATTCACATAAATGTGCATGAACATTCATATAATTTTTAAGGACACAGAAAGTGAATGTATGTGAAATTCATTTATCATGTGTATAACATTAATTTAAACATGATTATGAAAAAAAAATTAAAACAGTTTTTAAGGGGTGATACCTTCAGATGCACTTGATTTCGAGAGACTTTTTTAAATCTCTCTCTCTCTCTCTCTCTCTCTCTCTATATATATATATATATATATATATATATATATATCTATATATATATATATATGTGTGTGTGTGTGTGTGTATACATATATAGATTTAGGTTCAAATGAGTTCAACTATTACGCAGCGAACCTGAAGGTACCACCCTTAGAATTATTTTTTTTGAAATATTTTTTCCTGAACATGTTTTAATTAACATCACACAGATGCTATATAAATTTCACGCAAATTCACACATTCTAGGTGCATGAAGTCACGCATCATATAAATGCACGTTCACATATATGAAAATTTATGTAAGTGTACGTTCACATCAGTTTTTAGGAGCTAGAAGATGTGAATGTATGTGAAATTTACATATTATCTTCATAATGTTAATTAAAACATATTTATGAAAAAAAAAATTTAAAAAGTTTTTAAAGGTGGTACCTTCCGGTGCGCTGCATAATGAGTGGTACTCTCTCGAACCATATCTACATATATATATATATATATGTATATATATACACACACACACACACATATATATGTACACACACATATAGGGTCGGGATTAATGGGGTACCATGTTAGACTGGGGAACCGGAGTCCATCCATGTTTGGTTATAAGTTTAAAAGGGTAATACAGTCAATTAGGTTTATCTTAAATAATAGATGTAAATAAATTAATAGATCCCTTAATTATAGGGATTTACTTCCATAAAATATCTATTATAAATTTCAAAATGGGTTTTAGTGAACATGTTCAATCAGATTCGACAATGAGTTTTAGTGAACATGTTGAATTGGATTCGACAATGGGTTTCAGTGAACATGTTCAACCGGATGTGTCAAATAAAGGTATTTATTATTTTTTCTTCAAACCGTTTGTGAAGATTCAATTTCATTTACACGTTACTGAACATGTGCATCGGGGTTTATTGTGTTTTTAGTCGCTGTTAATCGTTTTGGTGATAAACCAATATTGACGATATTGAACATGTTCAATCGTGGTTTATGGAGTGTCATCATTACACATGTTCAGCATGGGTGTAAGGAATGATATTATCTGAAATGGAGATTTTCATGGGATACACAGAATCTTTGATTCTAATTTAAACTTTTTAATACCATTTTTACCACCAACATTAATTAATGTGGGAAAGATTTTTAAGCAAAATTTATATTATATTTTAATGATTTTAATGATAAATGATTGGTTATAAATGGTTCCCGGGTACCCCAGTCTAACATGGTACCCCATTGATCTTATATATATATATGTATGTATGTATATGTATGTATGTATATATATATATATATATATGTATATATATATATATATAGATATATATATATATATATATATATAGAGGATGCACTAAATCGACTGGTGTGTCTGACTTCCATCAGTGAAATTTATTCAAGGAGGAGAGACTGCCAGATCATGAGCTGCATATCATTAGTTGAGAACTGTTGTTGCTTATGTGATTCATTTTCTAACTTCCATGAAGCTATTACAGCACCATCAAGAAAAAGGATGGGGTGTTGCTGGTTGTGAAATCTGTTTCACCTTCTTCCACCGTACCACTTACCATTTTTTTTATTTGCCTTTTGTTACTTGTCTGTTTTTCAGAAAGGTGGTGGCACAATTGATCTTGAACCTTGTCTTACACATACATCCACTGTGGAGCCTACTCTTGCTCCCGTGGTTGTGGAACGCACGATGACAACTAGAGCTGCAGCTTCGGTATATCCTTCATGATGCTATTGAACTCTTGCTATTTTATACATAAAGATTCTATCGGTGTACTTTGTATGTTATCTTTGGTCTATAAATTCACTTTGATGCTACCTTTGAAGTGTGGGTGCTGCACCCAAAATGGAATCCAGGAACTGGTGTGGGTGAAGGACGAATTTTATTAGGTGAATCATAATAGACATTTTGAAGGGATATGTGGGTGACAAATTTTGTTATCTTTTAAAGAGAGTGAATGGTTTTGGACTTTGGTTTTATCTAATAGACGGCAGTCTCATACGGAGTTTAAGTGGAGTGACACATGAGGACTTGGTCTCTCTCTCTCTCTCTCCCTAAGGCCATTCCTTTTGCTAGACGATTGTTTGCCATACAATTTAATGTTTTTTAGTATGGTTTGATTACATCTACTTCTGTTCTGATACTTACTGCAAGGTGGAATTGTAATAAGGGGTTGGTGCACAATACTGAAACTAGGGAAATAGGAAGTGAGGACATGATTGTGAATAGCCAAATATTTTGCTTTGGTTTTGGGATCTGGAGCCAGCCTATAGCCCTATAGCAATTCTCCCTTCTTTTGCCCATCGATCTGGATGCAGGTACAACCCCATGTCGATAACACCAAGGTAGTGTTTAGTATGCAGCAATGAGAGGTGGAATGGAATGGATCATCACGAAGGACTTAAAAATCTGCTTGTTTACACTATGGTAATGGAATAGATCATTAGTTCATCACGTAAGGAATGCGATTGAGACTTGTGGTGGCCTGGTGTGGTTCCCTTGACTCCCTTTGCACTTACCATGGAAGTTTTTTTGTTTCTGTCTGTTGCTATTTTGAATACTTAAAAGATAGCTCCTATTGTTTTGTTCTTTTATATAACTTGGTATTTTGCTCCTCAATATATATTCTGTAAAAAAATTTAATGCTTATATTGGCTTTGTTAATTTGTAGAACGCACTTCGTCAACAAAGATTTGTGCGTGAAGTTACATTACAGTACAACCTATGCAATGAACCTTGGTATGCCACAAAGGCTGGTTGACTCATTTTTTTTTTAAAGCTTTTATTTATTCTATGCATATTGATAGATGCTTATTTTTACATAACATGGGTTCCATCTAGCACTCAACTGCTTAGAAGTTGAAGCAACCATATATTTATCATAACCAACAGAAGTGTGGTGTGTATGCAGAATGTATTAAATTTTCTTCATGCATACACCATAAACACACACATTTCTCTCTCGTCTGATATTCATCTTTTATTTGATAGAAGTTTTCACCCACCCACCCCAACTAGTTTTGGTTGCAGTCATTGCTTGCCTTTTTGCTGGTTTTGTTTGATTTTTTATCTACCTAACATTTATGCTTTGTGATTTCAAGGATCAAGTACAGTATAAGTGCCATAGCGGACAAAGGTCTGAAGAAGCCCCTATTTACCTCTGCAAGATTGAAGAAGGGAGAAGTTTTGTACTTGGAAAGCCGTACACGCAGGTAGGAAGACGACATTAAGCGAATCTGCTACTTGGTATATAATCTGCCGTGACCATTAAGCCTGAATCCAGGCTCATATGGTGGAGAAAATGATAATTTGTGTTCATATTATCTGCTTAGTGGGAGGAAATAAAAAATATATATATATATATATATATATATATATATATATATATATATATATATATATATATATCGAAGAGTGATGCAATTGTACTTGGTTGATTTCTATCATTCATTTTTACCTGTCTTTTTATCATCAATTTAGTGCATCATTTGTATAGTTGGACACATTATTGTCACAATTGCTGCTGCATCCTTTAAATTTTTTGCTTTTCTAAAGGTATGAGCTCTGCTTCAACGGAGAGAAGATGGTGAAAGCAGCACATGCAAATGACATAGATGCACATTTCACAAATGGGGACAGAAGTACGGATAGTGACAGCAATTTGATGGATGTATTTCGATGGTCTCAGTGTAAAAAGCCTCTTCCTCAGACAGTGATGCGCTCGATTGGCATCCCATTGCCACCTGAACATCTAGAGGTAATATATAATCTACATCTAGAAGTTCCATTGGTTTGGTTTTGTTTCTTTTTGTAACATACAGTCTCTGTTTGCATTTTTTTCATATCTCAAAACTCCGATATGAAGATAATGTTATGTTGTTTGTTGGTGTTGGACAGGTGTTGGAAGAAAATCTTGATTGGGAGGACATCCAATGGTCACAAACCGGTGTTTGGATTTCTGGAAAGGAGTATCCTCTTTCCAGGGTGCATTTTTTGTCTCCTGTGTAGAAGCATCAGCATCAGTTGTTGAGGTTGAATTTACAAATTAGAGATGATGTTTTGTTTTGAAAATGGTTATGGTACATGTGTTAATCACTTGAAGTTTTATGTTATTATAGATGATATATCACATATTTAAAATGGTTATGATACATGTGTTAATCACTTGCAGGTCTCCCTGCTTAATTTGTTTTCTTGGGCCCTTCCCAACTGTAGTGTAACTTCCCTGAGCCATCTGGGAAAGACTTTAATTACCAAACCTTAGACAACAAAACCCACCCTGCCCCCCCACCCCAAGTGAAAACAAGAAGGATGTATAGGGTTTTTCAGAAGTCTAGTTTTGGCAATCTGTCTAAAATTTAAAGATCTCAGCATAAAGTACACACAATCTAGCATATAAATTATAATCTTCCTGCAACAAATGCACTTTGGTGCTTCTGACTTGCTGCAGTTTTTTTAATCCAGAAATAAGTAACTTTCATTTCAGTCTTTTAACCTTACAATAACTTGTGTTTTTGAAACTGCTGAATTTGGGTTAGTGATCTTCAATTCGTTATTTTTATGCACTACTTAATCTGTTTGCACTCTAATTACGAAAGCAAATAAAAGAGTAAATTACATAAATGAAAAATGATTCCTGTGGTTTATAAAAATTTATGAATTTAGTCTCTCAAGCAAACTAAATACATTATCTATAAAATTGTATTTCTGTAACATTTTGGTCTCACTTCCGTTAAATAAATTTAGGGGTACTTTTGCCTTGCCTTTCCATTCCTAGGGCCATTTCTGAAAGAGTTAATAAGACAAATTGTCTAGAAACTTAAAACACTCGAATAAAAAGTACAGTGACTTAATCGGTAAAATTCATGAGAGTTCGTAGGGTTTTTTTAATATTAACCCTTTCTGAAACTATATAATAAACTTCTAATTTTTGGAATTATTATTATTTAATTTTTGGAATTATTTTTATTATTGCAAGAGGATGATGAAGTCTCTGATGAATTCCCTAATTTTAAGTTATAGTTTGTTAGAGAATGATGAAAACTAGTTGCTGAAGGAGTAAGGATGATGAACGATTTGATCATTGTTTTTATTGTGATTATTCAAAGGAACAGCAAGAAGCTTTAGATCTGTTTTGTTTGTGTGTTAATTTTGGTTTCAGACTTGGTAATGGGTTTTTGTATTTTGTGGCTTCGCTGGTGGTTGATGGTGGTGTACTTACTACAAAGAACATATGAACATCATCTATTTTCAAGAACATCCATTCTCTATTACATAATAAAGCAATAATAATAATAATGGTATGAAAAAAAAACCCAACATGTTTTTTACTGTTTTACGGTTTAGTCTTTCCGTATTATTTTTACCAATAAAATCCTTAAGCTTTATATGGTGAGTTCATAAACTAGTTCAAAATGTTTTTTTAAAAAAAGAGAATCAAAATTTATTTTGGGTTACATCTTTAACGAATCGAAAATATAAACAGAAGTTAAATACATTCAAATATGCATAAAATTCTTTATAAATCCAATAAATCCAACCATATCAGTTATAACAAAATATGCATAAAATTCACTGCATAACTACCTACCATATCAGTTATAACAAAATATGCATAAAATTCTTTATAAATCCAATAAAAATAGTAGTAAGTGATGGAGAAATTAAATAAAGCTAAAAACTAATGAACAAGTAACAAGTCATTACTTTGTTCTAACTAGTAACTAGCTAGCGACTAATAATTTACGCTGACAGCAACTACAATGGGACTTTTCACATGGTGCCTGCCATCAGACCATATTAGTTCTCCAAAAGTGTAGCCTTGAATATCATGTATGCCATCATTTTTTATCGTCAGCTCAAACTTGTGTTCTTGGCCAATCTTCTCAAACTTCAGAATTTTCGGTTTCACATCCACTGATACTCCGATGGGATTCTTAACACGAACGGCGTAAATGCCCGGGGTGCCCACATTCTTCAACTTCCTTGTGACAGTGACTGTACCTGATAGCTTAGCGACAGTTATGGATGGGTAGTTGAAGTTTAAGATGCTGTTATTTTCCTTGGGACATTCGTAAGGTTGATCAGAGAGCTTCTGAACCAAGGTTGTATTGTATCCACTAGCGCAAAGGAAGTCGAGGTAGTCGTTTAGGCACAAGTCATAAACCAATCCAGGATTCATTGCACGGTTTGGGCAAATATCTCCAGCTCCACGGCTGAAAGGATTTGCGTTCATCTTAGACTCATCCAGCATTTGGTGCCCCGTGTTGTCGTTTGTTTTTGCTGTTAAACAACCACAAATTCAGTAGTCAATCATTAAACTAACTAACATGCATATTCATGATAAACTTAGTTGTTGTTTAAGTATTACCAGTGGTCATGATGGCAGATTTAATGGCAGCAGGACTCCAGTCGGGGTGGAGGCTCTTGAGGAGGCCAACGACTCCAGAAACATGTGGGCAAGCCATGGAGGTACCTGATTCAATGTTATACGGAAGGACTGGTTCTTTTTCTTCAGTGTATGCTGCAATGATATTCACTCCTGGTGCTGTAATATCAGGCTGTCGGTGATTGAAATAAAGATCGAGAATTTAAGTTAGTCAAATCATATATACATATATATGATCCTATCCAATTTATTAGCGATTCAGTAGAGCAAATTAACAGCACCTTAAGAATCCCTGGTGAAATTGAATTAGGACCCCTAGAGGAGAAAGCTGCCATGAATGGAGCAGGCTTTATGTTTACAACAGCTTCAGGATGAGTTATGTACCCTAATGGTTCACTGAAACAACACATGCTTGTAAGTATATATGTATTAATGTATATATATGTATATCATGCAAGTGTTAGAATATGGATCATGGTAGTATGGCATTCTATAATCCCTGTAATTAGAAGCCCTTAATTGCCTAGACATTCTACTTCTGTGCAGAATGTTTTCTGTGTGTGCAGTGTGTCCGAGAGGCAGAAGAAAAACAGAGGGGTACAAATACAGAATATATACCCAACTTTAATATATTGAACACACACACTTAATTTACATAATTTGTTCCTCCTTATATAGAGAACTAACCGGTGCAAAGGAACCATTGTGATGGTTCACTTTAGGTAGTTAATTTTGGAGGGAAAGATAACTACCTATAACTACTTCAATCTTTATCCGGTTTACACATATTCACATACCGGAATTTACATAACTAAATACATATACTAAATATATATATATATATCTTAAGTTTAATAACACTTAATATATTTCTAACAGCAAGTGAGAAATAGTGGGAAGAAATTAATGATGTTACTTGGTAGAGCTAAGGTAGGCATAGAGTCGAAGTCCATCGGCATAGGAGATGTGTGTTGCTGGGAGGAAATGAGGATCGGCTATCAATTCATTAGCACTGGCCTCATCATTGCAAAGAATCATACCAGCGGCACCAGCACGAGCTGCTTCTTTGCCCTTGTCAAGTCTAGCATTGTCTCCCCTAAGGCACACCACAATCTTCCCATGCACCTTCTTTGGGTCAAGTGCACCTTGCTCGCAAAGCGTCCTATATATTATATTATATATGCCATCAAAATATGCATTATTAGATTAATATACAGCTAGATAGAATCAGAACCATTCAGATAAAGAAAATCGAAAGAAAGGTTTAGTAAAATTACATACGCGTTCAACAATGTTGTATTTTCAGCCTTGGCATTTGCTGAACTAATTAGAGGATAAAATCCATTGCGTGGCAAGGGTTTGGACATGCTAAATCCCTGTTTCAATAGCTCAACAAGTGAATTACATACTAATTAAAACAAGTAACTAATAGAATATCAATCATATTTGAAGCTAACCTTCAGGCGTAGTCCACTACGAAGCTCTACAAAAGATTGAAACTCACGATCGATTGTACTAGCTCCTACAGTAATAACCCAAGGAGCAATATTGGTTACAGTTCCAGGAAGTGGTCCATCATTCCCAGCAGAAAACACCACAGGGATGCCTTTCTTGACAGCATGGAAGGAGGCAATGGCTAGAGGATCTTTGAAGTAGTCTTCAGGTTTGCCGCCAAGGGATACTGATATTACATCGACACCATCTTCCATGGCATGGTCAAAACCTTGCAAGATATCTGCTTCTGCACATTCTCCTCCCAATTCAGTAGGAGGCCAGCAGACCTTGTAAGCAGCCACTCGCGCTCTAGGTGAACCCCCTTTCGCTGTTCCATTCCCAATACCATAAACACTGACTCCTGGAACAAAGTTACCGCCAGCGGTTGACAATGTATGGCTACCATGTCCTTCATGATCACGTGCATTGTACAATGAAAGAGCCATGCCTCCATATGTGGCTTCATACCCTTTATTAAAGTACTTGGCACCAATAAGTTTACTGCAATTAATCAATTAACATCATCAATATAGACTGATAGATGGTCAAAGTAAACTTGTTGATGTAACTTTATGCAAAATCATAGATCGAGAGGGGAATAAAGAAAATGAATACTTGTTGCAAGGGACAATTGTTTTGTTCTGACATCCGCCCTTCCACTTTGATGGAATGGCCCCATAACCATGGTCATGGAAGCTTTTCGATTCAGGCCAAACACCTGATAGAAAATACATACCATAATGGTCAAGGATCAGAATGAAAATTAAAATATAACCCCAAAAAAGGAATGAAAGATCTAGTTAATTACCAGTGTCAAGATTAGCAATGATGATGTTTTCACCAAATCTGGCTTTCTTCCACAAAGATGATGAATCAATGGAACCATTCTTTTCGAGCTTTAAAAAGTCCCAGGAATGAGTTGTGTGTAAATTTAGACCTTTATTCTTGAACACCGACACAACATCCGGATGCTCTACAAAATTTCACATTACCGTGAGTAATACTCAATTCATTAAGCCGATATATATATATATATATATATATATATATATATATATATATATATATATATATATATATATATATATATATATATATATATATATATATATATATATATATATATATATATATATATATATGTATTGTTATCATGAGCAATCCAGCATATATATACAGTAACCTGCAATTTTAGCAACTTCCTCCTCTTCAAGCATAGCAGCAAAACCATTAATATGTTTGTCATACGAGTATATAATGGCCTCATTAACCCTCTCTTTGCTGTACCAAATATAAATTTAAAAAAAAGTCTGATCAGCAGGAAATCAGGCTTGCATACAAGAAGGAAGAAATCAGACCCGGCCACCATGCGCAGTAACTAGTATCTTTGTTTGTAAATGGTATTTACCTCCCTAAAAATGAATCAAGAAATGCAACGTGAGAATCTTTAATGGCAGACGCTTCAAGTCCTTGATCATGTCCTCCCAAGTACACTATATAAGACTGCATGGATCGATGTATATATATCCACACACAAAATTAATATATACATTAATTTAATAAATTGAAGAAGTATATATACCATTAATGGTGCTTCAACATTCAAGTGGATAATATGAAAACATTAAACATATATACATACCTTCTTGCTTTTGATGGCTGAAGAAGGGCATTGGAACATACAGAAAGTGATGAAGAGGGCAAAGAAAACCCTAAACAACTTCATCTTCTGCATTGTTTAATTAATGTTGATTAATGCTATTGAGTTTTGGTTGAGAATGTTCTTTAGATGATTATATATATTTATAAGTAGTAGCAACAGCATGCAGATCTGTAGATATGTAGACGGATATATATATAGTGAGCTGCCTGATCCAATTATTAATTAAGATAAGCGTGAATGGGAGATTAATTTGGATGCTTAATTCTTGAATATTAAAATATTGATGATCAGGATAATAATTATCTTTATTATTATTATTTATTATTTTCAATGATCTTTTACTTTTGAAATTTTCATGAATTCACCATAGTAATCGGGGTGGTTAGTTATGCTAACAAATTTTTTATGCTATATATCCGTGTATGTTGCAACAACAATTTCTTATTTAAATTCAAAAAATACATATAATCTAAATCTATATATATATATATATATATATATATATATATATATATATATATATATATATATATATATATATATATATATATATATAGATTTGGGTTCAAATGAGTACCACTAGTTTTGCGGAGTACCGGAGGTACCTCGCTTAAAATTATTTTTTTTAAAATTTTTTTTCATAATCATGTTTAAATTAATAATATAAGACTACTTGCAAAAAATCACACATAAACACACACTATAACTATGTGAAACGTGCAAGTTCACATGAACTGCACTGTTGTGAACGTATGTTCACAACTAAGCATGTTCACATGAATTTTTCCACGTTCACATGACTTTTAAGAGGCTACGAAGTGTGAATGCGTGTATTTCTTTTACAAATATGCTTATATTATTTGTATCTAAATGAATATGAAAAAAATTTAAAAAAAAAAACTTTTTTTCGGAGGATGTTCACATCTTAAACCCGTGTGTTCACAGGTACTCACGGTACTCTGCATTTTTTAGGTACTCACACGAACCATATTCTATATATATATATATATATATATATATATATATATATATATATATATATATAGGGGAGGGTTCTTCTAAGAACCTTAAATAATGTGGGAACCTAAGAACTAATCTCATCCATTGATTTCATGAAATTAATGACTTAGATGTAAGATGGCATTTTTGAAATTAAGAAGGCTTTAGGGGTTTTTTTTGTTGGAAAAATGGGTGAGTAAGGGGTATATTGGGGATAACATTGAAAAAGGGACTGCACGTTTTTTCACACACAATTAATTCCCTCATCTTTTTTCTCTTCATCCTTTTTTTTCTCCCAAAAAAAAATCACCAGAGTTTTTCTCTTCATCTTTTTTTTTTCTATGAATAATATACAACTTTATATGTAGATTAAGATATATTCTATGGAGTCAACATAATATTCTATGGTGAATATACAACATTCTATGACGGAGATACAAAGCAACACAATCCGATCGAACATTCGACAATCACAATCAATGGTGTCCATGGTAGAATCTTTTACAACCTGCATTAAAACAATGGATTCAAAACTATGATGCAAAAAAAATGTATAATATTTCTAGTAACATAGAATAGCAATATTCTATGTAGAATATGTGAACTATCTACGTAGAATATGTGAACAATCTACGTAGATTAGTGATATTTTATGAAAAATATGTGAACATTCTGCGTAGAATTGTGGTATTCTATATAGAATATATGACACTTACCTAAGATCTATATAAATTTGCAAACAATTCTACATAGAATGCAACATATTCTACGTAGAATGCAACATATTCTACGTAGAAGAAACGTTAAATAAATTTGCAAACAATCTGTAAAAAACTATAAATGTGAGAAGATCTATATAGATTTACACTGACATAGAAAATATGAACATCATAAGATAACATAAAATCTGAGAAGAATACAAATTAAAGAATCCAAAATCTATAAATGTTTATTGAAGATCTATTCAAACAACATAGAATACAAAAATCTATATAGATTTACAGACAATCTATAAAAAACTACGAAGAATACAAAATAATCTACGAACAATATATCTTTTTTGTCGTGCCTTTCCTATTGTCTTGCTCAGAGTCATCGTCGTTTAACAAGGTCTCGAGCGTTTCATATTTACCCGATTCTGCGATTTTAAAATATAAAATAGACTAGAAAATATGAACATCATAATATAATATAAAATATGAGTAGAATACAGATTAAAAAAATTCAAAATCTATAAATGTTTATAGAAGTTCTATTCAGACAACATAGAATTCAAAAATATATATAGATTTACAGACAACATAGAATGCAAGATATTCTACGTAGAATGCAAGATATTCTACGTAGAATGCAACATATTCTACGTAGAATGCAACATATTCTACGTAGAAGAAACATTAAATAAAGCAACGAATACTCGAATAAAATATAAACATGACCTGGATTAGGAGAAAAACAATCGTCGACCTCCTCATCGGCTGCAAAACCATTTGGAAAAATATTATACGGTGTCTGTTGAAATGTGTCGGTCGACTCCATGGATTCAGGTGAAATAAAAAAAACGGAATGGAATTCCGGCGATGGAACCGATCTTCTTCTTGCCGGAAAAAATGGAAGAAAAAGAAAAAATTAATGACAAACTCATTGATGATTGTATAGTTTAAACAGGTTGTTGGAAACTTTTCTGAAAAGTTGCATTAAATGAAGGAGGAAAAATGACTGATTTGCCCTTAGTGGACCCAACCATACTTGAAAATATTTACAACAATGCCATTGATTATCCACCATTGATCCCATTAATCCAAGGGCTGAAATTGGTTCTTATGTTCCCACATTATTTAAGGTTCTTAAAAGAACCCAATATATATATATATATATATATATATATATATATATATATATATATATATATATATATATATATATATATATATCTATAATCTATCTATACTAATAAAATAGTAAATACACTCAACTCTCATGAAGCCACGTATCATCATCATGAATCAACACGTGACATTTATAATTTTAAAAAATAATAAATAAATTTAAACGATATCTACCCATATCTAATATAATCTATTTTTATCAAATCAAATCAATATTTCAAAAAATAAATAAATCCGTGTGTGTATGATTATACAAATTTAATAGGTCATAATAAATAATAATATCATTATTATATATTTTTGTTTAAAAATAATATTTATATCTTTACCTTTTAGTTTATTATATTTTATATATATTAAAAATATCCGCGTAATACGCGGATAATAAACTAGTAATCTATTCTATAACTTCTAGTAAAATAGTAATTAATCTGACACTTGTCATTTAACTATGCTGCTAATTGGCGTTCTCCTTTATATATAAGTGTCGTTCTCTTTCAAAATTTTAATTTTAGAAGTTAAATCTAAATATTTTAATCACAACACTAAATAACAATAATAAAAAGATTAACTTATAATAGCAATTTGCCAATTTGTATAATAAAAGATACTAAAAATATAACGGTTATAAAAATTCAATTTATAAAAGATCATTACAAATTGCAACTATAAAATTATAATTTTTTAAAGATTATTTATTAAGCAACAATAAATTTCAAATTATTTCATTATATATTATTATTTATATACACCCTAATTAAATTTCAATCTTGATCAATATAATCTTTGAGGTAATAATACAATCTTTAAGACGTGTTTGTATTGTTATTATTTTAGGTGAGTTTTAATTTTCTTTTTTATAATTATAATGTTGGTGATACTTATGTTAATGACAACACCACATATTAAAATCAAACAATGTCTATAGGTGGCATCAAAGAAACACATGTTATATCAATATGTAGCATTGAAAAAATGAGAGAAATTTGCATTCTAAAAAAATAATTGGTTTCTGTATGGATTTATTTTGTATTTTTTTTTTATTAATGTTGTTTGCAGTTGATTTGTCATTATTATAGGTGGAATGTTTTTGTCATTTCAAATAAGAATTTTGTTTTCTTGATTCTTTTAGTTTTGGATTTTTTTACTTAATTTTATATTATATTATGCTTAAAAGGTTAAAATTATTTTTATTAATATGTTAAATATCTAATTATTATGTAAATAAATCCGTGTATCACACAGGTTAATAATAAACTAGTATATATTAAAAGAGAACATCAAATGCATATCTGTCGGCTTCACGTTACACCACAAAAGATAAATACAACTTTTATTTTACAACTCATAAGTTTAAATTCAAATCAAGATTTTAATATCCATATATTTATCTTATATTATCTATACTTATGTATATATATCTAATTATTATAAAATATCTTAAGATAAATACATATCATACAAATTAAATTTTTAAATATTCATTTTACAACTCATAAGTTTTAAATCAAATCAAGATTTTAATACCCATATATTTATCTTATATAATCTAGCTATACTTATGTATATATCTAATTATTATAAAATATCTTACGATAAATACATATCATACAAAATTATTAAATATTTAACTAAAGATAATTGTAATCAAATGCATACGTGTTAGCTTTACGTTACACCGCAAAAAATAAATACAACTTTCTTAAGATAAACACAAAATCTTTCTTTTCTTCTCCATTTCTCTATTATAAAACTGCTCCAAATTGTAATGTTTCTGAAATCTCGAACGGTACATCCCTCTGGACTTCAATCTGTCAAGTTTGTGTTTCATCCATGTGCCTTCTTTGTTTCTAAAATTGTAATCTTTATGATCAGATCGGCTCTAATACCATTGTTGCCCAGTTTGGATCTTTCTTTTCTGTTTGTGATCATGAAGATTACGGTTGCTTGTTTCTCCAAACTCGAAAAACACACATTTATGTAATTTTGTCTAATAAACCACAGGGACCATTTATGTAATTTTGTCTAATAATAATAATAAGACTAAATTACATAAAGGGTCCCTGTGGTTTATAAGGAATTACGGTTTTAGTCCCTGAAAGAATTTTATTACACCAGCAGTCCCTAAAATCGAAAAGTTGTAACATTTTGGTCCCTGAAACTAACGCCCGTTAACTTGAGCCGTTAATTTCAGGGGCATTTTTGTCTTTTCGACTTTCAATGACCATTTATGTAATTTTCAAACTTTCAAGGACCATTTACGAAATTTTCATACTTTTCATATATATATTTATCGTTTCTTTCTTTTTTATAATTTAATTATCTAAATATAAAATTTTATTTTTTATTCTTTTTGTTTTAATCATTAATTTTTATTTGTATGTTTATTGTTATTATTAATGTTATTTTTTATATATTACTATAATTATTTATTTAACATTATTCTATGATATACCTGGTTCATTTTTTTCAATTATTTTTTTCATTTAAGAAAATTAAAAATAAAAACTAGTTGTAGTTTTTTTCGTTCGGAAAATATAAAATCGAAATAATTTATTTCTTTTCTCCATTAAAAAAAATTCAGAAAAACAAAACGTGTTGAAGCTTTTTTCATTTGGAAAAAAATATAATCAAAATGCTTCGTAGTTTCTTCATTGCAAATACTTAATAAAATTTTTTAATTCTAAATGGTTTGAAAAAAGCAAGAATTGGAATGGTTCGTTGCTTTTTAATCAAATAAATTAAATTTCAAATGGTTTGTTGTTTTTATTGTAAAATTTGAAATTGTATTGATTTTTTATCTACGTTTAATTAAAAATCAGAATGGTTCTTTTGTTTGAAAAAAAAAAATCAAAAATCATAATGGTTTACCTTTTTTTGATTAAAAAAAATTAAAAATCTAAATGGTTCGTCATTTTTTGTGAAAAAAAAAATTAATACAAGATGGTTATCATTGTTAAAAAAAATCAAAAATTATAACGGTTCATCATTTTTTGATCAAAAAAATTATTGAAATGGTTCATCGTTTATTTGATCCAAAAAACAATATTGGAGTGGTTCATAAATTTTTTTATCGTTGTTTAATCAAAAACCGATGAACCACTATAATGAACCATTTCGATTTTAATTTTTTGATTAAAAAACGATGAACCATTATGATTTTTTATTTTTTTCTAAACAACGATAACCATCTTGATTTTAATGGCGAACCATTTTGATTATAATTTTTTTGATCAAAAAAAGGTAAACCGTTATGATTTTTTATTTTTTCGAACAAAAGAATAATTCTTATTTTTAATTAAACATAGATAAAAAAATCAATGCAATTTCAATTTTTTCAATAAAAATACAAAACCATTTGGAATATAATTTATTTGACTAAAAAGCGATGAACCATTCCAATTCTTGATTTTTTCAAACCATTTAGAATTAAAAATTTTTATTAAGTATTTGCATTAAATAAACTACGAAGCATTTTGATATATCCTTTTTCCAAACGAAAAAAGCTTCAACACGTTGTTATTTTGAATTTTTTTTGAATGGAGAAAAGAAATAAATCATTTCGATTTTAGATTTTACGAACGAAAAAACTACTAGTTTTTATTTTTATTTTTCTTAAATGAAAAAAAAATTGAGAAATATTTGGATTCTCAATAAATAAATGAAAAAGAAAATGAACCAGATATATCATATAATAATTTTAAATAAATAATTATAGTAATGTATAAAACAAAAATAACATTAGTAATAACAATAAACATACAAATGAAAATTAATAATAAAACAAAAGGAATAAAAAAAATATAAATGTTATATTTGGATAATTAAATTATAAAAAAGAAAGAAATGATAAATATATATGAAAAGTATGAAAATCTCATAAATGGTCCCTGAAAGTTTGAATATTACTTAAATGGTCCTTGAAAGTCAAAAAGACAAAAATGCCCCTGAAATTAACGGCTTAAGTTAACGGCCGTTAGTTTCAGGGACCAAAATGTTACAACTTTTCGATTTTAGGGACTGCTGGTGTAAAAAAATTCTTTCGGGAACTAAAACCATAATTTCATATAAACCACAGGGGCCATTTATGTAATTTAGTCTAATAATAATAATAATAAGAGTTAATTACAAAAATGGTCCCTGTGATAGTTTTAAAAGTTGGATTTCGTCCCCGAACTTTCAATTTTGCAATTGGTCCTTATTATCATTGTTTGATTGCAATTTTGGTCCCTCGACCTATTAACTTTTTTAATATGACCAAGTTACCCTTATTTTTTTATGGAAACCACAAATACCACTTTTGCAATAATTTTTTTTTAACTATTTTACTCTTAACTAAATAATTTATTTTTTAGTGTTAATTAACTTTATTGAATTATAAAAAAGAAAAGATTTGTTTTATTTATGTTGGTTTATAAATGATTTAAATATTTTTAGTCTTAATTAAATTTAATTAAAGTGTAAACCTCTCAAAAAGTATAATAAAAAAATTATTTATGTTTAGAAAATTGTTTTTAGAGGTTTCATAAATAAGAACTTTTTTCTCTAAAATTATTTATGTTGGTCATACATTTATAACAAATAATATTTATGTTGGTCAAACCATAAAGACCATTTATGTAATTGACTCTACTTTATAATAAAAAAATATATATGTTGGTCTAACCACAATGTCATACATTTATAATAAAATATATTTATGTTGGTAATTGACTCTACTTTATTTTTTAGTGTTAATTAACTTTAATAAATTATAAAAAAAATTATTTATGAGCAAACAGTTTAAATAAAGTTAAAATAATTAAAGTACTTAAATAAATAAAAATATAACGTTTAATTTGACCGAGTTAAAAAAAACTTCCAAATGGTCTAAGACAACTCAAATTTATTTATTTAACGTATCAATTATTTTATCGTTTTAATTTTTAATTACACCAAAAACGATTTAAAAATTTAGGTCCATATAACATCTTTGAGATTAATGATTAACAACTTTGGTAATCAAACTTTGGTTTTCAGACCTTTACATAAGAATCGAGAAATACAAATAGATTTTTAATCTTTTTCGTCTTTCAATTTGACTCTTAATATTAATCTGATTAAATTGACACCTTAAAATTTTAAACATTCAGATTTATTATTGTACCATTATCACCTTGCTTTGATAAAATTGTGAACGGATTATAAAAATAGAATTTTTGGCCGATTTTATTTAAGAAGAAAGTTAAATATATTTGACCAACAAACATATTTTTATTATAAACTTATGAACCAACATAAATAATTATAGAGTCAAAATATTTTTATAATATTTTATTTATGAAATCTCTAGAAAATAGTTTCTAAACATAAATGATTTTTCCGATTATAAATTTTGATTGGTTTACACTTTATTATAGTAAATTAAAATTAATTAAGACTAAAACTATCTAAATCATTTATGAACCAACATAAATAATTAAATAATTCTTTTCTTTTTTTTATTGTTTATTAAAGTTAAGTAACACTAAAAAAAACAAATTATTTAATTAAGAATAAAAAAGAGTTAAAAATTAGGGTAAATTACAAATTTCGTTCCTGTGGTTATAGGAAAATTACGGATAAGGTCCTTCTATAGAAGAAATTACAAAATCAAAGTCTGTGGTTAACATTTTGTTACGGTTTTGGTCATTTGACCGGTCATTATTTTTTAAATGATCATTTTACCCTTGAGAGTATTATAAAAATAGGTAATGAACTTTCTTCTTAGTAAAAAGAATAAAAAAAACTCGAAAACTTTTTTATTTAACTATTAACAAAGGTTTTTTTTCTTTTTCTTTAAAGAAATCCATCTCTCTCTCTTCCATTCAATCACTGCAGGCGAGAGCCACCCTCTGGTCAGCCACCCTGCCGCCACCACCAACCTCGAATCTCCTCCAAAAGTTAGGGCTCTTGCGTTTTAAGCTCCAAAATCCCGACTGGCTAACCCCCCTTCGGCTCATCATCTCAGGAAAATGGGATCCGCCTCGACGAAGAACCCGCCACTATTTCTCTCTCTCTTCTCTCTGATACCTCCCTTCGGCGCATCCTAAGCAGGAGCAGGTGGTGGTGAGTTGAAACAAACCCATCACTGTTTTACTCTCAGAAGACCATGTTTTGAGAACCTTGAAGATCGAAGCAGGAGCACGTTAGTGAGTTGAAAACAAGGTGGCATAGTTTTCTTCACCTCTCTCTTTTTCTCTTTCTCTTTCTTTCTGTGCTTAAATTCGTTCAAGTCTCTCCCATTTTGCCGATCAGAATTGAAGGAGGGGTAGAGAAAAGTTGAGAACTTGGTAAGTGAAATGGAACTCTTTCCAGCACAACCAGACTTGTCTCTTCAAATCAGTCCACCCAACACCAAACCCTCTTCAAAAACTTGGAGAACATCATCAACACCAACTGATCAGGATCACCATGATTTGGATTTGGGAAATTTGTGGAAAAGAGCCATAAACTCCCAACAACACCATCAAATTCAACAACATGGCTCAATAAGAAGGTCGGAACCCCACACACACACACACACTTGAATGGAAGAGAAAGAGAGAGAGAGATAGATTTTGATTTTTTAGAAATCCTATTTTACTAATTAAAATGAAAAACAATTTAGGTTTGGATTTTTATTATTTTATTTTATGAAAAAGAAAGTTTATTACCTGTTTTATAATTATGTCAAGGGTAAAATGGTCATATTTAAAAAATGGTTGGTCAAAGGACTATAAGCGTAACAAATAGGTAACCACAGACATTGAATTTGTAGTTTCTTCCATAGAAGGACCTTATCCGCAATTTCCCTATAACCACAGGGACGAAATTTGTAATTTTAGAAATGGTCCCTATAGTTTGTATCAAAATAATGGTAATTTGGTCATATTACAAAAGTTAATAGGTCGAGTGACCAAAATTGCAAACAAATAGTAAAAATAAGGACCGTTTCTAAGTTAATTAAATATATACCAACTTAGAAATAAAAAAATTTAAAAAATTGTTAAAAAAATAACCACTATTCATAAATATTTAAAAACATAGACTAATAATATATATGACAAATAACTGTACTTTTGTTGTAATTTTTATAAGAATTAACATTTATATGGTTTAATTTTAAGTTTACATGCATTCTATCTAACCAATTATTTATTAAAAATTATTCACGCATACATGGATTCATAAATTAGTTCAAAATGTAAACTAAAAAAGTGAATCAAAATTTATTTTTGGGTTACATCTTTAACAAATCGAAAATATAAACAGAATTTAAATACATTCAAATATTCAATCATCATAAAAGTGTAATTATCATCTAAGAAAAGGGAATCGAGCTCGACTCGTTTATTATATATTTTAATTTTTAAATTAATTTTTAAATAATCTATTTAAATAATATGTATAATTTGTTATTACAATATATATTTATATATATTTAACCTATTTATTATATATTTATTAAGTTAAAAATATATTTATATATAAGCTTGTTTAAGCTCGTTTAGGCTCGCGAGCTCGATATATGAATCTCGGGCTCATAAACGAGCTCGAATTTTGGCTCGAGCTCGGCTCGGGCTCGATTAATTCGAGCTTTTAACGAGTCGAGCTCGAGTAGCTCATGAGTAGCTTGTCTCATTTACACCCCTAATTCTAACTAGCGAGTAGCGACTAATAATTTACGCTGACAGCAACTACAATGGGACTTTTCACATGGTGCCTGCCATCAGACCATATTAGTTCCCCAAAAGTGTAGCCTTGAATATCATGTATGCCATCAGTTTTTATCGTCAGCTCAAACTTGTGTTCTTGGCCAATCTTCTCAAACTTTAGAATTTTCGGTTTCACATCCACTGACACTCCGATGGGGTTCTTAACACGAACGGCATAAATGCCGGGGGTGCCCACATTCTTCAACTTCCTTGTGACAGTGACTGTACCCGATAGCTCAGCGACAGTTATGGAAGGGTAGTTGAAGTTTAAGATGCTGTTATTTTCCTTGGGACATTCGTAAGGTTGATCAGAGAGCTTCTGGACCAAGGTTGTATTGTATCCGCTAGCGCAAAGGAAGTCAAGGTAGTCATTTACGCTTAAGTCATAAACCAATCCAGGATTCATTGCACGGTTTGGGCAAATATCTCCAGCTCCACGGCTGAAAGGATTTGCCTTCATGTTAGAGTCATCCAGCATTTGGTGCCCCGTGTTGTCGTTTGTTTTTGCTGTTAAACAACCCCAAATTCAATAGTCAATCATTAAACTAACAAACATGCATATTCATGATAAACTTAGTTGTTGTTTAAGTATATTACCAGTGGTCATGATGGCAGATTTAATGGCAGCAGGACTCCAGTCAGGGTGGAGGCTCTTGAGGAGGCCAACGACTCCAGAAACATGTGGGCAAGCCATAGAGGTACCTGATTCAAATTTATACGGAAGGACTGGTTTTCTTTCTTCAGTGTATGCTGCAATGATATTCACTCCTGGTGCTGTAATATCAGGCTGTCGGTAATTGAAATAAAGATCGAGAATTTAAGTTAGTCAACTCATATATACATATATATGATGATAACCATTTTATTAGTGATTCGGTAGAGCAAATTAACAGCACCTTAAGAATCCCTGGTGAAATCGAATTAGGACCCCTAGAGGAGAAAGCTGCTATGAATGGAGCAGGCTTTATGTTTACAACAGCTTCAGGATGAGTTATGTACCCTAATGGTTCACTGCAACAACACATGCTTGTAAGTATATATGTATCATGCGAGTGAGAAATAGTGGGAAGAAATAATTAATGATGTTACTTGGTAGAGCTAAGGTAGGCATAGAGTCGAAGTCCATCGGCATAGGAGATGTGTGTTGCTGGGAGGAAATGAGGACCGGCTATCAATTCATTAGCACTGGCCTTATCATTGCAAAGAATCATACCAGCGGCACCAGCACGAGCTGCTTCTATGCTCTTGTCAATTCTAGCATTGTATTCCCTAAGGCACACCACAATCTTCCCATGCACCTTCTTTGGGTCAAGTGCACCTTGCTCGCAAAGCGTCCTATATATTATATTATCAGATAAAGAAAAACGAAAGAAAGGTTTTTGGAAACAATTAAGGTAAAATTACGTACGCGTTCAACAATGTTGTATTTTCAGCCTTGGCATTTGCTGAACTAATTAGAGGATAAAATCCATTGCGTGGCAAGGGTTTGGACATGCTAAATACCTGTTACAATAGCTCAACAAGTGAATTACATACTAATTATAACAAGTAACTAATAGAATATCAATCATGTTTGAAGCTAACCTTTAGGCGTAGTCCACTACGAAGCTCTACAAAAGATTGAAACTCACGATCGATTGTGCTAGCTCCTACAGTAATAACCCAAGGAGCAATATTGGTGACAGTTCCAGGATATGGTCCATCATTCCCTGCAGAAAACACGACAGTGATGCCTTTCTTGACAGCATGGAAGGAGCCAATGGCTAGAGGATCTTTGAAGTAGTCTTCAGGTATGCCGCCAAGGGATACTGATATTACATCGACACCATCTTCCATGGCATGGTCAAAACCTTGCAACATATCTGCTTCTGCACATTCTCCTCCCAATTCATTAGGAGGCCAGCAGACCTTGTAAGCAGCCACTCGCGCTCTAGGTGAACCCCCTTTTGCAGTTCCATTCCCAAGACCATAAGCACTCACTCCTGGAACAAAGTTACCGCCAGCAATTGACAATGTATGGCTACCATGTCCTTCATGATCACGTGCATTGTACAATGAAGGATCCATGCCTCCATATGCGGCTTCATACCCTTTATTAAAGTACTTGGCACCAATAAGTTTACTGCGCGCAGTTAATCAATTAACATCATCAATATAGACCGATAGATGGTCAAAGTAACCTTGTTGATGTAACTTTATGCAAAATCATAGATCGAGAGGGGAATAAAGAAAATGAATACTTGTTGCAAGGGACAATTGTTTTGTTCTGACATCCGCCCTTCCACTTTGATGGAATGGCCCCATAACCATGGTCATGGAAGCTTTTCGATTCAGGCCAAACACCTGATGGGAAATACATACCATAATGGTCAAGGATCGGAATGAAAATTAAAATATAACCCTGAAAAAGGAATAAAAGATCTAGTTAATTACCGGTGTCAATATTAGCAATGATGATGTTTTCACCAAATATGGCTTTCTTCCACAAAGATGATGAATCAATGGAACCATTCTTTTCAAGCTTTAAAAAATCCCAGGAATGAGTTGTGTGTAAATTTATCCCTTTATTCATGAACACCGACACAACATCCGGATGCTCTACAAAATTTCACATTACCGTGAGTAATACTCAATTCATTAAGCCGATATATATGTTGTTATCATGAGCAATCCAGCATATATATACAGTAACCTGCAATTTTAACAGCTTCCTCCTCTTCAAGCATAGCAGCAAAACCATTAATATGTTTGTCATACGAGTATATAATGGCCTCATTAACCCTCTCTTTGCTGTACCAAATATAAATTTAAAAAAAAGTCTGATCAGCAGGAAATCAGGCTTGCATACAAGAAGGAAGAAATCAGACCCGGCCACCATGCGCAGTAACTAGTATCTTTGTTTGTAAATGGTATTTACCTCCCTAAAAATGAATCAAGAAATGCAACGTGAGAATCTTTAATGGCAGACGCTTCAAGTCCTTGATCATGTCCTCCCAAGTACACTATATAAGACTGCATGGATCGATGTATATATATCCGCACACAAAATTAATACATATTTAATAAAAGGAATTGAAGAAGTATACCATTAATGGTGCTTCAACATTCAAGTGGATAATATGAAAACATATATACCTACCTTCTTGCTTTTGATGGCTGAAGAAGGGCATTGGAACATACAGAAAGTGATGAAGAGGGCAAAGAAAACCCTAATAAACAACTTCATCTTCTGCATTGTTTAGTATTGATCGATTAATGCTAGCTACTGAGTTTTGGTTGAGAATTAATGTTCTTTAGATGATTATATATATTTATAAGTAGTAGCAATAGCATATGCAGATCTGTAGATATGTTGACGGGTATATAGTGAGATGCCTGATCCAATTATTATTTAAGATAAGCATGCATGTGATTAAATCAATAAGCATCTACTAATTACACATGTTAATTAGTCTTAAGATTAAATCAATAATTTTAAATCAAATTACTTTTAAGATAAGATCATGATTAGATCCTTAATAAATCCCACGAAATCAACAAACAATAATTAAAAGATTTTTTTGATTAATAATTATAATAGTATAATTAATACTAATAATAAATTAAAATGTTATTAATGATCAATTTTTTTGTTTGATGATTTATACATAAATTAATTATAATAAGATATATTAAATATTATTAGCATTAATTAAAAGTTTGAATACTTTTTTTATAAAATTTAAGTTTATATAGATTTAAGAAATATTTACTAAAGTTATTCGTATAATACACGGGTTAATAAGCTATATATTAATAATGGAGAACATCTTTTGCCACATGTCATCATATCAACTAATCAAATTCTCATTTTCCCTCCCAATGTTCTAAAATAACTCTTTTAATTACCCATTAAATTGAATTTAAAACATAAAATTAATTACCATGTAATTTAAGTCTATTAATGAAAGTGATTTCAATTTAATTCCTTTTTAATATAACACCTAATTAACTAATTTAACTAAATTGAAATATTTTAAATTATTTTATATAACTTTTTTAGTACATATTTTGACCGTTTTCATTAAACATTTTTTATCTTAATTACTTATTTATAACAATTAGAATATTAAAAAATTATTTTTATATTTTTATAGTTATCATAATTTCTTTATTTCTATTTAATATCACTATTGTATACAATTTTTTATTATAATATTTTAAGTTTATATATTATTAAAGATAATTATTCATTAAATATAATACTCATGTAACACATCTATCTATTCTAATAAATATATTAAAATTTTTGTATACATCTATATTTTTCTTTCTAAATAAATTAAAATTCCAATATATAACAATTCAAATATGATATTAATCTAAAGTGTATCATCAATCAAATATAAACCAGTTTAAATTAATCTTAAAGTTAACTTTTTCTAATTTTAAGTTTATTGCTCTATTCAAATCTTTTCTTTATATAAAATAATGGAGAACATCTTATGCCACATGTCATCACATCAACTAATCAAATTCTCATTTTTCCTTCCAACTTTTATAAAATAACTCTTTTAATTACCCATTTAATTGATTTTAAAACATAAAATTAATTACTATGTAATTTAAGTCTATTAATGAAAATGATTTCAATTTAATTCCTTTTCAATATAACACCTATTGAACTAATTTACCTAGATTGATTTATTTTAAATTATTTTATATAACTTCATTAGTATATATTTTGACCTTATCATTAAACATTTTTTTTTATCTTAATTACTTATTTATAACAATTAGAATATAACAAAATTACTTTCATATTTTTATAATTATCATAATTTCTTTATTTCTATTTAATATCACTATTGTATATTTTTTTATAATAATATTTTAAGTGTATATATTATTAAATATAATTATTCATTAAATATAACATTCATGTAACACATCTATATATTCTAATAAATATATAAAAAATTTTAAATACATTTATATTTTTCTTTCTAAATAAATTAAAATTCCAATATAAACAATTCAAATAAAATATTAATCTAAATTGTATCATCAATCAAATAAAAACCAATTCAAATTTATCTTAAAGTTAACTTTTTCTAATTTTAAGTTTATCGCTCTATTCAAATTATCCGTGTAATACACGAGCTATAAACTAATATATATATATATATATATATATATATATATATATATATATATATATATATATATATATATATATATATATATATATATATATATAAATGACAAAATCAAATGCATACTTGTCGCTTCCACATTACACCACAATAAGTATATATTAAATGTAATTTGGATGTATTTGTAATGTATTCATAATAATAATAATAATAAATATTAGATAATGATAAATGTAATAAATATTAAACAATGATAAATGTTGGATAGAGTTAATGACTTATATTATTTATAGGTTTTAAAATAATAAATTATATTTATCTTTTAATGTTATTCGTATTTATCTTTTATTTTATAGTTGTATATATCTTTTATTTTATATTTGTATTTATCTTAATATATTTGTAGTTATCTTTTCATATTAAAGAAGAACACAATTTGTCACGTGGCGTTACCACAATTTATTACATTTCACATTGTCTAACATGTAACACCCCTTCCGATCCCAGAAATGCCACGTTAACACAATATCATAAGTGGCAATAACGCAGGAAATCCACAACACACGTGTCATAAGATAATGCAGATCACTGATAATTTAAAACTTTATACACAAAGGTTAATCACAAAATCACAATTCAGTACCTTCGCAAACCCGGATTAAACTAACATAATATCCCTGATTATCAGATGCAGTTCTAACATTACACAGAAACAGCTATCAAGCCTTTAAGTCAAACCTAAGCTCTATCTCGACGGTTGCTGCTGCTGCTGAGTCCCCTTCTGATTCCCTGAACACGTTAGACTCGAAGACGTAAGCTGGAAAACTTGTGAGTACGCGAGGGTTAGACTCTGCACAACAATCAGATAACACATAGCACACAACAACCACTGTCTCTATTACCCAACACGCATCTCAGGTATAACTACACAAGTATAAGACCTGAACACGATGCACAATCCTTGTGGGGACACCTCTCCGCCTAACACACCGCACACAGCAGTGATTAGCAGAAACCCTGTGGCTCAGGAGCGACCCGGCCACAGGCCCTTCCGTATATATACGCCCCAAGGACTGTTAGTGACAGTCAACCCGCGCGATCCCTTATAGCGAATCACTGTCCGTATGGGACTCATCACGGACCCCTGAAATAGATCTCATATCATGCATACACAACACATATAACATGATAGAAGCATACATGAGATTCACGTCCCTGTCTCATGTATAACACGCACTGATAATAGCTACACAACTAAATTCCCAAAAGAAAGAGCGCGTTTGGAAAAGACTCGAGTACTCACCTGACTGATTCACCAAACTCTGACGAATTCCCTGATCGGACTCAACCCGCTGTCTACTTGTCACTGTAAACATGCAGAGCCCAACTGTCAATCCTCGTTTCAACCGACACATAACAAAATCACATTAAACTCGTAACCGACTCGGACCCAAACAATCCCAACGGAAACCCCGAAACCCAATCGAACCTCATCTCAAACCCCCCGACCAGACCCGACCTAAAACTCCCAAGCTGGACCAGCCCAAGCCCCAACAGATTCGGCCCCAAGGCCCCGACCATCGCGCCCACGCCCCGGTCCATCGCGTCGCGACCACGACCAGGGCATCGCGATGCGACCCCTGCAGCCTTTGTCCAGGAGTATAAAACTCCCATACACTTTGATTTCCAGGCACAAAATTCTCCAAACTCATCACACATAAATTACACACTGATTTCCCATTTATTCTCAATATATAACATGAATTAAAACCTCAAAATCAAAGCTTCTTACCTTGATAATCTCAAGAACACAAAGGAAGAAGGTGAAGACGTTTAATCCAAGGTTAAGCAACAAAATCCTTGGATTCAAGAGGGTTTCTTGCTGGAAATGACATCCGCTCGTCGTAAAGCGTTCAAAAATAATTTATAAAAACACCAATCACCTTAACTTATAGCTAGGGTAAGTGGGATCGTCTCCTCAGGGAGCATGTGGTTATCAATAATATTCTACGATAGTCATTAACTAATAATAAAAACTAATTATTAAACTAAATGAAGGAAGGAAGCGATTGAGAGGAACTTTGGAAAAATAATAATAGCTTTATTACGAAAACTTAAAGAATAACGTAAGAACACCAACGACCTCGGGTTTAGGGTTTGGGTGGAATTATGGATTATCGACCTAGGGTTGCTAATAACTTAATTATTTATTATTCCGTTTAATTATCTTTGTAACCTAACCACATAGACATAGTTATGACAATCACATCTATCGCAATCCGTATTTTGGGCACGAATCGTGTCATATTCACAGTCCGTCTTAACTCCTAATCTAATGAGCTCGGCACGGCATGTAACACGGCTACGACGCGTCTTACGATAAAGATATAAATAGAAGCGAACGGAACAATATCTTTAAATAATAATCACACAGAAAACTAAATAAAACATATCGTTCGTTACAATAATAAATCAACGAAAACATTATAAACACTTAGCTAATAAACAAACCCTTGAACGATAACGATATGATCATCAAGCAACGCGTACGAAACATTGAACTTGTCAGGTAAATGCTTCGTAGTTGTTGGATTGATGGGGGAAAGATGGAGCGTAGAAGGAACCAAACCCCCAACCCTTCGCCGTTGGTTTCGCGCAGACTACATCGCGCTTGATGAATCTGGACCTTTCTTCCTCTTTTTCTCTTCAACTTTTCGTCAAAATATGTGTCTTTTTCGTCTGGAAGCTTGTCATATATATAGGCAGCTCTGAAAAACCCTAAAAATCACGAAAATAATATTTTATGGGTTGGGCGCAGCCGTGGGCGCAGGCATGCGCCCCACCCTGCGCTTGGGTCAGCGATCGCGTATTTTGGCAGAATAAATCATTCTGTTCAGCACTCAGTTGGGGAGCAGGGCTGCGCCCCCCTCTGCGCTTGGCTTTCTATAATGGTTCTCCGATTGCGCTCAAATTTGCCAGACTTATACTTGAGAGGATTACCTACATGCGTAATGAGTTTTATCAATAGTAGAACATTCCAAGGCACAATTTACTCATTTTAACTCCTTTTAAGCTTTAACCCTTCAATTGATAAATAACAATTAAATGTAGCATTATACCAATAATTTATACATAAAATAATATCATTTAAACACATTAAAGTCGGTATAAAATGATCCGATCAAACATCCCCAACTTAAATCTTGATCGTCCCGAGCAAGAAAACTAAATCAGACTTTAATGTTCAAGATTTCATTTACCAGACATATGATAAATCAGTGACTCTCTAATTAATTTATCAAATTAGTAACAGTCTTCATACTAAACATCCATGCATGATCATAACTAAAAATCTATTTCTGTTACACTGTGTTAAAACCGTTATCAACACTTTACCTCCCAAACATTCCTCACCATAAATCACCTATTTTTGCTCAAGGTTACATGTATGCAATTTTACCGGTTTTGACGCGTATAATGAACTCACTCATCATTGATAATTTTTTTTAGCACACTTACGAGTTAGTTTATTAAGGGTTTGAACATGACTTTACTAACGAGTCCATGTAACGGAAAATCAATCAACCGCTCCCAAACCAGTTGACTTTAGGGGATTAGGTATAGAATACCCCTCAGACTTCTTTTCCGAACTCGTTAGGCCACCCCTTACAATTTAAGCACCTACGTCTCACGGGTTTACTTGCAACACTCCCCCTTATTGGTTAGGTGTATCGATGTCTTTAGAAATGTTGGTTTTGATAAAGTGTTTTATTCTTTAAAACCACACACAAGTGTAACATACTCAAATTCTTTTATTAATCTCATGCATGCACATTCATTATGACTCTTTTTAATAAATTTCAAATTAACTCGATCGTCACCGATATCACTTGGTATTAATCTAATTCCTAACTAGAATCATCATTTTAAGTTACTTGCTCAAACCAAAATAAATTAGGGAGATAAGACCAGTACATTTCTACTTTTAATTGGTTAATCAAAACATTATTATTCAAGGGTGAACACACAAATGTAAAATAAAAACTAAAAACTAAAAAATCATGAAATACTAAACTAACTTAGATACACGAACACTCACACACTAGTATTCATAAATATAAAGAAGGAACGAAGGAACCTGATCATTGAATGCAAAATCCAAGGGTTGATCGCCTTCTATCTTCCGCAATGTAATCATCCACTCATATACATCATATCTCCTTGCAAGTCAATCCTCCTCTTCAACTTTGGACATCATTGTCCCAATAGCAATATAGATTAGACTGAGATTCAAGTGGATGAGTGTACGAATAATGCAAAACCATGCCTAAAAAAAAAATTAAACGTAATTATTTTCATGACATAGTTAAATAAATAGTGAGATAGTCGTTTTGAAGCCGCAGTTGGGGTTGAATAACATCCCCAACTTAATTATCTACCAATTCTCGTTATGTTACTTAAAAGTCATGAGAATATAGACACAGTATAATGATGCAACTAATTAAATGCAATAAACTAAAATGCATATGCGCGATTCATATCATGATTTAATTAAAAGGAAAGATAAATTATTTTTAGCATTGGTAATTGGGGTGAGGGCAAACATCCCCAACTTAATTCCCTACTGCACCTATTTTTTTTCTTTTAAATCACGCATGATATGCATTTGAGAACTATAAACTATAATGCAATAAAATAAAAATAATTGGAACCTTAAACTAAATAAACATAAATATACACTAAACATCACTTTCGTAGGGATCACGATTGCACTTAGCATGTGCAACAAGCCTTTAAACCCCCCGGTAGCCCTGGTGGACGAGTTATAGTCTCGTGAGGATTTCTATTGAACACACCCACAAAGTTCTTTGGGTTGCCTCCCAAGAAGCGCTAAGTTTTACGTCTTCAGCCAGACGGTACCTCTTCAAGGTGGTTTGTCACCTTGCCCACACACATTACCCGGATATTTGATTGGTTTTTCCCTTCGTGCGATTCGTACTCCATAGGTACCTGAAATATCATGAAAAACAATTAACATTGAATTAGATCCAGTTTCAGGCATAACACTTTTTAAATAATAATTGAAATAAGGGAGTTCGAAATATGGAGTTGTCTCCGTTGATGGTTGAAGCAGTGAGTCATCTCTCATAACAACTTCACTTTCGACTCTCTCTTCCTCGTTAAACTTTAAAAATTCTGAGGACGATTCTTGATGGAAATCTTGATGCTCGAATCCTCGCTCATCATAAAAGTCATCATCCGGCTCCATGTACATCTCCCTCTCCGCTTCTTGTTTTAAAAAAAGATCGGTGATTTTCCCCCATGTGTTCACGAGATATTGGAGATGTTTGGTGTTTGCCTCCACAAATATCATGCATTCCCTCATGGATGTCATAACATTCTCTTGATAGCACCGATTTTCATCATATAGTCGCTGCTGAGATGGATAATAATCATTATAATAATACTCATCGAAATCCGGATGTCGTTCCCATGGATTGTACGAATCACGACTCGAGTAGTAAGAATTATGATTATCATAATTTGAATAATATTGATCATTATAATCCAAGTAATTATGTTTGGATGGATAATCATAACTATATGAAGATTCCATTCCAAGCAATTAAACAAATAATAAAAGCAAAAAACACAAAAAATAAAATAAAATAAAAAAATAAAATAAAATAAAATAAAACTAAATAAAAAGAACGAAATTAAATTAAATTAAATTAAACCAAAGTAAACCTAAACAACTACCGTAAAACAAAACTAATAAGCGCACTAGCTCCCCAGCAACGGCGCCATTTTGACATCCGCTCGTCGTAAAGCGTTCAAAAATAATTTATAAAAACACCAATCACCTTAACTTATAGCTAGGGTAAGTGGGATCGTCTCCTCAGGGAGCATGTGGTTATCAATAATATTCTACGATAGTCATTAACTAATAATAAAAACTAATTATTAAACTAAATGAAGGAAGGAAGCGATTGAGAGGAACTTTGGAAAAATAATAATAGCTTTATTACGAAAACTTAAAGAATAACGTAAGAACACATCTATCGCAATCCGTATTTTGGGCACGAATCGTGTCATGTTCACAGTCCGTCTTAACTCCTAATCTAATGAGCTCGGCACGTCATGTAACACGGCTACGACGCGTCTTACGATAAAAATATAAATAGAAGCGAACGGAACAATATCTTTAAATAATAATCACACAGAAAACTAAATAAAACATATCGTTCGTTACAATAATAAATCAACGAAAACATCATAAACACTTAGCTAATAAACAAACCCTTGAACGATAACGATATGATCATCAAGCAACGCGTACGAAACATTGAACTTGTCAGGTAAATGCTTCGTAGTTGTTGGATTGATGGGGGAAAGATGGAGCGTAGAAGGAACCAAACCCCCAACCCTTCGCCGTTGGTTTCGCGCAGACTACATCGCGCTTGATGAATCTGGACCTTTCTTCCTCTTTTTCTCTTCAACTTTTCGTCAAAATATGTGTCTTTTTCGTCTGGAAGCTTGTCATATATATAGGCAGCTCTGAAAAACCCTAAAAATCACGAAAATAATATTTTATGGGTTGGGCGCAGCCGTGGGCGCAGGCATGCGCCCCACCCTGCGCTTGGGTCAGCGATCGCGTATTTTGGCAGAATAAATCATTCTGTTCAGCACTCGGTTGGGGAGCAGGGCTGCGCCCCCCTCTGCGCTTGGCTTTCTATAATGGTTCTCCGATTGCGCTCAAATTTGCCAGACTTATACTTGAGAGGATTACCTACATGCGTAATGAGTTTTATCAATAGTAGAACATTCCAAGGCACAATTTACTCATTTTAACTCCTTTTAAGTTTTAACCCTTCAATTGATAAATAACAATTAAATGTAGCATTATACCAATAATTTATACATAAAATAATATCATTTAAACACATTAAAGTCGGTATAAAATGATCCGATCAAACATCCCCAACTTAAATCTTGATCGTCCCGAGCAAGAAAACTTAAACATAACAATTTTATTAAAATCATATTTTTGTAAAATTGAAACTTGAAATTATATTTGATTGAATACATATAAATTTAGAAATAATATATTTAAAAATCCTTAAAAAAAGTAACTATTAAATATATGACAAATAACAATACTATTATTGTACTTTTTTAATAATATTTAATATTTATATGTTTTATATGTATGTTTACATAAAGTTTAAATAACTAATTATTTATTAAAATTTATCCATGTAATATGTGGGTTCATAAACTAGTATGTGTGTGTGTATATATATATATGTGTGTGTGTGTGTGTGTGTGTGTGTATATGTATGTATGTATGTATGTATAGGGTTGAGATCAAATAAGAACCCTTAATTCCGTGAGAACGTGACAACCCTCCAAAATGCACAAATTTATACATCAAATGCACAAATTTAAAAATTAAATTTATAACTTAAAACCATTATTAGTTTTCAATATTAATAAACATTATAATCTAACATTAAAATTACCTTTAAAAAACAAATTCATCAAATTTTACACTAAATGCACAAATTTGAACATTAAATGCACAAATTTTGTCAAATGAATGAATTCGTACATAAAGTAGACAAATTTATCATGATATGCACAAATTTTTATATCAGATGCATAAATTTATCAAATGTATAAATTTTAACATTAAATGCATAATTTTATATACATTAAATGCACAAAATTTAGAGTGCTTCTCATATTCTCACGGTAATGAACGTTCTTAGTGGAACCCAATATATATATACACACACACACATATATATATATATATATATATATATATATATATATATATATATATATATTGAGAGAGAGAGAGAGAGAGCATGGTTCGTGTGAGTACCTAAAAAATGCAGAGTACCGTGAGTACCTGTGAACACACGGGTTTAAGATGTGAAAATGCTCCGAAAAAAAAAATTTTTAAAAAAATTTTCATATTCATTTAGATACAAATAATATAAGCATATTTGTAAAAGAATTACACGCATTCACACTTCATAGCATCTTAAAAGTCATGTGAACATGTTTAGCTGTGAACAGCTAAACATGTTCACATGAATTTTGTCATGTTCACATGACTTTTAAGATGATAGAAAGTGTAAATTTATATAATTTTTTACGAATAACCTTATATTATTTGTATCTAAATGAATATGAAAAAAATTCAAAAAAAAAAAAATTTCGGAGCAAGTTCACATCTGAAATTCGTGTGTTCACAGGTACTCACGGTACTCTGCATTTTTTAGGTACTCACACGAACCATATTCTATATATATATATATATATATATATATATATATATATATATATATATATATATATATATATATATAAATAATAAAAGGGCACATCAAATGCATACGTGTCGGTTCCACGTTACACCACAAAAGATAAGTACAACTTTTATTTTACAACTCATAAGTTTAAAATCAAATCAATATTTTAATATCCATATATTTATCTTATATTCATTATACTTATGTATAGATACAGGTTCAAAAAAGTAACTCTTGAAATCAAGTGCACCTGAATGTACCAACCTTAAAAAACTTTTTTTAATTTTTTTTCTAATAATCATGTTTAAATTAAAGTTATACACATGATATATGAATCTCACTTACATTCACACTTTTTTTCCTCATAATCATGTTTAAATTAATGTTATACACATGATATATGAATTTCACATACATTCATACTTTCTGCGTCTTTAAAAATTATGTGAATGTTCAATTTATATTTATGTGAATGATCATCCCAGTGAATGATCATTCACACCATTCACATGATCTTTTTTTTACCAATCACAAGATTTATGATGTTGCCCCTTTTAAAAAAAAAGTCTTATAATGTTGTTTTATACATGTGTATTCAAAAAAATATGTGTGAATGTTAATTCACATTAGGGTACGCTGTAATCTCATAGTTATACTGATGAATCTGATTCCTTATGTATATATCTAGTTATTAAAAAATATCTTAAGATAACAAAATATAATAAATCAAAATCTTCTATTATCTATACTTATGTATATATCTAAAGATATTTATATCCATATATTTATGTTATATTATCTATACTTATGTATATATCTAATTATTAAAATATCTTAAGATAAATACATATCATACAACATTATTAAATATTTAACTTAAGATAACTGTAATCAAATACATACGTGTTAGCTCCACGTTACACCAAAAAATAAATATAACTTTTTATTTCTAAAATAAAAGATAAATACAACTCAAAAATTTAAAATCAAATCAAGATCTTAATACTCATATATTTATTTAGACATTAATATATTTAAACGTAATAAATCAAAATATTATATTATCTCTACTTATGTATATATCTAATTATTATAAAATATATTAAGATAAATACATATTATACAAAATTATTATATATTTGACTAAAGATAATTGTAAAAACATATTTTATATCATTTTTATTATTGTAATAGATAAATAAATAATATGTTATATATAAATTAAAATATCAATATATTTCAATTAAATTATAATTTTACAAATATAAAAGTAGTTACAATTCATAATTTTTATAAAACTAGAAAAATAGTTATGACTAACAATATTGCTATTCTTATATATTTTAAATAACTATCAGTTTATGTTTTTTACTTTTTACATTAATAAAATCATATGTATGACATTTTATTTATTGTAATAAAATATATTAAAACATTAAGTTTTATGTAAAATTAAAACATTAAATTATGTCGAATAAATACATATAAATTTAAAAATAAAATATATTTTAAAAATTGTTAAAAGGTAACTACTATTAATTCTAAATGTTAAAGATAACTATTATTTATGTATATTTAAAAAAAGATAGATATATAATATTTTTGACAAATTATTTTTTTTTTTTGTATTTTGTTTAATAATAATTATTATCTATACAGGTTAATTAAAGTTTACATACATATTATATAACCAATTATTTTTTAAAATTTATCCACATAATGTGTGGGTTCATAAACTAGTGAATGTTTTAAAGGATATATGACTTAATATTTATTTAAGCATTATACATTATAGAATGAAAAATATTATTGAAATAATTTAATAAATCTCTAAATAATGAATAAAAAAATCAGAGTAAAATCCTTAATGAAATAATTAGATTTTGTATAATAATAATGAGATAAACATAAAATAATTTTTAATTAGATATATTGATAAGTATAGATGATATAAGATTTGGATTTATTTTGTTTTAATAAAATAGTGTCAATAAATATGTAGACGTGATAATCTAGATTTGATTTTAAATTTATGAGTTGTATTTATATTTTATTTTTAAAATAAAAAGTTGTATTTATCTTTTATGATGAAACGTTGAGACGACATGTATGCATTTGATGTTATAATGAGATAAACAAATCAATTTTAATGAAAGAAAGAGAAAATGTGTCTATATAGAATGTTATATAATTATATATCTTTTTATGTAGATTAACATTACTATTCATAATCTATGTAGAATGTTATAATTCTTGTATTATATTTTATGTAGATTATCATGTAATCTACGTAGATTATCGTAAAATCTACGTATAATGTCGTGTAGAATGTCAAGTATCATATATTCTACGTAGATTACATGATAATCTATATAGATTATGTGTGATTTTTTACAAGTAGTCTTGTATTATATTTTATGTAGATTATCATGTAATCTACGTAAAATGTCGTGTAAAATGTCAAGTATCATATATTTTTACGTGGATTACATGATGATTTATATGGATTATAGAGTAAATTACATAATTGGTCCATGTGGTTTGCATAAAACTTTATACGGTCCCTTTAGTTTCAATTTTGCATAAACAGTTAACACTGTTTACTTGCAAAAATAGTCCCTCTGATGTTAACTTTAACAAACAAGTGGTTAAATATTTTATAATTACCATTTTACCCTTTTCTTTGATAACATTTTGGTCCCTCAAGTTTGTAGTTTATTTTAGTTTTGATCCTACAAGTAAATTGTTTTATTTAATTCTTTTATTATTATTATTAGAACTATCATTATTATTACTTTAACTTTTTACGTATTAATTTTTTTATTTATTGAGTTTCCTATATTTTAATATATTTTATAATTTAAATTACAAACTTAATTATTTCTTTTTATTATAAAAAATTGTATCAAATTAGAATCCATTTCCTTTTTTAGCTTTTTTCAAATGAAAAATACAAAGATTTTATATCGTTGTTTCCAAACGAAAAAATTTTGAACCTTAAGCTTTTATTTGTTTTTTCAAACAAAAAAAAAGTTATTAACCATACATGTTTTAAGTTTTCATTTTAAAACGTAAAAAGCTACGAAGACCAATCCGTTTTTGTTCAGTTTTTATGTTATTTTAGTCATTACGTTTTTAACTTTTTTCAATCGTAAAAAACTACAAACCATTTCAATTTTTTTTTGTTTTTCGAAACAAAAATGCTACACACTATTTCATTTTTAAAAAACTTTAAAACGTAATGGTTCGTAGTTTTTCGTTCGGACAAAAAAAATAAAAGGTAATGGCTTTGTTTAAAAAATTAGAAAAATAAAATGATTTTTTTGTTTGGAAAAACTGGAAATCAGAATTATTCGTAGTTTTTTTCGTTTGCAAAAACGATTAACAAAATTGTTTGTATTTCCTTTCGTTTTCCAGAACATAAAATCGGAATAGGTTAAATCTTTTGGTGCAGAAAAAATAAAAAAAACATATTGTTTTTCATAGTTTTTTACGTTTAGAAAATGAAAAAAATTAAACATGAATTGTTAGTAAAGTTAGTGTACAACTTATAATTAAGTAATTAATTCATTGTGAAATGAGATGTAATTAAAGAGATAAAATGTTATGAATAAATTTAATATAAAACAGTTGAAGAGACATATAAACTTATTGATTGATCATATTAAATTAACCTATATAATGATAATGATGATAATTTCATTTTAACATTTATTTTATCATAATAATAATATATAATATAGTTGACAATAGTAATCATAATAGTATTATTTATTATTATTATTAAAAGCATTAACATTTTAAATATATATAACTATTATATTTACAAAAATAGAATAAATAAATTATTAATAAAATGATTGATGATATTCGAATGAAAAGGTTAACGAAAGAGTTGTTGTGATAACTAATAATTTATGTGTTAATGACTTGTACATCGAGTTGTATTAGTTGAACATTTTTTAAATATCTTGATTATTGATTTATTTTAACTTATCATTATTTATACTTATTAACTTATTTTAGTTTACAATATTTTAAAAATAATAATAACTATTAATGTTATGACACAAACTTTTATTATTTTGTAACATATATACAATTAAGTTAATAATAAGTATCAAATCTCAATATACTTTAAAATTTTTAAATTACTAAGATAATAGTAAAATAGATACTTTTTATTTTATGTATATAGTAAATTAGAAATATTTTAGTAAACTAAGAAAACATTTTATCTTTGATTTTGTATACAAAACATTTTAAATGAATATTTTTAAACAATTAGAATTTTTGAAATATATAAGGAACCATTAATTATGTATATCACATGTGATTTTGATTAATGTATAGTGAATTAGTGACAACCATGTCTAAAAAAAACGATGTAAAAAACATAGAAGTAAATATAATATTTTTATGATTGTCATAAACATTATTTTAAAAACTATTAAAATACAAACAAATGCATCTGTGGAAGTGCATAATTGATTTAAAAGAAACATTTGCGAAAATAAAAATTATAAATAGTAAATACATTAGAAGTGAATTTTTAACTACCGACACGTTCATTGTGTTCCTTTCTTCATCATCCTGAAAATATAAAAATTATGTCATAAAAATATTCTTCTAAAAAACAACACATACATATATAAAAGTGTGCGATTCATGAAAAACATGTGAAGTTGAAACAAATATATACCCCCTGAGCAAGAAAACGTTGGACGAATTCTCTTGTGCAAAGACGTTGGACAATATCAAACACCGTCATGGTGATGTTTGTTCTACTCTTGTATTTCTTTATCATTTATTTATGCTAAGAGCTAATACAAATGTAAGAATTTAAGGACAATATGTTTTAGGAATGAATGTACTATGTTATTTATAATAACATATTAAATTGATTGTGTAAATGAGAAACAATTCAAGAGACACATAAGTTATGAATAAAATTAAATTGAAGCTTTTAAAGAGTCATTGTGTTATTGATTGACCCTCTTAAATTAATCTAAATAATTATAGAATAGTGATAAATTAAATTAGTTAATAATAATAATATTGTTAATATATATAAGCATTTTATTTATATAATTGAATGAATAAATTTTTTTATAACCTTATAATTAGCTAACTACTTTATGAAATTAATGGATAAAATGACTAATAAAATAATTATTATAATGATATTTATATGTTGTCATGACTTGTACATCGAGCTTTGTTACCTGAACTTTTTCAATTTCAAGAATTTAGCATTAATATGTTGTATCCTATTATAAGTTGTAATTATATACATCATTTGTATTGTATAGATATCATAAATGTTGTAGATATTTAATTAAAATTAGATGGACTAACTATATTTAGATATTTAATGAAAATTAACAAAATACTTACTACAATTATTTAATAAAAAATTTTATTAAAATGAAATCAAATAAATAATACTCATATTTATTGCATGAACTCAACTTATATATAATAGACTCAACATTTATAAAAACAACTAACTAAATAATATATGTTATGTTAAAAATTTAAAATTACACTAATGCATTGATTTTCTTATTTATTACATGAGAAATATTTTAGTAAAATAAGAAAACATTTTATCTTTGATTTTGTATACAAAACATTTTAAATGAATATTTTTAAACAATTAGAATTTTTAAAATATAATTTGTTAATAATGAACCATTAATTATGTATATCATAGGTGATTTTGATTAATGTATAGTGAATTAGTGACAACCATGTCTAAAAAACTATGTAAAAGACATAGAAATAAATATGATATTTTTATGATTATCATAAACATTATTTTAAAAACTATTAAAATACAAACAAATGCATCTGTGGAAGTGCATAATTGATTTAAAAGAGACATTTGCGAAAATAAAAATTATAAATAGTAAATACATTAGAAGTGAATTTTTAACTACCGACATGTTCATTGTGTTCCTTTCTTCGTCATCCTGAAAATATAAACATTATGTCATAAAAATATTCTTCTAAAAAACAACACATACATATATAAAAGTGTGTGACTGATGAAAAACATGTGAAGTTGAAACAAATATATACCCCCTGAGCAATAAAATGTTGGACGAATTCTCTTTTGCGAAGACGTTGGACAATATCTAAATAATTATAGAATATTGATAAATTAAATTAGTTAATAATAATAATATTGTTAATATATATAAGCATTTTATTTATATAATTGAATGAATAAATTTTTTTATAACCATATAATTAGCTAACTACTTTATGAAATCAATGGATAAAATGACTAATAAAATAATTATTATAATGATATTTATATGTTGTTATGACTTGTATATCGAGCTTTGTTACTTGAAGTTTTTCAAATTCAAGAATTTAGCATTAATATGTTGTATCCTATTATAAGTTGTAATTATATACATCATTTGTATTGTATAGATATGATAAATATTGTAAATATTTAATTAAAATTAGATGGACTAACTATATTTAGTTATTTAATGAAAATTAACAAAATATTTACTACAATTATTTAATAAAAATTTTTATTAAAATGAAATCAAATAAATAATACTCATAATTATTGCATGAACTCAACTTATATATAGTAGACTCAACATTTATAAAAACAACTAACTAAATAATTATATGTTATGTTAAAAGTTCAAAATTACACTAATGCATTGATTTTCTTATTTATTACATGAGAAATATTTTAGTAAAATAAGAAAACATTTTATCTTTGATTTTGTATACAAAACATTTTAAATGAATATTTTTAAACTATTAGAATTTTTGAAACATAATTTGTTAATAATGAACCATTAATTATGTATATCATAGGTGATTTTGATTAATGTATAGTGAATTAGTGACAACCATGTCTAAAAAACTATGTAAAAGACAAAGAAATAAATATAATATTTTTATGATTATCATAAACATTATTTTAAAAACTATTAAAATACAAACAAATGCATCTGTGGAAGTGCATAATTGATTTAAAAGAAGCATTTGCGAAAATAAAAATTATAAACAGTAAATACATTAGAAGTGAAGTTTTAACTACCGACATGTTCATTGTGTTCCTTTCTTCATCATTCTGAAAATATAAAAATTATGTCATAAAAATATGCTTCTAAAAAACAACACATACATATATAAAAGTGTGTGACTGATGAAAAACATGTGAAGTTGAAACAAATATATACCCCCTAAGCAAGAAAACGTTGGACGAATTCTCTTGTGCGAAGACGTTGGACAATATCAAACACCGTCATGGTGATGTTTGTTCTACTCTTGTATTCTTTATCATTCATTTATGCTAAGAGCTAATACAAATGTAAGAATTTAAGGACAATATGTTTTAGGAATGAATGTACTATGTTATTTATAATAACATATTAAATTGATTGTGTAAATGAGAAACAATTCAAGAGACACATAAGTTATGAATAAAATTAAATTGAAGCTTTTGAAGAGTCATTTGTTATTGATTGATCCTCTTAAATTAATCTAAATAATTATAGAATAGTGATAAATTAAATTAGTTAATAATAATAATATTGTTAATATATATAAGCATTTTATTCATATAATTGAATGAATAAATTTTTTTATAACCTTATAATTAGCTAACTACTTTATGAAATCAATGGATAAAATGACTAATAAAATAATTATTACAATGATATTTATATGTTGTTATGACTTGTACATCGAGCTTTGTTACTTGAAGTTTTTCAAATTCAAGAATTTAGCATTAATATGTTGTATCCTATTATAAGTTGTAATTATATACATCATTTGTATTGTATAGATATGATAAATGTTGTAGATATTTAATTAAAATTAGATGGACTAACTATATTTAGATATTTAATAATAATTAACAAAATACTTACTACAATTATTTAATAAAAAATTTTATTAAAATGAAATCAAATAAATAATACTCATATTTATTGCATGAACTCAACTTATATATAATAGACTCAACATTTATAAACAACTAACTAAATAATTATATGTTATGTTAAAAGTTTAAAATTACACTAATGCATTGATTTTCTTATTAATTACATGAGATTTGTCGTTACATTTATTACATGTAGGACTCAACTTTTATATATATATATATATATATATATATATATATATATATATATATATATATATATATATATATATATATATATATATATATATATATATATATATGTGTGTGTGTGTGTGTGTGTGTGTGTGTGTTTGTGTGTGTATGTATGTATGTATGTACACAGACGTATTAGTTGAATGGTTTATGTCAAATTGTCAATAGATTATAATGAGTCTCAAAATTTTCCTAGATTTTGGATAAATTCAAAACGATTTTCAGTTTATTCAGCTTTAGGTCCTAATTATTATGTTATAAAATCTAAATTTGGGTTCAATAAGTACTATTAGTTTTGCGAAATACTAAAAGTATCTCTTTTAAAACCCTTTTTTATAAAAAAAAATTTCATAATTATATTTAAATTAAGAAAACAAGACTATATAAAAAAATCAAATATAAACACACACTAAAACTATGTAAAACGTGCATGTTTCACGTGAAATATACTATTATGAATATATGTTCACCGTATGTTCATTTGATAGGGCTTCAGCAGGATGGACCTTGAACAATATGAAGAACTAAGGTTAATAGCTTAAATGATATGAAGCTTCATTCGTTAAGTGATTTGTTCTACACATATTTTCTAATTTGGTTGTTAAACAATATGAAACTTTAAGAAGAAATGTCATTTTAAGCGTCTCACAGGGTTTGGTTACGGTGCACGTATTTGGCTTCGGAAGGTTAACCGAAAAATGAATTTTGTTTTGTTTTTTTATGTAGTTATAATAACAGTCATAGTCCATAATCCAATTAAATTTAAATTTATAACCCTAAAAGGAGCCCAAATAAGATAGTCATGTTTTCTATTCATTTGGTACTTATTTACCTCCAAAATTATTCAAAGCTCTTATTTGTACTCAACATTGGTTACAAACTTCGCATTGACCTCTAATATTAGAGGAATGGTTCCTTCATTTAGAAGAATTGGAAGAAGGTGACCTTTTGTTTTGATTGTTTTGTTTTGAATAATCTATCATTTGTTATTATAAAATTTTAATATTATGTATATTAAGTTACTTACGACTAAAATTACATTTTTTTTCTTTAAATTATAGCTATGAAGGATTTGGCATTGGAACAACTAACAATTGAAATTGATGAATCTTTCACGATGACGGAAGACATGTAGAAGATGTCAAGACTCGAGACCATGATATTATTTGTTGTTTACTTTTGTTTATTTCATTAAATAATGTTTTGAAGACTTTTAAATTCCACTTGGCATCGTGAAAATATGTCAAGTATCAATTTAGTTACTATTTTAAAAGTATTTATAGATAATTGCGTTAATTAAATTAATTTAGAATTAAAACATCCCCCTATTATCTTGGATTTCAAATTTAAATTTGAGTTTATATGTAACATCCCATTTTCCGAGCTATTACGTGTAATTATTTAAGTGGATAATTAATTTATTATTATTGTGTTGGTCCAGTTATCTCCCAATTAGTGGATCGATACGTGTCGAGATTGTGAATTACGTGTCACCAAGTTGTCATTTTAGTGGATTGATTATAATTATGAGATCATGGATTTAAATGGGTCAAAGTGATATTAATAGTGAAAATGTGGTATCGGTTCGGGTTATTGGGTCGGAACCCGTCAAAAATGGAAAGATTATACATTCAGACTTCTTTTGAATTGTTTTCTTTTCTTCTTCTTGCCAAATATAGAAACAAGGATCTGTGTGTGCGTGCGCGCGCACGTGCGTGAGCTGAAGCAGCAAGAGGAAGCCTCAAAGAACCTGAGATTTGTTGCTGAATTTGATCTTCTTCTTTCCATTTTCGTGTTCTTGAGATTGCATAGGTAAGAAATCATGATTTTGGTGCTTGAATTTCGTGTTATGTGTTGTGAATTCGTGGAAAAGGCTTCTAAGCCTATAAAGGGTTAATATATGTTGATATGGTGAGTTTGTGATGTCTGGGAATCGAGTTATGGGACGTTTTAAGCCCCTGGTTTAGCCGTGGAAGACGAGCAGACCAGACTTTGGTGCACCAGAGCACGGTCGCGATTCCCCGAGCGCGGCCGCGATGCGTCTAGAGACGATGGGAGGTGAGTGCGATCAGTGACAAAGAGTGCGACCGTGATCTTGAGCGCGACCGCAATGGCCTAAGCGCGACCACGATAGGGCAGGCGCGGGTCGCGGTGACATGAGTGCGAGAAGCGATCGGGTGTCTTGGGTCGGGTTCCGGTTTGGGTTTTGGGACTGGGGATTTGCTGGAGAAGTTTAAGTCTATTTTATGTGATGATTAGACCAGTACTGCATGTGATAGCATATCTTGGGACTTGTAATTCGGTACTTTGTATCTGTGGTCAGGGTTGTTAATGTACCGAACTTGCGATTATGCGGTTAACCTGTTTGTGTAAAAGTTTTAGTTATCAGTGATTTATAGCATCCTCTGACACGTGTGATATATCTATGTGTCATTGTCACTTATAATATTGTGTTGACGTGGCTTTTATGGGAAAAGGGAGTGTGTTAAACTATAACTCAAGTCTTTCCTTGACTTCTTATCTAAGGGTGCGTTTAGTACAAAGAATGGAATTGCAGAGAAATGATAACAGAGAATGGAATTGCTGAGAAAGGGAATTGTTCTAGAGAAAGAGAATTGATTCATCTGTTTGGTAGAACAGAGAATTAAACAGAGAAATGTAACAGAGAATCAAGTCTCTTGTTTGGTACAACAAAGAATTCAACGAAGAGTTCTATAATTAAACATTTTATTATTTGCAATCATAATTATTTTGTAAAATATTAAATAGAATACTAATGATTAAACATTTCATTGATCAAAATAAATTACCAACATAATTTAACGCAAAAAATATTAAATAAAATACTACAATTCGATTCAACCATAACAAAGTACTACAATTCGATTCAACCATAACAAGGTCATTCAATTTGTGAAACAATGAAACATAAATTGTAATCGAACCAAAATCAAAGATCCAGATGGAATTGAACCACCATCCTCCCATACGGGCACTCTTACCAATCGAGCTAATGGATCTATATGTATAACAATAGCAAAACTTCTACATCTGAACTTATTGTGAAACAACGGACTTGGTTTAATAACAAAGAACACAAGAAAGGCAAAACTAAACCCAACCCTGATGCCACTTCAAAAATACCTACTCAATGTGATACACCACTTCAAAAATACCTACTCAATGTGATACATTAACGAAGATCAACAGAACTCTTCAAACATAATTGGTTTTTATTTACCAACATGGCTTTATGTCATGAAATTAAAAACACACATATACCCGATACAAGCACACAATCACACACACTCTGTACATCACTAAACACACCACACACTTGTATTTATCTTGCTGTTCATATTTCTGTTTTGACAGCATTGACACACTTCTTGGACTCACACATGAAAAAACTTGCCAGAAGAATGAAAAATCAGAATAACAACTGAAGAAGAATTAAGAATCAGAAATAACAAATTCATTCTCATGTATCAACCCTCAAATATGTTTTACAACAACCCAACCCAACCCACTTTTTTTTGACAGGTCTATAACTAATCAAAGAAAACCAGAACCAATCACTAGTTCTTAATGAATTTATACTAACACAAGATTCGAAGGGATGAAACGATATAGATTGAGAGTTAAAATAGAGATCGAGAATTCGAGCTAGAGAATAGAAATTTACCAGGAAGGATTGAAGGATGAATCAAAGAAGGAAATATACATTTGAAGGTTTAAGGAGTTGCTAACCGGAGAAGAAGGAAAGTCGTTGTTGTTCGATGGTTGCGAGGGAGTGCTCGCCGTCGCCGCCTCTGTTACTAGAGTTTTTGCCAAAGGCTGGCGCTGAAACAGACAAGGCAAGGCCAGCTCGAGCGGATTGGAGGTCGACGGAGGAGTGCTCGACGGGATCAGAGGCCGGCGGAAAAGGAGAGCTCGACGGTGAGGAGGTCATCGTTGTTGCTAGGGTTGTCGACGGGAGAGAGAGAGAGCTCGACGGTTAGAGGTCGCCGCCGAGGTTGGGGCGGCTGAGGGTTGGCCGGCGATGGTTGCTAGGGTTTGTAGAGAGAACTAGAAAAAGTTTTTTTTTTTTGCAAATGAGGGTGGTCTACAGGGTTTGGGGGTGAGGCCACGAGGGGAAGCTGAGAAATGATATCTTCGTGTTTTTTCGGTTGAGAAATAGAAATTCCATTTCTCTCCATTTCACTTCACATGATAGGGAAACAAAAGTAGGTAAAGAGAATTATTTTAATTTAATTCTCATTTTTCATTTCTCATTACTAAACAAACAAGTGAAATGGTTTCATTTCTATTTCTCCCCCCTCATTTCTCTGTACCAAACATGCCTTAAAGTTCTTAGCTTCTATAATTTTTCTTTTGTTATTATTTAATTTTTAGTTATATATTTTACATTTAGTAACCTACTTTATATATTTTCAGTAATCACTTTAACAACATAATATTGTTATTTTATTTGTAGTTTCTATAATAATTTTTCTAATATATATATAATTTTAAAAAGCAAGTTACTTAACTATTTCATGTAGTACACGAGTAAGTTACTAGTTGATAAATAAAGAATATATGAAATTTGAAATAATTTCCGCAAAATATTTTGGTAACCACGACTTATATGTATTATTTTAATTTATTTCTATATATTGACCATAAAAAATAATAATTTTAATATATGTCACATTTGTACGTACGTAAAAATAAAGTTCAAAAAAGCATGATTGTTAAATGTTAATATCTAGATATGTTAATCAATGGAAATTAAGGGAAAAAGACAACGATTAATTAAAAAGAATGATTTAGCAATTATACCTTTGAGATTTAATCGACTTAAAGTCATATTTCAATGTGTGAAAAAGTAAACAGTGTTTACAAGTTTTTAAGTCTCTTCACATGTTTAATTAAGGATTTCCTCCTCTTACGCAATTACGCTAAGCCACATTATCACAAATCGTAACATTTTAGATGAATCCTACACTGTCATATTATAAGAAGATGTATGTCATGTACATGGGATGTGTGGAACTCAGGTTTGGACTAAATTATCAAACCTAAACCGATACTATCTGATCCAATTTCAGTTTTTAGTAATTTTTGATTCTCGATCCATTCAGTTGGGTTATTCATTTTTTCCTTATAAAAGCCAGAAAAACCAAGGATGGTATCTTTACCATCCATTACAAAATTGGTTTTACTTTCTAAAAAAAAAAAATTTGGTTCTTGATTCGGTCCGACCCAATATGGTTTTGCACTGTTGTACAACCCGGGGCCAAAGCATATCAAAATCCATCAAATTTCTATAGCACTTATGCATTCTTTGTTGAGAGCAAATTTAAGGTAGCTAGAGCTAGGTTTACAAATGTACGAAGCTTAAGTTCAACGGGATTTTAAGATGTAGACTTGAGCTTGAATCTAGAAACTTGTATACTCGCTTCAATAGCAGAAATAGAGAAGTCAAATCAATGCAGCTTTCATGCCCAGTATAAAATAACACTATATTTGATACCTGAGCTTATATTGAATTAGAACCCGAGTCAAGCTTAAAACTTGAGCTCGTTAAAAGGTTCACTTGATCGATCGTATATCGAGTTGTTCATTGAAAGGTCTTAAAAATAAGGATTAAATGGGAAATGTTGAGCAGATTTGGTGGTGTTATGGTATTGAAAAAAAATTGTGGGTTAATTTGTATTGTGGGTGACATGGAAACATAATTGTCCAGGCAATTTTGATGGGTTAGTAAAAAAACCAAAATGGTTGGATGAAATATGTTTGAAAATTAACCTTCAATTCCACTTTTTCATCAATAATTCTTTCCTCCGGCAACCCAAAAATTCAAATTTTGTTAAACATGAACAATCACCTCCAAGCCAATGCTGATGCCGAAGCCGAAACCAACCCAGAAATCGAAGATCAGCTTCAAACTCTCACCGTTTCTCCCATCAACATAACCCTCAAACGCATCCCTCGCCTCCCCGACCACCTCCCCACCCACACCAACCCTCTACAAAACAACAAACTGTATCATCCTACCGATGGCGATGGATTCTACATCTCCCATTCTGATGTCATTCTTCGCCAGATTGTTGTCGACTTCTCTGGCAACTTCCCTTCATCTTCACCTCACATAGCCTACCATCGTGCCGGACCACGTAAAGAGATCTTTTTCAATCCCAAACAAGTTCGTGCTGCCATCGTAACATGTGGAGGTCTCTGCCCTGGCCTCAACACCGTGATCCGAGAGCTGGTTGTTGGCCTATGGGGTCTGTATGGCGTCAGGGATATCTTTGGAATCAAGGCCGGTTACCGTGGTTTTTATTCATGGGATCCTGTTCGCCTTGACCCAAAACTGGTTCATAATTGGCATAAGCGAGGTGGAACCGTACTTGAGTCTTCTAGAGGCGGTTTTGATCTTCACAAGATCGTCGACGCCATTGAAAAACATGGCTTTAATCAGGTTTTTTCTTTTTATTTTTATTTTTTGAAGTTTACAACCAACTAATCAATCGGGTTTTCAAGCTTGTAACTTGTGACTGAACCTACAGATTTACATTATTGGAGGAGATGGCACTCTAAGAGGGGCTGTACAGATATTCCACGAGATCCACCGTCGCAAACTCAATGTTGCAGTTGCTGGGATTCCTAAAACGGTAGACAATGATGTGGGAATCATCGACAGGTCCTTTGGGTTCCAGACCGCCGTAGAGATGGCCCAGCAAGCAATAAGTGCAGCTCACGTTGAGGCAGAGAGTGCACCCAACGGCATAGGCCTTGTCAAGCTCATGGGTCGTCACAGCGGCCACATCACCCTTGATGCAACCCTAAGCAGTTGTGATGTCGACTGCTGTTTGATACCTGAAAACAACTTTTACCTGGAAGGCAAAGGAGGTCTATTCGAGTTTCTTGGCACACGTCTGAAAGAAAACGGGCATGCAGTTATTGTGGTGGCAGAAGGGGCCGGCCAAGATATTATACCTAGAACTGATGCCCAGAAACAAGAAAAGGACGAATCTGGGAACCCGGTATTCTTAGATGTTGGGGCATGGTTGAATTCAGAGCTGAAGCGGTGGTGGGAAAGAGATCACAAAGGAGAACTGTTTACGGTCAAGTATATAGATCCCACTTATATGATCCGTGCTGTTACGGCCAATGCTACTGATAACTTGTACTGTACACTTTTGGCACATTCTGCTATCCATGGGACAATGGCAGGGTACACAGGGTTTGTGACCGGCCCGATAAATGGCAACTATGCTTACATTCCGATGGATGAGGTGGCTCATGCCAAAAGTCCGGTAGGCACCAAAGACCACAAATGGGCATGGGTTAGATCAGTCACTGCTCAGCCTGATTTTCAGAGGACTTAAACCTTCAAAACGTCAGCATTGTTTAATATCCTTTCTGCTTGTTTTTTCTTTTTTTAAGGAAAGAGAAAGGAATTCTTGTTGTTCCATACCACACTAGCCCTGCTTTTTATATATTTAGACGCTTCTTTTGCAAATGTTAGTTGCAGACACTACATATAAGAAAATGAAAACAGTGTGCCTTTCAGCAGTCTAAAGGGTTGCCTGACCATTCTAAAGGGTACACGATGTCAGGTAACGAAGAAAGTATTTGCATCTATACAATAAAAGGCAGCATTTTCCTTCAATCATAGAACTTGAGCCAATTCTAAATCTCCTAACCTATCCCTAACATCACCACACCGTTCTGAAGTCAGCAAATCGCAGAATACAGCTTCCCACGTGCCTGAAACACTATTAAACACTTAAGCCAAAACCATACAAAGTGTAAATAAACTCGACCTGATATTAGGTACCAGCAAATAATACCGTTTAATTCAATCAAGCACTATAGCCTTTTTGCTGCTTTCATTCACATGTTTTAGCTTCTCCAGCTCAGTCAATGCACTTTTCAAGGGTTCCTTTACTTTACTTTTCTTGGCCTGGAATACAAAAACAAACAATTTAATAATTGTCTTTGCGTTCATCACTACTATTTAGCTTCCGCTTGGAAATTCAATTCTAGATTATTCTAAAAGCCAAATCAGTTTTTATCATGTTAGGAAAAGAATCATGGATGAATATGATCTTACATTCGTACATACAACTACATAACAGATTTAGTTCTCTGCATAATAAAAAAGAATGTAGAAGGAAGTATCACAACCTAAACAACGCATCATTTTACATTGTCCAAATGCCACATAGGCACATAGGTTATGTTTGTTTTTGTGTGCGTGTTTTTGGAGGGGGAGGGGGGTGGGGGATCAATTTGAAATTCGTTAGCACATTGTACAAGGATAACAAATTGGTACATGATGTATCTAAAGACTAGACTCACAACCTAACAAGGGTGGTAGAGATCCATTAAATTGAAACCCACTTGTTAGCAGGACAAAAAGGTAACTCGTCATATTGACAGAACAGATAATCCACCCTTTGATATTATACTTGTGTTATAGCAAGCATTACACACCTGGACCCTGGTCCAGGTTACAGCATGTTACTGTGACAACTTAGTAAAAGATAGTCTTCAACATCCAGCGTCCATTCTTACAGAGCTTATTTAAAATTAACATTGATTAAATTCAAAGGTGTCATGTTACAGTTATTAGATGTGACATGTGTTGGTCATGAATCCTCCAGGGGACTCACTTTCATGTAACATAGTTTTCGGGCTCAGTAAAATTTCAAAATTTTGATATTCAGATATCCAAAATTCAATAAAATTATAACAAAATTACTTCTCAGCATTGATTATTTTTGCTATTTATTTTCAACTTGAAGTGTATTTTTATGTTTTAATTTATGCACTTGTCAGTTTTTTTCCAGAATTCATATGTATTTTACTTTTTTTGTTGTGATTTGTTTTTAAAGTAAAGGAACTCCAGACATAATTCATTTGTCATATATTTCTTCTCTAATCGCTATATGTATTTAGATATGTGAATTTGCATTTTGAATTTTTTATATATTTATTTTATTTTTATTTCTAAAAACAATTAGGAATTTCCACTATCCGATATTGACAGCCCAAGTAAGTATATACATCCCATCTCATCTGCTTCATCTTATTTGAAGAATTCAACCTTGTTTGAGAAACAAGTTTAGCAAATAAATGCACCTGCAAACCAAGCATAGCAGCAGCAGTTTTTAAGACTCAACAGCAATACATCATACCTTCAATGATGGCATGAGACCAAAAGCTTCACCAACAGATTCAATTGCAGTATTTGCAATGACGCAGATCTGAAATAATTCAAATTTCTTTTTAAGATACAAAGCTGAAGTGTTGAACATCAGAAAAAATAACTTTTTGAGGTTTAGATGAATACCTCGCCATCAGAAACATCTTCTTTCTTAAGAGATCTAGATTTGAGTTAAAAGGATAACTGGATAAACAGCAACAACTTGCAATGACTTGTATGCACAGTAAAGATTAATGGCATGTGAGAAACATGGGATGACAAAAATCCAACAAAATAAAAAGAACCATGATAAGAAAATGAGCCATCATAAATGTCATAAGGATACTCCAATATTTGTCTAACAGATTGAGGGTTGGTGTAATGATTTCCTCTGATTGCATATTGAAGTGCCCTGTCAAATGAACTAGAGAAAGATACGAGTTCAGTAAATGTATTGTATGCTGTCCTACTAAAGATGGTAAGCAATATTTAACTTATCGTTTTCCCACCTTGGGATCTTAATTGTTGGATCCTTGGACAGTAGCACCATATGTTCTTGGATTCCTTGTAAGATTTGTGCAGCTTCACAGTCCATCAAACACTTGGCATTCTCGGGAAGCTCTGCGCAATAAATATCAGAGGTTATGAAAGGATATAACTAAAGCACACAATGTTTCTCCCATCCGCAATTCACAGTAAACAGTATATACTTGATATCATCAATCAACAGTACATAAGAACATATTGGATTAAAAAATTCAGTGGAACTCAAAAACATACACAAATCATATGAAGTTGGTAATATGATTCAACAGAGCATAATTTTTTTATTATGAATTACATTCTGTATTATTAAAGAAGGGGAATAGGAAGAGGAGAGAGAGAGAGAGAGAGAGAGAGAGAGAGAGAGAGCAGATATCCCATTCATAGGCAACAGTGCACATCCTTAAGGATGCATCTTATAATTTACTAGTTAAGTAGTATTTAGTAAGTATTTCCAACTCAATCCACAAATGTCCTTTTCGCAGATACAGACAAATAATCTACACTATAATGACAATTACAACCAAACAGGTTCATTGCATCCACCTCAAATAGAAACTATTAATAGTAATGCATAATTTATTAATAAATGGCATCTAAACAAAAGTACTTGCATATGTGTCAACAGTAGTATCTCGTATGCCACAAGTCCTTGGAACATGAAAAATTAGAATTGAAGAATTAAAACGAGGTATCTCATATCAGCTTCATTAAGCTTAGGCAGATCTTGAAACCATAAAAACAGCTGCATCTAAAAAAATAAGAATGAGCTAAGTAACATACTAACCCTGTTCGACCTTGAGCAAAAGTGGAGGAGGCTCTTTCTTCGCAGAACTTTTTCCTCCCTTATCTCCCTTTCCCCCTTTGCCCCAATTACCTTGAGAATATCAATTCATGTTAGAGAAATAATAAATTAGTATAGGCAATCAATAACACAGGACTATTGCTTCTTCTTATAGAAAGATGACAAGAAAAAGAGTAGTTATACAGTCATACCATCCTTCCCATTAGACTTTGCACTTCCATTTGTGTCGAACTTTTCATCAAACAGATCTAGGACATCCCACAAACATAGCAAGTTATGAGGTAACCCAGAAAATGTGTCATATTTCAACAGTATGTTGATTATGTTCTTGCAATTATACTAGTAATATCAATGGAGTTAAACCTTCAGAATCAAACTGAACTTTCCTTCCCTTCAACTTAGCTGAGTCATCCTTCCCTTTTGAAGCTACACAAACGGATTATAAATGAAAGAGACTTCAAGAACACAAAGAACTAGTAACTAAACTATTCAGCAATTAAAGAAAGTATTTGAAAAAATAACTAGCAAGAAAGCAATTATGAAGTATTTCTAGAAATAACAGTCTTTCTGCAGTTTTATAGCACCTCTCAGTGTTTAGCATGTATGACTGTGCAAAAAAAAAATTTATTTATTTTTCTACGGTTGTATTAAGTATACACCTAGATAGAACGTAGTGAACGACTTATCACCATCCATAGGACCTGGCAGTTGGCTATCATCACTAACCATTGTGGTGTCATGCTCTCAAATCTCATTATGAAGTTTTGTAAGAACATTCTTCTCCACTTGATATTTAGAAATGATGGACCGTTTCATCAAAATACTCAGAGGTGGCATTTCTGGACAACCTCTAACAATAAAGCCAGTTTAGATCATTCTATAAATATCATGAACAGAAAGGAAAAAACAATACACTTAGGGGCAAGAAAACATTAAACAGAAAGCACTACTAAACCCATTGCAAAGATAGAAGATTCCAACAACGTAAAAGGCTATGTTGTGTGTAAAAACAACACAAGGGTCCATGCACGGAGATTGGATATGACCCGAAATAAAGAAATCAGCTCGCTGATAACGGTTCCCATAATGACCCAAAAATTTCTGCTTCAGTTAATATAGTAAAGGTGTTTTAGGTGTAGTAAAACGAAATCTGAGCAAAACAGTGAAACACATATAAAATTCCAAATTATAGCACAAAATGAAGAACATACGGCATCGGAAACTTTCGCAATGCATTAGGGTTTTACCTGGAGACTTCAAAGCAGATTTCCCCCCCTTTCCTCCTTTATCAGACATTATCTTCTTACACACAGACACAGAGAAAATCGATTTAAAAACATCATTAGTGCTTTCAATTAAGACTCACTAACCACATTCATGTTAACAAAAACCAAAATGAAACTCAAAATACCATATGAAAGATGCGTTAATAAATGAAGATCGAAGTTGAAGGTTATCGGTTTTACCTTGAGAAGACGAAGAGTGTAATGGAATCGAAGCAAGACGATGGTTTAAGCGGAGAACCTGCACTGTGTTTTCAGAGCTCTCCCTCCAAGGCTCCAACTTTTTTTCTGAGTCACCGCGTTTGCCGAGAGAAAGGCTCGACTCTTTTGATACTCCTATAAAATACGCGAAGCCCCCCTTTCACTTCTAAATTTGTATCAATTTTATTTAAAACGAATAATTTTTAATAAATAATTATTTACATTAGATATAAACTTAAATTAAAATTATACAAATAATAATTCTTATAAATAAAATACAAAAATGTATAATTAATTGTCATATATATTATTTATTATTTTTTTTTAAATATACGTAAATAGTAGTTAATTTTTTAACATTATTGTAAGTTTTTTATTTCTAAATTTATATATATATATATATATATATATATATATATATATATATATATATATATATATATATATATATTCGATATAATTTGAAATTTTAATTTTACGTAAAACATAACATCTATAAATACATACATACATACGTGTGTGTTGAATATGGGTCGTGTAAGTATTTAAAAAATACATATATTTATCTTTTTAGATTAAATGTGGTGATGTCATATGGCAATTTGTGTAATACCTTTATTTTATATTTATATTATAAAAATAATATCACTTGGAAATACTCAATCTTACCGTCACAGTATTTGTTACTCAATTAATTTTAGAAAGAAATAGAGTAGAAATTGTTAGGGGATGGGAAAACCAAGTCGGACTTTATTTGGCCGAAGCCGCCTACCAGGAGCGGTGTGCTCGTCCATTTCTGTCTGAGGTAGCAAAACCGATAAGGCTTTGAAATGTGTGTATTGTTTAACCTAATTTTTGATAATTTCATATGTTGTTTTTCTTTTAACCATACAATATGAGTATATGACAATTATAAACCAACATTTAAAAGAATAGATAATTTGATAATAAAAAAGCATAGAATATTCTTTAAATCTATATAATAAAGAGAACACGAATTGCCACATGACATCTTCACATTCCACTTTAAAAGATAATTACACATTATTATTCCTAAAATAAAAGATAAATATAATTCATTATTTTTAATATCTATAAAGATTAACAAATATAAAATACAAATACTATTATTTCTAAAATAATAATAATAAAAGATAAAAAAATTTATTATTTTTAATATCTATAAAGATTAATAAATACAAAAGATAAATACAAAACATTATTTCTTACATCTATCAATTAAATAAATTTTTAAATAAAAAGTAGTTATTATTCATATTTATTTACAAAAGTAGAAAATCTTATAATAAATAATATTATTATTCGCATATTTTTAAATAATTAATTTTATTATCTGTTATTATATATATTTTTACAAATAACATTTATTAAAAATATTCATGTAATATGTGAGTCAATAAATTAGTCACAACAACAAAAGAATAACGCCACTTTAGGAATTACAGTTTCATTTAATCTTTGTTATAAATAAAAAGGACATAGAAACATAAAAACTATAAAGTAACAATAAAGATGACATTAAGATCAATGGCTAACATGGAACGAACTTTAAAGCATAATGACTCAATTGATTTGAAAAAAAAGTTATGCATAACTAAACGAGACAAATAAAAAGTTATGTTACAAGAAAAAGGGTTCATAGAACAAACACAATTCGTTAATATTGATTTGTGTTCTCCTTTATTATGTATATATAGATATAGATTTATTATATGGCATCTTTAATAAATTTAATATAAAAATGTACGTAAACATAAAATTAAAACATACAAATATTTATTCAAAAATTATAAAAAATGGTATTTTTATTTGCCAAAAATATTATTTCTTAGCTTTATAAATAAATATCAATGCTAGTTATTTTTTTATTTTTTTTAAAATTATTTTTAAATTTATATATTTGTAATTGATGAACTATAGCTTTACATAGAACATGGTCTTTATATATATTATTGAAATGTTACAATATATGTTTTCTCTAATATTGTATTATTTCTATTCTTTAAACTATATATATTTTTTATATAATCTGTATTTAATTTGAATAAATTTATAAACACAACAAATATTTTATAATTAGATATATACATGTGTGTGTGCGTGCGCATGCACGTAAGAAAGTTTTGAGAGAATATACGAAAAGAGGTTTGAAGGAGACGATTGGATCAGGTCACTACCAAGACATAGACATCATCTGCACTGAAGAAGAAGGATTCAATTGGGACTCGCACCATCCAAAACTTCAACTATCAACCACTTTAACGGAAACAAAATGCTAAAATCTATATTGGAGAAACAAGGGTCAGGTACGTACACGAGTTCCTGCAATTTCTTCTGTCTATTTCTCATTGACCACTCAAACAAGGGCTAAATATCGTCCTCTTCTTGTCTGAAACTATAAGTGCTTAAATTTGATACCAGACTTTAATTGTCTTGAAGAAATTGAATGTTCAATGGTAAAAAGTGTTCGGATTTGGAAGGGCTTATTTGTGGTACTGCTATTACTATGATAAAAGGATCAACATCTAGCTGCTCTGTTAGATAGAACATCTGAATAAAATTTCTGAAAGTTTGTTTACTTCAGAACTTTGGATAGCCTCCGGATAAAAAACATAACATCAATAGCAAAGACTTGAATTTACTTCAGAACTTTGGAAGCACAAGCACCCGTTAACAAGGTGATTAGAGCAATTATCTATCTGTGATCCCAATAAAGTATAACTTAAGTAATGTCTATTATATTGAGCTTAGTCTAGACTACTTCCTACACTTGTACACAAACTATATTGATGATTTCAAATGAGTTATGACAATTAAAAACTGTACAAAATAAGCTATGATTTAAAAGTACGCTAACAAAATGATCCATCACCCCGACTGAGCTTCGATCCGATCCTGGCCTTTTTTGAATCCCTAGTTGGATTACAACAAAGACAAAACCACAGATCAAACCGGTCTCTGCAATGCAACCCCCTTTGGGTTGGGGTTATAGCAAAAGTGTTTCCTGTGGCACTAAACTGCTGCTTCTTTGATTTAAGTTGGCTCACCACTTGGGTTCTGCATCTTTTGTTTTTCTGATATGAATTCCTTCTCGATTGTGCTGAACATAATCATCATTCGGTCTTGTAGATTTACATGTATGTTCTTGGTGATCTTTTTCTTATGTTTGGTGCTTTTCAACCATGCAATCCCAAAATACACCACCACCTTACATCCCATGGATCTTGAAGGTTGATCCTCAATTTGGTACTTTGTATGAAGCTGCAAAATTAATATCTAAGAAGTAAGAACATGACAAACTCCAAAACACATATCATACTAAGGCAAGGTTACATGCATACCGTGAAATAGTCACCGAGGGGGACCCCATGGAGGGTTGTGACCTCTTCTACAAGCCAACCATTTTTATCCGTGAGACGAGATTTTTGTTGACTTGTGGTAACCTCTCCTCCGTAACGGGAGACACTTATGTCGAACTTGTAATAAGTCTGTCTCTGATAAACATCAGGTTTTTCAAACTCCCAAGGGCTGGTAGAATAGTTTACACAATGGGCTCTTTCCATCGCTCTGCGCTCCAATTCACTTCCACTGAACAACTCCATGACAAAATTCGACTGCAATAACCCCACATAACATCAGCACAGCAAAGCAAAGATATTCCTAAAATACACATATGATAACAGTAATAATTGAATGACTGACTACATTCAAGAATTCTGAGAGAAAGAAACTCACAGGAACTGAAAGAACAGAGGAGTAAACAACAGACAAGCTGATATCCTCAAGGCCTAAGAAAGATCCACTCTCTTCGCTCAGTAGGCTTCTGTTTTCAGAATCATCATCACTTCTAATGGATGAGGATTCTTCTTCAAGCATCTGTAACCCCCCCTTATCATCTGATTCCTCGTCAGCAATTTGTGCCTTCTGCTCAGGACTTAAGGCTCTAGCCCTCCATAAAGCCATGATCGTCCTATTATTTATGCAAAGCATTACACATTTTTTAGTCAAAAACATAGATACTTTCTTCAAACTATTGTTAATCACCCAAAATAGAGTAGAGCCTCAAAGCAACTACGAATGTTGCTCATCTGTGACAGGAAGGTGATCACAGGAATAGCCAAAGGTTTTTCCTTTGCAAAAGGCTGTTAAAGGAAGACTTTGAGAGGGAGAAAATGATGAACATGATAGCACCAGCCCACCAATATAACCAATGATCTTTTAACTCAATGAAGGGGACGAAGATGGGTTTGCTCGTGATTCATGAATGGTATTTTGGGGACTTTGTAATATCCAAGTGAGATATCAAGTGTTATGTATTCACTAAACTTAATAAGTCAGTGATAGTGCACTACTGAAAAAATACACATAATTAACTCAATATTATATCTATCATGTATGAATATTATTTACTTGCATACTTTCGTTTCTGAATCTTAAAAATTGTTACCACAGCTCGTTTTTGGGTTTTTATGTGAATGCCTCTTGTTTACAATTCTAATCCAATTGAATTGTACATATTCTAGTTTGGCTAACTTATGTTTGTTTAGGCAGAGACCTGCAACATTGGTCTACTAAGATGTAGGGGTTTCTGATTTGCGCTTCCTCATTTTTATGCATATAAATGGAGATATGGATGCTCCAATCAATATTTAAAGAAGAAATATGTACCTGTGTGCAACATTGAAAGACACAAAAGACTGGAAATGAAACTTGAGCCTGCCTTCTTCATCTTGTGTCTTTGCACCATGCTTTGCATCCAAGCCTCTGCCTGGATGTAACGTTATTACCACAATTGGACTACCCATTGATGACAAAGTAGGAGGAACCACTTGAATATCTTCTATATCCTCCCACAGAAAAAAGAAATTTGTCTTGTGTCCAAATAGGTCTCCATGAAACCCTATTATTCTTGCTGACAGAAACAGACGTCCCTGCAAGCGAATACAACTTATTTTAAGAACAAGCAAAAAAAGCAGATTGGCAAGTACCCTTTTCAGTTTCCATTATAGTCAGAGAAGAAACAAAAAAAAATACATAAAAGAAGACATCTGTGGGAGGCTCAAAGTGAAATATGCAAAAACGAATACGTCAAATGAAAAATGTACCTGGAGGGGCATTTTGCGCTTCAGATGACAAGTAAAATCATTTATCAAAAATTCTTCTGGTGGAAGCTTAAAGAGCTTTTGAAATGCCGAATTTGTTTGAGGAGACCGTAATTTTATCTAGATAAAAAGTCAATTGGAAAAGGTAAGCAAACCGTGCAAGAAGTATGAAGTCACCAACTGGGATCTAAATATGGAACCAATGATTATTACCTTCTTTCCCACCTCCTTTTCCATCTTGGTCAGATATTCTTTAACAATATTGCTACCTCTTGTGTTATTCAAAAATATTCTTAAATGCAGTTTGGACTGACAGGCTTGGGCTAACTTCCCTTGAAGAGGAATCCACACATCACCTAAATCAGATATATTAGTTTTTACAAAATTAATTTGAGCATGTCCGAGAGATACAGCTTCATCGAAAGGTCCATCAAAATCATAAACTTCAACATCCAGTGTAGAAGGAGGATCATCCATAGCATCAAATTCAAATATTTCTGCAAATCATAAAGCAACAACAGACTCAGGCATAACATTATTTTCACACACACACACACACACTCTCTCTCTCTCTCTCTCTCTCTCTCTCTCTCTCTCTCTCTCTCTCTATATATATATATATATATATATATATATATATATATATATATATATATATATATATATATATATATATATATACATATATATATATATATATGTATATATATATCACATAGAGATATACACTGCCCATAATATTATTATACCTGAAAAGGAGTAAATAGAGATTCCAGCATTTCTGCTCTTCAATTTTTTACTCTTAAAGAAAAACATGATTGTAATAAGAAGATATGCCACTCACCATTCCAGCGTGGATCGGACTTTTGGAACTTGATTGAGCTGGTTCTCGTTTTCCCGTTGCAACTAAAAACGACATACGGATCAGATAAGCTGCTTGAATCAACAGCTGGTAAGTTGGTGGCCTCAACCAATGCAACAGTTAGCAACCATCCATCCCCATGTGCTTTGATTCCATGATCACCACCTGCAATTTATTAGATGCAAAGTATATGTTTGAAGTTTGACGCATCATAAAAATGTTTGTCTAACAGTAAGAAAATTTATAAATGGACATTTTATATATATACCTTTTTGCACTCTGGCTTGCATAAAGCGTGATATCAAATGCATAACTCTTTCAGCTTGGAGGACCAAGACTCCACAAACAATGACTTCCCCGATCGAATCTGGCAAGTCCAACCCACCAAACTCAAGCCCCTGGATGGTACTAGGCATGGCTAGGAAGAGGTGTACAGACAAATACAATCCCATAAAAATGGTGGAAATCACTGTGAAATTAGCAAAGTACTGAACAGCAAGCTTCCAGTCTGACTGTTGCTCCACCTGTAGAGATGCCAAAGCCTGTTCCATCTCTGAACCAACATCCTTCATATCAACCACCTTCAACTTTTCGGCTAATAAAGTCGCAACTTGCTCAAAGCTCTCCTTCACACCTTGGCGGGCACCTCCTTCTATCATACCTTTCATCATTGTATTGTGCAAGAAATTCATTCGCCACGATACTACCAAATGCGAAGACTGTTCTCCTGATGGCAGCTCAGGCCCTGGAGAGATGCATGTCAGAACTTCAACCCTGTAATTGCTTGCATATGGAGCTTCTGGAGTGTTCACACTTGCTAACACTGCATAATGTTTCCCATCAGCTTTTAGATATGTTTGATCTTCGATTGCTTTTATAGACTTAATCAGCCTAGATGGTGCTTTAACATAAGTAACCACCCGTTTTAGACTCCCACTTTCAGCCTCGAACTTCCAAGGTCCCAATTGCAGATCTGTGCTTCCCTGAATCTCTGCCAGCTGTTTCAAATGGTTTGATTCAGATGAAAACAGCAAATAGTTCAGTTCAGATGGTGCAATCATGTACGACTGGTCTAGAATTACACCTCCAGGCAAATTACCAGGCATCTCACTTCCTTGATCTTTCTCCTCCAAGCTTTTCATAAGTTGTTCAAAACTTGCAGAGGACTGTTCTTCACTTTTGTCCTCAGATACCTCAGAATCATCAGTTTCAGGTACCTCTGGTAACTCTGTCATTTTATTACTAGGCGGTGGTGGTACTGGTTCGCTGTTTCTGTTAAAAATCTGAGAAAGTAGACTTGAAATTTTTTCTTTGTTTGTTTTTTCCTCCTTGATGGAGGGAGCAGCTTCCTCTGACCTCATTGGAGATGACATTCTTGAGCTAGTGGAAGATCTCGCAGGTGACATCGTTCCATTCTCAACTTGAGGTTGTAAGTCGGCTGGAGGGTTATTTTGTGAGAAGCATACTGTGATAAGAATCTCACCTGGTAACAAACACACACACACTCTCTCTCAAATTCAGTCTCAGATCAGAAACAAACCAACCCAAAAACGAGACCATTAAACAAATGTAAGATCCAAAAGAAAAACCATACACAATTGCTTCAAATAAAAAGTAGCAGTGCAGAAAATTCCAATGTGCGCCCAGGAGTGATTCAATTCAAAAAACCTTGCACCTCCAAGAAGCAGAGAGGTATTTTTTGTATAAATCATTCCCATTAACACCATCTCCACCAAGAAAATTCCAAACAACTTAAATGCAATCATACATATAAGTATATAACAAACCCACATAATGGCACCAAGTTGTACATTTCAACAAAGAGAAGCAAACTTTTTAGGACAATAAACTTCACTAAAAAAAAGATCTATATCACATACCTACCATCAAAAGCAAGATAATGACATTAACAAATAGAAGAGAGATACATAAAGCAAGATTACCAGGATCCTTGATCTTTGATCTCTTCTTGGGCTGCAAAGGATACCAAACTGTGCCTAGGGACTTGTCGACGGTGTCGAATACCTGAGAAACAGGAATCTTAACACTGCCAATAAAATCATCATTAAAGTACTTATCTTCATTCAATACAGAAACAACAAGCTGGTTTTTCAAGTCTTCCACCTTGAAACTAAACTCCTCGCACCAAGAAGGGTTCAAGCACTTTTTCACCACTTTAGTCTTGAACCTTTGGTGTCCAACTTTTAATTTGACATACGGATCAGCGGACCCATTTGGATCCATGGCAGGTATGTTCCTGGCTTCAATCACACGTACTAACAGCTTCATATCCCAATCACCAAAATACGATATAAACCTATATGTGAAGAGAATCTCAATCGAATACAAATCATGAAAGTGGATTAACGTGAGCGGAAAGGGGGCACATTATAGTAAAAAATCAACCAAGTCAGCCAATTCAGCATAGGGGCAGGAAAAATGTTGACCTGAAAAGGAGAAAGAATTTATGAAACAAAAGAGGAAGGCAAAAGGGTATTGACGAATCTCAAGAGTCTTGAAAAGGGGTAATGGAATGAAGAAACAAAAACCCAGAACCAGAAATTTTGATTAAATATTATGGAGGATCGATCAAGCAAATTGAGTGGTAATTCAAGAAACAGCAGAAAATAAATGGCAAGAAAAACCTCTACTTGATGAGGGATTTGAAAGAAGAAAAGAAGACGATTGATGAAAGGGATGATGGAGGAGGAGGAAGAAAGGGGGGATGGTTGAATTTTTGCAGCAGACGACGGAGAAAAGACTTCGTGAATTTATTTTTCTTCAGATGAAAATAAAAATTGAAACCATAATATTCCATTTAGTTATTTATTTTTATTATTATTATTATTATTATTATTATTATTATTATTATTATTAATATGTTTTTCGTTATTTACTTATTAAGCATTTATTTGTAATTCAAATACGATTGCGCGTATTTTTTTTAAACATTTGACTTTTTTGGGAAACTTCTGCAGCCATCTTTTTCTGTTTATAGTTCGTTCACCAAATTTAGTATTTGACAGCATATATTTATCAATTATAATTTATCCAACCCCTTTTTTTTTTTGTTTAAACTAAAGTGGTTACAGATATAGTTACAAATATACAATCAATTTATTAAAATCATGACAAAAAGACATTAATAATATAAAATTAAAGTCTCTCTAATGGGTAAATCCTAAAACCGTTCTAAATTGTTTGTATCAGTTTAATTCAAATCCATCGTGTCGGTGATTATTTATCAATAGTTCATTTTTGGTTTAGACCAAGGCGAAGTCCAACCCAATAGCAATGGTAGGATCTGTCCTAAATTGACCCGGATTACAGTCTAAGGTGTCGTTTGAATCATTGGAATTTGACATTATAAGATTAGAAAATGATAGAATTTTGATATGATAAGATTTGAAAATGAAGAACTAAAAAATGAAAGGATTATTGAAAGCTATGTTTAAGAGGTCATATAATAATTGTGGTTGAGGAGGAGGATAAAAAGAGGATGTTGGAGGAATACCAAATGCTAAATGAAATTAGATTCCTTTCTTTCTTTTCAACCAAACATGGTATGTAAGAATTTTGAAATCTAAATCCTAAATGGGGTGTTCAAATCCTTCAAACCAAACGCACCCTAATTGCTTTGATTAAAATTACAATTTCATTATTATACACTAGTTAATTAACCGGTGTATTACACGAATAACTTTAATAAATCTTTGTTTCTTAAAACTATATAAACTTAAATTTAAAATATAATATTCAAACTTTTAATACTAATTTGATCATTCATCAGAATTATTGACCATTCACAATACTTATTTGATCATTTACTGCATTTATTCGACTGTTTATCAGACTTATTTGACCATTTATCACAACACATTGATCATTCACTAGTGTTATATGAATATATGATCATTCACAACAATAAGTTTCTTTCAAGCATTTCATCGAACATCTTATTAAATCATCATGTTTCAAACATCTGGAAGTTGAATTCGAGAAAATGGAGAAGATGTTTAATTGATACTTAATTGCATGAATTCTTCAAAAAAAAAACTAAGTTCAATTATTTTTTTTGGTGATGAAGATGGAAATGATTCTCAAAATATGTCAATGCATGAAGAATCTTATGAAATAATTATTAATTACCTTGACTGGTTTTTAAGAGATGATCATGCCATTTTTCTTGTTTCTTGATCGAGCGTCTTTTAAGTGGTATGCTTAGTACGCTGGATAGATGAACACGATGAACACAATACATAGATGAATTTGTTTATTTTTTGTTAAATCTGTCTTTTTTGAATACGATGCTAGATGAACATGATGAACGATAAAATGCATTGATTTCTACCATCTTTTTTGAATTTGTGTAATTTTTGTTAAATTTGGAAGTGTATAATTTGAATTTATTTAGCATTTATTATTTGATTATTTGTTAAAATATTAAACTTAATGAGGTATGCACATTCCCCAAAATGTCATTCCTTATTTGTTTCTGCAATGCACAAGACGCATAAAATTATCCAACTATTTACCATTTTGTCATTAATCTAATCCATACATTTTTTTGATCTAATGGATAATATAGATTCTTTTGAATTCGATGCATAAAAGTTCTCCGCTAAACATATCTTTCTATGTGTGTATACATATATTAATATTATTTTTGTATATGTATATAGTGCTATCTAAATATTAAAAGATTTAAATTGATTTTCTAAACAATGAAAAAGACACATTAATAAAAAAATTTAAATGTCATTTTCCTTCTTTCAATATGTACATTCTTTTTCGTTTTGGTAGAAAAATAAGAAAGAATAAAATTTATTAAACATTCTTGTATCAATTTAAGAATTAAGAAAATAAATATTAATTACAAAAATATACCATAATTTTTTTTGGCTATTTGGTGTAACAACCCAAGATTCACATTTTGATTTTGGTTGCTAGTTTTCTTTTCTGCATTTCAAGTTAAGATCCTATTTAAAATCTCTTCATAATATTGAAATCTCGCTTAATATTTGATTGTTTCAACTAAACATACAGTCACTCTTTGTAGTTCGGTTTGTCTTTGTAGTTCGGGTTTTTTCTTTTTCTTTTGTTTTTTACGCTTCTTACACACAAATTTAGAAGTTTTTTTCGGTTGAAATAAATTATGGGTATTACTTCATGTACCATACTCTACAACACTTAATCTTTAGGTCAATTAACCTATATGACTTTCAATGAATAAAAGAAAATATACACCGAATCATAAACAACAACCTGTTAGAAAGAAAAAGCCATAGATTATTGCGTTTAAAAAAGTATGCTCTAATTTTTTTTTTGCTCATTTTGATTTTTGACTTTAATATCATCGAACGGTCGAACCAAATCTAGTGCAATCACAAAAAGAAGAAGAGCGAGCCACTCAGATGGAATATTGTTCGTTAATCACTACGCTATAACTTACAACATTATTCATTATTGTTCTTCCTTCTTCTTCTCCATCTTGGCGACTGGCTTTCAAGTTCATGGATTCAATACCACCTTTGCCTTCTTGCCAACCTTTATCCCCCACCAACGTTCGTCATCTCTTCGATTCAATCGATGCTTTCCTCTTCGACTGCGATGGTATCTTTATTTATTCTTCCGATATCTTTGCCTTTATGAATTCAAAACTTAACCCACCATTTTATTCTTGTGTTTTTTTTTCCATTTCATTTTCTGAATGAATGCAGATATGTTTATGGTTTTGATGATTAGGTGTAATTTGGAAGGGAGATACACTAATTGATGGCGTTCCAGAAACATTGGAAATGCTTAGGTCCAAGGTCGTAACTTTCTCTGTAATTGCTTCTTGTTTCTATTTCTCTAATTTCCTATTTTTGAATCGTATTATTGGTAACAATCTTTTACAAGATCGAAATTGACCTGTTAAGGATTCGATTGAAAATTAATAATAATAATAATAACTTCTGATTATGGTGCTTCAAGTTAGATTCTTTATGTACCTTGGAGTTAATTAGTTAGTTTATTACAGGGAAAGAAATTGGTTTTCGTGACCAACAATTCATCAAAGTCTAGAAGACAGTATGCTCACAAGTTCCAGTCTCTTGGAATCTCAGTTACTGAGGTTTTGTTATGTTTCATTACCTGATAAAATCTTCATATAGATAGTTGGAATGTGTTGTTTACTGTTTACAAATGCAATGCTCAAACTCCTTGTGTTTTCAGGAGGAGATATTTTCGTCATCATTTGCTGCAGCTATGTACTTGAAAGTCAATAAATTTCCTCCAGAGAAAAAGGTTAAAATTTGTAAATTCTTAAGCATTGATGTGTTTGGTGTGCTGGAACCCCGGGTAATTGAAGGGGAAAGACATCCAGTTTTAATTGCTTACATATTCTAATTTCTTGACAAAATCTAATTTGTTCTTTCTTCATTTCGTCTTATAAATTTTTACTAAAGTATGTTCCAATATGTACTGATTTCAAATTATCTCATAGTTGTTAAGGTTCTATTGATTTAAATATTTACTAGATGTTTGATGTTGGTGCAGGTGTATGTAATCGGTGGGGAAGGCATATTAGAAGAGCTGAAACTTGCTGGTTTTACTGGCCTTGGTGGTCCTGTAAGCTTTCTCAGTTTCTTTAGCTCACACCAAGTTTCAATTTATGGACAATGATGTTGGACTCTTGGTCTTGTTTTGACTTCTACAATTTTTCTTATATGCTATGCTTGTTTGGGCAATTGTTTCAAATATTTAAAAAATAGGATCCGGATAAAGTGTCTACCTCCTCAAACATACTGCCTTGCTTCTGAAACATGAAGATTAAGACCATTTTACCGAAAAAAGAGAAGGTATAGACGGATTTTGTAGTTTCTAACTAGTTGTACACTACAACTCAGTTAAGAGGGAAACATTAATTTACAAACACTTGCATCCTTAACCCTTGCAAAACCTAGGAACCTTGATGTATCTGGAATGTACTTTTTTATAAACATAAAAGATGTGATATGTATTACTATTCTCCCGATATTCAATAGAAGTTGCCAGGATAAAAGATTAAAAAAAAAAAACAAAAACGTCTGCTGTTAAGGATTTATTTTCATGGTTCCTTAAGTATGTGCATGCATAGGTTGAGTTTCCTTTTTTATTTAAATTATTTGAAATAAAGAAGTACTTGTTAGCTCCCAGAATTCAGTTGATCATTTAACTCAAAAAAAACTTTGAACGTGGCCATATGTTTGGAAAGGAGAGAGTACCATGGAAGTTTCTCCTACCTTACATAGGCTCATTAGTATTTAAAAACTGAATTTGAACATCGTCAAGTTAATAATTGGACCTGTTAACCAACCAATGAAAACCTTTTATCATATTATAATGGTTGCGAGGTTAATTATCAATTATCAGATGATCAATAATCTCTCAGTTTTTAGGGTTGTATTATGGTACACTGTTCTACAAAGTTAACTCTGATAAATTTTTGTTATTCCTTTTTGTTCTTTATTCAAATTATAATCGACAAAAATGTACATGATGTCTTTTACACTACTTAATATATATGCATCTGCAGGAAGATGGGAAAAAGAGTGTGCAGCTTAAAGCAAACACTCTCTTCGAGCATGATAAGAGTGTAATGTAACATCTTGTTCTTCATTTTATACGATTAGCTTTTCCTACTTAATAGTATTTCAACACAAGAAGCTTTTTAATTTCATGATGCCAGGTTGGAGCTGTTGTGGTTGGAATTGATCCGTATTTGAATTATTACAAACTACAGTAAGATACCTCAGAATCTCAGATATTCTGGTTGAAGTTGTACCAATGAAAACTGCTCTAGTTTACTAGTTATAAATGGAAGTGGTGTGTAATGTGCAGGTATGGAACTCTTTGCATTCGTGAGAATCCAGGATGCATTTTCATTGCTACAAACCGTGATGCCACCGGGAATATGACTGATCTACAAGAATGGCCAGGTAACATTCCCTCACGGTTTGATTTTGCTAACTTAACCTCAACACAGTAGTAACAAATTAAAGCTAATGTTGTGATTCTCCAGGAGCCGGGTGTATGGTTGCTGCGATTTGTGGCTCAACGCAGAGAGAGCCTATTGTAGTTGGAAAACCATCAACCTTTTTGATGGACTTCTTACGGAAGAAGTAAGTAGTGAATATGACTGATGTTGGCTTTTAGTATCTGGTAATTACTGTGGAAATATGGAGTGCTAATTCTCTTACAATCAACCCCTTCTGTTTACTTGCTAATATACGAATTTCATTATGATGATATACAAGTTGACTTAAATCATTGACCCGCAGATACGACATTCCTACATCTAAAATGTGCATGGTGGGTGACAGATTAGACACTGACATTTTATTTGGACAGAATGCTGGGTGCAGAACTCTACTTGTTCTTTCAGGTCCACAACTTTTTCATGTTAAAACTGTTTTCTGTAAAGTTGTATGCTTTTTTACTTCTATTTAGCTTTAGATGTTGCATAGTCACAGCACAGAGTTGATTGTTTTTTAATATGTTAATGATGCTTTGTAGGTGTGACAAACCAGTCAATGCTCAAAGATCCCTCAAATGATATCCAACCAGATTTTTACACAAACCAAATTTCAGATGTATTTGATCTACTAAAATCATGAACCATCATGATAATTATTAAGAGAATGAAGAAGAAATAATGCTACAGGGTTGAATGTTGTCTTCTCTTATGTTATGAAACTAGAAACTAGCGATACTCGCAGGTAGCAATGGCTTCTTTAATGCCTCAAGTAGAGGCTGATGATTGCTCTTGTACTATCTAACATTTAAATTTGGAACTTTCTGATTCATGGTGTATTTAGAATTTTAATTGTTGATTACAACTTACAAAGTTGTTCTGGATGTTCAAGAAGATCAACAAAAAGAAAAGGAGGAAAAACCATTTGACTGAAGAAAAGTTGAAAGAAGATGTTAGCAAGAAAGAAGGAAAGAGCAAGATAGCATATTAGCATGTAAAGAGAACAAATGGCCTTCAAATTTTCTTACTTGAATGGAAAAATAACCCATTATTGACAACTCAATCAACATTGGCTGGATCCCAAATGGCACACTGTTGACAAAGGTTTTATGTTCCACCATAAAAATGTGTTATATTCTTCACATTGATGGAAGACCAGGGGCGGAGGCACTAGTAACAAACGGAAAGGAAAAGCCCCCGACGATTTCACATCTTGTAATAGAAAATACATGAGCAACCATCAGGGCTTGCCCTGGTGGCCACCACCAAAGGTGGGAAGGCTTGCCTCTAGGAGAGGTCACGGGTTCAATCCCTGACATTGGTGAATCTAATCTAACTTTGGGTGTAATACTAACAACTAACTAGCCTTTAAAAAAAAAAAAAAAAATACATGAGCCTCATCCCATTCTTGGAAAGGCTCTCAGCACTGACAATAAATTATAATAAAAATTGGCTCAATGTGAATTTTTTTTCCCAGTTACAGAGCAAGCAAAGAATGAAAGTACGAGAGATAAATGATATTAAAATCTGCATGGACCCACCGCAATCCACACCCAATTATATTATATTATATTATATTATAATAATAACAAAGTAAATGTTACTGTTCATAAGCTATTCATAGCAACAGTATAACTAAAATACTAATATATACAACTTTGTGTAACATTTTAAAGAAAAAATTTGTAGCTCATATGGTTAGGGTGTTGTTTGTGATGAGAGAGATCTTGAGTTCAATCCATCTTGCCTCCAAGAATATTGTTATTAATATTAACTAAATTTATTTTTTACATGTTGAGTTAAAAACTAATATATTTTTATTTTAAAATATTGCTTTGACATAAATTAAACTAATTTACTATTAAACATTTTATTTTCTAAATATATTTTTAAGAAAATATATCTTCTTTCTTCACGAATGTTTGAATAATAATGGTCCTGTGTTTTATACACTACCTCAAATACAATTGTATAATTATTATTATTTATATGATTTGTTTAGTTCCTCCAAACTTCAAAGTCAATTATGTGTACATAAAACAGATAACGTGAGACAATGATTAATGTCGATGAATGGTTATTATGTTCATGAGTGTATGGAATTCTTTTTACAAATATTGTATAAATATTTTTTTGATGTTTAATAATAATTATGCAATTGTATATCTATTTTTATTTTATATTGCGATCACTTTTTTTATTTGTACCAGATATTTTAAAGTAAAAAAAAAATTTGAAGTTACTTTATATAGGTTATTTTTCGTTATTATTAATAATAATTTACTTAATAAATTAAATTTTAATTGATGTTGTTGATTAATACTAAATGAAGCTGTGATGGATAACAAATTTCAAATGGACAGAATTGTATGGACGTGAAAAAGTTTTAAAAAAACAAGAAAAATAGAATATTTTGTTGACTTTTATTCCTTTTCATATTTTTTTAATTGGCATTGATATGTTTTAATCTTTTTCAACATACTTTGGAATCGAAAGACTGTGGTGGTGTGAACAATTTTGGAATCGCACGTTGTATTCAAAGTCAATAACGCATCATTTCAAAAATTGTAATATATTTAATAGAAATAACATAGCATTTTGCTTCAAATATCAAATATGTATGTCAATATGTTAGCTTTATATATTTTAATATTTTTCGTATGACATTAAACCCCGCCGCGAAGCGCGGGCAAATTTCATCGTTAAAAAGAAGAACAAACCAATGATCTAATTTAAGTTAATTTTTAAAAGTCATGTTAATAATATATTTTTTTGGATACATTGATTGAATGTTTTTTAGATATTAAATTATTAATTTATACAACAACAATATTAATTTAGATCTATTCTAAGCATTTAAATTCTTATTAATAATCATAATTTTTACATTAGAATTTATCATTCTCATTTTATTTCTAATTCAAAATTTATATGTAGCTAATTATGGTTTGTTTAATTATATAAACACACACACTTTTTGTCGTTCGATAATAGTTCTTTTAAATAAACCCAAATTTATTAACTCATCCAAGAAATAAAATTGTTTTTAATCAATCCTAATATAATATTTATCCAAAATTTAGGATGCTACAATATTATTATTAAAAAGGAGAGGTTCAACCATTTCAATGGATGGAATTTACATTCCTAACCAATTAGAATGTATGTATTTGATAAGTTGAATATAAAAATAATAAAAATATAATGGTAGATTTAATTTTGTAATTTGAATTTTCTTTTGAAGCTAGAGCTCAAAATCAAATATGGTTTCATTGAAATAATTCTCAAACTGACAAACCCGGTCTAATCCTCATGTATTGAAAAAGTCATAACCATTAAAACACCTTCATAAAGCGTATGTTTGGCACGACTAACTGGAGCTGTGAGTTAGATCTTTTGAGAGCTGTAACTTTTTAAAAGAGTTGTAGCTTTTAGTTTTTATAAATGTGTTTGGTAAAAGTAACTGTAGCTGTAGCTTTTAGTATTAAATGACATTAAAAGACATTGATCTTTTTGATTGATAATGAGTTGTTACAACTCATCTCCCATAAAAAAAGATGGATATACAAACACCAAATAAGAAAAAGATGAACATATGATCTAGTGTTCACAAAATACATACACTTTAAGAGCATATCTACTGTGATTTTACAAATCGAAGAATACGAAGTATTCCAACGTTTTTTCCAGGCAAGTTGTGTTAACTTCGGCAGTACATACTGCTTGGATTGTTGTACCCTGGGAAACAGACCCGAATTTGTTTTAACGATAACATGTCAAACACGAGCCTCAGCTTTCCATTTCCGTACTGTGATTTTATTTCCAGTTTGTTATTTCAATTTCGTTGCAATTTACTTTTCTGTTAATTATTTTCGTATTGTAATTTAAATTATAGAATTGTTATTTTAATTTAAATTCTTATATTTTATAATTGGTATCAAGAGCATTAATTTTTTACGTATGAAAATCCTACAATCATTTGAAAATAGAGAAAACTCATCAACTGTTATTTTTAAACCTAAACAGTAAAAAACCCATCTTGATAATCAATAAAAACGAGTATATTTTATATAATTATAAGGACATTTTATTTTAATAATAAAATTAAGGCATTACCATTAAAAAAATTAATAATGGCTAAATTAAAAGAAATAAAAATTATTACGTGTTTCTAATAAAAACCTCTAAAAAGAATAAAAATGTATGATTGAATGTTGAATGTGATGCAAGTGGTCTTCATACATAGCATATATTTATCATTTGCACGTCAATTGATTACTTAGATTTGGAAACATGTGTTTATGACATTTTTCATGTTAATAATGTGCTAGGGACATGTCATAATATAATCGAACGGTGCTTATTTTCTCAATAATTTTTAACGTATGTTATAATTATAATAAAATATTATTATCAACAACTAGTTTTATTAACTCACCAACATATATATTTTTAATAATTTTTTATATAAGATATATATGAACTCAAAACTAAAATTACAATACATAAATAGTATTGTTACTTTTAATAACTATAATAAATTTTGATGAAAATATAATGTTTTGTTAAACAAATTCTTTATATGTATATAAATTGTATGTGTTCAAATATAGTTAAAACTTAACAAAATATATAAACTTGACATATTATATGTATTAATTAAATTAATTTGTTAAGTTTTGTTATAACTCTGTATGGAGTTTTTTCTCTACCTAATGGATTAATACATTGAACATTTGTATTTATCTGGATATTAACTTCATAAAATAATTAAATTAAAATAGATAACACGTTAAATTATATATATTTCGTCATTTATAATCACAATGAACATACACAGTTTATATAAATACAAATTATTTAAATTAAAATGTATAAATTAATACATATATATGGATAAAATTTGACTAAATTTATAAGTATTTACATGAAGTAGTATAGTAGAGACAATAGATAAATAAATTAAATGTATAGATAGTTATAGTTTTTATAAATGAAAAATAAATAAAAAATATTTCAATATATATTTAAAATTAATATGTATAATAATAATAATAATAATAATAATAATAATAATAATAATAATCATAATCATAACAATAATTAACAAAAATACAACATTTAAATTTAGTTAATACAGGTTATTTTCATTTATTACTACCTAGTAATGTAAATACTTAATTATTATAAAATAATAAAACTAATACTAGTAATGATAATATCAAATAAATAATAAAAAATACAACATATTTAAAAAAAAAAACTCATTACTTCAATTAAATTTTAATATTAATAATTAGAAAATATTATAGATAAAAGAATAAAAAATTATTAATGAAATGAATTGAAAAAAATAATCTGATTAGGAAAGAAAACTGAAATAAAGTGAAAGGACAAAATCGTTATTTTTAAAAATTCACTGGAGAAAGGAACTAAATACATAATAATGCGCAACTATACTATAATTGCAATTCCATCGTGAAAATGACAATAATCATAATTGTGTATAAGCACATGACGAAAATTGTAATTTACCCTTCTTTTTAATTTAAAAAATATGAGTTGTATTTGTTTATTGTTTAATAATAATAAATTATATTTATCTTTTCTGCTAACACATGAAAACGACACACACAGAAATCTAATGTTTTCATTTATTATATAAGATGATAATAAAATTATGAAAAAATCAAAATATGATACATCGAGAGATTGACATGTTACAACTTTTGTTATTCTTTATCATATATAAATATAAAGATAAATATATGAATATTTATCTTATAAGTTAGGATTGAAGTCACACAATACCAACATATTTTTTTTTTCAAATTTATCCATATGGTAAATGAACATTATTTTTTTTACCAATATGATACATGTATTTTGATTTGTATTCCAATAGAGTCCGGTTAAAAATCCGACTCTAATTGTATGAAAATTTGGGCTCTATATGCAAATGTATTGTTGGAATAAAAAATTAAAGTAATGAGAAAAAAAATTTCGATATATATATAAAAAAGTATGATGATAGTGTACAACTTCAATTATAAATAAAAAACATTTCTATCATTCTGTAATTTAAATTGTGTTGGTGGCTGTAATAAAGCAATTGTACCTTTGTTGAATTGAATGATTTCTTATCCTATTAATCTCATCAACAACCCACCTCCATGGATGAGAAATGTCAAGATCTCAACCAATTTTGACCTCTTCTTTTTGTTTTTTTAAAAATCCAAATATAAATACCATCAATTATCAATAATAACAATAAAGAAAGCAACAAAAATGGGTGTGTCTCAATGTCGCTGTGTGGAATTTGACGTTTATAACAAATGGGTCAAAATAAAACGTGACATGTCTAGAGAAGAGAGAGAGAACTCATTTCCGAGAAAGTTCGTCATTCATATATAGCTTTAGCAGAAGAGAGAGAGAAAGTGATGACCCATGAAAGATTGAAAGCTGTGGTCTGTGTACTGACTTGACATTAACGACCACAAAGCTTCAATCTTTCAAAGTAAATTTGTGATCTTTCTTCACAAAACTATCTGATTCTGATCTATATTTTTTGAATTGTAATAACTAAAGAAAGCTGAAGCAATGGGTCTTGCTTCCCAAGAAGCAATCAATCAGTTCAAGGCTTTGATGGACCAAGGTGTGTTTGTTTCTGCAATTGTTTGGTTATGTTTTTGGTGATCTTGTTCTTAGCTTTATGATTTACTAATTTCGACTTTTTGGGGGAAATTCTGGGCAGTTGACGAGCCTCTAAAAAGAACATTCAAGGTTTTGCCAACTTTCTCCTTTACTACTATACCCTTTTTAGATCTATATCTCCAAATTTCTTAGTATTGTTGTATGCATACAGAAGTTGGATTTCTTTTCCATTTGCTATTTATATATGGAAGCCGGTCTTTTCCTATCATCTTCTGCGATACTTGCTGCTGCTCCATTTCCTCATAGATTTGAAAATGCCAGAAGAAAATACTCAATGTTCATATCAATATGGTAGATTTTCTGAGTGGGGCGGTCTCTGTGTTCTCATAAATAGGCAGATTCTTTTGTGACATATCTACCAAACTTTGAATAAATGATCCAAAATTGGAAACTTTAGCTAGTTGTCACAGAATTACAGATTCTTTATATGAATCTCCTGATGGGCTGATGGCATGCTATACAGCTATAGTGTATTGTTTACAGGAATTTCTTCTTTGTGTAAAGAAAAGGTTTACTACTTCTGTTTCCAAGTTTGTGACTAGATTGAGATTGAGCATTAATGGTGGTGCCCCAATTTTGTTAATTCTAGATGGCTGTTAGGTTGTGCTAAAACTCAATATCTTCTTGTGATTAAGAGCTGATGTGACCATTTCCTTGTATATCTACAGAATGTTCATCAGGGTTATGTAGTTGAAACTTTGGAGCGATTTCTTAAAGCAAGAGAGGGCAATGTTACCAAAGCCCACAAGATGGTTCATTCCATGACCTTTATATTTAAAAATTATTAATCGTGCTAAATCTTTTCTTTTACCCGAACTGACGATTGATTCTTGTGTGAAATTACAGTTGGTTGATAGCTTACAGTGGAGGCTGCAAAATGGGATAGACGACATATTAGCTGTAAGTGTCTCCACTATAATTGCCAGCATGATGCTACATTCGGATACTTGTAGAGTGGCTAACAAGTTTTCTTGAGCAGAAACCCATAATTCCTGCAAATTTCTACCGAGGGGTGCGTGATTCACAGCTAATAGGAGTATCGGGGTACACAAGAGAGGTTACATTTCTTCATTCAGAATCTTTTCATCATTCACATTCATGTCTATTTGTGGTCATCAACGTCTCAATGTCATCTACAACAGGGCCTCCCAGTGTTTGCTATTGGCGCAGGTCTCAGCACGTTTGACAAAGCATCCGTAAGACTTTACTAGGACTGTTTATCAATTAATTCCATTTTATTCATCTCTTATTGGTAGATGAAACAGCAGGTGGTTCCATGTGTTGACTTGCTTCTATATTTGATCCTGTTATTGATTGCAGATCCATTATTATGTGCAATCACACATTCAAATTAATGAATATCGGGATCGTGTGCTTTTGGTGAGAAGAATATTAAATGATTTAGGTTTTATTTTACAATATGATTCATCTCTTATAATGCCAGTTATTTACATGCTGAATTCATTGTAGCCAGCTGCAACAAAAAAGAATGGAAGATATATCGGCAAGTGCGTCAAGGTTTTAGATATGAGTGGCCTAAAGCTTTCTGCGTTGAATCAGATAAAGGTACATTGTCTTGTGAAACTTGTTTGTTTAAAAGCACATGTATCGCACCTATTAACATATGTATGTATGTATGTATATAAGTTATAAAACTATCGACTTATTAATTGATTAAAGGATTAGCAGATAAGTTTCTAAGAAGCTGACACAGATGGCCGCCCCTCAACTATTGTTTAACTAACAAGTATTGTACCATGGGTTTAAACATCACATCGTGGGCCCAACTTATGGTATTTCATACCAATGTAATCCATATCATTGCAGAAGACCCCAAAGGCCCCTACACCTTTTTAAATCTAAAGTTGACCAAAAAATACAGAAATCCATGCATTACAAAAATTGTTAGGGGCCGGGGATATAGTGTGCATTTAGGGATAAAAAAAATATGAATTAAAATCCGGTAATCAGGATTGAACTATTGATCTTTCACCATTGCAGCTGCTGACAACGATCTCAACTGTCGATGATCTCAACTACCCAGAGAAGACGATCACATATTACATAGTAAATGTTCCATATGTCTTCTCAGCTTGTTGGAAGGTCAGCCCAATTCTATTATTACCATGTGGTTCCCATGGTTTACCAGTAGCTATCAAGATATCTAGTAACTTTGTTCGAATAAAAGCCGAAAGCATGACACTAACTTGTAAGAAGACTATAAACAATTTTTCGTGTGTCACATATGCAGGTTGTGAAACCACTCCTGCAGGAACGAACAAAGTTAAAAGTTCGAGTGTTGCAAGGTGGTGGTCGTGACGAGCTGTTGAAGGTAAACTTGTTCAACCATAATCATGGGTCTCTAGTAAATTGCAACAGCTAAATTTTGGTGTTGTATCTTATGGTAGATAATGGACTATTCTTCCCTGCCTCATTTCTGCCTGAAAGAAGGATCAGGCTCGGGCTCGGGCTCGGGCTCTTCTCGTCATTCTGTTGGTGACTGCTACTCATTGGACCATCCTTTTCATCAAGAACTTTACAGCTACATGAAGCAGCAGTCAGGGATTAAAGAACCTATAGAACCAGCAAAGCAAGGATCGGTACATGTGGAAGTGCCCTTGGGAGACCCTAAAGAGGCAGAGTTATGCAGAACCTTGGAATCCGAGTTGAAGAAGCTTCGAGGCCAAAAAAGTCTATCAGGGTCATTACAGAATGTGAAGATCAGTGACTAAGATCTCGGTGATATTATGAGAAGATCAGTGACTAGTATGTTGTGTACTTTATATCCTAGGCTTCACCACTAGTAGCTTTGGGAGATGTTATATGAATGTGTAGAAGTAGACCTATCTATATGCATATAATCTAATCATATATGCTGCTGAAAATGGCTGATCATCAACAATTTGGAGCTAACATGTAATCAGATCTCACCCTTTGGATGGATCAGTGTGTAATAGACTACTTTTAGGTAGGTAATTTCATGCAATAGAGATGCTTTAGCAATAGACATAATAAAATGCCTCTCATCATCCTACTGCTGTCTGCTTGTATAACTCAATGAGCGTTTTTTCACATATGTATTTTACTGCATTATTCGAGTTATGCTTAATGCGGCATGATAACATTCAACTTCACCATCATTTTTGCCTGAGACTACTTTCACCGTCCAAATTCATACGAAATCCCATGCTTAGGTAATACAAGAATCACCGACACCCAGACAATGACAGAGAGAAATTACACTATCGATCTATCACTTTGATGATATACTGTCGTTAGTTTATACATGAAGAAAGGCAGCAAAAATCTACATAAGCAAAACAAAAGAATAGAGCCATAGCCACCACATCATGTCAACTATATCTATCTGTACATCCAACATTGTAAAAAACAAACCGTCATCAAAAGAAGCATACATCACTACTAACTGCACATACAGCTTCAGCTCCAACAGTGCTACACACCATATTTCCACGATGCTTTCCCATTTATTGGTGTAACAATTGGTCGTAAAATAAAGTCATCATTTTCATTGTTGCCTACGCCATCATTATGATTTTTTAATCAAAACCTATTTGCTTTCATCTGTTTTCCTAACATGAGACTTCCATACACCCTGCATCCAGAAGAACCAGCAATTTCTCAATTAATTGGGTGAAAGAAATGGGAATATGGGAAAACAGGATGAAAAGATGAAGATGAGTACAAGAGGCATGTCATCAGAGAACTCAGAATCGTGAGCAGCTGAACTTTCTCTATGATCTGTTGCCTGATTCTCAGCATCTTCCTCACTACAACCTAAGCCTGATCTGTTCCCTTCCTCAGCAGAGTCTTCCCTTGTTGAACTCGGCGACTGTTTCTCTTCTTCATCAGATCTTGACACATCACGAGGACTTCTCTCTACATTATCAGTTTCATTCTGCCCAGAATCAGGTATTTCCTTAGAGGACTCATTATCCCTGAAGCTATTTTCTGCAGGTTTAGCTAGCTTCTCCTCGCCTGACTCCTGCTCGTCTACTGAATTCCCACCCTCTCTATCACTTTGCTCTTCCTCTACACAAACACAGACAATACGTGAACTTAAAAACATCCAAGGAATCCAGAGACAAGCTCAAATATCAATAAGGGTGTGTTTGGCTCGCGGAATAAAATTTGAAGGAATTGGATTTTAAATTAGTCTGTTTGGAAATCCAAATTAAAAAGATAATGAGTTAACTTCTATTTATATCCACCAAATCTTTGTTTAAAGGTTTGTCATTCCTACCCAATTATAAATGAATATAGATTCCAACTATTCACAACACACCCTTAGCCAACCCTAAAAAGTATATTTGGACCCCACCAAACACACAAAGAACGAGAATTTTAATTCCAATTCGCTGAATTTAATTCCACGAGCTAAATGGACCCTAAGAATCAGGTGATGCCAACCAATAAATTTGGAGCTTGTGAGTAAGGTCCCTCTCTAAGAGCCAGACCACAGGTTATTTGTTTATAACTCTTCTATAAAAAACAGTAGAACATGAAAACAATCTGCATGTTGCACTTGAATGGATACTTAAATGTGTTCTACTCACTTAAGTAAACAATCTACCAAGATATGAACCAGAAGGTAAACAAAGTACAAGGAGTACAGGGAACCGACTGGTCAGTTCTGGGAAATCATCCTTACACAAGAAGGAAAAGAACTTTACCTGTGTCCAAATTATCAACTTTGGAGAACGTGGCACGCTCATGCTCAGACTCGCTCTCACTCTCAGGCTCATGTTCTGTCATCTCAGGATCCTCTTTTCTTTCTACTTCCAAATAGTCAGGAGATTTCTGGGAAACCACTTTTCGTCTTTGCTTCATATTTTTTCTTGGGGTTCTTTTGCCTCGTACCATAGATGATGGAGATCTGCCATCCCATTAAGACTTCAATAATAATTATTTCTTGGAAAACTAACTATATTGCAGCTTCTTACTTACATGTCAGTTAATTTCTTCAATTTCTTGGAATTATTTGAAACTTTCATCTTCTTACTAGACCTGCAAAACAGTCAAGATACACTTAAATCCTTAGGCAATGAGCTCCAAAGATGTTTATCATATAAGATAAATTTTATAAACTCATAACAAAAAGAACACCATTTTGCAACTGAACAGATTTACAAAAAAAAATCCACTAATGTCACCAGAAAATTTCATTAATTAAAATGCAGTACTCACCCTTTTTCAAAGCGTGGACTCTTTAACAATCTATCCCGCTGTAAAGGTGAGTTAAACAAAATCAGTAAAATCAACCCTCTGAACTATAAGCATATGATGATAAGTTAATGACGCATCACACCTTTGTAGGCTTGGGACTGTTGCCAATGAGCTCCCACAGCTCCTTGTCCAAACGTAGCACTTCAACATCCCCATCGTTGTATAACACCTTCACCATGATAAAATTTGTGGAAAATGAGATGAAATAAGGCACAACTTTAAATCAACTATTACATTATAGAAAGGTGGAAACGATAGATGAAATCAAATCAAACAAGCATGACCAGGCAGCTCACCACATGTTTTTTCTTTTGATGGTCATAAGACTTCACCAACCCTTCATAAAACCTGCAAATCATCAATTGACACTTAACAACATTTCTCATCATTATAATATGTTTAACACCAGTTGCTGATGTTAGAACCATCAACAGGTGATACATCTTTTGACAAGAAGGATATTGGCTTCATAATAACAATGGATGAACAATCACAGATGCAGTCATGCAACAAATCAACAAGTCAAATCCTACATAACTAAAATGCTTGATTTAGCAAGAAATAGTATCAGACATTTTTATATATTGCTGAGTGAATACGCAACATGGAATATCTTTTTTATATAGAAGAGAAACTCACTCCTCATCCATAGGCCACCAAACTTTTATTCTTTTGCCAATCAAGTCAGTGGTGTGGCTTTCCCTTTCCTTTGATGTGCCCTGGAGAGAAGAACAGGTCATGCCGGAAATGGCAATTCATGATATTTATTAGTTATCTCTGATTTTGAATAATTAAAAGCATAAAGATCATGGGAAAAGAATTGTATCTATAAATGCAGGACGAGAGCTTGATAGAAGCACCATTAGAACAACAGCAAAATGTTAGCAATTAGTAACTTGATACGATTCAGAATTGTCAAGAATGAAAAGGACTTGTCTATCCCACAGTTTCTATCAGGTAGAGACTAGTAAGGAACAATGTTGATTCAGTAAAAGTGATACAGAAGACCATGTGATTGGGGTCCCTGTGAAAGCAATATACAGAAGGTTGAAACAGTCAATTCGCCCATACCTTTGCTAATTTTGCAATACTTCTTCGTTTCCGCTTCCTGACAGATCCCGACTTGCGATTACCATCGGTATCCATATGTTTTCGGAGCTTCTGCATTAAAAAAACTAGGCATTAGCAAATGAAAGAAGATTCTGTGAGCATCCATAAGCTGATGAGATTACCTCCAAGTCACTGTCACCAGCATTCCAATGTCCTTCTGTTTGTATATGACCTCTCCCATCTAAGTCGGTGAATTCAATATGCTCTCCTCCCCCATAGGGTTTGTTTTCTGAAACACTCTGAGGATCGCCGCTCATTTTGATGTTATCAAAAGCCGACAATCCCTTTGTGCCACTCTTTGGTAATGAAGACTTGTTATGACCTTTTGAAGATGACCTCTGACGTTTGGTTATAGAGAGATTTATCGATTCGCTAGTTTTTGTTATTTTTCTCTTTCGCTTTTCATCAGCATTAGGTTTTTCATGACCATTGATAGAATCAAACTTAGTCGATACACCTGAATTATCCAAATTCATTTCTCTTACCAACCCCAAGATGTCAACATTATTATTATTATCATTTTCTGCAGTTGCTGGGGTAGATCCATTTTTCAATGCCTTTCTTTCCTTTGCTCCTTTAGCTTTTAGGCGTTTCAACATTTTTCCAATGGGCACCTCGTTTCCATCTGTTTCACTGTCCTTCAGAGCATCATCCTCAATAGTATTTGATGGAACCTGGTAGTAACAATAATATATGCACAAACATCACAAAATTGGTTGCATGTGAAAGCACTTTGTTAGGTCCTGCACCTCTGTTAATCAACTTTTAGATCATTATCATGTGAACTCCTATGATAATAATAATTATAAGCAGTAATAACATACACTTTCGTTAGCTTCCAAGTTAAGAGACTCAAAGTGAGCAATAGCACTAGCTTCACCCAACCATGTCTGGCCTTCAATGACCTGTTATATTGCAATACCCAGTAAAGTAAAATGTTAGCCAATTGATGATGCATCTGAAGGTTGACATGTTTGAATATTTAATTTCTGCATAGAATATCGATGTAACAGTATGAGAAGTTCTCAAGGAGCTTACGCCAGTGGTAACCTCTTCTTTCTCTTTTTCTTCTTTCTTCTCACGTGATTTGTACAACACTTCAGGTACAGGGACGTGTATGACCGGTTCCTGAAGATCATCTTGTTTTTGTGCTAACCGCTTGGTGATTGAGAAGCAAAGGTCGCAGATTGCATATGAGTTCTGGAAATGTCATATAGGTTAACAGTCCATTACATAACCTATTTTGTCATTGTTATTAATGATCGATGTTCTTATGATTTCCCTTTATATAACAATTTTTCGTTTACAATGTTTCATTAACTACATCTACAAGGAGCTGATACATCACGACTACACACTAACATATATCGGCAGTAGGAAAGGGTCTATGTGGATTGTACCTTAGACATGTTTGTAACTACAGCATCTTCCAAGCTCCTGATGCTTCGAAGAATAGATAACACTGAAATAACCTCTTCCCTCTTCAGCCTATTACCCGGCTTGCCATCTTCATCTCCAAGTGTCAACATAGAAAGAAATAAATACAATTTCCTGGAAATTTTAGGAAATTATTTTATCATTCAAAGAATCAGATAGACAAGTACACATCCAATTCAGAGTACTATTTTATAACAAGGTAGAACAGGTCAAAATTCCATGTACAACAAAAAATGGGGAATAAATCAACATATCAATCCTCAAGATATATATTTAAAAAAACTGCTTAAAAGAAATAAGGATAAGGTTGGAAGGAGGTTCGAACATCAAGCAAGAAGATAACTCATTTTAATTCAGGACTATCTCCAGCTTTTGTATCACCTAGTATCCACAATAACCAGTAGCAATCCCTACTGAAAAAGATTGGCTTGGACTTTAGGGAATCTAAATTATAATTTATCATTAAACCAGCAAAACTACAATGTTTTTTTACTTTTTTAGTACTCACTTCACAAATCTCAGCAACGCTATATATCTTTCATATTAGAAAGCAGAATTATTACAGTAGAAGTGGCTTTGAAAATAATCATCTTTGTTGCTAGAGGACATACACACATTTCCAAGGTAAGATAACTTCTTAAAAGTATGTATGCACAGCAAAGAGTATGATATGATTGAGCAAACAGGTCACTTGATACAAGGAAAGCTGTAAGTATATGTGAAGAATAGTGTCAATGAGATAAGATAACACAATTAGGTAGCTACAGACAGATTAAAACGGTACTACCTTTTAATGGCAACAGGTTCCCATATGTGTGTGTGTGTACACACACACACAAACATACTCACAATTATATATGAAACATGCAAAACCAGGTGTAGCTTACCTGTATATTGATTCATATGCCTTGACATCCTTGCATTCATCAATATTTGGACATGAAGGATGATGGGCAAGTGCGTGAATCAAATAGGGAAGAATGTCGTAAGGATGAATCACTGAGGAGCTTCCATCACTTTGTACTGAGATCTGTCTTGCCTTTCCTTGCTGACACATCTGAATAATGTCACTAAGATTATGATTGTCCTGCCAGATTGAAGTTCAACAAGAAGTTGTCATTCTTCTATCCTTAAAATTTAGATAAGCATGGAATATAATTTTCAGAAATTTTGCAGTCTGTAAGCAGATTTTCATATTGTTTACTCTAGTAAAAATGATGTAAAATAAAAAAGGCCCACAAGGCTGTACCAAGCTGAGTCACCATCAGGCATACACATAATTACAGAGTAAATCTATAGCGTGTCTGTGTGTGCGAGAGGGAGAGTGAGAGTGAGAGAGAGAGATGCATCACATGCTTCTACAATTGATATCACTGGATTTGTGGTAAGTTTGGTGGTAGTCGTAGATGTGATTCGCCCATATTGTTATAAGATGATGCTTAAAAACAAAAGAAAAAACCTAGCAAATGAGTCATGAGATCATTGACTGGTAAAAGTGCTGCATATACTTCCAACATAAAGAAATTTGGGAAGGATCAAGCAAGGGTAACCTCTTTCTCTTCCTGAACTGATTGCTGAGATCCTGAACCTAACAAGAAAGCACAGGCATATTTCGGATCCAAACTCCGGTCCTTGATGTACTGATGAACTTTGTAGTGATATAACTTCTTCATTTCGGGGAATCCAACCTACATGCAAATGTACCAAGAGAAAAGCGGTTAGTCACTCTGCATATGCATATAGCCAACCAAATATATTTTCCAGTCACAATTGCAAATGACGAGTTTACCTCTGAAGTTCTCAAGGTGAGGTAGAATACATCAATAGGTATCACTTTATCCCAATGCTTTGAGAGACGAAGAACAGCCTTAGCTGCAGCTAGCTTTAAATGGGCCTTATCAGTAGAACTGGGACAGGGAGAGAATAAAGGAACTTCCTGTTTAAAAGCTTAAAATACAAACTAACCAGTGATGATAAAATGTAAAAAAAATCATGTGACCCCAGTTAAGTACCTTGATTCAATATCTTTAGAAATATCCCCATAAGAAAGTATGCTGTTGAGATCTTTTATTAGTTCACCAATCCCAAGACGAAGATGTGCATCTTTGACAGGCAAAAAACTCTTTACCAGAGTCTTAAGTCCATATATCTACGTGGCAGATATTGATAAAGTTTCATCAAAATTTAAACTTTCCATCAATGTTTTACAGAGCTTGACATAATTCACAGAAACAAAATGTTTTATACACACAAATTACTCCAGTGAACTTACCTTTAATGAACAAAGCTCACTTATGTCATCCCAAGATTCTTTTGCTTTATCTCTTATTTTCTGAGACTTGGTGAAGCAAATATTAAATTACTTATGTTAGATAAAAGAGCACGAGATAGCAAGCAGATTCAACTTGTACCTCACTGCACCCTAAGATATCTGTTTTTATGAAACCTTTAATCTTAGTCTCTTGAGTTTCGAAAACTGGCATGGCCGTCTGAGCTATACAACCCAGCGACTGTAGCACAGAAGGCAAATGTGTCTTCTTCTCTAGCATATCCACAAGTCTCTATATATATTCCAAAGAGCGTCAAATAAGAATCATCAATGCATGTTTAGAATAAATGAAGCAAGGCTGATATATCAAGTTCTCACCTTGTATAGAACAGAGAGTGACTTGAGCCCATCATCCTTTGTTATAGTTGCTAATGCGAATACAGCATACTTGGCCTGCCTCCTACTACCTTCTACGCATATTCTTTCCAGTATCAGGTCTAATCTACTGCAAACCAATAGTACCAAGTTCAGAGATATGAACACAAAGATGAACGCCTTCAGGTATTATCACCACAGTTGATATTCATACCTAGATGATTCCCCCAATCGTTCGCGAATTGTTCCACCAGCTTTTGCTAGAACATGCAAAACACCTTCCTTGATTACATCATTGTCATCTTCAAGAAGACGGACCAAATCTTTTTCAGTTCCACTAAGCAATAAAGGACTGAAGGATGCAAGAATCTGGAAATATATATCATATTTATGTGGAGGTATAAGAACCACAAGGAAAAGAAAGAAGAAAAAGGTCATCATTGGGTGACATTTTCCACGTTGGAGAAACATTAATATGGCATTATATATACAACATATATATATATATATATATATATATATATATATATGTATGTATATATGTATGTATGTATACACACACAAACACACACACACACACACACACACATATATATATATATATATATATATATAGAGAGAGAGAGAGAAAGGATCTATTGAGTACCATTTAATAATTGAAAAAGGATCTATTGAGAGAGGATCTACTCACAACCATTTAATAATTGAGAACACGAAGAACCAATAAAAAATTGACAAGCAAGCAATATATCATGCTTATGTGTCATTTTCTAATTGGTTGTCAATTATTAAATGGTTCTCAATAAATCTCTGTATACGTATATATGTATATGTGTGTGTGTGTCAATATATATATATATATATATATATATATATATATATATATATATATGTATGTATGTATGTATGTATGTATAAATAGCATGTTCACAATGTCTGATAACATAGTGCATTGGAGCGAAAGAAATATTGTATAAAGGTTGGGAGATCAGTGTGAATGAAGAATGTTACATCGTATTAAAAAGAGTATCACATTAATTCAACCACCAACTCCATCAGCCTCACTAAAGCCTACATACAAAGACTATACAATAAATTATATACCTGCAAACCAATAACCACTAACAACCCACCCCCTTTTCCCCCCAAATACAGTTATTTTGAGTTAAAATTGCAGTATTTACCGGATGACACACACGTCCCTTCGAATCAAAGGATATGCATAATTGCACACGCACAGAGCGCATTACAAAATCAAACTCAGGAAACATAGGAACCAAGCATCAGTATTGCAACTCTTTATGCAATATCATATACAATAATAAACCCATCGCTGTAACAAAATCTTACCACAAGTACATTCACGCAAGACTGGGTTAGTAGTCTATTTCCGGAAGATTTATGTATGTCCACCTCCAGAAGAATATCTTTAACATAATCTTTGTTAAAGAGTATGCATGAACATTTCATAGAGAGAGTGCTCAGAATTCCATAAAGTGGATGTTTCTGACCAACTATCTTAAGCAACTCATCCTGTAAGAGAAAGAAAAATGTTAAGTATCATCAAATAGATAATTCAACAATGAGCAGACCAACATATGTGTAATATTAGGTGCTAAAATTGTAACCTGGGTTGATGAATTGCTACAAGTTTAATCATGTTCAAGTGATTCAATGTCCTTGGTACTTGTACAAGAAGTAATAGATGGTTTGACTCGCTTATGGATAGAAAGTGTATAATGGAAAGTTTTATGGGACCAGAACAAATTTCAGGAACAACCAGTTCAATACCGCTCGCATATAAATAATATTGTCATGGAAGTTGGAAGTGTTATTGAATGTTGCCCCTCTTTGTATCCAGCTCATTAAAAGGGTGATATTGTTAATTCAGAAAGAAAGCAAAGAATCACCTCTGACTAGTTCCTTACCCGAGATCTCCAAGTTTGAAGAGAATTAGTGGCAGGATCAAGTAACGTTGAAAATATCTTCCAAACGTTAGCATCCCTTAGTTGATGGAGAAGCTGAAAATCTGCTTCAGCTTTTGTGGGATCCGTGAAACAGTGAGACATGACGCGAAAGCAAAGGGCGCCTTTCTTCTGAAGCTCTGACGCATCACCATCCTGAAATTAAAAGCAAAGAGGTATCTTATAATTGTAAATGCATATCTGTCATTGTAATTAGCAGTTGATAGAGATCGAACCTTATGCATCTGCCTAAGAGAGAGATACTTTCGCAACTCCAATTGTAACCTGCAACCCAAGTAGAAATATTTTAAACAGTAAAGCAGAAAATTTTCTTTAGGAGAATAAACAAGCAAAAAGAAGGTAATCATAACAAACCTTTGCTTCTGCTCCAGTATTTTCTCCAAAGCTTTTACCTCGACTTTATCAAATTTTGAGAATAATCTGACCCACATTCTAACCTTATCTCTGACAGAAAATTCAGCTGGGAAGAGGGATGTGCATAAAATGTGTTCAACTGTGTCTGATCTGCAACTTGAAATAAGTTTTTAAATCAACAAGTGGAACTAACTGGTTATGATGTGAGAATGTTTACTGTTAATAGTTGAAAGGTTTTCTCTAAAACTGCAGTTCAAACATATTAACAATCTAGAGAATGGATGATGGACATAATCGTTTTCAGGTCTTCCATTATGTGATAGTTCTGCACAAACCCTTAAAACTTGAAATACAAACAACTGGTACATCTGTGGATTGATAATTGTACATCATATTTTCAAACAACTAGAAAGATATAACATACCTAAAATCTTTGTCATAAAAACATCTTAAAATCCGTCCAGGAATCCAATCATAGTCATCACTCAAAGTAAAACCAGCCATGTGCTTGGAGCAGCAAGTCCTGTATACATCAGATAGTCTCTCCATGGTATACTTCTTCACAGGGAGCTGCATTATAATAAGATTAGTTACAGTAATTGTTCCAAGTCTAAAAGTTGATATTAATACAAAGTTGGATAGAAATACATGCATATAAGAATAACATATGACTATTAGGGGAAAAAAACGAGAGGAAGGAGCTTAGTTTATACAGATTTGTCACGAAGTCGCTCAGCTACGAGCTTTATGGTCTTGGCTGATATAGAAGATAACTCATGACATGCTATGTCTGAAACTACTGCAACCACTTTTTGGCGTACGCTTTCATCATAATCCAACAGTCGGTCGCAAAGGGCAGCTAATGTTTCCACAAATAAATATAAAAAAGATATTCAGTCACAAATTGCAACTGAACAATGAAACTTAAGAAAACAAGAATTACCGATTAACTGAGGAGCTTCTGGTCTGAAAGGATTGGACAACATACAAAGCTTGACATGTTCAAGGACCAACATCCGAACCTCAACAACTCTGTCAGTCAACCTCTTCAGAAACTCCAAAAAGATTGGTTGAAATGTCTCCGGAATGCCAGATCCTTGGATAGAGAAAAGATCTCCAACCAGTTTGACCGCCTTTAAGCGAATGTCCAATTTATCTGTCTGAAAATGCCATCACTTTACTCACAAAAACTTAATAAACTTAAGTAGATCAATCATATATTGATAATTTTGTTATGTACAAGTATCTGAGAGGGAAAAGAAAAGAAAAACTGTGATTACCAGAAGCTCTCCAGCTAGGTAGGGCACGACCCCGGCTAAGGTCTGCGGAGCACACTGGTAGATATCATAGATGACTTCATGATAATTAATCTGAGAAATTGAAGGATGGCTTTCTCCTGACATTGATTGTACAATGAACTGCTTTATGCCAGGTTCAAGTTTTCCGGCACATTGCCCTATAACATTCATTGCAAGCCTCCTTGCAGCCGTCGTTATCCCCTATGATATCACATATGCAAATTTAATCCTCTCTATGAGTGTAAACCATGTGCAAACATGATCAATGCAAACAAATAGCACCACAACAGAAAAATACTACAAGTCGAATAGTAAGAAGACCTTACTTTATTATCTCGGCCTAAAACAGACAGAATACTGAGCAGAAGGTCCTCACTAATGTCCTCACTCTCTTCCAAAAGGACCACCATGATTGTCTTCATCGATGTGATAACAGTCTCAGAATGGTCATCACTGCATGCATTTAATGCACAGACAAGTTACAAAATCAGATCAACAGGGGTCGGGGATGATAAACCAATCACATGGTAGGTATTACATGTAACAATTATGTAAGCATCATCTTGATTCTTGACATACCCTTTTATGATAATTACAAAAAAGCTACTTGTTTGCATTCTGCACGAAGTGAGAGTGTAACCCAGCATATACCATATATTTTAATCAAAATTTGTGATTTAGTGAATGTTTTTAATTACTTGGAGCCAAATATAATATCTTGCATGATCAAAAATTACAACACCGTTCAATTGTCAAATTTCAACTGGAGTAACAAAAATGAACCTGGCTACAGCGAAAAATGTTCGGAACATTTCATTGACTAAATCATCACATTCAAGATCCAACATCACAATGCACGATCTATATTTAGCTAAGGTGTCCAAGATGGTAACTCTCCTCCCGAAAGATGGGCCTTTGGTATCTCGTAGCCCACTGAAGGTGCTTACAATCAAATGAAAGATGTCCTGAAGCATGTTAAACAGCAATTAGGATCCAAAATACAAGATTAAAATCATGCAACTAAGATTCCATTCACACAAAACACCTAGTGCCAGGGAGTGTTTTGAATTGCATTTTGGAAATGCTTATCAACTTATGAGTTTTGCAAACTAGCACAAAGTGTTTGGCATTGCGTTTTCAGAACATGATTATGCACTTTTTGGTCTTCAAACACTGTTTTGCCATTTTGGAGAAGTACCTTTGGCCCTTCTTTTGCAAAACATGATTTCCAGACCAGAACATGCTTTTTGAAGCTCATAAGCAAATCCCAAACACCCCCTTAGACAAAATATATATGTACACACTCAAACCTACCTTTAAAACATCATCATCATATGGCGCTTCAGGAGCAGTCACTCTGGTTATCTCACATGTACAAGTTGCAACAAGAAGCTTAACTTCTTTGTCATGATGTTTTAGCAATTCTGGCTTCACAATCACATTCACAAAAGGTTGCATAGATTCCAACACAGACTTTGATGGTGATTGCTCCAATTCAGACAAAGATGCTGCAGCTTGCTGCAACAAAGCATAACAATTACATAATTATATAACTAAAACCTCATAAATCATAATCACCTCATAGATTCTACAAGTAACCTATAAAGCATAAGTATAGTACTATAGTTACATGTAATACCTAGGAAAAAAGTTCAATTTATTCACAAAGAAGAATTTTCTCCTTCAGTAAAGCAATTCGTATGGTCTTACTTTGCCAACAGATTGACAAAATTCCTACTTCAGTGGGACCATGCCACCATGGAAGTGGTCATGTTTCACTATTTCAGTGAAGACCAGGGTAGCAGTGCTAGTTGAAGGGATAAGTTGCATAAATTTCCTACTTTATAGATATTGCTAGTACCAATTAACCCTATTCAAACCTCTGTTTCACAACCACCTAATCTGAATTCCCTATTTTGCACTCTTCAGTGATTTTAGATCTTTAATCCAGCTTTTATTATGATGCACCTTAGCTTGCCTATTCCTAGTAACACTTATGCACGAGTGTGGCACAAAAAAGACGGTTTTTCATACTTATTTGTTCTTTGTAAAAAACACTACACCAAGCACTTAATAATGGGTCTTTAATCTTTCACCAGTTCAAAACAGTAGTTATGCTCCTCTAAGATAAATATTGATGCAAACACAGAACAAAGTGCCTACTGAAAACTTATTAACATAAATATTGATGCACACACAGAACAAAGTGCCTACTGAAAACTTATTCAACCAACTTATGGTCCTCTGTTAGTCACCACTCACCAAACAAGGTTTCTTATGTCATGTAAAGTAATCTTAAATGCCAATTTTTGGACATTGCCACTCAAAATCACAGACCAGAAATGCACATCTGATTAGTCATTGTTGAACAGAAGAATGAAAAACCTGTCAAAGTTTGTGGGTGTAAAAACTCATGAATGTAAACCAAAGTTTTTACACCCTAAACTCTATATACTTGTATTCCTAATTCCATCATTCGTTCAAAGCCAACCCTAACTCCAACCAACTGTTCACATCATATTTCAACGAACTCATGAATTCTTCCCCAAAAGATACAAACTTTTCTCAACATTAACAACAATGAAGTAAAACATACAGCAAAACCAAAAAAGAATCGTTTATTTTGTACGAGTAGAAATCATTACGTTAAGGCATCATAAAGCAGTTTTTTTTTTATTGAATGAAAACTCGAAAGTAAAATGGGAAATTGTCTGATTATTGGCTCGAATGAATGATAAAGTTGAATATATTCCCCCACTCCTTGAAACTGAACCCTAATTCTAAACAAAATTCACAAAAGATTTCAAATGAATATCCCCAAAAGACATTATTTTTTCCTCAACCAACGAACTTCAAAGTTAAAAACCGCCTCTCCTCCTAAGTCCTAACAAAGTTTCAAAGAAATAAAATTTAAAGAACACGAAAACAAATTTCTACAAACTTCGATACTTTTAAATTGAAAGACATGATTTTTTTTTTGTTGACCAAAATTTACAACAATGAATCAAAGAAAGTAGAAACCCAAGAAGAAGCCATTGTTATTACAACCCAAACCGCAAAATCTTGAAAAGTTGAAAGATTTTACCAGCAATGAGAAGCAATTACCTTTAAAAGCTTGATGAGAACATCTTTATTAGCAGGAGGATTCTCAAGTTTGGATCCAACTTCCTTGAGCTGGTTTTGAAGCTTTTCAGCCATCGTTTATTGTTGATGGTTTTGCTCTTCTCCTGCAATTTTTGATTCTAAATCGCCATAGAAAAATCTCAGAGAAGAAAGAGAGGGTTTTTTCGAACAAGAAAACGAAACCAACGCACGCACCTCTGTGTGTGAAAATTTGAAGGTGTGTTTCTCTTTCTACAAGTATTTATCCACGCTTCTAAAAAATCCAACTTTACCACACGGAAGCCCCTTTTACTTTCAGTTTACCAAGTACCAACACCATCTTTTTCTTTTTTTCTTTTTTTTTTCAAATTTATATTTATTAATTTAACAAAAACTTAAGGGGGCGTTTGATTCGTAGATTTTTTTCTCTTAGATTTGCATTTTGTTAAATGATTTGCATTATGCAAGATTTGCATTTGTTATAATTTTGTCAAAGAAATTACATTATCTTATAGAAAAAATTTGTTAATCTGAAAAATGCAGGGTAACTGAGATTTAAAATCCTAAAGAGGAGGCTGGGATTTTAAATAAAAAAATAGGTTAAATCCTTACTGAAATCTGTGAATCATACATAAAATTTTAAATGCAAATCTCAGTAAATCTCAAACCAAAACACCCCATTATGGTCATTCATGTATGTATGTTTTGATGATGTAAATTCTTTTACAAGGAAATTACATTAATTTATATTTTGATGATAATCATTTTTATTTATATTTTGAAAGTATGTTTGGTCAACAGCATAAATTGATATAACCGTTTTTTTAAATGTTGTGAATTAAATTATTGATAAATTTATATTTTTACCATTTAAATAGTTTTTTCTTATTATTAAATCTTATAAATGCTTTCAAAACAAAATGTTTAAACGCCCATTTTATTTCAAGTTGTCATTTATATCATTATGTTTGCAGAATTTTTCTTTTTGGTATTTCTTTAATTTTCCATTCATCAAATTTAATATATAATTTGCTGGTTTATTATTAGTAAATAATTTTTTTTAGTAACGTATTACATAAACATTGTTAATAAAAAAAAATTATGAAAAAATACATATAAATATTCATTTAATAAATACAAGAACAATAAATGTAATTTTGCTAGTTTTATATATATATATATATATATATATATATATATATATATATATATATATATATATATATAGTAATTATCTTATTATCCTGCATCTAAATATTTTAAATTTATATTTTAATTCGTATTTATCTTATTTGTATTTTAATTGGTATTTATCTTTCAAATATGTAACACCCCTCCCGATCCCGAAAATGCCACGTCAATACAATATCATAGGTGGCAATAACGCAACGGATCCATAACGCACGTGTCATAGGATAATGCAGATTACGGTTAATTAAAACTTTAAACTTCATACATAATAACCCATGATTACATTTCATAATCCCATATAACAAAACACATAATCCCGATCACTAATACATTGTTCTATACAGACACAAAACCATCACAGATCTTCAATCTATCTCGGATCTACCTCGGCTGTGGCTGCGGTCCTTTCTGATTCCCTGAACATGTTAGACTCGATAACGTGAGCTATAAAGCCCGTGAGCACGCGAGGGTTGACACTGCACATAAGCACATAACACACAATCCCTGTCCCTGTCCCTGTCCCGATAACCCAACACACATCTCAGGTATAAAGCACAAGTATGAGATCGGAGTACACATAGCCCTGCGGGGACCCCTCCCCGGTGGACACATTGCACACAGCAATGGTCGGTAATACCCTGTAGCACGGAAGCTACCCGGCTACAGGCCCTGCCGTATATATACGCCCCAAGGACTGTAAGGGACAGTCAACCCGCGCGATTCCCCTTCGCGACTTATCGTCCGTATGGAACTCATCACTGACCCCTGAACCGATCTCGTATCTCATACATAACACGTATAAGGAATAGAGCATACCTGTGGTTCACGTCCCTGTCCCGCATAGATATAACACGCACAGTATAGCTATTCAACTATAACGTAAAGGATGGCGCGCGTTTTAGAAAACGTATCGAGTACTCACCTGATTGATTCCCCGAAATCTGAACACTCTGCTCGAATCCGGCCCGATGTCCGCTAGTCCCTGCAGTCACACGGATAGCCCATGAATTAAACACAATTCCCGGATAACACATATATCAATCTCATTTTATCACAAAGCCGACTCGTACCCGATAACCCCACGGAACCGAAACCCGACTAATACCCGAAACTCGACTCAAACCCGACTCAAGGTAATCCCAAACAAGACCCCAACCCCAACAAAACACAGCCCGAGCAATCCCGAAGGAAACCCGACACAATTCGACCCGAACCCATTTCATAAGACTAAACTCGAATTTTCACTGCAGGCTACTCATCGCGCCGCGGACCCCCTGATGGTCGCGCCGCGACCCCGCGAAAACTCCATAGATGACCTGCGAATTTCAGCTCTGCCCAGGAGTGTTAAACTCCTTACATACACGAATTCTAGCTAAATACATACATATAAGTTGCACATATTGTCACATAACAACTACACAAGGATTTCTCATCAATTCTCGTTGAACAACACAAAATAAGCCCTTGAAACCAAGGTTTCATACCTCAATGATCTTCAAGAACACAAGGAGATGGAGATATCAGGCAATCCTCAGAATTTCCCAGCCAATTTGATGCCCAAATCTGTATTCTTGCTAGAGTTCTTCACACAATTCACACACACATACACTTTTAGGGATTTAGGAAATGGATAAGGGTGAAAAGAAGATGACACATATATGTATGTCTCTTATTTAACCGGTCCCGAACCCATTAACCCGAACCCGATATCACATTTTCACTATTTATGCCCATTTAACCCATTTAATCCCACGATCCCAAAAATATAATCCGTTCATTAAAATTACAACCCGATGACACGCAAGCCCAATCCCGACACGTATTAATCCACGAAACGGGATATAATTGGACCAACCCAATATTAATAAATTATTCATCCACTAAAATAATTCCACGTACCAGGTCAAATTAACAAGTGTTACAAAATAAATATGAAGTCATTTTAATTATCTTTATATAGATAATAAATGGTCCAGTAATAAACAGAGGTCAAATGACTGAAATTTGTTCATGTATGTTCGATTAAGTTTAACCGAGTAAAAAATTGAACATGAACGATAAACAAACAAATTTCTTTATTCATGTTTATTTGTTATAAAATTTAACCAGTTTTTTCGTTTATTTAGATAGTAAATGAACACAAAATATTCGATTTTTATAAAAATTGATAACATATGTTAGTTCATTTAATAAATAAATGAAATTCTCGTCTAACAGTTCGTGAATAATTAATTGAACATTCAGTTCGTTTGTAGTCCTGAGCATCATCATGTACAAGGATATAAATAAATATATTTTAATCTAATATAATCATATAAATGTATCAGTAAAATAGGTATAATAACCCGACTTTTACTTTTGGCGATTTCGGGGACGAAATCATTTTAAGTTGTGAGTGTTATAATAACCCAAATTTTTAAATAACAAATATTAATAAATAGAATTACTAATAATAATAAAAACCTTAACATCATTGATTAAACATTAATATAACATTACTTGTAAAATAAAATGGGCTAAAGTTATAACTTTTATGACTCAGATAAATGATTTAAATCAGATGGGCTTAATTATAATTATCCACTAAACAAGCCCAACCCAGATGATTAGGGTTACACCTGTATTTATTAACATTAATCTCAAACCCTAAACCCTAATTACAAACTCTGAAAAAGAAACTCAAATAAACCCTACGTCGGCCGGCCGTTCAAGTTGCTGAGGAGATCGGAAATAAACGAGACGGTTCACCAAGTTCCCGTTCAGATCAAGGTAACGAACTCTGCTTAAACTATAACGTTCTTGTTAAGTTGTAAAAATAATATTTTGTATCTGAAATTGTGAAGCAAATCAAGAAATTAAAACCAGATTTATATGAAATACAAAATAAGAAAACGAACCTGTTACTTGGGTTTGAGAGGCGGTGATGGTGGTGGTTTGAGATCGGCGGCGCCGCACCAGGGGCGACCGCAATGGTCCTGGTCAGCGGCGGCCGTGAAAGAGTAGAGTGTGTGAGCCGAGAGATCGAGCGGAGGCGGCGTCGTGAGGTTGTGCAGCAGTGGCGGCGGCGACGCTTGGTTGTCCGCTGCCGTTGAGACGTGTGCGAGCGAGGGAGACGGGAGCCGAGAGGAGTCGGTGGTTGTTGTGATTCGCCGGTGAGAGGCGGCGGCGATTGCCGGCCGGAGAGAAGACAGAGGGAAGAGAGAGTAGAGAGAGGTGATGAGAGAGAGAGAGAAATTGAGATCGTGTGTTTGTGTGTGGTGTGTTGTCCGAGAAAAGGGGGGAGGGGAGAAAAGAAAAGGGGGTTGGGTCATGGATCGACCCGACCCGACCCATAACCTAAATAATTAAACAAATAATTATAATATTAAATGAATATATTAATTTAGTTTTATATTTTTATTTATTATACATCATTATTCCTATTAATTAATAATTAGTTTTTTTTAACCCATTTAATAAACCTAACATATTGGAACCAATTCGATATAAAATAATTAACGGGTAACAAATCAATTAATTATTCACGGTTATATTTCAATTAAATGTTATTACTAGTTATTAAAGGATTAAAATGGAATAAATATATAATGACTTATCATTTAATTAAGGTTCTCTTATAAGTTAATTCAAATGTTCAATGAGATTAAAATAAATACACTAAGATTATATGCGATTGAATACCGACTAAAGTATAGATAAATTACATAATTAATTATTGGAACACCGATTCGATTAATAAAGGTTAATGAAATATTTTAAGTTGAACCAACAATAATTGCGAACCGAACTTAATAATTATTAATAAAAGTATGTATTAAAATAGTGGATTGGGTAGTTAGAAGACCAACCTAGCTGAGTTCTAATTTAAGTTCGTTCTTATAGATCGAATAGATTCGTAGCGGATTCAGTCTGTCGTCGTGACTTTGCAGAGCTGTTATTAAGGTACGGATCCCGTACTTCTTTCAGCGTTACTCTTGAGTTGTTTCGTTGTGTGAATTGCATGCTAATACTTGACAGTCGAACTTTTATATCTCGTGTCAGTTTCCTTATTTATATTATCGAAAGCAAATATCGATTTTTATCGCTCGAAAACATTTGCGAAAAAACATACTTTGAAACTGATTTATGGTTGTTATGAAAGTTGATGATGTTGTGTAAAATGTGGCCCTTTTGTTATTGAAATGATTATTTAAAGTTGAGATGTTTATGCGGGCCTTTTGTTATGCTTGAAACCTAGAGATTAGACAGGAGCTTGGATTACCGAGTGAACTACCTGTGGAGGTACCACAGGCATGCCATTGCGGCACCAATGGCATGACACTTCCGTAACAGTGTGATCGGTTACGGCGTCTCCCTTTTGTTGTGATTATGATTATGATTATGAATGATTGAGATTATGTTTATGATCGATGGAGATCATGTTAGCTCGGGATATGAGCTGTTGATTATTTCAGGGAGCGTATGGATGCATCCTAGGCTATGTTATGAGTTTTGCGGAAGTGAGGTGTAATGCCATACACTCCTTCCGGCCAGATGCACTGATGTGGCGCGACTCAGTGTAGTCTTGAGAGTGATTGTGAGATGGATTACTGTTTATGATGTTAGGCCGCTCGGTAAATATAACCCAACCCTTTGTTGCTTCAGCCGTTATATTCTTTGTTTGATCTGGTGTGGAGGTGGATATTTATGTTTTAAAGAAAAACCATTTTCAAAACTTTCCTTTTAAATAAACCTATTTTCAAAACATTCTTTAGTCTTTGAATTCGTATACGTTGCACTTGTAATCGATCTCCGTACTGGGCGTTTGGCTCATGCTGTGTTCTTTCTTCCGGCAGGTACTCAGGGGTGATGATGGGCAGTGCGCAGAGTGTGGACCGTTGAGGACTTAGATTTATGTTAGCTATTTTATTTTAGTATTAGTGATCATGAGCATTAGTTAATGTTTAGTTTAACTTTAAATTGATAGTTGAAATCAATCGAATTTATGTTAAGCTTTAGAAGTTAATAAATAATATAGTTTGTTTTTGGTTAGATGAGGTAGTTAATTAACATCGTCGGTCCAGTCGGGATCGGGGTGTTACAGTTGGTATCAGAGCCAGGTTTGCGATTCCTTAGTAAGCAATAGACTTTGGCCTGTGAGATTGGGTAGACCATGGGTTAGGATTTTGTTTGTCAATTCCATACTCTTTCGTTCTTTACGATGATCGTTGCGATTTCTTTCGAAACTCTGTAGATGCCTCCTCGTAGATCGACTCGCGGCCCAAGGAGAAACACCCGCGGCGATAGGAACAATGAGGAATCTAATGCGACGTTTACTCCCGCTCAGATGACTACGCTGAATCAAATCATTGCTGCAGCCATTGCCCAAGCCGTGCCTCAAATTCTGGCAGCTGGACAGAATCAGGGAAATAATACTAATACTGGGATGGCAGATCAAGCAGAGAATGCTCAGGGACCGCCTACGTATAAGTTGTTGGAAAAATTTCAGAAGCAAAAACCAAATTCTTTCAGTGGGGGGAAGAAACCGATTGATGCAAGGAATTGGATAGCCCATTTGGAAAAGATTTTCGAAGTCCTGGAATGCACTGACAATCAGAAGGTACGTCTTGCTACCTATAAATTGGAAGGAGATGCCCACTCCTGGTGGAAGACCCTGAAAGATGTAGAGGGTGACGGGTTCCTGGAGTCCTTGGCTTGGAGGGATTTTCTGGAGATGTTTTACCAGCAGTACTTCCCAGCGGCAGATATTCAAGCGTGCGAGAGAGAATATGCGAGCATCCATCAGGGAAATGATGAGGATGTAAGTGCTTATATGGAGAGATTTGTGCGAATTGCGGGAATAGTTGGCGCTACGGCTGGAACCGCGAAGCAGCAAGCTAATAAGTTCGTATGGGGGCTACGGTATGAGATTCGACGACAGGTAGTCGACAGAAAGCATGACAAGATTTCGGATGCGGCCAACGCAGCAAAAACTGTGGAAATGGAGAGGGCGGACTTTCGTGCCAGTAAGGGAGGTGACCGGAAGAGGGGTCGAGAGGAAAACCGCGGGCAGGGTTCGGACCGTAATGTAAGATTTCAGTCAGGACAGAATAATGGGAGTAGAAGCATGGGATTTCAGCATGGAGCCGATAACCAGTTGCCAGGGTCCGACATGTTCAGACTTACTGGAGCGGAGCCAGTGAACAATAATCAGGCTATGATTGCGGCATGTAACAGATGTGGGACATTTCACCCTGGGAGGCCGTGTGTGCGGGACAACAGGGGTTGTTTTAAATGTGGCCAGCAAGGGCATCTGGCTAGAAATTGCACAGCACAGCAAGGGAATAACCAGCAGGATAATGCAGGGAATAATCAGCAACAAGTTAATAATCAGCAGGCGGGTACTGGTAACCAGAGAGGGAATGTCGGTAGAGTTTTCGCCATCACCGAGCATCAGGCTGCAAACGCTCCAGGTACGATATCGAGTTAATTCTTCCTTGTCTGGCCGAGAGGCTCATGTGTTAATCGATTCGGATTCTACGCATTCTTTTATCTCTTCGTATTTTGTTCAGCGTGTTGGTTTGGTTTCTATTTCTACTCCCATGGGGAATTATGCGGTTATTTGATTGTCTGTGTCTTGATTTTTTTATTATGTGTCAAGAATCATGTTTTACTGTTCGTTTAATTCATGTCTATGCGCGTTATCTTCGGTGATCTCAAAGATCCAAATTGTGTCTATCGGGTTTCGACCTAGTAGCGTTATGCCTATCGTTTTGGCCATGGAGGCGAGAAGATTGATTTGAAGTCAGGGTGGCATCAGTTTCAAGTCGTTCAGAGAGCGTTATCTTCGTCTATTCGATAATTAGTTATCTCCTAGTTTCTTTAGCTGATTCCGAGGACGGAATCCTTTTTAAGTTGGGTAAGCTGTAATAGCCGTAAAATTTAAAAACATATAAAATGTAAAAAAAACACACAACTAATCTAAAACATAATAACAAACCTAATAATGATATCAATAATCATAGCAATATGAACTTTATTTTGGCGATTTCGGGGACGAAATCATTTTAAGTGGTAGGTGTTATAATAACCCGACTTTTACTTTTGGCGATTTCGGGGACGAAATCATTTTAAGTTGTGAGTGTTATAATAACCCAAATTTTTAAATAACAAATATTAATAAATAGAATTACTAATAATAATAAAAACCTTAACATCATTGATTAAACATTAATATAACATTACTTGTAAAATAAAATGGGCTAAAGTTATAACTTTTATGACTCAGATAAATGATTTAAATCAGATGGGCTTAATTATAATTATCCACTAAACAAGCCCAACCCAGATGATTAGGGTTACACCTGTATTTATTAACATTAATCTCAAACCCTAAACCCTAATTACAAACTCTGAAAAAGAAACTCAAATAAACCCTACGTCGGCCGGCCGTTCAAGTTGCTGAGGAGATCGGAAATAAACGAGACGGTTCACCAAGTTCCCGTTCAGATCAAGGTAACGAACTCTGCTTAAACTATAACGTTCTTGTTAAGTTGTAAAAATAATATTTTGTATCTGAAATTGTGAAGCAAATCAAGAAATTAAAACCAGATTTATATGAAATACAAAATAAGAAAACGAACCTGTTACTTGGGTTTGAGAGGCGGTGATGGTGGTGGTTTGAGATCGGCGGCGCCGCACCAGGGGCGACCGCAATGGTCCTGGTCAGCGGCGGCCGTGAAAGAGTAGAGTGTGTGAGCCGAGAGATCGAGCGGAGGCGGCGTCGTGAGGTTGTGCAGCAGTGGCGGCGGCGACGCTTGGTTGTCCGCTGCCGTTGAGACGTGTGCGAGCGAGGGAGACGGGAGCCGAGAGGAGTCGGTGGTTGTTGTGATTCGCCGGTGAGAGGCGGCGGCGATTGCCGGCCGGAGAGAAGACAGAGGGAAGAGAGAGTAGAGAGAGGTGATGAGAGAGAGAGAGAGAGAAATTGAGATCGTGTGTTTGTGTGTGGTGTGTTGTCCGAGAAAAGGGGGGAGGGGAGAAAAGAAAAGGGGGTTGGGTCATGGATCGACCCGACCCGACCCATAACCTAAATAATTAAACAAATAATTATAATATTAAATGAATATATTAATTTAGTTTTATATTTTTATTTATTATACATCATTATTCCTATTAATTAATAATTAGTTTTTTTTAACCCATTTAATAAACCTAACATATTGGAACCAATTCGATATAAAATAATTAACGAGTACCAAATCAATTAATTATTCACGGTTATATTTCAATTAAATGTTATTACTAGTTATTAAAGGATTAAAATGGAATAAATATATAATGACTTATCATTTAATTAAGGTTCTCTTATAAGTTAATTCAAATGTTCAATGAGATTAAAATAAATACACTAAGATTATATGCGATTGAATACCGACTAAAGTATAGATAAATTACATAATTAATTATTGGAACACCGATTCGATTAATAAAGGTTAATGAAATATTTTAAGTTGAACCAACAATAATTGCGAACCGAACTTAATAATTATTAATAAAAGTATGTATTAAAATAGTGGATTGGGTAGTTAGAAGACCAACCTAGCTGAGTTCTAATTTAAGTTCGTTCTTATAGATCGAATAGATTCGTAGCGGATTCAGTCTGTCGTCGTGACTTTGCAGAGCTGTTATTAAGGTACGGATCCCGTACTTCTTTCAGCGTTACTCTTGAGTTGTTTCGTTGTGTGAATTGCATGCTAATACTTGACAGTCGAACTTTTATATCTCGTGTCAGTTTCCTTATTTATATTATCGAAAGCAAATATCGATTTTTATCGCTCGAAAACATTTGCGAAAAAACATACTTTGAAACTGATTTATGGTTGTTATGAAAGTTGATGATGTTGTGTAAAATGTGGCCCTTTTGTTATTGAAATGATTATTTAAAGTTGAGATGTTTATGCGGGCCTTTTGTTATGCTTGAACCCTAGAGATTAGACAGGAGCTAGGATTACCGAGTGAACTACCTGTGGAGGTACCACAGGCATGCCATTGCGGCACCAATGGCATGACACTTCCGTAACAGTGTGATCGGTTACGGCGTCTCCCTTTTGTTGTGATTATGATTATGATTATGAATGATTGAGATTATGTTTATGATCGATGGAGATCATGTTAGCTCGGGATATGAGCTGTTGATTATTTCAGGGAGGCGTATGGATGCATCCTAGGCTATGTTATGAGTTTTGCGGAAGTGAGGTGTAATGCCATACACTCCTTCCGGCCAGATGCACTGATGTGGCGCGACTCAGTGTAGTCTTGAGAGTGATTGTGAGATGGATTACTGTTTATGATGTTAGGCCGCTCGGTAAATATAACCCAACCCTTTGTTGCTTCAGCCGTTATATTCTTTGTTTGATCTGGTGTGGAGGTGGATATTTATGTTTTAAAGAAAAACCATTTTCAAAACTTTCCTTTTAAATAAACCTATTTTCAAAACATTCTTTAGTCTTTGAATTCGTATACGTTGCACTTGTAATCGATCTCCGTACTGGGCGTTTGGCTCATGCTGTGTTCTTTCTTCCGGCAGGTACTCAGGGGTGATGATGGGCAGTGCGCAGAGTGTGGACCGTTGAGGACTTAGATTTATGTTAGCTATTTTATTTTAGTATTAGTGATCATGAGCATTAGTTAATGTTTAGTTTAACTTTAAATTGATAGTTGAAATCAATCGAATTTATGTTAAGCTTTAGAAGTTAATAAATAATATAGTTTGTTTTTGGTTAGATGAGGTAGTTAATTAACATCGTCGGTCCAGTCGGGATCGGGGTGTTACAATAGGGTTAACAAAAAAGATCAACATATTTGAAATATTTATATAATTAAATTCCTAATTTTTTTATAAATAAAAAAGTCTCGAGTTTCATATAATAATGAAAAACTCTTATTTTCAAAAAATAATTAAAATTAATGTTAGATATCATTATTGATGACTTGAAAAAGGAAAAAGAATTAAAAATAATAATAACAACCTAAAATTAGATACCTTATTTAAATTAAATGCACTTGATAGTTAAGCCGTCCGGTTTTTAGGGGTTTTTAATAACTTGAATGCACTTGGTAATTAAATAACTTGGTCACTTAATTCTTCCAAATCTCAACTATTTACCAAGTGTTTCAATAGGAAGACGTTTATTTCATTCATGTAGGTTTCCTGATAGCTTTGTAATGTAAGGATGAGCTTGGTTTCGAAATCGATCCGAACTTGAAAACTGAAAATGCTCAATATTAAGAATTGAGAACTGGCTTGAAAATTTACAAACCTGATCATAACAAAATTAGCTTAAAAACTCACCAAGTCAGTCAAATGAAAATACCGATATCTTTACTAATTATTAGGCAGATGTCAAACTTCCAAAGTGGCTACATCTACATAGACAACATATTATACCATTCTTGATTCATATTGTGAGACATTGATGAAAAATGCTCATTGATACCAATAATTTATTTCAAATTACAATTCCAAAACGCCCTGTTAATACACACACAAGTTATTATTTTGATAAGATAAGCAAGCTAATTCAGTAATGATTATTTTGCATTATAAGTATGAGCATAAGATGACATTTGAAAAGTGAATTCTCATGTGTGTATACTTTCTAAGACGAATAATTCTTTTTTTGTTGATGTGTATACGTTATGTTCAAATAGTTTTATGATTAAAGTGTTATGTTTGATGTGAGGTTAAGATGCAATTTATTCGTAAGTGATTGATTTCATGCATAATAATTTTCACATTTTATGAGGCACACATATACATGAATGAATCATGCATACAATTTCTTATATTGTCTAACATATGAATATGATTGTTATGAATATTTTCTGGTAAAAATTTATTAATATGGGATACACCAAATGAAATCCGATGATAATTAGAACTTTGGTAATGTGTGATAAATGTTCTTATGTACATACCTTTTATCCGATCAAATCCAATGCACACATCAACGGTATATACATTTTAGCATTAAAAAATGTGTCTATGATCACAATAAATACGTCTAAAAGTAACGCTTACACCAAAATACAATTATCATTTTATATAACAAGTCTATAAAAAGTTATACAGATAATATTTAGATCAGTTTGATGATACAAATTAAATCTTCTTGGATCAAGTATTAACAAAATAAATGAAGTACATGAAACCCAAAATACCAAAAGCTTGTAGACTTTGTGCAATTGCTTTTGGTACCCTTTTAGCTTCTCTTGTTGAGTTGGGTTGACAAAGTTGTATTTTTGTGAATGGTTGTAACAAACATATATAGCAATGCATTATTTTTCATTTTTGTAAAATTTGTTAGGTGTCAATACTTCTTATTTATGTTTTTGTATAAGCATATTTTAATAAAATATATATATATCGTAATGTATTGATGTTTTCATGCCGATTTGAATGCTTCCAGTTTTAAATAATTATTTCATATTATAAATCTATAATTTTTAATTAATCTCCATCAAATTCTTTTTATATACAATAACACTTTATTAGATCATATACAAATCTCAACAATTTGTTACGTCATATAACATCATATGTGATAATATACAATATTCTCTGTTAAGGGTTACACAAATCCTAATCAATTTTAAAATTTTAATAAAACCACATAATACAAGTTTGATATCTCTAATACATGTGACCGGATCATACACACACACACACTAGTACAAATTCCACATGGCAATGATGATCATATACATGGGTAAGAAGTAGAACTTCACAAAAGCCCTTTATATATCTCCTCCGTTTGATCCATCGATGTAGTACCTGTCTTCTGATCCTTGAGATACATAAACTCAAATAAGTAAGTTGGAAGCTCGTGAACACATAACAAGTAAAGACTCGCAGAAGAAGCAGTGTATCTCAAAATTACTCATGTACTCATCTGGATAGTAGTAACTCAACTCTCATAAACCCCCGATAATCACTATTTCTGCATTTTTTTTGAATATACATGGACCGTTATGTATCAAAATCACAACTTAATAGACAAACACACACACACACACACACACACACATATATATATATATGCGTGCGTGTACGTGAATATATATATGTGTATATATATATATATATATATATATATATATATATATATATGAAACCAATATACTGACAACATTTATCTGATCGACTTTGTGCTTAGGCCATCGTGGCCATGCACGCGTCCATGGCGATGCCCCATCGCAACCCATGATCCTCATGTCGGTCATGCTCATAAATCGTGGCTCGTGCTCCTTACTTTGTTGCCTCAAGAACATTGCGGTCTGCAGTTAGGGGATCACGACCGATCCGCGAGGAACAAATATGGTTATGCTCTATTTGTTTTTTTGTTATATAGCCCAGGGTTATAAACCCCTAAAGACATCCAACAATTTTTAGCATTTATAACTTTTCAAATTAATATACAAACATCACACTCTAACATATAGCACAATCAAACTCATAGTTCGAAGTTTCTTACCTTTTTCTTGATGAAGAACCTTAAAGAGACGACGAAGATGACCAATTAAAGATAGATACATAGCAACAACTCAACCTCTTGATTTCTTTTCTGTTTTAGCATACTGAAGCGTGCACACACACACACACACATTTGTCATGCTTTCTTTGAGGTGAAGGAATGAATGACAGGAGCCAAACATTTATTGTTTTAGCTGATTCAGTTCCCTAATTTTCTATCTCGTTATCAAATTTTATAGCTTGATCCAATAATACCTGGTATTTATCCCGTGATCTCATTAAAATTAATAATTCACTAAAATTATTTCATGAAGTCCCGTTTCACTAGGTCTCTTTCCATGTTAAAATCAACGTATTATTTGTTAATTAGTTCAACCCAAAATAAATAATTAAATTATCGAATTACTCAATTTCATGCAGTAGAACTCAAAAACGAAATGTTACACGTACGAAAAGAATTAACTTAAAATTAAAAGTCTATAAAAAACATGAGCCGCGTATTGACTTGGAGGGAGGACAAAAAGTGGGTCCATTAGATAAAACCTTAAACATTTTATTAACTTAGGTTTTGTTTGTTTTCAATTATGATGCTCTGAATCAGGTCTGAAGTCTGAAGTCTGAATTTCATATCTTAACATAATTTGTATTGTTTGTTTAAATTCAGACTTAAGAAGTTGCAACCTCTGAATTTCCCTTTGAATTTTAAGAGAATGAGACTAGTCTGAATTAAATTCAGAGCCTCTTAATTTCAGACTTTAAGACTTCCTCTTAATTTCAGACATGGTTTTCAAACTTCAGATATTTAACCTCTTAAAAAACAAATACTAGCTTAAACAAGTTTATTTGGTAAATAAACTTTAATTTGTTAATTGTAATATTTTTGTTTCTTAAATTGTCTTACATGACTTTTATATACTTACGCAACCAAAAACAGTATACATATGATTACTCATCTAAAGTTACTTTGAGAATTATGTTAATACTTTTACATTAAATTTATCGTACAGTTAAAAATTATAATGACAAGAAATTATAAAAATACAAACACGTTAAAAAATTTGGAAAAATTACCAAGAATAATATAAATTCCAAAATTTGAAGGTAAATGTATTGTAATTTTTTTTTTTGCCAAGAAATGTAATATAAAATTCTATTATGGCCGAGAAAGAACATGAAATTCAAATTTTAGGCCAAGAAAGATAATCAAATATTATTTTCTTACCAAAAAAAGAAGCATAAAATTAAAAATTTATCTTTTTAATTTGTCATCAATACCCTTTTTTTTGTCAAATTTGAATTTTATGTTGTATTTCTTGACTTAAAAAATTTCACATTATCTTTATTGGCAATTTTTGAATTTTATATTACATTTATTGGTAATTTGCCCTAAAAAAATTAACAAGATGACATTTGAGTATTATTTGTTAAATTTATTTTTTATAATTTCATAAAGGGTAAATTGTTATTTTGACCATCCAACTATTAGATTTTTTTCGATTTAGCCATTAAACTATTTTTTGTTTTGATTTAGCCACCAAATTATTTTTTTATACATATTTAACCACTAAACTTTCTTTTTACTGATTTAGCCATTGAAAATTGTCCTGATTTAGCCAATAAACCATCATATTTTATATCTATTTAGCAATTAGTTTATTCATTTTCCCCAAATTAAACATCAAACAAAAGTTTAGTGGTTCAAGACAAAAAATAATTTGGTGACTAAATGAGATAAATCTGAAAGCTGGATGATACAGAAATAAATTAGCATGTAAATATAATTTGGTCACATTTCACATATGCTTTTTAACTTTTGAGTTTGCATCTCTTGAATTTCATCCATTTTCATCAATCCTTCCATGGCCACGTCTTTAATTTCCGACCCCAGCTTCTTTCGTCGCCGGCAAAACACTCTTTTTCAATCAATGTCTTCTTTAACCATCATCAAAGAATCTACTCTCTATGTGCTAACACCATATTTTTCTGTAATAACATTTACTACTTTTTCAGACTTTTTAAAGTTATATAATAATGATAATCAGATTCGTCTCTAGACCATCATTTCTATGTTTCGTCACTAGAAATCGTTCCTTCTTGCGTCTTAAGCCGAACCTACTCTCCTTAGAAGGTCAATCAATTCCTCACCTTTCATCCTAGTTGGGCTGATTAAAAGAATTCTTTTTTTTTTTTTTTTTTTTTTCTGGGTTGCTTCAAATTTAGGCCGATTACTGTACTTTGGAAGTTTGAATTAGGTTTTTTGTTTATGGGTTTTGGGTTTTTTGATTCCTTTTTATGTTCATTTAAACTTGGAATCTGATGATTATGGTATATGCTTTTCCTTTTCGATTTTGCAGGCAAATTCAAAAACACTTTTGGGATCCATTTCCATGTACAATCCATGTCAGTTTCTGCCACTTCTTCATCTCCATCGCCTGTGTTGTCAGAGAAACAGGTGGATAATGTTTTGGCTGGTAAAGAGGATGAACATGGAGGTGTTATTGTGGAAATGTCAACAGACCCCATAGACCCCATTATGTTTTCTTCTTTACTTAAAGCTTCAATGTTGCACTGGAAACAACAGGTGATTCTCACCTCCAGTTATTTTTTCACTATTATGGTATTATTGTGTTTAGTTGCTCTGTTGTTGATTCTGTTTATGTTTATACCGTCAAACTTGGGCCTGATGGAGTGATGGAAAGTTAGATTGTTTGAAAGCTCGTTTGGTTGCCAAAGCCTGTTCTCCAGTTGCCAAAATTGCTTTGATTTGACTTTCGATTTCATTTGCTGTGATGAATCATCGGTCTATTCATCAGATGGACATTAAAATGCCTTCCTTCTGAAGTTTATATGGAACAAAACAACCACCAGGTTTTGTTGCTACTGAGAAGTATATGTTTGAAAATCTCAGAATGGCGTAAAACAATCACCAGGGGATTGGTCTGGACAGTTTAGCGCTTTTTGTCACGGGGTTTGAGATGAAAAGTGGGAGAGGCTCAGTATTTTACTGTCAAACAGATCATGGGAAGTGCATCCATCTAGTGTTGTTGTTCGGTGATATTGCCATTAATGATGATGACATGAAGGAATTACTCAACTCAAGCAGCATCTTTTCAAATGTTTTCGGACTAAGGACTTGGGAAAGTTGAAATACTTTCTTGGCATTGAAGTAACCCAATTGTGCACAGGGATTGCCATCTCTCATAGAAAGCATATGATAGATATTTTTAGGACCTAGGCATGTTGGACTTTTAACCTGTGGAAACTCTGATGGGGGAGGTAGTAAAAGAGATGGTCAATATCGTGGTTAGTTAGAAAAGGGATAATTGCGTAAAAAACCTTAAAGTTGGACCATTTTTGTGATTAAAACCTCTAACCATTTTTGGTTGCACAAAAAACCTCTAACCGGCAAAATCTTTTGAAATTAGGACTTGATAGGTTATAATAGGTTGCTATGCTTACATGGCACACACGTGGCGTCCACATGGCAAACCCGACTTACGTGGCGCCTACGTGGCACTACATGTATAATTCTTAAACTGAATTTTTGCATAAAAAACCCTGAAATTGATGACTTTTTCGATTAAAACCCTTAACTATATATTTCTCACCTCTAACCAACAATAATATTTACATTTTCTCTTTTTCTCTACATCCGGCAACTCCGATTACTTTATCTCCTCTTTATGTTCAGTGTTGTTTATTTTATGTATGTATGTTTTGTCGTTTAATCTTAAATTTTAACTTCAATTGTGCCGATGGAATCGATTTTCATTTTGTGTCCACGAGTTGCATTTTTAGGTTCAGCTTTATGTTCAATTTCATGTATTTATATTCCATCTTAGCATCTGAATATGATTAGTCAGAGCAGTGAGGTTCGCTAGCCTAGAGGGTGGAGGTTTCATTGGCAAACGAATTCTTTGTTTGATAAATAAAAGTTTAATAAATATCCATGTTATCAAAATGCAATCAGTGAAGACTCAATTTTTAATTATCTTTGTTGGTTGGAGGGTTTTTATCAAATTATAATTGATTCGGGGTTTTAATTGAGAAAACTAATCAAGTTGGAGGTTTTTTACGCAAAAATCTATTTAAAAGTTTTACACGTCATCAAGTTGCAACCGGTTTAGCCGGTTGCAAGTCAGATTTTTTGAAGAAAGCCCAAATTTACAAAGTTTTAACCAATTGGAGGTTTTTTTTGCAATGAAAAATGGTTGGGGGTTTTAATCACAAAAATGGTCCAACTTAGAGGTTTTTTGCGCAATTTCCCCGTTAGAAAACCCAATTATATCACTATCACATGTCCCGACATTTCTTTTTGCCGTGAGCGTGGTTAGTCAAATTTTCAAGCTTCATGTCATTATGTGATAGTCATTGGAATGTAGTGATATGCATCCTGCAATACATCAAAGGAGCACCTGGACATGGTCTATTATATGAATATAAGGGAAATCGATGGATTATTGGGCAGGTAACTGGTTCTCGTTCAGATAGAGTGATAGACAATGTACTTCAGGATGTTGTGTGTTTATTGGAGGGAGTCTAATATCATAGAAAGGTAATAAAGCAATATGTTGTAGCGGGATCTAACGCAGAAGCAGAATATTGGGCTATGACACTAGTCACCCAGTGGACTTGTATGGTTTTAACAACTACTTTAGGAATTATGCTATGAAACTACCAGTCCAATAAAGTTGACGGGTGACAATCAATCAGCCCTACATCTTGCCCTGAATCCAGTGCTTCATGAAAGAGCAAACAAAGCACATAGAGATAGATTGCCACTTCATCAGACAAAAGATTGAATCAGATGTATTTCCCTAGCTTTGATAACTCAAATGACCATTTAGCAGATATTCTCACGTTCTCATCCCCGGCCCGATTATCTCTGTTATGATTCTGTATTGATTTTGGGGTCATGGGCTAATATTTAGGGATTGACTATAGCTAGAGATTATAGCTAGTGATTGGTCTTTTTAATTTCTGTACAATTCTTGTCCTATAAATTCCCAAATAATTTGAGGAAATAATCAAGTTGAACATTAAAAGGTTGAGTCTCATTCTTCTCTCTTCTCTTTATCCACCTTTACCATCTTGGTTTTCGGTTTTTGGTTTTCACCATCAGTTTCAGATTTTCTTAACCATCTAGATGAATCGTCCCATAAACAACCACTACCTATAAACTGACTGCATATGCCTCGTGTAAACCTCTCAGTGACGTGCTTTTCCTCGATCATCCGTGCCAATCTCATATTTTGGTTTATGCTAGTCAGTTGAAGCAATTACAAAGTCGATGGAGTCTCCAGATTACGCCCTTTTATTGAAGTACTTTTTAAGACTGTGTCTGGAATCCTCCTTAGCCACCTGGCTAATTTCTCAAACTAGTTACAAGACTCACAAATCATCCCTTCTTGGGTGATTGCTAAAAGGTTGCTCATACATGTTGCACTCCTTCAGATGCTGGAATTGATCTAGCAGCATCCCGTTTGGTTCCTTTAATGATGAAAACGTTTTCCTTTGTTTGCTCCATCAAAACCAAGCTAGGGCTTGTCCTTAAATACACAATGATGCACCTGTAGGTTGCTCCCGCGATGTCATTCACACTGTTTGTGATTCCACGAATCAGGTGAACTGTTTGTGCGCCATGTCTGTCACCTCCATCTGCATGCTAGCCCCTGTTGTTCCGTTAGGGCTTTTTATTCCACACTTTGTTCCTTCATTAGATTCTGGTTTTTGAGCGACCCTTGACCTTTTTAGGCACTGTTTATCAGCAATAAGATGTAACTTCTGGCATGAACAGTATCTACTGAGCTGTGGTTTCTCATTTCTGGTGATGAATAGTAACTCCCAGCATGAATGGTGATTTCCAATGATGAACAGAAATTTCCGGCTTAAACAATATGAATGTGATGCAATGACTTCCAGAGTTCCAGGGACCACTCCAATGTTGATGATGCTCTGATACCAATTTTAGGACACAACTTAGTATTTTTTTAATTAAAATTGCTGAATATACGCTTGAAATACAAAAATGGCTGAGTTGACTTTCTCCCGAGAGGTAGGCCATCTCTTTCAAGTGGTGCTCAATAAACCTTAATTCTCTAGTTAATTAAGCGTATGATAAAATAAGATCTAGTCCCTGCATACGGAGCCAAAATAATACGAAATATGAAATTTCTAATAGGACTCCCAACCCTATCAGAATTATGAATCTCAACTTATAACACCAGTTTCCTAAGTTAAATGTATAAGTCATATTTACCTCTAAAATTTATTAATATGCTTGGATCTATCAGAATCTTCATATTGATGAGAAATCTAATAACTAAAAATCATCATACAGTTGAGAAATTTTAGACAGTATGACCACTTGCACAGTCTGAAGTCCTAAAAAAATGGACGGCCAAACTTAACCCCGTCTAATTAGAGAAAGTGAGAAGCCTGATAAAGTCACTGATGATTATTGATTGGTAGAGTTGATTGGCAATAGATGCAATGATGATCCATTCTGAAATGAAGGCGATGAAAAAGGGCGGTTGAAACGGGAAGGGGCCAGTATTCATCGTCAAAGTTTATTGTTAGGTAGCGTTTGTTATGCTGGAAATTTATATTATAAATTTATAACAATTTCTTTACAAAAGTAAATGTTATTAACTAAATTAATATATTTTTATTATATACATACATACATACATATATATAGTCTCGTATTAAACGTACATGTTCATTACGATAAAATATTATATTTGATGCAGAAGTGTAACTTATACGTGTTCAAAAATGCATTTTTTCACATCATTTGAAGTTTATTATGATAAAAGAAATTTATTTCATGCGAAAGTACACTATTTAAACAATTTGTACATGTTCAAATGTGTGAAGTGGTAATGTACTTTTGAGCATGAGCATATTGCATTTTTGCATGAAATAAAACATTTTATCGTAATGAACTTCAAATGGTATGAAATGGTCAATCGTAATGTATATTTAAACATGTGTATATTCCACATTTTCATGAAATAGAACCTCTTATAATCATGAATATATACATTTAATATGAGACTCCAGGTTTCCACTCTAATATTAGACTCCTTGGAATTTGAGTGTGTGTGCGTGTGTGTAATATTTCTTTCCTACTATAATGTTATATATAAGATACTCGTACTTTTAAGAATAAAAAATTCAATACTTTTTATAAGAGAACTACAAATTAAAATAAAGATTAAAAATTATCTTTAGTCACATAAAATATGCAATTATACCATTGGTTTTAATAATATTTCAGCATAATGATAACTAAAAAAAAATAACAAAAATATTTCTTATTATAATTATTCATTAATTTCATTCAATTCCTATTAATATTCTCATCTACCAAACAACACATGGTAACGACTCATTTCATTCCAACGCTGCAAACAAACATGACAAGGAATGTAATGATTTCATTCCATTCCCTTCTTCATTCATTACATTATGGTCCTTTTTCATTCCATTACGTCCAACCAAACGTACTATTAATGTACATTCCACACAAACATCATCTCACAGTTTCAGGGGAGATGGAGTTACAAATAGCAATAATCTTGCTTTCTAAAATAGGCAATATTTGCTTCATACATCTGAGAGAAAGATAATACAAATGTTTCTATGCCTTACCAAACGTAATTGTACTTTATGAATTAATACAGACTCTTGCATAGAACTCAAGGTTATTCATTTGTGCAGGGTAAAAGGGGTATTTGGATTAAATTGCCAATTGAGCTTGTAAATCTCATTGAACCAGCGGTTAAAGTAAGTTGGTGCTTACATTTATATCATTACACCTAGTAGATGCTTTCTTTTTATATAATAAAATCTGTTTTCAATAGGGTTGAGGGATTCAGATAAAATAATTCATAGCAAGTTTTAATGGATGATTTTTCCAATCCTGCCCTGATGGTCAGAAAAGTACCAGGGCGAACCCTAAACTTCAATTTATCTCAAATCCTTCTTTTCATGTTGTTGCAGGAAGGCTTCTATTATCACCATGCTGAACCAAAACACTTGATGCTCGTGCATTGGATTCCTGAAACGACAAATACTTTGCCAGCAAATGCAAGTCATCGAGTAGGCATTGGTGCTTTTGTGATAAGCGAAAAGGGCGAGGTACTTGTGTGCAGTTAATGAATATTATTAATTTATTACTTACAAAGTTAATATCTTGTGGTCCGTCTCAAGAATATATATATATATATATACACACACACACACACACACACACACATATATATATAGGGTTGGGATCACTTAAGAACCCTTCAATTCCGTGAGAACCCTCCAAAATGCACAAATTTATACATCAAATGCACAAATTTAAAAATTAAATTTATAACTTAAAATCATCATTGGTTTTCAATATCAATAAATATCACAATTGAACATTAAAATTACCTTTAAAAATTAATTTCATCAAATTTTACACTAAATGCACAAAGCACAAATTTGAACATTAAATGCACAAATTTTGTCATGAGATGCGTAAATTTTTATATCAAATGCATAAATTTATCAAATATATAATTTTAGCATAAAATGCATAATTTTATACATTAAATGCACAAATTTTAGAGTGGTTCTCACGGAATTGAGGGTTCTTACCGGAACCCAACCCTATACATATATATATATATATATATATATATATATATATATATATATATATATATATATATATATATATATATATATATGTATATATATATATATATATATAGGGATGAGATCCATTGTGAACAAGTTATTGTTGTGAACGTTGTGAACAAATAAAAAAATACATATAATCATTCATATATATCAATAAGTGTTTGTAACATGATTCATATGATTCAAAAGGTTCATAAAAGTGTCTACAACAAAATTCAGAACATTCAAAAGGTTCATTGTAGTTTTTATAGCAAGATGCAGAGGATTCAACAAGATTCATAAGATTCGACAAATTCATAGGATTCAATAAAATCCATAGGATCCAATAAGATTAATAGGTTTATAGAAGGTTCGGTAGTATTTTCAACTAGATTCATAAGATGCAAAGCTATTTTATGGTTGTTCACAATGTTCACAAAAGATCTTTAGTCTCTCTCTCTCTCTCTATATATATATATATATATATATATATATATATCTGTGTGTGTATTTCTAGTTTTTGTGTCAAATTTAATGGAGTGACATATGTTGTCACTCATACATATGCATTTTATATTTCGAAGTTTTCAAATGATGTAGGTTATGTCGTAGAAATGCACTCGTATATATATTTTTTTGTGTGGTATTAGGTTTTGGTGGTGCAAGAAAAGAGTGGAAAGTTTAAAGGAACCGGCATATGGAAGTTTCCTACTGGAGTCGTTGATGAGGTACATCCAGTTCGTGAATTTATTCATCACACATCCAAAAAGCTCTCCCCCTTGAAACATTTATTACATAGAAATGAAAAAATTCACAGGGTGAAGATATTTGTGATGCAGCAGTTAGAGAGGTAAAAGAAGAGACTGGAGTAAGTTGCAAGCACTTGACCTTATTGGTTTATTGAATATTTGAACAATTTACATTTATATAAGGAGATGACTTTGACTTCTCAGGGTCAAATGGAATAAATTCTGTATTTGGAATTCATATAAAATCATCAAATACTTGGTAATTTGATAACTGTACTGAAATCGAGTATCAATAACTGATAAGTGGAAAGTTTTAAGAGCTGGATAAAGTTAAAATGCTATCAATTTTCAATCTCAAGCTTTGACCTTGAATGTCAAACTTCATCTCCCTTATTTGAAAGACATGTTTGAACCTGGTGATGGTTGTGCTGAACTAACTCGATGGTATTTGATGCGAACTAACTCAATGGTATTTGACGCGACAGATTGACACTGAATTCGTGGAAGTACTAGCTTTTAGGTAAGGAAGTGGGTGCAACACATTTGGAAGTCATTAGATTTTCTTGGTGATTTCTTCGAACCTAAAAAAGCATATTCTATACAAGCAGAATTGATCACCAATGATCATATTTCATGTGCTTGGCATCCAATGTGAAACTATTTCTTACAATTTGACTCTTCGTGTGGTATCACTGTCTGATACTCATTTGGCCTTCATCTTGCAGACAAAGCCACAAGTCGTTCTTTGACAAGTCAGATTTATTCTTCATGTGCATGTTGAAACCATTGTCGTTTGACATCCAGATGCAAGAAAGAGAAATAGAGGCAGCCCAGGTTAGCAGCTTGTTTGATTATTTGTCAAATATATAAAATACCATCTTATAGACACATAAGTACTTTTTTAGCCAAATTGCAAGAAAGGGCAACATACGTTTATCAAAATTCCATATACGTTTATAATAACATTATGTTACCTTCTTTTATAATCCCACACCAACATTTGCAATAAATGTATGATTTTCTGAAATTTATATCTTTTAATGTGTGAGAAACTACTCTAATACCCAAAATAGAATTTTAGTAAAACTATGATACCTTTTCTTGCAGTTAATCCTGAATTTTAACATGAACACTTTCCATAAAGGAAAAAACAAGAATAAAAAGAAATTATTAAATGGGTTTGGTAGTCTTTTATGTGTAGTGGATGGCATTGGAGGAATATGCAGATCAAGCATTTGTGCAGAAGCATGATCTTCTAAAGTATATGGCCAAGCTATGCCTAGCGAAGAGACATGGAAAATACGACGGCTTCTCGGCTGTGCCTACGATCACAAGTTTCTCTAAAAAACGAAGCAATCTTTACTTGAACACCAAGGATTTATTATAGCTTTTAGTCTTTTACTAACATCATTATCAATATCATCATGCTGCAACTTATTTGTATTTGACACAACTTTGATATTTTGTATGAATATTGTTTGTCACCCTTTCCTTTTTCTAGACATGTGAAATGGTACATGGTTTCATCAAATATAAAATTATTAAAAAAAGTATATTGTTAGAGTAGGCTTGACCCATGAGAATGTTTATTAGATTGTTGCAAGAGAAGAGTCCTTGGTTGGTTGCCTACCACTCAGGCAAAGAGTTAATACGAAATAATAATAATAATAATAATAATAATTAAAAAAAAAAAAACAAAATACCCTCTTCGACTCTTCGTTAAGTTCTAACTTATTTCTATCCGAGAAAAAGCATATCAAGGCTCCAAGGCGACTTATGGATCGTGTTTTAGCATATTAAAAATATCCAAATTTTCAAATAGCATGTTGTTTGTATTATCTAAATAAAATAAATAGATAAAAATTCAAATATGCAAAATAAAACACCTCTTAAACCAACAATATTCAGTTGTAATCTCGTAATATTCATTTATTCTTATTATATACACAAGAACATCAAATAAGAAATCTTTTTAAATAAAAAATATATACAAGAAGTAAGAGTTTATAGTAATTCATAAATTCTATGTATTAAAAAAACACAGGTTCATAGGTATTGTTATAACGTATGAACTAGTTTATTACCCGCGTATTACGCGAATATTTTTAGTATATTGTTGTTTGTATAAAATATAATAAACTAAAAGGTATACATAGAAATATTATTTTTTATAAAAAAAAGTATATAAGAATGCTATGATTATTTATCATGACCTATTACGTTTCTATATTTTTAAATATATACAATTAATAATTATTTTTTTATATTATTGTAAACTTTTATTATATTATAATTAATAAGTTATTAGAATATTAGATTTTATTGAATTTGATTTGAACTCAAAATATATTCTATCATATTTGGATATTTATTTATATTATATAAATTAATCACTTTAATTATATTATATTTTTACTTTTAAATAGAAAACTTCTATAATACACATGAGATTTCCTGGTTAATCCAAGTGGCAACCTAATTAAGTGTCATGTGACATTTAGTTATTCATTTAATAGAACAAATAGATTATTGATTATTACGGTTCTTATTTAAAGATGAATAATTTATTCATATGTTAATTTATATACCGATAAAAAAAAATGTAGTTAACCTATACATTCAGAATAATGAATGCTGTATGTGTACGTATACATGGTTGAAAAATAGATAACATGAAAAGCCAAATGTCACAAGTCACAACCTTATTAATTTAGTGGTTCACTAAAAATTGGACAAATTAACCATCTCTCTCTCTCTCTCTCTCTCTTAAAGTTGGATGGTAATTGTTTAATTAGTGGTATATTACCTATCAAAATTGGGTGCATGGCATTCGTCAAATGTCATAGCAGCAGCAGTAGGTATACAACCACAAGAACATTGACGAAAACTCTTTTCTTTACTAAAATTCATATACACACACACACACACACACATACACATCAGCAGAAAGCAGTGCCTATAAATTAAACCCCCAACACAAGCTGGTAGCTTTTCATTGTCTCCTTCATTGCGTTGCACCTAAGTTTTTTTCTTTCTTTCTTATGTATGCATCCATCCACAAATGCAAAAGAAGATGATGATGAACCGTTTTCAAGGATTCACCAATCTCATGCCAATCATGCTCTTTGTATTTTTCGTTTTTCTCGCAAGTCACACAACGGTTGCCACGCACCAGACTATCGGAAAGTCATTGGCGGAGCTTTTGATGAGTGATGATTTGATAGCAGCAGCTGGATATGGGGACGAGAAGCTTTCTACGGTCGTGGTTGGTGGTTCCGTTCTCTGTGACACTTGTTCGGATGGAACTTCACATCCTGTCCCTGGTATGTATCTCAGTATCTGTAATCCACGATTCATATGATTAAACGCATGTAATAACTTGTATTGAAATATCAGGGGCATCAATGGCTGTTTCATGTCAAACTAGCGGGAAAGCAAGTAAATCGAATTGGGTAAGAGGCATAACCGATGAATATGGAGACTTCATTATCGATCTTCCTTCCCATCTCCATGCAGTTCCTGATCTGGATAAGAGATGCATTGTGAGAATTCTTGAGCTACCAAAGAGCTCTCCCTGCCACAGATCTTCTACGGGTAAACACAACAAGATAAAGTTTTCATCAGCCGAGAATGGATTGCGCACGTACACCGCCCATAAGATTCGTTTAACACCTAAACATTCACGGGCACGCATGTATAAACATAGAAGCAACAGAAAGACGATGGTTCGGATATGAGACCTAAACATTGGCCGTACAGCTCATGCAAGAAGGCGCTTCAGTCACAACAATGAGTGTGTAGCTTGATCTTGTTTCTTATGCTTGTCAGCATGTTTGTATGTGTGTGTGCGTGTGTTTGTGTGTGTGTGCAGGCAAGTCTGTTTAAGGGAGAGGATGTAGATATTACAGTGTTCCCCATAATGAAACCCTTTTACATTGTATACGATGTAAGAAAAATACAATATATATCTCTTTTTGTGTAGTAATTCATAGTGGGTACAAAAGATATTGAAAGAGACCATCATTTAGAATATAAACTTGCCAATCTTTATATCTTTTTGTGTAGTAATTCATAAAAACATCAGAAGGAAAGAACTGAAATGTGATTTGTAGGTGGGAAACAAATGATCAGGAATTCACTGATGGGGTCTCTTCCTTTGGGGATGACATGATGTAGTTGGCAACGTCAGCGCAGCATTTCAGTTTATCTGCTTGTTCGTCTGGGATCTCAATGGAGAATTCTTGCTCAAAAGCCATTACAAGCTCCACCCTGTCCAGGCTGTCAAGGCTCAAATCTTTCTGAAAATCAGCATATTTGGTAACCTGTTCAAGGTGATATATACAAGTTAAAAAAAAGGGTTGACAGCAACTACTTGATTGCTTCCCTTTCAAAATAAGAAAGTTTGATCTTTCAAGCAACCCTATGACAAGTCGGTTTCAATCTTGATATCGTTTTTGCTTCAAATTTTAATGTTTTCCTGTGTACTCACAATATTAACAACCATCAAGAACCACATAAACTTTTAACTCTAATTCTTTTAGAGGATGGAGTAAGAAAAATAACAATCTTGAAACACAATCTAACCAGCAAACATTTATAAGTAAAATCTTAAGTGGAAGACTATTTAAAGTGCAAAAGGGTACCTTAGTAGCATCAATCTTGTCAAACTTTCTCACAAGCCCAATCACTCGTGCCATTACCTGATCATGACTGGACCCGGTGGACGATGTGCATAGTTGTTGGTAGAGGCTTCTACTCGCAATCAAATCTTTTGCTGAAGTAAGTTTTCTTCTAGGGACCGTAACCCTTAAATGCCTCAATATTGAATCTCTTAAGCTCAGCATAGTAATCTAAGGCACATAGTAATTAAGTCAGCAAAGGCAATGGAATACCTAAATATGTGCCTGCATGAACAAAAATGTGTAGGACCATAAAAGAAGGATTTCTCAATAAATGCTACACATTGACAAAGGTTCCCTTTTGGTTGTTTTACTAACTAATAACTTACCTATGAACTGTTGGTACGAAATTTCTAACTGTTGAGAGTAGTAACATCTCAAGACACAAGCTTGAAAAACTGGTGCCAAAACCAACCAGATTGTTGAGTAACAAAAAACAGTTTGATAGCACAAACTTAAATTGGAAATACCCAGTATCCCACGCTCATTATTCAAATTCATATGTACATATACAAGATTATGTGTGTATATGATGCAGAGAAAATAAGGGAGAAATATGAATGAAGAATTCTATATTTGATGTGTTTCTTTACATTACAGAAGGTGTATATATAAGTTACAGAGTACAATCCCTAAAATATTAAGGCTACAATTATGGACCAGAGAATCATGGATGAAGCTCATATCATGGAGAGGAATCTGCATATGAGAGTATGAGCAGTACCAAATATCTTCAACACTCATTAATTCAAAGATTGATGGGCTTTTGGGTCTCTATATTTGCGTGTGATACTAATCATCAACAGGCAAGAGGCAACGACAGTCATTTCATCAAACAGTTAGACTACATTACAGTATGGAAACAGACTATGGAATTAGAGCTCGATGGATAATAATTTTATGAAGACGATACGTGACCTGTGGTGGTGTGCGGAATTCGGCGGTGGAAGAAGAACCCTGGTGCGGTGTAATCGCTGGTCAGACGCAACTTCTTACAAAGGGGCTTCGAGTACGAATGCACCTTCCAAAATTGATGGGCTAACAGGACCCCGTATGAAATATACTGTACGGTACTACGGTAGAGCGTAATAGAATAGGCTGGATTTGATTTTTTTTTTTTTTTAACAGCTGGTGTGGTGGTAATCGCCTAGACCCAAGTGCCGACAGATCTCGGTTCGATCCCTACTACAATCTCCTAGTTAGATTAAAATCTCCAAAGTTAGATTAGTTCACCTGAAGGAAAAAACCCCAAAATCCGCCTCTAGTGAGGATCGAACCCGGGTAACAACCCTTCCCAAGCCCCTTATGGAAACTTGGTGGCCACCAGGGCAAGCCCTGATGGTTGGCTGGATTTGATGACATAGAGTCATAGACAATGAAAAAAATAAGATATGTCGTAAATATGGTTAACAAGGTATTAATCTAACTAGGAGATTGTGGTGGGGATCGAATCAGGATCTGTCGGCATTTGGGCCTAGGCGATAACCACCACACTAGCCGTTCAAAAAAAAAGTAGATATTTCTAGGAAACATTTACATGAAATAAGACATGTTGTGCATAAAAATAATATATACTTTTTATTATCGGTGTCACTTTTTTAGAGTAAATTTAATACTTGGATATTCGAAATCTTTTCTAAAATGAATCGGGTCACTTATAAAATAAACACTAAACATTTATACTTTATTATATTTATGTAAATAAAATGTCTACTACACTAGTACACTTAGCAAATTCAAGACTTAAATAATAAGCATATTGCATACTCATAAGTCATAACTCACTTAGTCACTTAGAGTGCGTTTGGTACAGAGAATGAAATTATAGAGAAATATGATAGGAAATGGAATTGTAGAGAAAGAGAAATGGAATTGGTAATATTATCCATTTCTCTCTATTTGAGAGAGAATTAGATATAGAGAAATGGAGTTCTTTGAATTCTCAACTTGTAATTCTCGTCTCCAAACAAACAACGGAATCATTTCTATTTCCATTTCCCCCATATAATTCCCCATATCAAACATACCCTAGGCACTTAACAGAGAGAGAAAAAGAAAATAGAGAGAGAGACGGCCAGTCAGGAGAGAGAGATTAAGAGATACCGTTAGGCAGATTCGGAGCCGCGGAGGTCAGGCGAGTCAGGGGCTCAGCCGCTCAGGGCTTCAGGCAGTGCCGGTCAGGCGTTTCAAAGGTGAGCGGTGGCCGGTGGGCAGCGCCGGCGTTTCGTTCAGGGTTTCAACTTTCAAAGGTGAGCCGTGAGGGTGAATGCCGAAGGTGAGCAAGTAGAGAGCAAAAATGATTTACGGTTTCAAAAGCTAGAGGTTTGGGTATTGTTTCTTGGGCTTTTTAAAATTTTTTGGGCTAACTAAATTAAATTGACTAATTTGGGCTTTTCTAAAAACACTTTTTGATTAAAATTCAGTGTTATTCCAATAAATTTAAGTAATAAAAACTACAAATATAAATTAGATATGTATATTATAATTGTATAAATTTTCCGTAGGTGTTACTCAAAAAAAGTCTTAGGTGATACTCAAATTTTTGATACATACGCAATTCAATATTTTGAAAATTTATCGGTGTCGAGTGACACCCACTCTATTTAACTAGGTCCGCCCATATCCATACTATTGTACGATTACTGTTGTTAATACGTTAGTTAGTGTAATCTTGTAGCTAACACCCTAGGATGTGCATAAGTTGGGATGCTTCTGTGAAGCTCATTAATCAAGCAAGAATTGATCCCGAATAATTTTTATTTTTATTTTGTTCTGTTTGTTCTTATATATTCCAAAAGTTAGAAAAACAAGGGATCATACTAGCAATGGACTGGTACTCGATTCTTGTTTGAGGTTTTGGTCCTCAACACTTGCCTAAGTCGTACATTAAGCTTTCTTAAGTTGATTCATGTATCACAAGGATAATTTTTACCAATTGTACCATAGTGAACTATTAAACATGTGATATCTAGGAAAAACCTTTTTGAGGTGCTAGACGTTCACGATATAAGATAATTGGTTTTGGCATGGTTCTTCACCACTCTGTTCTAGTTTAATTTTAGATTGACATGGTTCTTCCTGTCAAGAAGAAAACTTGTTGATATTTTTAAGCTTTATTTAATTGACAAACAAAAAATCCTACATTTCCTTGCTTCGTGTATCACATGGGTAGTATTCACTAACCGTAACATAAAGAGCTATTGAACTTGATATTTTGAAAAACTTCTCTAACATGCTAAATGCTAACGATGTAATAAAAACACTTGAAGAAACTGTAAACGATTTCATCAACTATAACTAACGGATTTTCTTGTGATTATCTCATGACTTTATTTGGTTACTCAATTAGAACAAATAATTATTATTGGAAAGTGAAGATACAACGTCACAAGAACATGTAAATAATTCCCAATTTCGTTTCTATCTTGTACCTCGAATCTTTATTACACCCTGAACATATGGTACGGGGTGGGTACACCCTGAACATATGGTACGGGGTGGGAACACAAATTTCAACTTACATACCAAACTAATGGCAAATTCAAAGGGTAAACAAACTAACAAATAACAATTACTGTAACAATTTATTACATCACCTTCTCACCTTTCACATGTATCACATTTGTTTAACTTCCCCCCGGCTTCTTCTATCAGTAGTATATACCATCTTTATCATCAATCCGAAAAATGCTCCGACATCTGAGTGTTCTTGATCACGTATCTTTTCAAAAACCCAATCCAATTATCTGATAATTACCGAGATTTAATGGTCTGTTGGGTTCAATCCATATTCAATCTTTCTCCTCTCCCTTCCCTATCTCCAAGAATCTTAATAGTATTGTGTTTTCTTCACAATTAAAATGGGGAATATAAATGGCAGAGAAGAAGGTGGTGGCACCCCATCTATCGGTAATGACATGGCTGCTGAGGATGTGGCGCAAACTGCTGATGTTGAGTTAGTTGGCCATCCTCCTCCTCCAAGCCCTAGGATTTCTGGCTCCCCTTTGATCTTTACTCCTCAGGTATTTTATTTACTTTTAATTTAATCATTAATCATTCTCTGTTGTATCTTTATTCAATACCCACTACTGTAAACAATTACTCCTCAGGATAATGATGATAATTCATTAGATGCGTGTCCTGCCAAATTTGATGAATTAATAATAGTGTAGATCTGGGAAAAATGAAAAAATTTTGGAAGCTTGGTTTATCTTTGTTTTTCTACTATTACCAATTTACTATTACTTGATTAGACTTTCAAGTATGTAGATAGATCATAGATAGATGGTTGGATGTTCATTCTGACCTCAGAAGAAATTTGGGCATAAAAGGCACTTACTTTGCATTTTAATATGTTGTTTATACCAATATATTAACTGGTTATGTGCATGTGCTGTTGAGCTGATGAATCTTGGTGTTTACTGTTTAGGAATGTTGTCTTAGGGTTTTCTGTGTTTATCAGCATCGTCGTACGAAAATGAATTACTTACCGATCGTTGATGTTTTGTTGGTAATGAAACATATATAGAATAAGTTAAGTCTAATAATATACAAAAAGTGCCCATAAGCTAAAGGGATGACTTTACTTTGTTTTGTGCATAAAAGTTCCTTTTTAAAGGTTTTTGTGATTATGATCCAAGGAATTATTCTAAGGATTATATTTTGTTTTCAGGTACCGGTGGCTCCTTTACAAAGACCTGATGAGATGCAGCCAAGCAATTCATGGATGCATACCTCCTCCGGTAACGATGACATGACCAACGAACAACGAATTCCAACAATTATTACATGGAGCTATGGTGGTAAGGAGATTGCTGTGGAGGGTTCATGGGACAATTGGAGAACAAGGTAAATATGAATTGTTTGGTATCTCTTTCTCTCTACCCCAATCACTGGCACAAGATACACAGTTCATACAATCATACCAATTCCGCCAAATACTACTAATTCGATATTCTAATTCCAACAAGTTTTATTTGGGATGTTTTTGACCAGGAAGTTATTGCAGAGATCAGGTAAAGACTTCAGTATATTAGAAGTTCTACCTTCTGGTGTTTACCAGTATAGATTTTTCGTTGATGGGCAATGGAGGTATTCCCCTGACATGCCGTGGACACAAGATGAATCCGGCAACACATACAACATCCTTGATTTGCAGGTATTGCATCCAATCATCCTATATATATACACATACATATAGCAGAAAAGTTCTGAATTGCCTGTTTATTTAGCATTTGAATGATTTAGGTTCCTTTTCGGTTCCAATCTAGTTAATTTTCATCATGCTTTATGGCTAGGATGGCAAGTCTTTTTGGTTTACAACCTTTATTTCAGTTCTTCATTTTGTGGGGCCCTTTAAGTCCCCTCAAGTAAAATGGACCTGCAATCAAATCTTGTTTATTCACTTATCATGTAAGGTGGTGTTTGTTTTTTAAGAGGTTAAATGTCTGAAGTCTGAAAACCACGTCTGAAATTAAGAGGAGGTCTTAACATCTGAAATTAAGAGCCTCTCAATTTTAATTAAGCCAACTCTCATCCTCTTAAAATTCAGAGGAAAATTCAGAGGTTTCAACCTCTTAAGTCTGAACCCAAACAAACAAACTTAATTATTATAGATCTGAACTTTAGACTTCAGAGGTTTTTAAGAGGGTCTAAATGGAAAACAAACGAGGCCTAAATGAAAATGAAAGGGTTGAAATGTTAAATGAGCAAACGGCAGAGAAATATGGGCAATTTCGAATTTTATTAACAAAATGTAGTTGAAACTTGAAATTCTATTGAATTTAGATAAAAATGTCCTAGAATTCCTTTCTTGAGTTCTACCAAACTAATAGTAGTCTCCTATTGTATAAATATATGTAGATATCATTGAATTCTATTCGTTTCATCTTAAAAAGTGTTACGTATTATTTGCGATGTATTTTAATGAAATTCGTTCATTAGTATTAGTAACCACAAAACTAAAAGGGCAAATTACCAAGAAAGGTAATATAAAATTCAAAAATTGACAATAAAGGTAATGTAAAATTTTTTAGGCCAAGAAAGATAACATAAATTCAAATTTGACAAAAAAAGGGTATTGATGACCAATTAAGAAGGTAAATTTTTAATTTTATGCTCCTTTTTTTGGTAAAAGAATAATATTTGATTATCTTTATTAGCCTGAAATTTGAATTTCATGTCCTTTCTCGGCCAAAATAGAATTTTACGTTACCTTTATCGGCAAAAAATATTTTATGATACCTTTATTGTCAAATTTTGTATTTTATATTACCTTTCTTGGTAGTTTTCCCAACTAAAAATACCCTTTCTTGAAATAAATTCGAGAAAGCCTTTGGACCACCATCAATATCTTGTAATGAGCAAATGTGCAAATTTTGATGGAGACCTTTTGAAGAAGGAAAAAAAAGGAATATTGTGTCTTTTTTTGACAACCCAATGTATAAATCGTTGCATTTTTATGGGATAGAGTATTTAGTTTCTTTTTACAGGTGTAATTGTCAAGTTTTTGCCTTCTTGTTTCTTCTTCAGCCGAGCTTGTACTTCTTTATACTAGCATCCGTAAAGAACTTTTAGATAACTTTTTCGGATGTTTTTATGCATTAAATGACCCTCTGTCTAATCTTCGAAAAGAAAAGAATAATTTTAGGATACCAATTTAAGCTAATGTTATATTGTGGTATTGACTCTTTTATGGACGATAAAAAAGTCGCAAGGCGTAGACTTTTGCCTTTTGGGATGGTGCTAGAGTTAGTTAGCCATACCCAGTTTAGTTTCTTGAGGTTTGAGCAACGAGATTCGAGATGTCTTGGCGGGTTTGGGAAGTGGGAAATCTCAAACATGAACAATGTATTCTGAAAAGTTTAATGGACACTTTCTATGAAGAAAATCGTACACCACCCGTTCTAATTTAAGTGCTATCTTTCTTTTTTGATCATTTCAATCATTATGATCACGACTATTCAGTTGTCGCTTCAATGATAAAGTTGTACACTTGTCCTCCCTCCCTGATCTATGCAATTAACGATTCTTTAGCTAAAAAATGTAGAAAATTTTATATCTGATTTGCAGATTATTACTACTTAATTAGTTTGTAAGAAGTTCAGTCCAAATTGTCAGTGATTACGTATTTCATCGAAAAAGTGAATCCTTCTTGTAATGTTTGAGAAAATCACAAACCAGAAGCCTCATTTATTTAGTACTCATATGCATCAGATTCCCGATTGATGCTTAAGAAAGATGATTGCGAAAATGGTCCTGTGCATATATGTCTTGCTTGCTATTGAACCACAGTTAATTTCCACTTCCAGTCTTGAGAGATGGACCATTTTGTGTTGAAATTTGCTGGAATATCAATCAAGTTCCCACCACCATTCTAAAAAAGCTGAAACAACTTTTCGAGTTCGAAAAAGAACATTTACGTCAATTCAGAATTCGTATTTCCTACACTTGTATGAGGCACTAGACTATCAAACACTACATAAAGTTGATAGATATCACACTTCTTCTTCATGGTTGTCCCTTTCGAAGTACATCGCACAATGCGAGTTTAAAAAAAAATATGAATTAACAGTCAAAAACTGATCCATTTGTACAATTATCGTACGATTAGTGAAAATGTGATGGTGGGTTCTATTTATTTGATGATTCGAGGATAAACTAGGGAGGAAAGAGGTATAAATACAAGTTTTCTTGATTCATTGGGAGTGTTCTTTTGAAGCTTTGATGATTCTGTATAATGTGATTGTCTTGATCCAGGAATACGTACCTGAAGACATCGAAAGCATATCTGGTTTCGAACCTCCTCAGTCTCCGGATTCAAGCTACAACAATTTGCAACTTGGAATCGAGGACTACGCAAAGGACCCTCCATTAATTCCACCACATCTCCAAACGACGTTGCTTAATGCCGCCTCACCTCCTCCTTCTTCAAGACCTCAACACGTTGTTCTCAATCACGTTTACATGCAGAAAGGACACAGTAACAATTCTGTCGTCGCCCTTGGTTCTACACATCGTTTTCTATCCAAATACGTAACCGTTGTACTTTACAAGTCTATACAACCGTAATCTAGGCTTTTAACGAAAATCGGACTATGCTTGAAAGCATCTGTTTTTTCTTTTGTATTCTCACAAAATTGCATTTGTGTTCTTCCTTCCTTCCAAATCATGAAACACAATACAAAAAGCATAATTCATCATACAATCCTTCTTTGGAACTGGAAATGGAGTCTAAGTTTAAACAATTTACATCAATTGGTCAGACCAAACTTTAAATATTGCAAACAAAACACCACCAACATTCCTCTTATAATTCTTATTCTATCTAATACTGTTTGCTGCTTCTAAAAAATTGGGCAACCGGTGACGTTAATCCCGGGCGCCGTGGGGCAAGTCGCTAAAGGACAGTGGTCGGGTTTCGCGCCCCACCACTTCAAGTTAACGCCCTCGTTTTGCAGGGCAAGGAACAGCAGCACCCCCATGAAAGCAGTCCCTGCATCAAGCGCAGCCGATAGGACGTAATTGTACTTCTGCCACCACTGTTTACGGTACTTGAACACAAAGTAGTTGAATATCATTCCTGTAATCAGCCAGCTGGCGATGTTTGTCGGGGTTGCTGGTGGCATTCCGGCAAAACCGTAAGATATAACAGGTATGTTGATCAATGGAATCCATTTCTTTTCCGGGAAAATCTTGCTTAGGATCCATACTGGTACAGGCAACAATGCGCCGATTAGAAATAGCCAAACCAGGTTTCTGTACAAACCTCCGGGTCCAAACAATCGTTGTGGTCCGATGAGTCCCCATATAACCGAGGCATCGAATGTGACCTTGAACTTGGGGCATGTCCATGGACTTTCGGGATGAAGTCCCTCGATATCACAGATGTTTTCGATATTCTCCAACATCCACCATGATACCGCAAGATTAACTGTTCCAGAAACTAGAGTTCCCACTAACTGAAAACATTCATAAAAACTTATCAGTCATTGAGATTTTTTTACCAAAATAAACATGATCCGATGTTCGTTTGTTCGATAGCAGCAACTGACCTGAGCTGTGAACATGCATCGAGGCGGGATCTTCATGTAGTGCCCCAACTTAAGATCCGATAAGAAAGAAAGAGCGTGAATCGTACTGATTCGTCCGTAGATCTTGAAAAGCAAGTTGGCGATAGGTTTTCCCGGCAAAATATACCCAAATATGAATTGTGCTATGATATCGTATCCAGGTTGCTGCATCGTAAGCATAATCGTTAGAATCATAGTTCGTTCAAACTTGTTATCTAAACATGGAACCGAGAGAGGCTTTTGTTACGATACCTGGTTAGTCGTAGCTTGAATGACTCCAATGGGGAGCGTAACGATCCACGCCAGAGCGAACGCCAAGAGAAAACCCCACCACGGTAGCTGCACGTCTTCTTTCCAGACGAAACCCATAACGAGGGACAACACGATGCTGCCCACCAGCAACACGAGATACCACCATTGCGGCACTTGTTTATAACTCTTCATCAGTTTCGCATGAATGTCTAGTTTCGCGTTCTTCACCGCCGATTTACTCTGCGCCCATATGTCCCTACCAGACAGAAACTCAAATCAAAAAACCAACCCCAAACATAAACTTGTAACATCGATGGTTAATAGTAATTACCCGCCGTGAAACAGCGCTACGTGGGTGAGCGTTGCGGTGAACCGCGCAAACCCTGAACCGATGGAAAGTGCAAACAAAGGACTTAGATATAGTTTGCTATAGTTCTCGTAAGCAGCAATGTTTAAATCAAACTGCGGGGTTAAGATCCTAGTGGTGTCGTACTCGTGACCGGTTCGGGTAAATAGCTTGTTAGAGAATATCGGGAATTTACGGGCATCGAATGTGTCGTACTTCCAGTAACAAATGGGAACGATTATGTAAATGAACATGATAAAGCCGACTCCGACGTTAACTATAGAGGTCCACGGGGTGACTAACGGGCTCCCGTGGTAAGCCGAAATCCCAGCCCAGTCGAGGGTAAACGCCCCGACGCCAAGACCATGATAACCCGAACCGATTTGCTGTGCGGTTATGCTGTTTGGCCAAGCCCAGCAGACCCACGAGAAGAAGGTCAAGATAGGGAAAAGATAACCGGGAAGTGCGTAATACGCAAAGCTTAAAACCAGGAAAATCAAGAAAAACCGCATTCGTGTCATTCCTTGTGCTTTTGTCTCCTTTTCATGTAATGCTCTGAGAACAAAGGTAAAAAAAAAACAAAAAAGTTAATTACCCAAATAAGTTTGACTAATCGATCGGAGTGGATGACAGAAGAATCGAACAAAATTCGATTTTTTTTTTTTTGTTTTTATCCTTATTCTCTCACAAGTTACATACACAAATCTCTCTGCTTTTTCATCCATTATAACTTTTTGAAAAAGATTTGAAATTCGGGTGTCCATGAACATGAACATCAAAGAACAGCATCTGAAATCCAACTTTCCCATTATTCGAAAAGCTCACCTCCTTTCGGACCCAAATACCCAAAAAGAATCTCACTGAAATTATCGAAAAAAACTCCATTTTTAACACATACCTAAAGAGAGAAACCTGAGCAAGGTTTGAAGGCCACCACATCTCAACCGGATCAACCAGATACCTTCTCAACATCCCAGCCCATCCATACCCTACAAGCTATTATACATGCAGAAAAGTAAAATTAATTTGAAATTGTTGTTGTTGTTATATAAAATTAAAAGATAAAAAGACGAAATTAATACCTGAGTTGTTAAGACGATAATTAAGCCACAGAGAAAATTCAAACTCTGTTTATAATAAGCTTTCATAACAGTAATAGCTCCAATGGAGTAAGCATCACCACCACCTGTTGACACGCCACAATTGGCAAAAACTGTAATAATCACATGCTCCTTCATGTTAAACGGACCCGGGTTTAAACTAAAACTCCGACCCATTAACTTATACTCTTTCGTCGGCAACGTCGCCGCCATGAATTTTCCGATGGGGAGAACAGCGATTTGCATGAGGATTGCTGATATAGCTAAAGGCTGGGTTCGGTATATGAAGAAAGTGTTTAGGAATATCAAAATTACGCATGACCCGATACCCAGTGTCCATGCCCGGAATGTCATTACCGGTAGAGATGTGTCGTCGGTTTCCGGTACCACCAACGCCACCTCCTCCACGGTACACTCAGAAGGCTGCGGCTGCGGTGGTGCTCCTCCGTTTTGTGTGTCGTTCTTCGACGCCATTGTTTTTGTATGGTCAGTAAGCTCTTCAGATATGCTTCCCGACAATCGTCCTTTTATAGGAGAGAGAAAAACAGATGAAACTTTCCAAATTACCAAACTGCCCTTACACTTTCAAATTCACAGTCATTCATTCACTTTGATTTTTTATACATAAATTTATATTAAAATAATAAATAATAAATAGAAATTCGGATGTGCGTGTGTGTGTAACTTTAATTGTATTATTATATATAACTATCTATGTATATAAAATATCTAATTGTTATTTAATTATATTATATGAATAGGAGAGGTTATCATTTGTTTTTAAAAAACTAAATTGTCTGGTAAAAATAACTGTAGCTGTAGTTTTCGGTTTAATTTGATATACAAAGATAGTATAATATGTTTAGTGACAATATTGATATTAAAATAATATGTTTAGTGACAATATTGGTGAAAAGTAGCTAATTTCTAGAAATTTCTAAAAACATAATTTTATTTTGTTTTAGTGACAATATTGATATTTTTATCACCTATTTTTTTATTAAACTTTTCTATCAAAAAAAAAAAAAGTAAAATTATCGTTTTTATAATATTCTAAAAGTTTGAACAATTTTGAGTTTTAACAGAAATATATATTAGCTTAAGTACATTTTATATAATTTTGGGTTAATTGCGTCAAATGGTAACATACTGTTACAGTTTTTCAATTTGTGTAACATACTAATTGTTTTCCTAATTAAGGTAACATACATGTAAACATTACAGACATGACAATTTCTTTGTTCAGTCAGTATTTTTTTAAACAGAAATGACAGTTTACTTTTCATATGACGTGCAATATTTTGTGCAATTTAAAAGTACTTTTTAATAATACATTGTTATTTTGAGTAAATTTAAAATAATTAAGCAATATTAGAAAATTAAAAAAAACTAATGACTAGAAACAGAAACTATCATGTCAGTAATTTTTATCTTTCAATCTGATACGATTACCTTGATTGACTTGATTTGGAAAGTATGTTATCTCAAGTAAAAATTTTTTAGTCTGTTACCCAAATTGAAAAAACAATGACAATAGATTACATTTTAACGTAATTAACCCTATAATTTTATATTATTTTTATAATATTTGGCCAAAAGGTTAGAAAGGGAAAATTAAATTGAATTGAATGTGTGGAAATGAAAGTCAACGGAGTCAAATGAGGTAAGGAATTAAAGAGGATGGAAAAATGAGAAAATAAATAAATAAAAGAATTAAGGTGGGTGGAGAATGTGATATCGCTTTGTAAAATTCAGAGAGTCACACGACGGACGCCTGTCCAGCACACACTCACTCTCCAGATGATAAAAGCGGCTGCCTATGTGGCTAATGGGACCCACTCACTAACACTCCACCTAGGATTCTTCTTGACACGTCGACTGCCACGTAGGAGTAGGGGGGTACCATACGCATGTGGATGCTCGTTTGCTGTGAAACGCAACTTGTGTGATTACCAAATGTTCGCACCTTCGATGGTTAGATGGATGTGTGTGTGCACAAATGGCTTAAAGTGTCATGAATTAAAGTTTTAACAGCCCAATAAAAAACAACCATAACTCTGACAGCTAACAATCATATATGATATATATAATATAGAATCATGTTATATCATCGTAATTAATATTTACTAATTAATGTTTTTTTTTACATGATTTTTATTAATGATTTGAGAACCGCTGGCTAAACTTAATTTGTGATTTGTAGACTCTTTACCATTTTACTTTTTTCAAAGCTATATGTACCTATGTTTTTGATCCATCAAATTAGTAATTGTTTTATTGCAAATTGAGTTTTTTTTATTCTTGACAAAAGGACATTTGTTGTCTTTGTGATTTAATGGTTTATTCGGATTCAGTCTCTTAACCTTAATAATCTCAATTTTCATTCATATTTTTGCTAAGTTTACCTGATTTAAGTACCTCGTCCGTTAAACTTAACGGTCCAACCGTTAACTTTATAATAATGACATTTTTATCCATTTTCAGCTATGATTTGTCCCTATAATTTTATTATTTCCATTTATAGTATAAAATTCATTTTCTATTACATTTATTTTTATTTATAAACATAATTGTTTTATTTAAATATATAACTTTTGTTAGCATTTTACTTGTATATACTATTTTTAGTATTCTATTTATAAATTTATTGTTTTATTAGCTAAAAAAATTTATCTTCTTTAATTATAAGTTTATATTCATTATAAATTTTAACATTAAAGATTAATTAACATTATCAAAGCTAGGATGTGCATGATGTTGTTTTTGTATAAAATCAATACTAAAACCAAAATGTGTTGTTTTCTAAATCTTTCAATTAAGTTCGTAAACTTTTTTTTTCTAATTATTTAAGTCACTAAACTATGTTTGTCTTATTTAATAGTATATATTTTTGACCGACTACCGTATTAGCGGTGACACACAACTGGTAAAAAAATTTTGGAGACTTAATTGTTATAATATGGAAAGACGGTGAGACTTTTCTAACATTAACCAAGTGAAAAAAACTAAGGATACTTGTTTGGTGCAAAAACACATTTGAGCAGAACTGAGTATGGACCAATGGAACTAGGAAAAAACTGAGGGGGTCGTGGTCACGACTTTTTACGTGATCAGGAAAGATTGTGTGGTCACGTCTTTTTCAATGATCATGATAGATTGCATGGTCACGACTTGTTAGATTTCATACATTATGCTTTTGACTTGCTAGAATTTATTATCGATTAAGGGACTCATTTAGAACATATATTAAGACTTAATGCTTATATTAGTACCATGAAAATAGTATGGGGTTACTTGATTATGGTAGGGTTGTGGGAAGCTCACAGGGAGGGTTGGAAATGGGTTTAAGAGTTTCTTGAGTTGTGTTAGTATCCAATTGTGGTATTCAGGGTCGCGACCTTCTACTGGTAGGGTTCAGAAAGTAAAGTAGAGTCTCGGGGGGTGTTCATCGTGTTCAAGTGAGATACAACTCTTTTCGAGATGTGCTTACGATTATATTTATTAATACATGCATGATCTTTTATATAGTTATAAGCTAATGTTTTATAATTATAAAGAGTTTATATCTCTCATGCTAGTATCTAAGTGTTTAATATGAAATCTGTGTACTGTGTATTACGACAATCGTACGACTGGGTATTGTCATTTGTCGGTTAGCCCCTGACCACTTTCGACTCTTCGATGGCTGCTTTTTGCGGTCTATGAAGCTGCGTGCATGGAATATTCCACCCGATTATTAACTGTGTTATCAGGAATGTGCTATGATTTCATACTACTGCTTAGTGATCTTTACTAAGCCATTTTATCAATGTTTTATCTATATAATCGTGTGCATATAACTATATTATATGTTGAATACAAATATACATGTCAGTTAACTATGAACCCTATATATACAATATTTTGTGTTAATTCTACATTAAATATTTTAATATTCTACGTTGAATACAAATCTAGGTAATTTTTTTTGAAAAATATACCGTGTACTTTTTTTTAAAAATTTTTTGTAGCATGACCGGTCTTGTTTTTATGATATACTTGTTTTTAGTAAAAAAATTAACCATATTAATATTATTTTAATTATAAGAATTAGGATATATTTGTATTAATGCCAATATTTTGCTAATGTCAATCTTTTCTATTTTTTTGGCTGTATGATTTAATAATTTATTAATGTCATCCTCATATTCACTTATTACAAACTTGTCATATTAATCATTATTATTTATTAGATCTAGCTAACTTCTACAGTTTTACATCAAATTTTGGTTTTATATGCTGTATTTGAACTAGTTAATATATATTGGTTTTTTTTCTTTGTATTGATGTAATACATTATTTTTATCAATTTCTTGTTTTTACTAAAAAAATATTATAATTTTATTTAAGAATTTATTATAATATTTTGTATATTTGTCTGGATTTAATAAAATAAAAAAATCAAAGTTAAAAATAAATTTTTGTATAAGGGACAAAAAAAATGAAATTGAAAGATCAAAATATTAATTGTAATATATAAGGGACAAAACTGTAAGTAAATATAAAATGAAGGATCATTATATAATTCGTAAAAAAAGATGGATTATGTTTTATAATTTTAGATATTTAGGTAAAAAGCAAAATTTATTTTGTAAATTGTAATATATGTATGCACACGCACTACAAGAAACTCTGGGTTAGATATCAATAATTCAAATTTGTCTTTTAACAAGTTATGTGGTGTCCGTGCGTTGCGACGGATGTATAGCTATGCATTTTTTGTACTTTAATAGATACAGTTTAAACGATTAAATAATACTTTATTTATTAATTAAGATAAAATTTAACATAAAAGATAAAAAGATCTATTAAAAATTAAAATAAATTGAATAAATTGAATAGGTTGGAGAAAAAACTTATCACCAACCAAATGATACACACACACATTTATCATCTATCGTAATTATTACACACACGTATGTACGCTACAAAACACACATTTATCATCTATCGTAGTTATTACAATAAACAAAAGTTATAATATATAATTGAAAATGACGATGAACTAATAATATAGTAAAACAAATTTATTGGTGTGATCAATATTTGAAATAATAATGTTATTAATATAAACAATATTTAATAAACTAAACATTACAACCTAATTAGAACTAATCAAGCAATACGTTAAACTGAATATAAAATAAAATTGATTTTTTTCAAGTAAACACAAAGATAGCAAAATAAGACATTAAAAACATTAAAGTTATTATAAACCAAAAATTATTATAGCCAAAATAAATCTTATTTTCAAAATGTCTAAGAATTAATTAGTTTTAAGTAAATTAATTTTTAATTGAATAAAATATAAGAACATGTAAAGATTCTCATTATATAAATTACATATAAAAAAGATATATGCACACTTTAGTAAAACCCACCAACAAATAGTGTTTTGCAAAAGTCTCTTCTAGTGCATTTTAGCACAATTAAATATAATTAATACTTAGATATCCCTCTCTAGCACATTTTAGCAAAATCCATTTATAAATTATTTTTCTTTGTTGGTGTGAGATGAACAAATTAGCAAAACTCACTTATGAATAGTATTTTCATTAGTGAGTAATGTATAAAGGTGTAATGGTGATTATAACTCAATCAAAAAAAATTTTATTTTGCTTCTAAGATATGACTTTTGAAGTCAATGCCACTTTATCCTAAGCCACTTTTTCTTTGTGTTTCTTTTCTTTCTGATTTTGATATATGCTTGTCATCATTATATTTCTAATTATATTTTTAGACACGAAAATAATGCATACTAACGATTTTCCTTTTAATATATTAGGACATGTTACATTTTTTTGAACAACAAAAGGTAACCTAGCCTAGAGCTTCGGCATTGCCATCACCCCAAGCTAGGAAACCCACGAAATATTATTAATAAAAGCTAGCAAGATGCTAGAAAAATACAATACATAATTAGAAACAAGAGGACGGGGAAGTACACCACAACGACCACAAAAGAAACTTACAATCACCCCTATATTTTATCCAAGTAAAAAGATTAGCTTGAAAATCGTCTTTTATCATCGATGCTGTCATTCTCGAACCTTGAAACACCACATTATTCCGTGCTTTCCAAATAGACCACACAAATCCGCTTATAGCCGCCTCATGAAACTTTTTCAACGACTTAGATTTCCTTCCATCAAGAACCATCCCAAACAGTTGATCAAGTGACTGATGGTTACCCACCTCAATTTCCGCCCATTCCAACAACCATTTCCACATATTAGAACTCATCGAACAAGAGTAGGATAGATGTTCTTCTGATTCATCCTCCACGTTACACAACGGACATAGAGTCGACGAGACATTAACACCCCTATGCTCCAGATTTAATCTTGTAGGCAATCTCCGTAAAATAAGTTTCCAAACAAAACAATTAACTCTAGCCGGCAACCAATTATTCCAAAAACACTTGTTATTTCCAGTATCACAAGTCAAACTATCAATTAAACCACGAAGTGACTTTGCCGAATAAACACCCGAACTGTCTCCGAGCAATTTCCAATTATTATTCCCACCATCTGCACAAGAAAATAAGTCATCAAGATTTAAATTGAGAGCAGAAAGAGATGTACCAGCTTTCACTATATTCAGCCACGCACCCGTATATCTATGATTCGCCATCTGCCTTAAATTTGGTCTGTCCAGATTATGAATGGCTTTAATGACCCACAAAGCAGAATCTTCAACTCTAAGCTGCCACCACCATTTGCATAACAACGCAATATTAGCTGCTTTTAACGAGCCAATTTCCAACCCTCCTAGTCTTTTTGGAGCCAACAATTTATCCCACTTAACCCAATTGATCTTTGAATTCCCAGTAACCGAAAGTCCCCAAATAAACTATCTTCTGAGTTTTTCAATTGAATCAATGACAGTTTGTGGAGCTTTGTACAGCGACATGAAGTAAAGAGGCAGGCTGCCAAGGATAGATTTGCACAACGTCACCCTTCCCCCAAAAGAAATGCTCTTTAATTTCCACAGTGACAGCTTTGCCTTAATCTTATCAATCACACTTTTCCAACTTTTGGCTAGATTCATGTTTGCACCAATAGTAAGTCCAAGATAATTGAAAGGTAGTTTTGCTTCACTACATTTCATCCAATCTGCATAAATCTGAACCTCTTCGTCCCTAACTCCAACTCCATACAATCTGGTTTTAGAAAAATTTACTTTCAAGCCTGATGCTAGATAAAAGCAGTTAAGAATTCTCTTTAGGTTCAACACATTAAGACCATCCCACTTATCAATAAACAATACGTCATCTGCAAACAATAGATTGGAAAGTACAGGACCACAATTCGGTAATTTTACTCCATGAAAAAAACATTTATTCACAGCCTCTTCCATTGCCACATGCAACCCTTCCATGGCAATAATGAAGAGAAAGGGGGATAGGGGATCTCCTTGACGTAAACCTCTTGTAATTTTGAATTCATCTGTCGGGGATCCATTAATTAACACCGACGCCCTAGCAGACTTTAGGCATCCTTTCATCCATTTTCGCCATTTATCTTCAAAATTCATTTGTTCCATGACAGAATCCAGATATCTCCAACTAACCGTATCAAACGCCTTTTCAAAATCTACTTTAAGTAGAAGAATCTGATTTTTGGTTCTTTTTGCCCACCTACACACCTCATTTATCATTAACGGTCCGTCAAGAATTTGTCTACCCTCGATGAAAGCTGATTGTTCCACACTAATAACTTTCCCCACCACCCTTCCTAGTCTTCCAGCAAGTAATTTAGCAATGATTTTATATAGGCACCCGATAAGACTAATTGGCCGATAGTCCTTAAAAGTGATAGGATCCGGCCCTTTAGGAAAGAGGGATATAAAAGACGGATTGCACCCAATCGAGATTGTACCACGCTGCTCGAATTGATGAATCATGGCAAAAATGTCATCTTTTATAATATCCCAAGATAACTTTAGAAACTTGAATGTGAAACCATCAGGTCCCGGAGCTTTCTCACTCCCACATTCCCACACAGCAGCCTTAATTTCTTCCATAGAGAACCTAGCAGTTAATAAGGAATTATCTTCTGCAGAAACTTTCATGAAAAGGGAACTTGTGAAAGTTGGCCTAACTTCCAATTCTTCTGTGAACTTTGAGGAGAAAAATTTGAGTGACTCGTTCTTTATTTTAATCGGATCAGTCTCCCATTTCCCATCTATCATCAAACCATTTATTCTATTGCGATTCTGATTTGATTTTATTACACCATGAAAATATTTGGAATTTTCGTCTCCATCAGCAACCCATTTAATCCTTGCTTTCTGTTTAAGATCAAGCGTTTTTGCGTATTCCAGGTCCTTTATTTCTTTCTTCCAAACTTTCCTATCTTGCAATTCAGACTCAGTCAAAGATATACTTTCAGCCTTTTTTTCCAGATCATCAACCTTCTTTTTTAGGTCACCAATTACCACTCTTTCTTTATCCAGAACATCAACCTTCCACTTTTTTATTGCTTCTTTTACAGCCTTCAACTTCTTTGTCAATCTCCTATCAGCCTTATCCCTGCCATTACAAGATTTCCATGCAGTATCGACAACAGACAAAAAATCTTTATGAAATGTCCAAGAGTTGAAGAAACGGAACGGAATATGACCAAAATTAGCACCAAAACATTTCAGAATTATTGGACAATGGTCAGAGTACTCCCTAGCCAACACCACAGCAGAAACAGAAGGCCATAAGTCCAGAAATTCTGCATTAACAAACACTCTATCCAATTTACTAAGTGATGCCCCATCTTCGCTCATCCAAGTATATTTTCTTCCCCCTAGATTGACTTCAGTGATTCCTGCATCCTCAATAAAACTGTTACATGAATAATTGTTAATAAATAATTGATTACATAAAATGTATATAAATTTAAAATTAAAATATATAAACATGAATTATTACAAAAAAAATACAAAAAATGATATTGTCACTTTCAAGTGTTATTTATCTATTTATCAAATATAAGTGAATAGTCGTTATTTTTTTTTTTACAATCTAAAAATTTTCTATTTCTAAGTTTATATGTATTATATCGATATAACTTGAAATTTGCATTTTATATAGAACATAATGATTATATCTACCGAAAGAGCGTCATGTAGCGATTTTTATTCTCCTTTATTTATATATAAACATAACGTTTTCAAAGAGTGTATTTATCTTTTTTAAATATGATAATTGCATTTATCTTTTATTATTTATGGGTTAAAAAATAGTATAGCGTATTTATCTTTTCAAAAATAATAAATAATATTTAATTTTTTTTATTGATAATAATAAGTTGTTTTTATCTTTTTCGATTAAACGTAAAGATGACACATGTGATTTGCTGTTTCACTTTTATTATATATATAGATAGATTTTATAGTACATCTAAAATTTATTTTATCTTAGGGTTTAATATGAAAAAAACAACATGTTTTCATATTTTTTCCGATTTAGTCCCTCCGTGTTATTTTTTCCTAATAAAGTACTCAAGTTATTGTTTTCAATCCGGTTTCCAAATTTTTTTTTTCATAATTAACACTATCTTTTTCCACAAAAACCAACATGTTTTAGCTATTTTTATCTGAAAAGTCCACAAACTTGAAGACTTTTTTGAAAAAATAAAAAATTCTAAAAATCACAAACAAATATATTACTTAAAATTTTATTGGTAAAAATAATACGGAGGGACTAAACCGTAAAAACATGAAAAACAAGTTGATTTTTTTTAATATTAAAAACATGAGTTTTTATTTGGGTTTATTATGAAAAAAAACAACATGTTTTTACGTTTTTTGCATTTTCGTCCATCTTAAGTTAATTTTTTCTTTTTGGTTTATGAAATTTGGACATTAGAACCCGGTTTTTCAGTTTTTAAAAACTCGGTTTCCTATAACCGGGTTCTAATGTCCAAATTTCAGTAAACCAAATAGAAAAAAATTAATTTGAGGACTTTTATGGAAAAAAATAAATGAAAGGACGAAAATACAAAAAATATGAAAACATGTTGGTTTTTTTTTCATAATAAATATTTTTTATTTCAACAAAACTCTCAATCTTTTTCAAATGTATTTTATAATACTAATAAAATAGAGACAATCAATGTCACAGGGAATTAAATTAGTATACATCCTGTTAGTTCGATAATTTAATTGATCAGATTAGTCTGATCGACCTAAAAATCGGTTATGATTAATTTTTAGAATTTTTTATATAAATAAATATAACTTATGTTTAGAAAATGCCGGATAAATCCTATACAATGCAAATTTGAATGGGTAAATGTCATTACATAACTTGTTTTCTTAAATGATACATTTTACTAATTATCCTTTTTTCGACCTGATCTAGAAATTAATTTTTATTGATGGACCATTTTTACGTAAATTGCAATATTATTAGTAAAACGATTATATCTAATTTATAAACAACAAACATATGAATAATAATCAAATGTTATGTAATTGGGTTGGACCGTTGGAGCTTTGGATATCCATTTATCAATTTTTATATTAATCATGAAACCAAATTAACACTATTCTTTTTAATTTATCATTTTATTTTTTGATAAAACATCTTATCTTTATATCTTATAGACATTATTTCATGATATATCACACATTAAAAACTCATCATTCAATATTTATTTCTAAATTTCCCCAACTTTATAACCATCAAATCCATATTATCATAACTTTAAAATAATTTTGAATCTATATTTTAAAAATAACAAAGAATACATGAAATTAATTGTAAACTAAAATTGAGGGAATTTTAGAATAAGTATTGCAGATTTGCAGTTAACATAAAAATACAACTAAAAAAAAAATTCTAAACTCAGCTAGATTTTATAAAAAAGATAAAAATTTTATGTTATAATTGATAAAACATAACAATCTTGATCATATGAATAACAAATATATTGTTAATTGTTACAAATGACACAAAAATACAGTACAATGTTGTAGTTGATAAAAAAATTAAAAGTCTAAACATAAAAAGAGTAAACATGGTTATAAACTTATAATTAAAAAACAAAAAGATTATTGTTATTTATCACAAATAGAAAAGATAGAAATCACAATTTACAAACATAAATATCTATAATAAACAATTTTTGTTAACACATGTACTACACTTATTCCATAATTAAACTAACTTTAATTTTTCATATTTTACATTATATTTGGATATAATATCTCACTGTCATCCCAACACAACGCATGGACAAATAATACCTTGTTAGAATCAGACTGAGCTTAACTGGTTAGTTTAGGCTTATAGTATAAAAACTTGTTTTAATCTTTAGTTTACTATTCGTTTGTTTTAAATTAACTCTATAATTGTATATTTGAAGTGAAGGTTTTGTATATAGAACATTGCATAGATTGAAAATCACCTTGCATTGAACCAAACTGATGACTTGCACAATCAACAAGTAGAAAAAAATTAAGCTACCAATCGTTATTATTCGATAAACCGCTTGCCCGTGCGTCACGCCCCATAATAACATGGGTCTGCCCATGGTTATGTTGATACATTTTGACAAAATATGATGCCTATTTTAACTAGAACTTATATATATTCGTTAAAAAAGAAAGTTCACAAATTATTTGTGAATGTTTCCTACAAAACCAGCAAAGACATTTGTTTGCGTGAAATATGGTTTTTATTTGATTTGTTCTCTATTGTACCTATATGTATGTGATATTGAGGGATTGTACATTTTAATAGTTATGAAAAAGGAAGAATATTAGAAGACAAAAGTTAGTAAGTAAAAGTTGTGGGGGTGGGAGATGAAGGTTGAGAAATGTTTACATCCATCCATCACTAAGTGATATTATTCTTCAATTCAAGTCCATTCGTAATCATCATCTTTCACAAAATCACTTTTCCTATTCAAGATGCCCTAAGTTGATCCGTAAGAAGAGACACACGTTTCATCAAAATCCATAAATGATGAGTTAGAGGTCTATTTATTGACCCTTATCGCAATACTATTGTTTTTGGAGTTGCTATATACACTCCAATAAAGAGAGAGATAGAGAGAAGATAAGAATGAAAAGAGAAATGTAGTCAGATTGTCAGGAAAGATGATAAAATGTTGTTATTTGCACGTCTAGAGAGAGAAAGTCAGAGAGAGAGAGATATACGTGTATAATATAAGAGGGAAGAAAGAGAAAAGTAAAGAAATAGAAAGAGTAGGGAATGTAATAAGATTTGGCTTATGCTGTATAAATTTGAGATTTGTCAAGTTCTAACATGTTATTGTTTTTACATTATAGATGATAAAAAAAACAATATGTTGTGAGTATGAAATTATAAGATGTAATTCAAATAGGAGATAAAAAGGGTTCCCAAGATGATGTATATACAATTTCATTTGCTTTTGGTCCTACAAAATGGACATTCCACATGTTCACATAATTCAGTTTGTATTGATTTATTGCTTTATATTCTAAATTTGATTTTTCATTGAAAACACACACATATATTCATATATTATATATAGGATACTTATTATATGTGAAACTAAATATTGGTGAGAAATAATGAGAAATATGTAGAAGCTATTCTAACCATAAATTTTTAGACCGTATCATAATTTATTATAATTTTATAACAATAATAAATATATTTGTATTTAGTGATAATGATAATAATAATAATAATAATAATAATAATAAATGTATATATATAAGTTTAAGTTTAAATTAAACTTTTAAACTTTTAGTTTAAATTAAAAAAAACTCAAATTTGAATGTTGCTTTAATATTTTTATTATAAAAATATAATTAGACAAAAGTCAAATATAAAAGATGTCAAGTGACAACACCTTTTAAGTGATGAGTTTTGTACTTATTTATTAATAGTTATAGATTTTTATGTTTAAGAATGACATTTAAGTCAAAACCATAAATATCATAGAAAATTTCATCTTAAGACAAATTCACATCTTCACTTACGAATTTTGCATTCTTACTTTTATGGCATGATAATAATTTTTTCATATCACATGATGTAGAAAATAATTTTGCATTATAGTTATACTTTTTATGATGTATCATTTTTAACTAAAATGCAAATATTTTGTCTTACGATGCGGGTTTTTACGATTTTTACGAAATTTTAGTTTTTATATGCTTGTGTTTAAAATTTAAAATAGGAAGTTTTAAAAAATAATGTACTAGTAGGAATTGAAGAGCCAATTGATAATATATTTGAATTTGAAAGATTGTTTATCAAAATAGTTAAATTGGATTTATTGAGAAAAATATGGCTATACAAAGACTTAGAAATCTGATTATTTGCATAAAGGCGTCATTTAGGGAAGATTTATTCACTGTTTAAATAAGAGAAAAAAACCAAAAATATATCAATTATGTTGATGGGAATATAAATGCAAAAGGACAATACGTTACAAGTGTCTTTTTCTAAAACATTTATTTTCTACAAGTAATCAAGAAAAAGAAATATTAACTCATTATAAAATTTAGTAATGAACAAATAACGTTCTGGAATAAAATGTTCGTATAAAAATGTATAGTTACTTGGTGTAATACGTCATACCATTGTCGTATAACTCATTGTGGTGTGGACATTCGATTAACACCTTGAAACTAGTCGAGGTTACTTTAGATAAACCTCGTCTTCTTAATATTTTATCGATGAATATGTAAACATATATAGACATTAGACAATAGACATACAACCAATTTTATAATGTATGGTGATTAAGTCCAAAAATAATTTGTTTTCATGCATAAAAATGCAATAATTTATACCAAATAGATAAAACTGAATCTAATAATGAAACTTATGGCCAAATCAACGATGAAATACCAACTTTGTTGTTAGTATATAATTATTCCAACTTCCAAATTCATAAAACAAAGGTTAACATCTAGATTACAAAAAACCTATAGATAAAGACCATTATATACCAATTATATATACTAAGTAGATGTATTTTTTTTTTTTTTTGAGTACGTTACAAATTTCGTCCTCGTGGTTAGATCAGTTTGCTACTTCTGTCCTTAATGTTTAACAAGTACAAATAACATACCCAACGTTAATGTTTATGCATCCTTTTATTTTTAATATATATTTGGATCTATAAAGTTGTATTTTAAAAAATAGTTAAATATTTGATTTAATTTTTTTAAAAAAATTGAAAAATTCGGATTCCTTCAAATATAAAATGATTTCTGATTCCTTGTAGAATTGTTGCTACTTAGGGGTGTTCATGGATGGTTAACCGAACTGAAATCGTAGTTCGGAACTTCGGATGGTTGACCGCAAATATCGGTTCGAGGATTTCGTGAACCTAAAAAGCCAGTTAACCGAAAATAGGTTAACCGGTTTTTTCGGTGTGATTACTCAGTTAACCAATTAACCATTTTTTGTATAGTTAATTAATTTTAAATTTAAAATTTTCAACAATTAGTTTATAAAAACTTCAAATGTTCAAGATACCAAAAATAAGGAAATAAAACTATAAATTATCTACATAAAATCTTTAAAAAATTGAGCATTATCTTTAAAAATCTAATAGAAACAAAAAAATTATTTTATATTCTTTCTAAATTAAATTATTCTAGTGTAATTTATCGTTGTTTTGAATTTAAAGATTAATATAGAATACTAAATAAGTTATAATTTTAGATTATTGATGGAATAAATGTTGATATTTATAAACATAAAAGTTAAAATGTATAAAATTAAATTTTTTTTTTCGGTTAACCGGCCGTCACCAAAATCGTGAACCTAAACCTAAACCGAAGGTTTTTTCCGGTTCGGTTAACCAAATCGAAAAAAATAAAAATCCGGTTCGGTTAACCTTAAAATCGAAACGATTTTTCGTATCGGTTTTTTGGTTTCAGAATTTTTTGAACACCCCTTGTTGCTAGTTATCATCAACTCATTAATTGACAAAATGAAATGGATATATAATTGGATAGGTCGAGTCAATCAGTCAAAGCAGTTTCAAACAAAAACGATATATTTGTTTGAAAGACATGCCGAATATATTAGACAATGGCCCAAATTGGGCCAGACCAACTCATTGTCTTTCAAAACTTTCATTTTAAGATTTGGGTTATTATTATTATTTCTTTCTTTCTTTCTTTCTGGATTTGGACACAATTTTTGTTAATAGACTTTTAATTTTAGGGAACTAAATATGCGTTTTGGTTTGGGTTTCAATGTTTCATGCATGATGGTTATTAATTACCTATTACTTTGTCATTTGATGATATGTACTTTCTGATTCCTCAAACTAATGTTTATCGTGAACTACCGGTTGGGTTTAGCCCATCTCGTATGCGGGGTGATATGCAAGTGAGAGATCACGGGTTCGATTTCCGTCAGAGACAAGTTTGAATTTAGGTGGTGAAAGTAAGTTTTGTAGTCCTCATTTAGGGCAAAGAGATAGTTTAGTAATAAGAATAGGTTAGTTTGCCTTTCAAAAAAAAAAAATGTTTATCATGAATTGAAATCATTCATTACATCTAAAAGAAATTTATAAAACACCACACACTCTGGAATAATCAGAAACTAGTTTTTTTTTACCCGGTCGGTGACCGGATTTTACCGTATTAAAATTTTAAAATTCTTATGCATATCATTACGATATATAATAAAAATTGTTTATACATGTGTGTTATAATAAATGAAATCATTTAATTATTTAACTTATAAAAATTTTAATAATTATAATGTATTTAACATTATCTTGTATCTTAGAAATTCTTTCGACACAAATCACATAAATGTATAAATGCATAAACCATGTTCAAACTCCTTTTTTGTTAAACACATCATAAAGTTTTTAAGGTCGCACTTTAAAGAATATGTTTCTAGATATCTATGAAGCTGGACTCTAAAAACCAAAATTTATATTTCTTTTTGTTACTTGATTATTATTCTTTATTAGTAAAAGTTAGTTTTTAATGTGTCATTTTAAAAGAATATGTTTCTAATTATGTATTAAAGTTGGACTTTAAAAATCAAATTTTATATTTATATTTCTTTTTGTTACTTGTTTATTATTCATTATTACAAAAAATTAGATATCTTTTACTACAATACAAAATATTGGCTACGTTTTAAAAAAAAAAAATTAAAACGTGATTATCTTTTTTATACGGAATAATATTTGAGTACATCTTTTATAACTTTTATAAAAGTTTATATATTTTTTGAAGAGCTTTTTATGTAAATTAGTTTTTTTATAATACAAACTATTATTTTATGATTTATGAATTTTCTTCGGTAACTATGTTGAAAGTAACAGGTAACTTCCCCACTATTTTAAAAGCTGATAAATTCTTAATTAAATTACGTAAATGTAGTCCTGGAAGAAAAATGATGGAATTTGTATTTTTAAAAGTTAGTAGTGGTTGGTTATTTAACTGATTGATACTTCCAACACTTATACATTTTGCATTAACAGAGTTTCCAAATATTGTTGATATATAATCATGATATATTGTTATTTTATGTAATTTAATTAAAAAAATATTTACTTTGAAGCATAATATTTAATGAAATTGAAATTAGGAATGTATTAGAAACATAGAAATAGAAAAATTCAAATAGCAGTAATTACGAATTAGAAATTAGAAAGTATTATTACTTTCACACTTGCTTTCCCATCTTGTGATACTTTAGAAAAAGAAAAGGAAAAAAGACAACAAATTTTGTTTCCGTTAAATAAGATGAAGTATGTTTTATTATATTGATGAAATAAATTTGTTACTGCAATACAAAGTTACTTTTTTAAAAAAATATTTGTTTTCTTTCGGTTGCTTGGTTTGGTTTTTAAAGTTTGTTTCTGAAAAATTAATTTAATTAAAAAATATAGACTTTCAAGCAAAGTTTATGAACATAAATTAACAAGTCGAGATCGAAACAAAAAAAAGATATGCAAAAATGGGAATGGTAGTGATAAGTAAACGTGATATTTGATTGAAATTTTTTTTACATGGTTGCCGATGACAATCTGTTTTAAATCAATTTCTACTAAACAGAAGACGTAAGTATATAAATCCAGTAATGACTTCTAGAAATTATTTACATTGTAATATTAGAATGTTTTTCGTATGTTGTCAAGTTGATAGATAACTGAAATTTATAAACTTAGAAAAAAGAAAAAGAGACACAGAATATTATAAAAGCTGAAAGAAAAAGTTGATGAAAAAATGATTATAGGACTGACTTGGTACCTTTATCGTATTTATTGAATTTCAGGATGCAAAAACACAGGTCTTGTGATTATCAATTTCAGGATGCAGAAAATATTTCACAAGCTACTGCGATGACCCTTTATATAATGGAGATTGAGAGTTGTATTCCTAAATTTTTACGATTAGTGGGTTTGTAAAATTATAAGATTGTCCCTATACTTTTTTGGTTTTTGAGGGCAAAAGAGTAATTTTATATATATAGTGGGTGGTTATGCAAGTAAATTGAGTTGGTTAAAAAAGTAGTGGGTTTAACAACTATTTGAACTTGTAAAATAGAATAACCAACTACCATTTATTTTTGTTGTGTTTAAATGAGTTGTACAATGTGCTTTTCAAGAAATACGGCTTATCAACGGCTGAAATTGACATATGACAAAATTTGATGGCTGATATGAAAACATTTTATGTCTGCTCTGCAAACAATATATATTATTAATTAAGTATAGCATAAACACACGGCACGAGAATAACATCACAAGCACATGTCAAATAGTGATACAAACGGCCAGATCGAGTACTCTTACATTCATGTTAGTTATCATATTTAATGCCCTATTTTCAACCCCCATCGTAGATCATCTTCTCCACTCTTAAGTCTTATCGTATGTTATATATCTATTGATGTGTGTGTGCAGTGGCGGACCTAACCACCAAATAGACCCGTTGCACAAATTTTTGATGCGTTCACGTTTCAAATTTTCAAGTGATTATCTTGATCGGGTCTAGTTAATAAATGAATATGTATAATTTAAAATAGAACATATAATCTTAAATAACAAATAAACTAACAGATGCTAAATAAAAACACAATTTATTAAAAAGTATAAGTTAACAAGTTATATCTCCAATATGACATTTGTGACTACCACTTTTTGATAATTTTCTTTTGAAAAATTTTTAAATCAAAAGATATTATAAAACCTACGATTAACAATTAACAATTAAAGAGTAAAGAGTAAACTAACTATATATAAATCTTCAAGTCTTAAATTTCAATAATTCAATTAAAAAATGAATTAATTAACGACTAAATACATTAGACATGAACTTTCAAGATTAACTTTCAATTAAAGAGTAAACTCAACTAATGCAATTGTTTGACTAAAGACAACCGGTCCAATAACTGGAAGATGTTGGACTTTAATTTGGGCTAAAAATATCATTGAAATTTGGTTTTAATCATTGAGTTTTATTTCTTGTTTTATTTTTATTATTTATTAGTTTATTTAGGCATTCAACTTTTAATTTTTATTTTATTGGAGGTATGAAAGTTTTATATCAAGTTGCACACTTAAGTTTTTTTTAATTACATAAGTTGCACAATTAAATTTTTGTCGGTGACACATAAAATTTCAAAAAAATTTACACTGTGAAATAAGGTTATTGGAGAGGGGACCCGTTGCACGGGCTATCCCTCCGATCAACATAGGTCTGTCTATGTGTGTGTGCGCACGCATGCATACACAAGTACATATTAGACAGATAAATGTTCAGTATTGATGTATAATTAATTTAAATAATTAGTTCAACTCTGTGTTAATTGGATAATTAAAAGGTTTGAAATGAAATGATTTATCGACTAATGATATTTGCCATTTTAGCAAAACTGATTTTTCCCAAACCACTTGGATCTCATATATATGTCCATAACATATCAAGTTACATTGACTATAAGATTAGTTCATAAATTATACTAGCTTATGAACCAACCGATGACATTGATAGTTTTTTAATAAATAACTAGATTATTGACCCATGTATTACATGGGTATTTTTAATAAATAAATATTTTAAAATCTATATACAATAATAAAATATTATTAAAAAATAATAAAACATTCATGTTAATATAGATAATTTTTTTGTGTTCTTATAAAATATTAGTTTAATAGTCATGATATTAAGATAAAGATAGTTAATACGAAATTTTAATACGACCTCGTTTGTTTTCCATTAAGAGCCTCTTAAAAAGGTCTGAAATCTAAACTTCATATCTATAATAAATTAATACTGTTTGTTTAGGTTTAGACTTAAGAGGTTTAAACTTCTAATTTACCTCTAAAATTAAGAGAAAGATTTGGGCCTTGTTTGTTTTTAGTTAATAACCTCTTAATAACCTCTGAAGTGTAAACTTCAGATCTAAAATGAATTAACATTGTTTGTTTTAGATTTAGATTTTAGAGGTTATAACTTCTAGATTTACCTCTTAAAATTAAGAGGATGAATTTGGACTGGAAAAAAAAAGAGAGGATAATTTCTATATAATTAATTTAGTTAATTCTAATAAAAAATATTTACTATTTTATTTTGATTTTATTTATTTAAATTAATTAGTTATAATATGTAATTAATTAGTTATAATATTTTAAAGTAATATTTTTCATATGTTTCATATTACGAAACAAACAATCTTAAGATTACCTCTTAATTTCAGATTTCAGATCTTAAGACCACCTCTTAATTTCAGATGTGATTTTCAGACTTCAGACGTTTAACATCTTAAATAACAAATATCACCTTGGTCTTAAAAAAATTAAGAGGGTCTTTTCTTTATTTTTAATTTACAACCATAATTTTATATTCTTCAAACAAACTATCTTAAGATCACCAATTAATTTCAGATTTCAGATTTTAAGACCACCTCTTAGTTTCAGATGTGGTTTTCAGACTTCAGACATTTAATCTCTTAAAAAAACAAATAGCACCTAAGTGTATTTACATCCCGATCCGTTTTACGACATTTATTGGTGTATTATTACCACCTCTTTTGAATCCAATAAAATCAAATTTTCATATGGAAATCATTTTATATTATAAAACATATATAGAGTTATAAAATATTGATTGGTATTTAGCTTTTACATAGTTGAATTGCACAAATTTTATTAGACAATCATAAATAAATCCATATAAGTATACTTTTTTAGAAATATTTTTAAAAAAATAAATGTTTGATATAAATAACTTTTGTCATATTGAAACACATAGTATTTAATTTAAAATATATTGATAATGTACAATTTTAAGAAAGAAAACATAATTTGATTAAATAGATTTTTTTTATTGTAGTATTATAAGTATCACATTTATTGATAGTTAATGTATATATTTAAATTTATTTACACAGTTAAATTAATTTGTGTAATCAATAAATCTAAATAACAAAAATTTATAGTAAATAAAAAGTTTTCTCTGTCGATAGAAACATCCTCTATTATTATAATAAATATTTAACTAAGATATTAAAAAAAATTCATTTCAATATATTTTTAGAAAACATTTAAGTTACTAATATTTTTTAAACATAGTTATTAGAAGTTAAATACAATAATTGCATACTTAATTGTATTCTTTTTATGTATTTAAAACATTAATTAAGTTATATAAGTAGTGGATTTATTTAAGGAAAAAGAGGAGGGAAAATTTTTTTTGGTGTAAGGAGAGAGTGCCATGTGGCACAAATTATTTTGTTTTAGTATTATATATATAGATAGATTGGTTACATAAAATGTCATAAAAGATATAAGACTAGTACTGTTATTTGTCATACATATTATTTATTAATCTTTTGAAATATATATGAAGTTATGAAGAATAGTTAATCTAATAATATTCTTTTAGAAATTTTATGTCTAAATTATTTTGAAATTTCAATTTATATTAGCTAACAAATGTTAAAAAGATAATGATGACAATTTATCAGATAATGAAAAGTGATGGATAAAGTTAATTATTTTGTTAATATATATAGACTTTAGAGAGAGCAAATTGTATTTATTTTTTATTTTATTTTTAATATAAGTTGTATTTATTTTTATATAATTAAACATGGAGATGACACATTTTATTATGAATTTCATATATATATATATATATATATATATATATATATATATATATATATATATATATATATATATATATATATATATATATATATATGTATGTATGTATGTCAGTTTGTAGTTGGAGAGTTTTTATAAGAGTTTATTGTAAAAAAACCCAACATGTTTATACGTTTTTTTGCAAGTTCGTTACTCCATATTAATTTTTTTCCAGAAAAGTCTTAAGTTAATTTTTATCTTTGTGGTTTAGTGAAATTTGAATATTAGAACTAGGGGTGTTTATGACGAACTGAAAATAAGTTGCGAATGGCTAACAGAATATATTGGTTCGAAAATTTTATGAACTTAAACTATACCGGAATAGACGGCTAACTGGTTTTTTCGATTAACCAATTAACCATATTTTTAATTAATAATCATATTTCAGATTAAAAAACTTCTATAATTAACTTTTACATACCTTTAAAAGGTCAAGATGAGAAATTTATCACTAAATTATAAAAGCAGTGATAATATATCTTAAATAAATTATATATTATCATAAGAAATCTAATAAAAAAATGACTTATTTTTACTTAATTAAAATTTTAACAATATAGTGTAGTTTTAAGTTATAAAACTCAATTAATGGTTAAAAAAATCATAGTGCGGTTGGTGTAAATATTAATATTATAGGCCTAAAAATTAATATTCATAAATTTTATTTATTTTCTGGCTTTTCGGTTAATTATCTGTCAATAAAATCGTGAACCGTAACCGAAAGATTTTTATGGTTCATATTTTTTTGGACGCCACTGGAATCTGGTTTTCAATTTTTAGAAAACCTGGTTAACCTAATTATAACCGGAGTTTAATAGTCAAAATTCATAATAATTCGAAAAAAAATAACTTGATACAGAGTGATGAAAACATAAAATATAATTGCTTTTTTTTTTTTTTTCCGGTAAAAATAAACCTTTTTTTAAACTAAGAAACATGCAGAAGAGGACTAGGATCGACAGTAGCGTAGGATAAAACCTCTGGATCAGACTCGAAAATCTCCATCTCTTCCGGACTTAACGACACCGCAGCTTCCACACCTCCAACCATTTTAATGGTGTCATTCAAAGTAGCCATCTTCGACGTTCCTGGCTCCACTGAATAAAACCATATCGGTTTTCCCCATCCGAAATCAATCTCTCTAACTTTACTATTTAGCAGACTCGTAACAGCTATGTAATCTCCTCTATCTACAATATCCACCAAGCTGTTCATCATCTTCAACCCCTCCGCCCATTTCTCATGCCCTTCTTTGCCTTTCCTGGCTTCGATGAATTCCGCGTTTAGTTGCGCTATCGATCCTCTCATTTCACTCATTAACGTTGCCAAATCTGGTTCGGTTTTCGGAAAGCATACCCCCGCCGTTACAGTCGCCAGGTTTCCGATGGTCTCCTTGGGTAAAGGTGGTACTGACCTGTGCCGGAGATTCACAGCTGTGATCAGAAAATGAGGTGATTGTGGTTCGAAAGCTCTGATGGTTGTGGCGGCTCTTGAAACAGCTTTCCAGATGAGTGCTCCGGTGGACTCAGTTCGAGTTGGGCCGTGTGAAGACGATGATGATGTTGGTGAGTTTGTGGCCGCTTTGAGTGAATCCAAAGATGTTGGACTGAACACGAATCGTTTTGTAACAAGTTCTTTGACAGTCGTAAAGTTTGGAGGAAATGAATACTGTAAAGACGGGTTATTAGGAAAGAGCTCCGAAGCTATGAAACTCGGCGTGATTTTCTCCGGCGAACCTCTTGCAGCTGCGGCCCATTCGTTCATAAACAAGAAATACGAATGGCCATCGATTAGTTTGTGTGACATGCTTGCGCTGATGACGATTCCACCACATTCGAAAATGTTTGCCTAAAATAAACAAACAAACGTTAATTGCATCTAAACTTTGTACCTTAACACTTAACAGACCACAAAAACCAGGGTTGTTCCTATCATTTTTTGGGCCCGGAGTAAAATTTTAAAATGGGCCCTCTAAACATGTATGTATATATAACGTTTAAAGATCAAAGAAAACAATCATGTAAATATGTACATAAATATCACAATCAAACAACTATCAAAATAAGTAAACTACTAGTATTAGTATTGGTATGAGAGGGAAATTTTTTTTTTTGGCCCCCTTGGCTGTTGGGCCCTAGGCAGTAGCCCATGTTTCACGTCCCAATGAGCCGGCCCTGTCGAAAACATGATAAATAGCGAGCTGCGAGCGCGAACCTGAATACTTGCAACATGATTTCTTGATGAAGGTTCTGTTGGAAGCAATTGTCTGACTTTAAGATCATGAGGGTCATGTAGAAACTCTTGGAGAGTTTGGTAAACTCGGGCCTCCACGAAACGGACTCCTTTGTCGTTACATTCGATGTGTAAATTGTCCTTGATTTCTCCGGCAAAAGGATAGAATCGGGTTAAGATTTCAGATAAAGTTTGTTTGAGAAGCTTTGATCTTTTGTTTAAAACATGGGTTATAGAAGCCTTATCATTATTAGGAAGAAATATGGCCAAATGGCTGTATACATCGACCATGGACTGGTCAATAATTGAGAGATTGAAGATTCTTGAATGCTGTGGCGTTGGAGAAGATGGTTTAATGGTTTCTCTTGAGATTATTTCAAGATTCACCTTCTTATCATCCTTGATTCTGATCAAAATAACGTAATTATATAAATGAATTAATCCAAAACCAACAATTAACAAGATAATTAAGATACAATCAAGAAAGATTACAATTTACAAATTAAACCTGTACTTGGAATGAGTATCGTTTAGGATTGCCGAAGTAGTACTATATCGAGAGAATTGGCTGCCAACGTCTTTTGATGCTGTGGAGTCTCGTGGAAACGTAAGAGCCAAGAAACCTCGATGAAGATGATGATGATTCCGATAACGGAGGAAGCGTGTGATTGTTTTCTGGGAGGAGAAGGAGATGAAGAACCTCATTATTGATCGAAACGAAATGATTGATTATGTTTAACTTGATAAACTTGGTTCATTTAAAAGGATGCAGGTACATATACTATATTCATTAACTAATTAATTATTCGTTGACAACTTCATAGATGGCATGCTTGATTTTCTTTAAAAAAGTTTTAAACTTTTCATGTTTCAAAATCTTTTAAAGTAATAAAAATTTTATGTGCAAGAAAAATCAATTTATAGTTTTGACAAAAGTAAACTGGAATGAGTATTTGGAATCAACATAAAATCTTAATTTGTTGTAGAATTGTAAAACTAATCTTAACCATAATATTATAGTTTAAGATTAATGATAGATAAGTATTTTGTAAATATGCATCTCATTTTTTAAAGAAAATTCATGACCCACAAATTTTGATTAATCTTTGGCCATATTTTTTTTCAACAAAAACCTACAAACTTAAAATGGGTTTAGCTTTGTTTTGTTGTTTGATAACAAAGTATCTTTGTCTATTATCTAAATTAAAATGGGTTATCTCATTTGGTACGAGGGTGATATGTTAGTAAGGGCGCCCAAAATAGGCAACCGCTTAGCGCCCGAAATTTCATAGGACCTCTAATTTCATTAGTTTTCAACTTAAATAAAGTACAATGATTTGTTTAACCTATGGACGGAAATAAAACAAAAAGTATGTTTGTACACACAAATGTGTATATAGGGGTTCAATGGAGAACATTCATATATTGAAGAACCTCCATGCACCACCACAAATGTATCACAATTCCCGCATGATGCATCATTATATCCTTGTGATGCATCAAATTCCCGCTTGATGCTTCGACTTCCACATGATGCATTACGATTTTTTTAGCGATGCATTGTGGTTCTCCAAAGTTTTTCGATGCATAGAGGTTCTCCATTGAACTCGCTCTATATATGTGTTTGTGTATTTATGTATACGTGTAGAGCTATTTTATACGTTTTCGTCCGTGGTTTCAAAAATAAATGTAAAGAACTTGTATGTGTGTATGTATGTAATTTTAGGTGAAAATTTGACATTTTTACTCGTGCCATATATAATTTAATAATAATAATAATAATAATAATTATTATTATTATTATTATTAGTATTATTAGTAAAACAACAAAAAAAAAATCTATCTACCACGTAACATATGGGTTCATAAACTAGTAAAATAATAACTTATCGTTTGTTTTTAGCTTTTTATTTTAGGTCAAATATATCAATTATTTTATTTTATTTTATTTGGATTGTGATTTCAATACATGTTTTTTGCAAATTTCAAAAACAAATTTGAAAAGTGAAAATAAAAGACGAGATATATAGGTCAGCCTACATATTAACATGAACTTATCTGACATTAAAAAAATTGACAGGAAACTAACAATAAAAAATATAAAACAAAATTGTTTGTCCTATATATCTATCTACTTTAATTATACATGCATACAATTACCAACATGTGGTTTTGTTTTAAATTAAAATTGTTTGGAAAATAGTTCCAAATTCAATCCCCCAACGTAGAAAACAAGTTATGTGGTGTCCATGCGTTGCGACGGATATATAGCTATGTAGTTTTTATTAATAAAGTAAAAAATAAGTTAAAATCTTATTAAATTAAATTATACTTTTAAAAAGTTTAAAAATGAACTGAAAAAATAAACCTAAAATTTTTATGTATATTGATCTAAAACACTACACTTGTGCTGTAAATGCAACTATATATCTAAGTAAAAGATAAATTACGGAAAAAAAAAAATTAATCGTGCTTTATTATTAAATTTGAGTTACATGGTGTTGTTATTACTAATTCATATATAGATATATGAAAACTTATTAGTTCAAATACAATTTCTCATGTTTTCAAGTTTAGGTTTAATATATGTTTTACTTGGGTCCTAAGTTTGATTTAATTATAAAATAAATAGATAGAATGGATATATAATACTTTGTTACTAATCCCTATATGTATACTTTAAAATTTATTTATTTTAATTGTTCTTTCGTTAGATTTTTATAATTTAGTTTAATAAAAAAACAAATCAATAACTTACATATATTTAATTGGATTATTTTTTTGTTTAATTGTATTGTGAGTATATTAATATTTTCATGTTAGAAAAAAGTATAAATTTTCTATATAAATTAGGCACACACTCACAATATTAGTTATAGTAAATAAATTTTATAAAAACTGATATAAAATGTGAATTTGTAGTGTTAAGTTATAATATATTAAATATTAATTTTCTCTTGTGATATTTTAAAAATACCATAAACATAAATATTTTTTGAAAATACCATAAACATAAAAAAAATTATTAATTACTATAAAATGTAACACCCACATTTCTCACACAAATGCCACGTCAATACAATACACAGGTGGCTATATCGCAATCATCTCAAGGTACACATGTCACAGGATTAGCGGAAAACACTATTAATTAAAACTTTAACACATAAGCTGTCATATATCAAGTCACATGCTGATACAACACATACACACTGATTCGTCTGATAAACACTAACTATCGGAAGATAACATAGTACTGATCAAGTACAAAATACAGATAACAGTTCTGAAGTCTAATCTCAAAAGACAACTAGCACACATAAACTCTAAACTGCCCGATCTCTACTTCGGCTGCTGCGGCTGTGACTGTGATCCCACTGTATGGCTGCCTGTGTAACAACCTAGCTTTTGACTTAACGTAAATTTCTGTTTTGATTCAAGAATGTAATTTTATAACATTATTGTATTGTAATTTTTAATTAAGTAATGAAAATATTTGAATAAGATAAATTAAATTAGTGATGATAAAATGAAGATAAATCTGAATTTAAATGAAAATCAGATGTGGAGGGACCAATTGTGTCAATATTTCAAAGTCTAGAAATATAAAGACTCTAAGTCTTTATTTCTTCATTTCTCATCATCTCTCAACCTTCAAAACTCTCTCACTCTCACTCTAAAAGCTTGCTGGAAATTAAAGATTTGGAAGAAGAATTCGTGAAATTAGTTTAAGATTTTCAAGAATCAGAAGAATATTAAGGTAATACAATTAATTCTAAGTTTTTATTTTTGTATTTTAAGAGTTTAAAATGCATCAAATTCGGATTTAAAATCTGTAGAAATTATGTTGCATGCTTGAAATATTGGTTAGAAATCATGTAATGAAACCCATAAATGATTTAGAAACAGAAATCGTAGCTTAAATCGTCCAAAAAGATCAAAAATCTGAGTTTTTATAAACTTTTGTGTTCTTGAGAAAATTTCAATATTTTGGACAAATCTGGACGATTTAATGTGTTAGAGATAGGAAAATAGTGTAGAAACACCCCAAAATTGATAATATAACGTTGGATTTAATTGCATGTTAGTATAATTGTCGATTGATGAATTTTTGATAAAACCCGTAAGTTGCGACTTGCATATCTGCAAGTGAACTCGGCGAGTTCATAGGGGAACTCGGCGAGTTCCCAAGAACAACTTGAACATTTCTTCAAAAATTCATAAGTAACGGATCCGAATTCGGTTGGGACCCGAATTCGGATGAGACCCGAAATAAGTCTTGGTCCGAAATAAATTAGAACCGATCTCGGATGGACCCGAATTCGGATGGGTCAACATAATTCGGTTGTGTCCGAAATCCGGTTCTCTATCCGAAGTTCGGATGTGAACTCGGCGAGTTCACCGAGTTTACTCGGCGAGTTCTCTAGTTCCTGTACATTTCGGATCTGATCCTAATTCGGATGATCCTTAGATCCGAATCCGGATGAGGGTTGGTCCGAATTTGTATATATATATTTTGATATTCTTTAAACACAAGAATCATGAATCCAAGATGGAAGAATAAAGAATTATCAGTTATCAGAATCAGATGAAAATAAGAATATAAAGACTTTAAAGCTAAAAGATTATGAAATTGACAATGATGTAATATTATTCTGGACAGGTTCAGATAAATTCTGAACAAAGAGTTAAAGAATTACAGAATTAAAGATTGAAAAGGCAAAGCCAGAGTTCAGAAAGATTAAAGATAAATCCTGGGAAAACCCAGGTGGTGGATTATAAATCTGCTTGATAAAGACTACAGAAACTGTGAGTTATAGATATTCAGTTTTTCATGCTAGACTTCCGATTGAGATATATTGTTGATGACAATTTATTTGACATTCATGAATGCTCAGCTGGATTGTGACCTGTGCACACCATGGTTCGGTGATGCCCTGTGGATCATGATAGCTAATTTGACTTATCATTTCACATGACATTGTACTTATAGTTCATTTCATATGTTATTGCTATCATGACTTTGATCACTATGCTTTCTTTATTGATCGCATCATTTGACATATTGATTCAGCTTAGAATAATTAGCTTTATCGGTCTATTATTCTAGACCTAGCTATGTCACCAGTTCTATTGAACTTGGTATTGATATTCCGATGTTCCCCCATGAAGACCGCTGGTAGCTAGCCCAGCATGAGTGGATAGCTTCCACTAAAAGCGTGAGCGTGGGCTGAACATCATCCGATTCCCTGAGTTCTATGTCTCAATCATTGAGTGACTGTAGCGGCAGTCCAGACATATCACGCTTTGACCCATGATCCGCTTGATTAATGCATGTAACCTGAAAATCTATATTCTCACTAAGCCTTGCTTACCAGTTGTTGTTTAATATTTTACAGGAAAAGATAAAGGAAAGTCACCTGCAGGACCTAGTTCTTAGGTCTTACAAGATCAAGATTGAAGTATTCTATAGACCACTACTCAACAAACCCTTCGGTACTGATTGGCAGATGATAATTGTGGTGGTCTGGGTAGATGTAATTTGATTGTATGATGACATGTATTAGATTAGTCTGATACCCTTTATAAGTTTATTTTGAAAATTGTAATCTGAACTAAAATTGTATTAAACTTATCCTAATGTTTGTACTTGTAATCTGAAATTCCGCAACTTAAATTACTCTATCTTAGTTATGATTGATATCGTGTTGCATGATGTGGGACCTAGACTCTGAGGACTGCCCCGTAAGGGAAGGTCTTCACAGCCTGAGACACGGAAGACTCGAAAACATAAGCTGGATAGCTCGTGAGTACGCAAGGGTTAGACACTGCAGATAAGAACACATAGCATACACAACAAAGATAGCTCATTACACATAATACAATCTCGGTGCACACACATATCTCTGCTCAAAAGGGGACGCCGTTCCCCAGCTAACAGGCCGCACACAGCAGCGGTTAGCTACTCAATAGGCACATGAGCGACCTGGCGATAACACCGCTGTATATATACAGTCTCATACTTCGTGACTGGTTAGGGACAGTCAGCCTGCGCGACCACATATCGCGGACACCTGCAACTCAAACACATACAGCACGTATAGGGTAGAGAAACTCATACCTGCGCGCTATCACAGTCTTATACACATATATATCACAATCACATAGGCGACTCGAAAGAATGCACGTGCGTTTGAAAAGAACTCGAGTACTCACCAATTACCCGAACTCGGTTGAAACCCGAAACTCCTAATGCGGCTCGGCACGCGATCGACTAGAACCTGTAACCATTACAGATCTCATATATTAATGCAAGCTCAAGAATCACACAACTCAAGTCAAACATCATTTCACAATTGAATTAAACTCGAAACATATTCCCGAACGGATAACCGATCCCCGAAATCCCTTCACGAGATTCCTATCGAGACCCAAAATTCCAGATAATTCAATCAGACACTATTCCGAAGGAATTCAACACATTAACAACCTCAAACTCCCCCACAATGACCAACCCGAAATTCCCCTGCAGTAGCGGCTCGCGCCGCTAAACACCCGAGGATCGCGCCGCGACCAAGCGGTGCCCTGCACCTTGACCTGCGATTTCCATGGCTGCAACCAGGGAAAAGCAAAGCTCCCACACTCGATTTTCAGCAACAAAGTACACTAAACTCGCATATAATAAACCCTTATACTCCAGAGCTAAAATTCTCAACTTAACACATGTATATTTCAAGATTTAGCCATCAAAATCAAACCCTTACCTCTTGAACTCCAAAACACAAGAATTAAAGGTTGATGATCAACTCTCAGCAATCAATTGAAGCTTTGAAGACCTCCTTGCAGCTCTAGAAACACACAGCACACACCCACGCTTTTAGGTTTTGAAAGGAGAAATGAAAAGGAGATAAGGTCACCATCCATATATATCCATTTCCTTTTTAAGTAGGCCCCGAACCCGCTAAATCCGAACTCGATTTCACTTTTTCACAGTTAATATCATTTAGACCCAATTAAATTCACGATCTCAATGATTATAATAATCCAATAATTATTAGCTCGGAGACACGTATCACTCCATCTTGACACGTTAAATCCACGAAACGGAATTTAATTGGAACACACAATAATTATGAAAATAAAGAGCCAGTAAATTAAATCCACATATCAGGCTCAAATCCGGGATGTTTTTATGTAAATATTATAACAATTTAATACATGAAATATTTTCATATATAAGAAAAATATTATTGATGATATATGGATCACATGTTATATTATATGTAGAAAATTTTTATTATTAAAATATTAATGATAAAATTATTATTTAATACTTGATAAAATACTTAATTAATAAAACAAACTATTTATACATGATAATAGAAAATAGTTAATGGTGCATGTTAGAAAACCCTGATTAAATTATAGTTAAATGGTGTATCTAAAAAAAACACACATATGAATTATAATTTCATTAGTGAATAATGTATATATGTTTAATAAAATATTAATGATAAATTTAATTATTTAACACTTAATAGAATACTTAATTAATAAAACAAACTATATATATATATATATATATATATAGAATATAGTTGATGGTGCATGTTAGAATAATCCTCATTAAATTATAATTAAATGGTGCATTTTAGAAAAACTCAATTATGAATAGTAATTTCATTAGTGAATAATATATATATGAATAATTAGCAATGGATGTGGATCTTTTTTCATATTTCTTCAACTTTTATATTTTTGTCTGAATGTAATATTTATGCTTTTAGTTTATACGTTTTACAATATTTAAATGTTACTACTTCTACTTTAATAAGTAAAACCACTTTCCACTTCTTTGTAATTTAATGCACAAAGTTTAATTTAAATATCTTTACTTTTAATATTACGATACATAATATATTTTATTTTTATATGTTAATTTATTCATAAAGAAGTAAGCTTTTTTTGACGGTTAAAACCTCTAGTTTAATTACATATGTATGAATAATAATATATCCCTCTATTCCGCCGGTTTATGAATGATTGCTCTTTATTTTTTTAACTATAATTTATGCAACGGACGGCTCTTCCAAGTTTGCAAATAAATACCTTTAATTAATTTGGCCGGCTTTATATATATCCTTAACTGAAATTGTCCATTATGAATATAAACTAGTAAAGTGTTACTAACAGTCAATACCCAAAAAGACAAATTTATTACTATTTTAATTAGTGAAATGTCATCGACCCGATAAAAAAATATATTATGGTTTATGATAGAACGAGTTTGAAGGTGTAAAATGGACACTTGTATGAACGGTGTGTCACATAAACCAAATGAGTCCAACGGCTAGAGTCCCCGACAATGATTCCACTGATGATGATCAACGTTGACGTTGAAGCTGAGACTTAAATGTTTAACGTTTTTGTTGATACTCGAGCTTCCATCGAAAATTTTTAAAATTTCCATATCATTTTTTTAAAAAAAGATGAAAATTTGTTTAGTTAACTATCATTTTCATAAATTTTCATTTCAATTTTTAAAATAACACTTTTCATATTTTCTCTCTTAATTTTCTATTATCTACCCAATATTTTTTTGTAATGATCTCTTTCTTTCTCTTACATTTCTATCATCTATCATATATTTCTTATTATATAATCACATCTTATTATTTTTAAAACTAAAACTTTATCATTTAAACAAGTTTTCATTTTTTATAGAAACCCTTAAAAAATTTTTTTTATCAAGACTCAAACAGTTTATTTGAGGTAATTTCAGTTTCTTTACCAAAAATTTTTTTTCGGGTGATATTTCAAGTCGTGAAAATTGGGGTTTTAATGTTATCAATTATATTAGTTCGAATTCTGAGGTGGCAATTTCAAGGAAATGGATTAAATGAGTTGGAGGATTAAAATGACGGTATTAAAAAACTAACTGAAAATATATTTTTTAAAAATAAAATCTTAGAAAATAACGTATTAAACAAATTATTTTTCTGAAAAAATTCAGTGTTACGTAAGAATTTTATCTTTTGGTCATTGGTCCGTTTGACATTTTGCTTAAATGGGCCGGATTTACGACCTCTTATCAGTTTCTACATAGGCTTTGGGTTTTTAGTTTACTTTAATTTATGTTTTCCTTATCGGTTGATGACCAAAAAACAACAACATATCTCATCTGGAATTAACGTTCAAGAGATGTATTCACTTTCTTAAGGCTCTTTGGTATGATAGAATATTTAAAAATATATTATTTAAGTTTATAATAGTAATTTTATTAATTTTTACCATTAATAGTTACATACAAATATTGAAACATAAAATAAGGGAAAAACTATATAAAAAATATGGAAATGTTCTTTCTTTAATTTCTGTTGAGAATCAAAGAAGTCCTATGATTAAAAAAAAACATTTGTAAATCTCACGTTCTCGATTCCACCGTATCAAATGCATCTTAAACGAACCATTCTTGGAGAGTTTTTAACTACTTCTTAATGAAACCATTAAGAAGCTCATTCAAGGTTAAATGATCTCTTAATGATTCAATTAAGAGGTAAACAAACATCACCTAAGAAACATACATAAGAGGACTAGGATCCACGGTAGTGTAGGATAAAACGTCAGGATCCGACTCGAAAACCTTCATCTCTTGTGGACTTAACGTTACAACGGCTTCGACACCTCCGACCTTTATGGTATCATTCAAAGTAGCCATCCTAGACATTCCTGGATCAACATAATAGAACCATATCGGTTTTCCCCATCCGAAATCAATCTCCCTAACTTTATTATTCAATAGACTCGTAATCGTAATCGAATCTCCTCTGTCTATGTTATCGATAATCTTGCTCATCATCTCCAGTCCCTCCGCCCATATCTCGTGCCCTTTTTTGCCTTTCCTTGCTTCGATGAAATCCGCGTTTAGTTGCGCTATCGATCCTCTCATTTCACTCATTAACGTTGGCAAATCTGGTTCGGTTTTCGGAAAGCAAGTCCCGAAGGCTAAAGTTGCCAGGTTCCCAATGGCCTCATTGGGTAAAGGTGGTAGAGACTTAGTCCGGAGATTCACTGGCGAGAACAGAAAATGAGGTGATTGTGGATCGAATGCTCTGACAGTCGAGGCGGCTTTGGAAGCAGCTTTCCAAATGAGTGTTCCCGAAGCTTCTGTTCGACTCGGGCCCCGTGAAAGCGATGGCGTGCGTGGGGTGACGGCCGCCTTGAGGGAATCCAAGGTTGAAGGACTGAATACGAATCTTTTTGTGACAAGTTCTTTTCTAGTCGATAAGGTTGCAGGCATTGAATACTTTAAAGACGGGTTATTAGGGAAGAGCTCAGAACCTACATAACTCGGAGTCAGTTTCTCGGGCGAACCTCTTACATCTGCAGCCCATGCCTTTATAAAGACGAAATACGAGTAGGCATCGATGACTTTGTGCGTAAAATTCGTGCAAAGGGCGATCCCACCACAGTCAAAAATGTTTATCTAAAACAAACAAACAAACGCTACAAGTAAGATATAATGACACTTTAGAAAAAATGTATGTGTTTTTTGTCAATAATCTATACCTACACTTTTTCATAAGTGTCACTAAAAGTAAGATATAATGACACTTTTTTTTTGTGTCACTAAAAGTGTGTGTCACTAAATGACACTTTTCTTGTAGTGAAACAAACGTTAATATTTTTTTTTGAACAGCAGAGGTTAGCTAGTGGTTAGTTATTACTTATTAGCACAATTGTTAGACACCTGGAGGGTGAGGACTAAACCGCACTCCTCCATCTAAGAAGAAACGTCAAGGCTCGAACTCAAGACCTCAATCAAGGAGAACCCCTCCCAACTTTGGTGGTGGCCACTTGATCTATGTCAAGTGGTTAACAAACGTTATAACTTAATATTGCATCTCAAGTTTGTCCATATTCAGATGCATGAAAACATTAGAGCAAACCTGAAAACTTGTAACATGATTTGTCGATGAGGGTTCTGTTTCTGCTGTCAGTTGTTTCAATTTCTCATGAGTTGGGTGACGTAAAAAGTCATGGAGAGTTTGGTTGACTCGGGCCTCCACGTAATCGACTCCACTGTCGTTACACTCGACGTGTAAAGTGTCCTTGATTTCACCGGCAAAAGGATAGAATCGGGTTAAGATCTCAGATAAAGTTTGCTTGAGATGCTTTGATCTTTTTGTTAAAACATGGGTCATTGTAGCTTTATCATTATTAGGGAGAAATATGGTTACAGGGTTATCGCAATCGACCATGAACTGGTCGATAATCGAAAGGTTGTAGGTTCTCAAATGCTGTGGCGTCGGAGAAGATGGTTTGATGGTTTCTCTTGAGATTATTTCGAGATCCAGCATCGTATTATTGTTTTCATTCGTGGTTCTATCCACCCTGTGAATGGTACTGATATGAGTATCGTTTAGGATGGGCGATGTACGAGTGGTATATCGAGATAATTGGTGGTCAGGTTGTGTGTTCAAAGACTGATCATGAAGAGCGAAGAAACCTCGATTAAGATGATAATGGCGACGATTAGTACGGAGGAAGCGCAAGGCTGCTTTGTGGGAGGAGATGAGCCACCTCATTATCGATCTTATCGATGGATCGAAGCCGACGTACAAGAATTGATCGATGGCCGGGCTTTTGGCTTTGGAATAGTTTTATGAATTGAATGAAAGATATATCAACTTAACAGATGGCTTTGATCCTTTTAAAGGGATACTATCTGTTGTTTATTAGTTGACAACTTCATGGATGGCATGCTTGACCGTCTTTAAATTATTCTTTTACAGTGGAGTTTATATATTAATTAGAAAGGTGTACCCAAATTAATTTTTTGTTTTTAACCATATAGTGCCATTTGTCCATGCATACCATACAATTAATTAAAGGGAGGTGGTTTATTCGAAAAAAAAAAAAAAAAATTATACATAACAGGCTCATTTGATTAAAACACCGATTAAATATCCGCTTACTTTGTACATGATAATAAATATTATATTTATATTTTAAATTATATATGTATCTCATTAGTCTTTAAGTTTATTAACTCGTGTATTACACGAAGAACTTTAATAAATTTGTTTTCTTAAAACTATATAAATTTAAATTTAATATTCAAACTTTTAATACTAATGAGATTTAATATCTTATTATAACTAATTTATGTATGAATTATTTAAACAAAAAAAATCTAAATCAATAATAAATTTTAGGGAAAATTGCGCAAAAAACCTCTAAGTTGGATCATTTTTGCGATTAAAACCCCCAATCATTTTTCATTGCACAAAAAACCTCCAACCGGTTAAAACTTTGTAAATTTGGGTTTTTTTCAAAAATTCTGACTTGCAACCGGTTTAGCCGGTTGCAACTTGATGACGTGTACAAATTTTAAATAGATTTTTGCGTAAAAAACCTCAAACTTGTTTAGTTTTTTCAATTAAAACCCCAAATCAATTTTCATTTGATAAAAACCCTCCAACCAATAAAGATAATTAAAATTGAGTCTTCACTGATTGTATTTTAATGACATGAATATTTATTAAAATTTTATTTATTAAACATAAAATTCGATTCCCAATGAAACCTCCACCCTCTAGGCTAGCGAACCTCACTGCTCTGTCTGATCATATTCGAAAGCTAAAATGGAACATAAATAAACGAAATTGAACATAAAGTTGAAGCTAAAAATGCAACTCGTAAACACGAAATGAAATTGATTCAATCGGCACAATTGAAGTTAAAATTCAAAATTAAACGGCAAAAGTTAATCGAACATACATACATAAAATAAACAACACTGAACATAAAGAGGGGATAGAGTAATCGGAGTTGCGGGAGGTAGAGAAGAAGAGAAAATGTAAATATTATTGTTGGTTAGAGGTGAAAAAAAAATAGTTAAGAGTTTTAATCGAAAAAGTCACCAATTTCGGGGTTTTTTATGCAAAAAGTCACTTTAAGAATTATATATGTAGTGCCACGTAGGCGCCACGTAAGTCGGGTTTGGCATGTGGACGCCACGTGTGTGCCATGTAAGCATATCAACCTATTATAACCGGTAATGTCCTAATTTCAAAATATTTTACCGGTTAGAGGTTTTTTGTGCAACGAAAAATGGTTAGGGGTTTTAATCACAAAAATGATCCAACTTTAGGGTTTTTTGCGCAATTATCCCTAAATTTTAAGTTCATTATCAGTATTATTGTTATTATTATAATTATTAATCAAAAAATTTTTTAAAAATTATTTTAAGTTTATTATCAGTATTATTGTTTTAACATTTGTCATAAGTAGAAGATGCCACTTGGCGTAATGAGAAAATGACAAATGTCAATTTAATTACCATTTTAATAATATTTATAGATTATATCATATAATAATAATAATAAGTATTTTTGTTTGTTTGTATACGTACATATGTGTAATTGTTATTCAAGTTTATAATTGTTTTGTTTATGAATCTATCAATTTTTGTACCCGTATATGGTTGGAATCATTATAAATTTTAATCGTTTAGGTTCAACAATGATCTCGAAGTAAAATTTCACCGTTTGGTTAAACGTTTGTTAGAAAAAGGATTTTTGAATCCTTGTGGTTTTTCCCATCTACCCGACAAGGATTCCCGTTAAGGCCACGTGAGGTTTTTAAACGGGGACGGCCCCTTGCCATGACCATTATTGGTGTTGTGATTGATAGGCTGCTGTTGTGCTCTATCTATCGGTCAGACCAAATTGGTCAAAGCTACAACGGATCACCATTGGCATTCAAGCAATTGGTAAAACCATATATGTTTTAATATTTTATTGAATGTTTTGAGGTCAGCCACTATCATCACTAACACAAGAGAAAAGCAAAATAAACAAATAAATAAAAGAATAGAAAACAAGTTGCCATTTCCCGAAGATTGAACCGTTGGATCGTCACAATTTTTTGATAGCTGCTTCATAGCAAATTGGCCGGCCTTTTGAACGGTGGAGATCGGGTTTTGAGGTCAGCAGATCATGTTTTTTCATGTCCATAACAATTGTAACTCTTTTAGGTGAAATCTTTTTCATCTTTACATTTCTTTTTCCATACATTTTGAGGTTGTTTGTTTATAAGTGTCTGATGATTATTTATGTCTCTAATATATGTATAAAAGACTTTGTATTACTCTCTTGTTAGTGATAGTGGATTTAAACAGACAAAAAGGTCTCGTGTTTTTTACCTTATCGTTTTGGGGATTTTCCACTCAAAAAAAATCATTAGCCTCGTGTAGGGGTGAGCGTGGTACTGGTACCATACCAGACCTGTACCAACTGAAAATTCCGAAAATACAAATCAAAGAAAACCAAAACTGAATCATGTATCTTATACATAAATCGGCGTTGGTATGGAACCGATACATGTACGGTGTGAGAAAAATGTGATATTCGCTCAACCCTAATACTCGTACTGAACCGAACCAAAAATCAAAATCAATGAATACCAAAATCGAATCTTGTATCCAATACATAAATTGGTATTAGTTCAGTACCGATACCGATAAGATTCAGGAAAAATAGTACAGTTGTTCACCCGTTGTCTTGTATGTTGTTTGATTACTTGCATATCTTGTGATTTGGGGCTCATTTATAAGGGTTGATTACTGTTGCATTTTGTGTTTCCTTGTATGTTTGTTCCGGTAGGAAAAGTTTTGCCAAACGAGATTTATTCTGCATTTTAGTTTACCACTTTGGTGTCACTATCAATTCAAATTAGGGTTGTGCACGGGTTGATTCAGTTCGGTTAATAGTAAAAATGTGAACCATGTTTTCGGTTACGGTTGCCCGTTAGAAGGCGGTTGCTCGCAGTTCGGTCCATGGTTACTCGTTATATATTTTAAAGCAAACTAAAATTTAAAAATACATCTCTTTAAAATGTGAATTTTGTTCGAAACAAGTAGACCGGAATAACTAGCTTCTAGTCCAACTAGCTAGAGCTCCAGCCCAAGCCTCCAAATCGAAGCTTCGGAGAGCCTTCTTCCATGCGATGAGATGAATTTTGTCTCTCCCTCCAACACCAGACCGTGGACATTTCGTCCGAATTCCTTCAATCCTACCAGCCATTCCTTTCGGGACCCCGGACAAGGAGGGAATAAAGGCAAGCTTTGAAGAGTGGATTTCATTTAAAACAAGGCCTTACCAGCTTGACCTAATGGGGCGGGCACCTTTCCAACCCGAAAGCTTCTTGCTGAATTTCTCCGTAACTGAATTCCAAAGTTCATCTCTTCATCTTCCCAGCATACCAAAATGAACCGAAATGGAATTGGCTATTGAACAGCCAAACATATTCCGGCCGACCCTCGTAGTGTGGATGGAGGATGAAGGAAGAACACCTTACTTCTTTCAAAAGACGGAAACAGAGTAATTTTTTCCCACTAGCCTAATACGAAGTTATAGCAAAATTATTTAGATAGAAATCTCAAAAGTTACAATAAATGTATTTAACAAAATAATTAATATAAAGAATTCATTTGAAAATCTAGTATTTAATCTTTTAGGAAAATTAAATGAAATTATAAATAGAAGATATTAACATTTATATACATATACAACAAGAAAAACACCTTTTTGCGGCGACAAAAGTCATCGCTAAAAGCATCAAAGTTGTCGCAAATAACCTTTTGCGGCGACATGTCGTCGCAAAAAGGTCGTAGACGAAACCTCGTAGCTAAAAGTCTTTTGCGACGACATTTTCAACTTTTTGCGGCGACTCTTTCCAGCAATTACTTGTTGACACGTCATCGCTTTTTGCGACGACATTGTCGTCGCTAAAAGTATTATGAAAAATAAATCAAAATTAAATTAAATACCTTTTGCAACGACATTGTCGTCGCCAAAACATGCTTTTTGCGACGACATTTAGACTTTTTGCGACGACATGTCGCCGCAAAAAGTCTAAATGTCGTCGCAAAAAGTGACCAAAAATGCCCAGTTAGAAGGCTTTAGCGACGACATGTCGCCGCAAAAGGCCAAAATGTCGTCGCAAAAAGTGCCAAAAATGCACAGATTTTGGCTGTTTTTTTGGCCCCCAATCGGGTTATATAAACCTGTTTACAGCATTTGATATGTTCCAACAAACTCAAATCTGATATATTTCAAACCAACAATAGTTACAAAAAGTTTATCAAATAAGCATTTACAATTTAAAAAACATTACATAATATAAACTAATAATCATCTTCGTCTTCGTCGTTTTCCTCGTTTTCGTCATCTTCCGAGTCTTCGTCATAACCAGGAACGTCTATATTCGCGACTCTTAACGCATTGTATAAAAGTTCTTGTCGAGCCATTAGTTTTTGTTGCTTTTTTGTTTGTCGAGCAACTAGTTTATCAACTTCAGCTTTTGAATACGTTTCCGGTTGTGATTGAGACTTTGAACTCGAAAAACTTCCTGGTAACTTTCTCCCAATTCCTCGATTATGACCTCGGCGTTCTCCCAACACTTGAGACAATATCTGTTCTTCGGTCATCGGATTCGAACTGCCGAAATTTAACACATAATATTTTGAAAAATTATTTAATAACTTAAATAATATATAAAAATCAGAAAAAAAAAATACTAACCTTTAATGTCAACCCACCGGAGTGTTCACCGGAGCAACAACTACAAACCGGAAAAATAAAACAAAACTTTAAGTTCATAGAAATGTACAAAAAAATAACGACATTTATGTTAAATGAAACCAACCTTATATTTTGGTCGGAAATAACCAAGATTCACCGGAGAAAAGGAGATGAGCCGAAGTCGCCGGAAAAAATGGAAGATCCCGGGTGGTGGAGAGTGGATCCGGACAAAGAGGCGCCGGTGGTGAAGAGTGGCCGGAGAAAGATAGAAGGAGAGGAGAAGGAGGAGAGGGAGAGGAGAGGTAGGTGATGAAATGGTGGGTGAAAAAGTGAAGAGACCGGTTACTGGGTAAATAAATCGGTAGCCTTTTGCGGCGACATAGTGTCGTCGCTGATTCCCTATGGCGGCGACTCGTCGTCGCAGAAAGCCAAAGATGTCGCCGCAGATTCCCCGAAAAAAACGCGGCATTTTCACCGCGCAAAACCCTATTTTCGTGCCAAAAAAAAAATAAAAATTTAATATGTTCAGCCTTTTTGCGACGACAGTGTCGCCGCAAAAGGCCTTCCCCGAGTTTTGACCAGTTTTAGTCAAAAAGCACATTTTTTTTGTCTTTTAGTGAGGAATTTGCGACGACATGTGTCGCCGCAAAAGGTCTCCGTCGCATTTTCTTCTTTTCCTTGTAGTGATAATCGTTTGGTTCGATTACCCATGGTTTTTAAAACTTGAAAATCTAAGCCCGTGTTTTAATGTGAAAATGGTTGAAAACAGGTCAAAGTTGTTTTTAAATTTCAATTATAGATTTTGAAAATGAAAATTTTATAAAAACGAAAATCTATTTTAAAAAAAATGCATTTGAACATGTTTTTCATAAAACATTTGTTTTCATTAAAAACAAAACCCGAAAACACCATAGTTTTCGTCAACTGAACGCAACCTAAACCGCCCCATAATATGTTGGTTTCGGTTTTTTCGGTTTCAAATCGAGCGGTTCGACTCGGTTTCTCGGTTTTCATATATTGTTTTAACACCCGTTTAGTTCAAACACACTTTAAAAAGTTAAAACAAGTAAACTCAAAACATAAGTTTGTTAATTATTGGGTGAACTAGAGATTTCTCAAATTAATATGTTTAATGTTCCTAACTGCTAAACCAAATGAAAGAATGATAAACGAAAGAAGTGTAAGAGATATGATGTTCATTTGTCACCATCCAACAATCCACGCATAGATATAAAACATCAAAACCTACAAATCGGTGAACTGTATACAAAGGGTAGGCTTGCACTGCACTGTACTAAGAGAATGTTTGTTTACTTCTTAATAGAATTATTAAGAAGTCATTCAAAGGTAAAATTACCATTAATGATTCCATTAAGAGGTAAACAAACATGCCCTAAGTAACTAAGAAACCGAAAGAGGACTTGGATCCACAGTAGCGTAGGATAAAATCTCCGGGTCACACTCGAAAATCTCCATTTCTTTCGGACTCAATGAAACCACGGCTTCCACACCTCCAACCTTTACGGTATCATTTAAAGTAACCAATCTATTGAATCCTGGATTCACATGGTAGAACCATATCGGTTTTCCCCATCCGAAATCAATCTCCCTAACTTTACTATTTAGCAGACTTGTAAGAGCAATGAAATTTTCTTCGTTTACGTTATCGAACAAGCTGTCCATCGCCTTTACAGTCTCAGCCCATGTCTGGTGCCCTTTTACGCCTTTTCTAGCTTCTATAAAATCCGAGTTTATCTTCGCTATCGATCCTCTCATTTCACTCATCAAGCTTGGCAAATCCGGTTGGTTAACGGGAAAGCAAACCCCGGCCGCTAAACTTACCAAGTTCCCAATCGCCTCCTTCGGTAAAGGTGGTGCAGACCTACTCCGAAGATTCACAGCCGAGAATAAGAAATGAGGTGATTGTGGACCAAACGATTCGATGGTCGAGGCGGCTTTGGAAGCGGCTTTCCATATGAGTGCTCCCGTGGCCTCTGTTCGTGTTGGCCCGTGAGAAGGCGATGATGACATGGGTGGGTTTGCTGCCGACTTGAGGGAAGCCAAGGCCGTAGAATTGAACACGAATCTTTTCGTAACAAATTCTTTTCTAGTCGTAAACTTAGCATGCATCGAATACTTTAATGATGGGCTATGAGGGAAGAGCTCATAACCTACAAAACTCGGCGAGATCTTCTCCGGCGAACCTCTTACGGCTGCGGCCCATGCATTCATAAACAAGAAATACGAGTAGGCATCGATTACTTTGTGCAAGATGCTCGAGCTGAGTGCGATTCCACCACAGTTAAAGATGTTGGCCTGAAAACAAATGAACAAACCTTAATTTGCATCACAAATTTGAGTTTTTCAATCACCAAACCATTTCAGGTGCCTCAATTCAAAGACAAGAAACATAAACGCAAACCTGAATACTTGCAATATGATTTGTTGATGATGGTTCTGTTGGAACCAACTGTGTTACTTTCTGATCATCGGGTTGTCGTAAAAATTCTTGGAGAGTTTGGTTGATCACTCGGGCTTCTACGAAATGTATTCCTTTGTCGTTACACTCGACGTGTAAAGGGTCCTTGATTTCACCGGCGTAAGGATAGAATCTTGTTAAAATCTCAGATAAAGTCTCTTTAAGATGCTTTAATCTTTTATTTATAACATGGGTTATGGAAGCCTGATCATCATTAGTAAGAAATATGATCAAAGGGTGGTAGACCTCAACCATGAACTGGTCAAAACTTGATAGATTGAAGATTCTCAAATGATGTGGCGTTGGAGAAGATGGTTTGATGAATTCTCTTGAAGTTATTTGAAGATCCACCCTGAAATTAAACTTATAATTATTTAATTTAAAACTAATGCATGCATGCATGATCATATTAATACAACTAATTAAGATTGAAAATTAACTAACTTGCACCTGGAATGATCAGTATTATTTAGGATTGCGGAAGCACTATATCGAGAGAATCGGAAGCTAATAGCTTTTGTTTCAGTCGAGTCTCGTGTTTGTGTTTGCAGAAACCGAAAAGGCAAACCTCGATGAGAATGAGGATGATAATGCTGATAACGGAGGAAGCTCATGGCTGCTTTCTGTGAGGAGATGATTAAGAACCGCTTCATTATTAATGTTCGAATTAAGCTCGAAAATGAGGTATTTTGGCTTGTTCCTTTTGAAAGGATGCACAGGCAAAGATGTAATATTAGTTGATTTTAAGTATAACTTCCAAATGGCCGGCTTGTTTGCCTTATCAAATTTTAAAAAATGTGAGTGAACAATTATTAAAAATGTGCAATTAGCAAGTATATGACATAAGCAAACATGCATGCGTGTAATTGCGTGTGTCTGTGTGTGTATAAATATATATATATATATATATATATATATATATATATATATATATATATATATATATATATATATATATATATATATATATATATATATATATAGGGGTGAGTTCAATGGAAAAATACTATGCACCTGAAAACTATGGAAACCTACGCATACCGTCCGATTTGGTGCATTTCATGAAAAACGTGGTGACATGATCGTAAATAAGGTGATGCATCACGCGAGATTTTGATGCATCACGCGGAAAATTTGATGCATCACGCGGGGAATTTGATACATTTGTGGTGGTGCAGTGCGGTTTTCACAAGTTTTCAGGTGCATTGTGGTTTTCCATTGAACCCCTATGTGTGTGTGTGTGAGAGAGATCATGTTCACATGACAACCTTTCTATTTTGTGAGAACGTGAGAACCACTCTAAATATATTGATAATGAAAAAAAAAAAAAAAAAAACTAACTCACCTTCCGTGGGCTTATAACCATCATGAATAAGCTAAATCACATACCACATGGTTAAATGACATTTACAAAGTAACATGGATCCTAAACCTTTAGTGTAAATCCCATATCATCAACTGTTATATTGTTTTTGGTAGATAGAATCGAAGATAAAATGAAAAATAAAAAAGGATAAAATCAATGAGTTTTTAGACAATGAATTTGAAAATACAATAAACATATGGTTGTTGTAATTTTTTTTTCAATTTTAGCTTCTACTTAATTCTCTTCTCTATTATTGCTAGAGAAATGAAAGAATTGAATTTTAATCTATACATTAATACAACTTGAGAATTTTATAGAGAATTTATATATACAACTCGAGTCTCCTAATTAATAACTTGTTTTCGTTTTCATTCGATCTCTTCGATTCTTTCTACCAAACACAACAAAAATTATTGTTGTGTTCTTCGTTTTGAACTTGAATAATCGACTAATTAAGTCCAAACACATTAACATAATTATTCCTTGGAATGTCACTCATCTTTACCCAATTTTGAGGATGATATCGAACTTTTAGTTCAAAAACAAATAGTTTTAAAAGTGTTAATTAATAATAAATTAACTTTAATGTTAATAATAATTAAATATATATACGATAATAATCATAATAATTAATACTATTATATTACTATAACTAAAAAAGCATTAGATTATATATGGTACGAAAGACATTTATTTATTATTATTTGTTCTAAACTTCGCTAATATATGTCACGTCACTCCCAACGGACCAACCCGATGAGCACCGGGTCCATTTCCAAGTTTTGGCCATTACCGTTAAGTATCTTTTGATGGATCTTTTTAATTTAATAATTTATTTATTTAAAATAAATTGTTTTAATCAGCCTTTGATAATATAATAAAAATATAATTTAGTAATCATTAATGCATTTTAAAATTTGAACTTGAATTTCTCAAATATAGACCGAATAAAATATATTTACGCATTAATATAAAACAATATTTTTCTATATGATAAAACAGGATTTTTCTCATGATTTCCAAATCCGTGTAAAAAAAGAAACCATTTTTTGCTTGAAAATTTTTATATTATCATTTAGCTGTATAAAAAAACAATAATTTTTAAGTTTTGTACAAAATAATTATGTAAAAAATTTAGTAAGCTTTTTAAAGTAAATGGATGAGATTTTACGAATATTAACACGTACGTGATCAATTAAGTTCTATTGATACGTATATTGTGTCTGTTTCTCAAATCTCAATCCCTGGATTTGGTACTACAGGCAACCCAGTCATGGATTGCAAGTTGCAAGTCGAAAGAGGGATTTTCAGCATCATTATTATTCATTACGAAAAATAATTAATTATTTTATTAGAGATGATTGGTTAATTATCAATATTGTTGAAATCGGCAAAAGTGTTTGCTTCTATCCATTTTACACGGATATTTTTCGGTTCATGTTTCTAACTTCTTTTTACCTTTTTTCTTATTATTTCAACATGTAAAAGTTTTCGTATGATATCGATCTCATTTCTTACAAGGTCTTATTTTTCATATAAAATAAATAGTAACAAATGACATTATCATTATGATTCATATTACATAAACAATAAACTAAAAACAAGTTATAATCTACATGTTTCTTTCCATTTCTTTTCATGTAAACCTGGTTAGCTAATTAAAGTTAGAATGTTGGTTTAGAAATAAGAGATAATTTCATATATATCCATTCAAAACTTCATAATATCGTATATAACCAACTTAAAATTTTAATATCATATATATCCCTCCAAAACATCATAATATTATATATACCCAATTTTAATTATTAATATTATATCATATATATCCCTCTTATACATCATTAATATCATATATATCCAAATTCATTAATTTAATTATTTTTATATCATTTAAAACTCATAATTAATATTGTTTATTAATTAATAACCATTATACCCCTACTTATTTATTTTTTCAACTAAACTTCAAAATATCATATTTGTCCAACTTAAATTAAAATATCATATCACTTTTAATAATTATATATAATTTATGTTTTTAACTTTACTATATCAATTATTCATAGTAAAACAAATTAACAATAACAATAGAAAAGTTGTATTATGTTATTGCTCGTTTGTAATCAAATCGTATCGTCTTATTAAGTTTTCTTATTTGTTTTTTTCCTGCAATTTTCTATATACAATTAGCTGATTACATATTATTTTCTTTCTTCTCTTTTCGAATTTTATAGTTGTATTGCATTTTTTTTTATGTAGTATATATTTTTTGTTTTCTAAATGCATAATTCTTTTTTTTTTTTTCAAGTTTGCTTTCTTTTACAATTATTTTTTTTAATTTGCTTTTTTTTTATATTTAATCTATTATTTGAGTTATAACTTGTTATCAAGTGTCACTAATTGTATATATTTGGTCGTAACGATAACATTATATATATTTTAGGGAGTTATATATATTTTTGTAAGGATGCTAGAGAAAGGAAATGCGACTTTGAGGGTTTCATCGATGAGAGAAAACAGAGAACAGTGACAAGATAAACTGTGATTTTGACAATGAGGACCTAGAGAATGGAGCAAGGGGATTTGGAAAATGCATAAGTCAAGGTTTTTAATTTTTTAAATTTATGATGATAACAATAATAAGTAAATAAATAAATAAATAGTTTTATAGTAGATTAAATATAAAAAGTAAAAAAGCAAACTTAAAAAACAATAATTATAAAAGAAAACAAACTTGAAAAAAAAAGAAACTAATGTATATAGATAACAAAAATGTATACTAAATAAAGAAAAAACAAAATGTAATACAACTATAAAATTTGAAAAAAAAAAAAGAAAAAACATAATATGTAACCAGTTAATTGTATATAAAAACTGCAGGAAAAAAACAAATAAGAAAACTTAATAAGACGATACGATTTGATTATAAATGAGCAAAAACATAATACAATTCTTTTTATTGTTATTGGTTTACTATGAAGAATTTATATAGTAAGTTTAAAAACATAAATTATAAAAGGGGATATGATATTTTAATAAGTTGGACAAATATGATATTTTGAAGTTTTGTTAAAATAAGAAATAAGTAAGGGTATAATGGTCATTAATTAATAAACAATATTAATTATAAGTTTTAAATGATATAAAAATAATTAAATTAATGAATTTGGGTATATAATTATATATGATATTATTGATGTTTAAAAGAGATATATGTGATATTAATAATTAAAATTGGGTGTATATGATATTATAATGTTTTGGAGGTATATATATGATATTAAAATTTTAGATTGGGTATATATGATATTATGGTGTTTTGAAGGGGTATATATGAAATTCTCCCTAGAAATAATATGTATTTTATGATCAATTTTTATTTTGGTATTTACTCTTATTAAGGGGGCAACAAATTTTTTTAAAAAGTTTAGAAATGATGATATTTGGCTTAATTATGTTTTTTTTTTTTTTTTCCCATTTTTACTTATCGTATTTAGTGACACTTCATCATCATATATAATCAAAAAAAATTACATAAAAGTATTTTGAGTTTACTATAAAAAAATAAACATGTTTTCAATTTTCAAATAAATGAATTCTCTGCGCAAAGGTCAAAATTTAGGAAACAGTGGTGTCGTAAACAAATTATCTGTTGGTAAATTTGGTAGTTTTATTTTTTGGGGGCTCATTAGTAAAATACGTAAGTTTGGTGGCTAAAGTATCAATGAGAATAAGATGGAGCCGAGTTAACGAGTCACAACTCACGAGCCGCTAGCCCCGTTACCAGATATCTCTCATCTTTATTCTTATCACCGCACAAAGAAGCAGCAACCAACATGAAGAGCTTCACTCTCGTATCTCAATTCTACATCCCAATTCACTCCAATCTCACCTCCATCAAACCGAAACTACACAAATCCTCTTCAAGAACTATCGGGCCATTGTTGATCGACTCAGAAAGAATCAAAATCACACTATCTCCATTTGAGAAATTAACAGTAGATGCAAAACCTAAGCAATTTGAGTTAGCAACAAAAAAGTTGGAGAATTTAATCCCTTATTCAAGGTATGTGATAGTGGGAACCGTTTCTGTAGGGTTTATGATGATGCTTATGGGTTTTGATGATCACCAAAAGGCCTTAGCTTTTGGTCCAGAAGGGCCATTAATGGAAGATTTTTGGGATAATATGAGAAGATATGGGCTTTATGCTTTGACTGTAAGTAGTGGTGTTCTATATGCAGTTTTTCAGCCTCTTTATGAGTTATTGAAGAACCCCATTTCAGCCATTCTTGTTCTCACAATTCTTGGAGGTGGATTTTACATTGTTTCTCAAGTGGTTTCTGCCATGGTTGGTATCACAGACTTCAGTTATGACTATAGTTAATAATAACCCTCAGTTTGTAAATTGTAATGGATCAATTACTTGCCCAATGCCCATGATGATGATAATCATAGACTTGGTTAATCTATATTGGTTTTGTTGCTCGATGACAAAGTATTATACTATTATAGTTTCTTTGATTTTATCTGGTTGTTGTTTTGTGAACAATGTTAGATAATAATTAAACTTATTCTTGTGGGCTGTAGCTCATGCTTCCTTAATTCCATTTCTATTGATTTCTGGACAAATCTTCATTGTTTTCTATCAAAATTACAACAATTGGTTAATTGTAGCTTAGCGGAGTGGTGCTCGGTATCAGTGAAGCACCTAAAGAGAACTTTTGATACATTATCGGCCTTGTATACATTCCTTATTTTGTCCTTAGGCATATATACCTTCCTTTGTCATATGGCATTAGCAAGCTAATGTTCGTAAAATCATGGAATCTTTCTCATGTTCCAAAATCAAGAATCAGATTACCCTTGTCCATATACCAAGATTTGAAGGCCACAAACTACTTTCCTGTATAGAAAAGCATCAATGTCTTCAATCTTTTTCCTTGTTCTAATGACGGTTTGAAAAATCTTGGCTGGGTCGCGCTATGGCTGATCATGATGTAAAGGATGCACTACTCGAAAGAGGAAAAGAATGCCCACCAATGATCTCCACAGACCAAGTTAGTTTGAAGCAAGTGGCAGTCATCTTGGCTGCATATCTGACCCTGGGCACTATCTGTTTTTACCTCATTCAGGATCAGATCAGTGGCGAAAAAACAAACAAAATCGTGGATGCTGTCTATTTCTGTGTCATCACAATGACAGCGGCAGGATATGGTGATGTAGGACCAAAAACCAATTTAGCAAAGTCTTTAGCTTGTGTATTTGTGTTTACAGGAATGGCTCTTGGTGGCTTTGCTCTTAGCAAAGGAGCAGATTATATCGTTGGAAAGCAGGAAATCTTGTTTGTAAAAGCCATACACATGCATGAAACATATGGTCCAAATGAGATCATAAAAGCAGGTGAAAGAAATAAAGTGAAGTACAAGTTTCTTACTATTCTAACAGTAATCATCTTCCTGATGAGCATCGGAACTTTATTCTTGTCGCTTGTTGAACAATTGAGTTACTTTGAAGCTTTTTATTGCGTTTGTGCTACGATCACGACTCTAGGGTATGGGGACAAGAGCTTTTCGACTAAAGGAGGGCGTTTGTTTGCCGTTTTCTGGATCTTGATTACCACTGTCTGTTTAGCTCAACTCTTTGTGTACCTGGTGGAACTATGGACTTACAACCGACAACAAGTGCTTGTTCATTGGGTACTTAACAGGAAACTAACAATCCAAGATCTTGAAAAAGCCGATCTTGACAATGATAACGTTGTCAGGTACATTTACGAACAGAAACCCTACGTGTTTACTTTCTAACCCTGATACTGATTCAACCGAATTTCTCACATTCGGCTTTGTGTTTATGCAGTGCTGCAGAATATATTGTGTATAAGCTGAGAGAAATGGGGAAGGTTAGTGATGAAGATATTGCCATTGTGGTTGAAGGGTTTAAGAATATTGATGTTGATCACTCGGGAACGTTGACTGTTAACGATCTAAAACTCATCGAGTCATCTCAAGCAAAGTCTTGATTCTTGAAACATATTGTATCAATATCATGCCTGATTTTAGATAAAGGGTGTTCTTTATGATGATTTCTTGAGTTTGACCACTAGAAAGTCAAATGAATAACTAGTTTATTTATAAACTAAAGTTCATCAACGATATGTTTTTTTTTTTTGAAAAACAATAATTTTTTTTATTTGAAATCACCAAAAAGGATACAAGAACACATAGAAACCAACAATCTTGCCAACCGCCAATATACATAATCATAAATATGGATTTTTAAGAGAAGGCCTTCTCAATTGGATTGGATCAGATCAAATCCAGTGGGCCCTAGGGCTGTAAACGAGCCGAGCCGAGCCCGAACTCGTTTAAGCTCGAGCTCGGCTCGTTTAAAAGTATCATGCTCGAACTCGAGCTCGACTCGTTTCGAGCTCTGTATGTAAAGCTCGAGCTCGGCTCGTGAATAGTTTTCCAAGCTCGGGCTCGGCTCGGGCTCTACTCGTTTATTATATATTTTATTTTTTTAATTAATATTTATATAATCTTTTATATATTATATACATAACTTTTTATTTTAATTTATTTAATCTATATATTATATATTTATTAATTTAAAATATATTTATATATAGGCTCGTTTAAGCTCGTTTAGGCTCGCAAGCTCGATATGGGAATCTCGGGCTCGAGCTCGTTTAACTCGAGCTTTTTTCGAGCTTTTAACGAGTCGAGCTCGAGTAGCTCGGCTCATTTACATCCCTATTCTTACCCCACTATTATCACTGATCAAGATTCACTAATAAAAACTATTTGCCGATTTCAGAATGTTAATTTGTGTGTCTTTGTTTAAAATTCAAGTTTTTTAATATCATATTGTGCAAAAATCGATCCAAGTCCAGTGAGCTTTTTTCAAAATGGAATTTGAAGGTAAATAGAAACGTTTTATCAAGTTTTGAGAACATAATGTCCTGATTAGTTGATGAAAACAAAAAGGGTTATTTTGAAAATATAATTTCAAACACATTACACATTTAGGCCACAGGGAGTGGATGCCACCAATGCCACCCAAAATTGCCGCCACGTCAGCGCCACGTCAGTTTTGTCATTCATTGCCATTTTGATGCCATTTCGAGGGTGTGGTTGCCATTCAATTTATTTAATTTTCACTTTAAACATAAAATAAAAATATTGAAATAAAAAATAACATTTAATTAATAATATTAAAATCAAACATAAAATAAAACATTCAATTTAAAAATTATAACATTCAACTTAAAAATATAAACATTAAAATGGAAACTAATCTACGCAAAGTCTTGGTCCGAATATTCGTTTTCAAAATCATCAACCGGATCAACGTTGAGATCAATGTTTTGAACACCCCAAATATGCTCAACCAAGTCGGCCCGAAGATTATGATGCACTTCGGTTTTACGTATCTCCGAATGTCGAGCCATGTACGCACTACTACCGATCTCCGCTGGTATTGTTGTTGGAGTGACTTCGTTTTCATCATATTGACATATTGCGTTCCCTTCATCTTCTATAATCATGTTATGCAATACGATACACGTATACATTACTTTTGTCATTTTCTCCACATGATAAAAAGGTGACGGGTGCTTCAATATTTGCCAACGCTTTTTGAGAATACCGAACGCTCGTTCCACATCTTTTCGAGCTCTTTCTTGGGTCACCTTAAATCTTTTTCGTTTAGCATCGATTAGAGCCGAAAATGATTTCACGAATGTGGCCCAATCAAGGTATATCCCATCAACAAGATAGTACCCATACTTGTACGTAGAGCCACGAATTTGAAACGGACATTCAGGTGCCGTGCCGTCATAAATTTTATTGAAGAGTGGTGACATATTCAACACATTTATGTCATTATTTGACCCCGGGGCACCGAAGAAGGCATGCCAAACCCAAAGATCTTGTGAAGCTACCGCTTCAAGTATGACTGTTGGGTGACCATGATCACCACGAGTGTATTGACCTTTATACGCGTTAGGACAATTTCCCCAACTCCAATGGAGACAATCTAAACTTCCAAGCATACCAGGAAAACCATGAACGCTAGAATGATGAGCATATAATTGTTGTATATCATTATACGTTGGTCTGCGTAAATATTTAGGGCCATAAACTCGCAGAATATACTTACAAAATTTATCAAGACTTTCTCTTGCGACACGAGAAGACATTCTGAAACTCTCGTCCAAACCATCTGCGGATGTCCCGTATGCTAATTGACGAAGAGCGGCCGTACATTTTTGAATCGGAGAAAATCCAACCGCACCTCTGGCATCCATCTTCTGTTGAAAGTACCGACACTATCTCGTCAAATCGTCAACAATACGTACAAATAACGACTTTTGCATTCTAAAACGGCGACGGAAATAATACCCTTGAAAAATGGCATTCTCGGCGAAATAATCACTCATTAGACGATCGTGTGCAGATTCACGATCCCTTTCTATATATTTTCTTGATTTTGCGGGACGTGACGATTCACCTTCTTGCAAGTTTCGTAACTCTAAAACGTCCTGAGCAGCTTTTAAGACTGTGCTTATCGCATCCGAGAGGTATTTTATGTCTTCCGCAGAAGATGATGAAGTTGAAGATGATGAAGACATTTTTTTTGAAATTGAATTTGAAATGTGGGTAGAGAGAGTAATGAGAGAATAATGAGAAAATATATTGAATTTGAATGAATGTGTGTTGTATATAAAGGGAGTAAAATTATTTTAATAATTATATAATTATATTATATATATATATATATATATATATATATATATATATATATATATATATATATATATATATATATATATATATATTAAATGGAAAAGGGTACGGCATTGGAATGCCGTTGCTGCCGATGCCGAGCACATGGCGCGGTGTTCCCATGGTTGCCGAGCTCGGTACCGAGGGGTACCGAGCACCACTCCCTGAAGCCTTATTAAAAATATAATTTCAAACACCCATGTTAAACTCTTGTAAACATAAAGTTTCAAAAATGTAGTTTGATATAGTCATTAAATCACTAAAACCAACATTAATCGTTATAAAATTTTGTAAATGCAAAATAATATTTTCAATCTAACACCTTTTATATAAAAAACAAAAAAAAGTATTCAATTTATAATCTTTTCATGTTTAACTTCTTTCTATCATATTTTTGAAGAAAAAAAAATGAAACCATTGTGATTTAATTTAAAATTAAACATGCAAATATCCAACTTCTATAGACACAAAACGCAATAATATTAAGTTTAAACTTCTTACGAGGTTTACCTTTATAACGTTGTACAATTATTTAAAAAAAAAAAGTCTCATGACATGTTGCATTGCAAAAAATCATAAAAATAAGCTTTAAAAGTACAGAGTATATACAATGTAATTAATTCTATCATAAAAAAATATTACAGATCACATATTTGAAAGAAATAAATCGAGAAAAGAAACATTCTTTTCGAATAAACTTCTAATATATAGAGGTGGAACTTGATCATTTCGATGAGGGTGGAAAAAATTACGCCAAGTTTAATTATGAACAAATGATAACACAAATAAGATACTGACTTTTAGTAATTTATTTGATGAAAATAACCAAGTTTATTACAAAAAAGATGAAAGTCTTAGCAGAATCAAGTCAATCAACATAAATAATAAATGGTTTTTTAAGTTATATTATACTACATAGGTTAATGAGCTAGTAATAAAATAAATAATGTTAAAGTTAAAACATAAGAGTTTAAATTAGTAACAAAAAAGAATGAAAAAAAAAATCAATAAATATATATATAAATAACAAATACAATTAAAAAGAAAATAAACAAAATTTTTAAATATAGCTATGTATTAGATGGGTCAATAAGTTAGTAAAAGAATAAATAAAATTCAAGGCAAAATATAAAAGTCTAAAATTAAATAAATATAGTTATATTACATTTTCATTAGAGACCATAATTAGAAAGTAAATTTTAAACTTGAATGGTTAAAAGTAAAAAGACAAAACGGTCAATTTGAGAAGTTTAACAGAGTCAACATCAAAGATAATTAAATATACCAAAGCAAAAGAAAATAATAGTAATGGTGAATGTTGATGCAATATTTAGAGATATAATTAATTATATATCTGGGTTCTTTCTTTGACTGCTGACTTATGTTTCAGTTTTTGTTTTGTATGGGCCGGCCATGTATGTGGATTTTCCAGTTTTATGTTTCTTGCTTACTGTATGTATTTGCCTAATTTTCAAAAAAAAAAAAAAAGAAAGAAAGAAAGAAAGAAAAAGAAAAGGTTATGGTTGTGAGAAAACAATTACTAATGGGTAATTTTATATGCACATCTCCTCAGTTGCTAATCACACAATCCTTTCTTGATGCGAGATAAGATTAACTTTTTAATCATTCAGTGTCACGTAATTAACAAAAATCATGAGTAGAAGGTGTGTGATAAATAAAATTTAAGAAGAGGGGGTTTACATATTGCAATGCCACTAATACATGCACCTTCTCTTTTGTTATCATGGTGATTTTGGCAATGGGTCAAATGGGCTTGAAAGATCAAAATGACCCATAGCTAAAAAAATTGTAGTTAGAACATATTGTAACAATTCAGGTTCCAAAAATCATCGATTTTGGGCTCGATCCAAGGAAAGAGGACATATCTGCTTGGTCCTGATAAGAATCTTTCAGAACAAGTAGATACTTCTGCAAGCATAAAGTGCCTCTAGTGCCATCTGAACAAACTATCGAGAGGTCTTGAAGGAGCTCTCAAAGAGCTTCTACGCGGGATTACTTGCCACTTTTAAAAATTTTTCAAACAAAATCTTTAAAAAAATCGTTTAAACATGTTTTTCAAAAACTCATCAAATACATCAAAAAAAAAAAAAAAAGAAAAATTTAACTCGGTCTGTTTGGCTAATTTGTTTGAAAGTATGGTTAAAAAAGAGTAAAGAAATGTCTGATTAGTAAAATTTGAAAAGAATAGTTGTCTGTGCATAACAACACAATATATTGATCTCTCAAAAGCGAACATCACACACACACACACATTCTTGATCAATTATAAATATTATTATCAAAAAATATATCTCTTCTTTTGTATTAGGAAGGAGTAAAGAGTGGCGGAGACACATACCATAGCTCCATAAGATTCCGAAAACGAAGACGAGGACAAGTTTGCCCAATTGATTTGTTTGGTTGTTTGTTTTAGTCACTAAAAGTGACCGGCCAACAAATTAAAGAATAAAGTGTAAAGTTGTTGTTTATCCATGGCTCCATGCATTTTGATTTATATCTATTTAATAACTAGACACGCAATGACGCAACCAAAAAAAATCTATAAACACAAGTTTCCAAATTCCAAGTGGTTTATATTTATATTTTTTTTTTTTGAAACGGCAAACTATCCTACTCCTAATCCTAAACTACTCCTTTAGGACAAGACTTTACCACCTAAATTTCAATTTGCCTCCGACGGAAGTCGAACATGTGACCTCTCACTTATATCTCCACCATCTTACCGCTAGGCAAAGGCCATTCAGTGTTAATATTTATATGCACATGTATAGGAATATGATCAACGAGGTGATTGATTACACCCGCGTCGGACTTTATTAATATTATTTTTTTAATAATTATAGTAATATTAAAAAGCCAAAATATGGATTAACAAAAATATATGCTACACTTTGATAAAATGAAAAGAGAAAATAGAAATTACAACGATATGCATTTTGATTACAATACATTTCTCGGAAAATACAAACATATAAGAGGAAAAACAAAACGAAACGAAAAAAAAAAGTTATATCTCCGTCTCAAATTATTTATCCATATTTCTTTTTTAATTTGACCCAAAATAATTGTTAACATCCGTAAGTAGTTAGGTAAAGTTTATAGATTCCTATATCCTTAATTATATGATCTAAAAATATTGACTTTTCGAAAATTAATAATAATTAAAGATAAAGTTATCATTTTGTTTTGGGATAATTGTCAAAAAAAACCCGAAACTTATCAGTTTTTTGTGATTAAAATCCCAAATCATTTTTCGTTGCATTATTAACGTCGAACTAACTAAAAATCAGTAAATCAATGTTTTATCAATGAGTAACCGGTCTACGTGGACCGGTACATAACTTACGTTGAATAAGTTTTAGTTATTGAAACCGGTTGTCACGTATTACACATCATTTAAACCTCTGTTGATAATTTTAGTTGACATTTTAAAAAAAAATTACATCAACAATGGGGGTTTAAATGATGTGTAATACTTGACAACCGGTTTCAATAATTAAAATTTATTCAACGTAGGATTAATAACCGGTTTCAACCGGTTACCCATTGATAAAAATTGATTTACTGAGTTTTAGTTATTTCGAGGTTTTCTATGCAACGAAAAATGATTTTGGATTTTAATTACAAAAAACAGATAAATTTGATGTTTTTGGCACAATTATCCCTTTTGTTAATTAGTTGTTGTCATAATCATCATGGCTTGTTTGAACTACGTATTTTTGTCAAATAATTTGGCATGAAGTAAGTATAAAATGTTATATTTTATAAACATGTTATTGTTTCAAATTGTGTCGTATCCAAAACGTGACTTGCCTCGTCAAATAGTCACATTTATAGTAATTAATTCAAATCCTGTAAATTAGTTGAACAAATATCAGAAAGGACAATTTACCAATGGAAAATAACACTCTTATTTTATTTGTAATATAAATAATTAAATAAAGATATCATTATTAAAAGTAAAAAACATCAACTTTAAAATTTACTATAATTTAAAGGGTTAACGCAACCTACTTTTGAAAATGTATCGATATGATACGTTTATTTTTTTAATTGTCTATATGGTACATGTACTTCATTTTTCTGTGTCGATATGGTCATTCTACATAATAGAGCCCGGTTTTAACATATAAAACAGGATTCTAATGGTATGAAAACAGAAGTCTATTACAAATATGGTCATATCGGTATGAAAACTTGAAGTACATGTACCATGTCGACATTTAAAAAAGTAGACATACCATATTGATAAAATTTCAAAAGTAGGTTATTATTGTATGACTTTAGCCCTAATTTAAAACTATAAAGGATTACAAAAGAAGGGATAAAAACATTTTCCTTTGTTTCTACTTTTTGATGGGTCTACTAACTTCCCCATACATTTAAATTTCTTCTTCCTTTCTCATCTAATCCTTATCTTACATTTACTCTATCTCTTTCTAAATAGAAAGTGTCAATAGGAGCCCCATCAAAATCATGTATTGAAAAGTGTGAGTTTAGATATTTATAATTTTAAAATGGAATTTTTATGTAAATACCTTAAATTTGTCTAATTTTTCGATTAAAACTTTTAACTATTTATTTGCTTGAAAAAATCTCTAGTCAGTTAAAACAATCATTAAGTTTAAGTAGCATCTACGTGACAAAATATGCTTATTTCAAATCACACATGCCATCCATGTGGTAAAACAATTAGTTTTTGATTTAAAAATAAAATACAATTATAAACATAAAACTCACTTAGGGGCTGTTTGATAACGACTTATTAGGCTTAATCTGAAAAATCCGGTCAGTCCATTTGAAATAAGCTTTGTTTGATAATGACTTATTAAAATCAAAACTCAAATTCAGTCAGCCCAATTAATAAGCCAAGAGACCCTATGTGTTCCCCATTCAGACCATTTATTTTTCAATATTACCCCTTTTATCTTTTCCAATAAAATTTGTCTAGTTAACATTATTTAATCCAGACAGCTCTCTAAATCCAGACAACACTTAATGGAAAATGTAATCAAACAGCCTCTTAGTCTCTCCAAATCAAGACAGACGACTTCCGATGGTGATCCCTCAGACAGTGAGACCTCATACGGTGACACCATTGTCTCAAAAGTCTGTCTCTGATTACACCTCCACCTTTGCCTTTGCTCCTAATGATTACACGTTCACATGATTTTTAAGATACTAGATTGTATGAATGCATGTAATTTTTTTTACAAATAGTCTTATATTATTTGTATCTAAATGAATATGCTAAAATATTAATAAAAAAAAACTTTTTCCGGAGCATGTTCACAGAATCACAGGTACTCACAGTAATTTGTATTTTTTAGATACTCACACGAATCATACATACATACATATAGAGGGGGTTCAATGAAAAACCAACATGAATCGGAAACCTTGGAAAACATTCATGCACCACCACAAAATGCATCACAATTCACGCGTGATGCATCAAATTACTGTGTGATGCATCGACTTTCTGCGTGATGCATCACCTGATCCAATGGCTATAAAATGGTTCCCGTGTTTTCCGATACATATAGGTTTTCCATTAAACTCACACCTACGTTCTTTTTTCTATTTACATGATTAGTTACTTCAAATTTTTTTCAATTGTTTAAATCCATTAAAGTTTTTCTTATTCAAGACTATAAACGTGACTTGTTTAGAAGCTAAACAATACAAAAACTTAACAAAAAGACTAGTGATTTAATCTTTTATATACATATATCCGATGAGAAAAAACAGCAAACTGAAACATGATTGAAGGGTCTCTGGTTATTCCTCTCTTCCTGTTTTTGATCTTCTTCTTCTTCATCAACAAGATATGTTTTCAGAAAAAGCTGCTTCTACTTCCTCCTGGTCCTCCCACTCTTCCTATCATCGGCAACATGAACCATCTTCTCGATCCTGCGCCGCATCGAGTCCTCCGTCGCTTGTCCACGAAATACGGTCCAATCATGCACCTCAAGCTCGGTTTCATCTCCACCATTGTTGTCTCCTCAGCTGATGCAGCTAGACTCTTCATGAAGACTCATGACACCATCTTCTCTAACCGTCCGAAACTTGTGGCTCCGAAAATCTTGGGCTATAACTACACCGACATCGCGTTTGCTCCTTACGGATCTTACTGGAGACAGCTTAAGAAGATATGCATCCTCGAACTCTCGACAACGAAGAGCATGGATTCAACGAGGTTTGTACGCGAAGAAGAGGTGAAATTGCTCGTTCAATCGATTAGTATGAGTTCCGAACCAATTAACTTGGTTGAAAGGCTTTTCGCTTTGAATAATAACATAATTACTAGAATTACGTTTGGGGGTAAGTTTGATGATGAACTGAGATTCCGGGCGGCGATCAGGGAAGGGACGGATTTGGCTGCCGGATTTCAGATCGGGGATTTCTTCCCGTCTCTTGGTTTCATTGCTAAATTCACCGGAATGAATCGGAGAATGGAAAAGTGTCTTGTGGAGCTTAGTAGCATCATGGACAAGAATATTCAAGAGCATGTCGAGCGACGGAAAATCGAGAAGCCGCAACAAGAGTGTCTTGTAGACGTACTCCTCCGGCTTAAGGACGACGGAGGCCTCGACGAACCGTTAACAACCGACAACATAAAGTCCGTTCTCTTGGTAAGATCAAGTTTTGTTTTTCTTCACATATACTCAACAAGATTGCTAAAAACTACATTTAGTAACGACTTTCGGTCGTCAGTAAATGTCCAAAGTGTACGAATTTGGGTTTAACCATCGGTCGTCTTTACAGGACGTGTTCACGGGAGCCAGTGAGAATGCATCGAACATAGTGGAGTGGGCGATGACCGAGATGATTAAAAACCCGAGCTTGATGGAAAAAGCGCAAGCGGAAGTTAGGCAGGTTATCGGCGAAAAGATCAAACCAACAATAGAAGAAACCGATCTTCCCAAACTAGGTTACATGAAAATGGTGGTTAAGGAGACTCTAAGGTTTCATCCTCCGGTCCCTCTCTTGCTTCCAAGAGAGTCGATGGAAAGATGTACGATCAACGGCTACGAAATCCCTTCAAAAACCAGAGTACTGATCAACTACTGGGCTATCACCCGGGATCCTTACAGCTGGAAGGATCCCGATGTGTTTAATCCTGAGAGATTTCAGGATGAAACAAAAGATTACAAAGGTCATGATTTCGAGTACATTCCATTTGGTGCTGGTCGTCGAGTTTGTCCAGGGATTTCGTTGGGAATGGCGAATACGGAGCTTTCTTTAGCTTCTTTGCTTTACCATTTCGATTGGAAGCTAGCCGGTGGTGAGAAACCTCAAGATTTAGACACGAAGGAGACTTTCGGAATGACATGTTACAAGAGTTGTAGTTTGCGTCTAGTTCCTATCTTACGCTTCCCTATATCGGCTTAGACTTTTCGCTCGCATTCTTTCTTTCGGTATGTATATAGGTAACGTACTTTACGTTGATCATGTATAAAAATAATTACTTGTTCTTTAGATACCGTATCAAATTTCAGTGATCGGGTGCCGATATAGTTCATAATCAATTGGTGATAATACGTTCTGAAATAGGTCTGAACCTAAAAAAAAAAAAAACCGAAACCTAAAAAGTATAAAATGATGGTAAAATATATGTTAATTTGGAAGTAACTATTAAAATCTAAAATTTAATCCATACTACCTGAAGCAACTTATTTTGAAAAAATAAAATAAAATAAAAACTCCGTAATTGAATACAAAAGTAACAAAACAAAATTTAATATTTTTTTGTGGGAATTTGAAATTTGAAATTCTAAAAATTGCAATTGGCCAAAAAACAATGGGTAAATTATCAAGAAAAGTAATATAAAATTCTACAATTGATAATAAAGGTAATATAAAATTTTTTAGGTTAAGAAAAATAACGTAAAATTTAAATTTGACAAAAAAAAGATTCTGTAGACTAATTAAAAAAGTAAATTTTTATTTTTATCCTCCTTTTTTGGTAAAAGAATAATATTTGATTATTATTTTTTGTCTAAAATTTGAATTTATGTACTTTGTTGACCAAAATAAAAATTTACATTAAATTTATTACCTTTTTTGTAAAATTTATTACCTTTTTTTTTGTAAAATTTGGTATTTTATATTAATAATTTTCCAAAAACAATTATACCAAGCAAACAAATCCTGATCCGCGCCTAAAGATTTTGAATTCAGACAGCGGCCCTAAAATCCATCTAAAATCCACAAATCGATTTGAAACAATAAAACCCTCACCACAAATGCATCGCCGGAGATCTGGAATTCAATAACAAAATCTCTTCTCCGACCACAAATGTCGTCTTTCAAATCTTCATCTCGTTATAACTCCTTCGATACTCGATCTTCCGCTCAATCTGATCCATCCTCCTCAACCGAACTCAAGCAAACCAAAAACCGTTATCAGCCATCTGATGCTTCTTACGCACTTGCCAAATCGAAATCTGCCAAGAATGAGCATCACCTGAGTGCTATGGTTAAGAAGTTTATGGAGAAGAGGTCTTCCTCCTCCTCAAAAGTGAAAGGCAGGGAGTTTGTGCTGGCAGCTGATGTTACTAGCATTATTGCTGATGATTTGAAGAAGAAGGCGGCGATCAGTGGGAGGAGAGCGGAGACATCGGGTTTTGGGGGGTTGCATAAGAAGCTGTTTGGTAGTAAGGTGAAAGGTGAAGCGACTGAGAGGAGGAAGGCGTTGACAGAGGTGAAGGCGAATACGAGGACTTTGGCTATGGTGTTGAGGAGTGAGAGGGAGCTTTTGAGTCGGAATAAGGATCAGGAAACAGAGATACTTGAGCTTAGATCGATTCTCGAGGAGAAAAACAGAGAGGTACGTTGTTTTAGCACTCACACCTTATGATTTCAATGACCTTAAAATTGTGATTAATTTGTGTTTTCTGAACTGCTGGAGTTGGTAAGGTCTAACCAAAGTATTAGCTCAATCGATGTCTGTACTGTGACATTTTATTCTATCTTTTTAGTTCCAATGTTACTTGAATTATGATTTTGAAGGATAATGCTTATGCATACCTTACTCGATGTATAGTGGTAAAGAAAATTGAGGAATTATGCAAGAAACTAGGAAGACAATAACGGGAAATGCATCTTCAGCTTGCATTATTTGAAGTCAATGGTTATCATTTTGCTCAAGGCGTTCAATAGATATATATAAATAGTTAGGAAAAAAAAAATGCATTGCTTGGGGCCAATAAGCATCTCAGCAAGGGTTTTTTTTCCTTTCAAAACTAAGTTGTACAAAGAGGTCACACCATTAGAAGATAGGGGTCACTGGTCAGTCAAGATTGACATGAGAAACTAGTTACCATAGATTTGGGTGACTAAAACATATACAATGAGATGGCCTAAAATGTTGATTGATATGCCTAAATGCCTAATTGAATTGATATAGTGGTGTGTGGATGCTTAATGCTGTGCCTAGATGGCCATTAAGCATCTCTAAGCATGGATTTTCAGAACAATAATATCTATAGGAGATTTGATGTGTTGATTAAGAGGTTGTTCATGATGTAATAAGTCAGAAGTCAGGTGGATGATGTGGAAATTAAAAAGTTCTTTGTGCATCTTGTTCTTATCTGGTATCTCTTATTAATATCATACCAGCTTCTTGCATAGATTCGATTTGTTCCTTCATGATTATTATATTGGCTATTTTTGTCAAAGGATTGGCTACATTTCAAGCAGAGCATTTACCAATAACTGTTATTGCCTCGACCATTACAGGTAGATAAGTTAAAGGATTTGTGTCTCGAGCAAAGGGAAGAGATAAAAGCATTAAAGAGTGCCATTCTGTTCCCGGATGTTGCAAATTCCCAGCTCCATTGTCTTTTGGAGAAGCAGGATTCTGAACTAAAACATGCAAAAGATATAATTCCTACTCTCCAAAGGCAGGTCACTTCTCTCACAGGACAATTACAATGCCTTGCCGATGATCTAGCAGAGGTACCTATTTTCACCGATAATATTCAGCACTATAATACCATTTGATGTTTGTATTACTGTTCTAGTTGTGGAGTGTGTCACAATGAAGCTGCTTAAAATCTCAAGAAACATCAAGCATTTAGCTGAATGGTAATACTTTGGAGGTCATGAGTTCAAATCCTGTCACTTTCCTCCTCTGTGATCTTTTAGTAAAGGTGCACAAAAAACCCCATGAGGCCATGACACGAGCACCGTCCTGAGAGGGGACAGGAACCGTTAGGAATGCTATTTATGAATTTGAAAGTGCTTAATAGGTTACTGGTTAAGCCTGGGACTAGTTTAAAGAAAGTTTTATTTAATTTCACAGTTATTTCACATAATTGATGTTTCAAATTATTTACTTCGTTTGAAACTTCACATTTGGCTTAGTTTGTATCAGACAAATAAAAAAATAACACAAGATTGTTTAACTCAGGGAAGTTGGGACCAGTGGGCCTGACAGGTCAGAACCTTGCTAGTGGGGGACAGGACCAAGATTTGAACCTGGTCCCAAGGAATTTTCCTCATGTGCTTGGTTTTTTTCACAACTAAACAGGAAGCTTTTTGCATCTTTTTAAAATAACTCCCTCGGGATGAGAAACTAGGAATTTGGAATTACATTTCCTACTAATATGCAGAAAAATAGTAATTTTCACGAATGAACATCCATCCATTAACATAGCCTCAACCAAAATGTTATTTCAAATTAGATATTATATTAGTAAGTCGTACCCAATGAATGTTGCATGTTTGGTGTTGATGCATGTTGAGCTTTTTAAGGGTTCAGTATTGTCTTAATGGCTTAATACTAAACTCTAATTTGCTAATAATATGTGTTAACGATAGGTGAAAGCCAGTAAATACTCCGCCACGGGCTTCTATGACAGCCTTGACAGCTCTCCAAAGACACCAACTTATGAGCAAGAAGAGGCTCTCAACTCTCTGGTAAGTATGTTATCAATTGCAACACGTGAGTTTCTTGTGAGTATTTGACCATTTGTCACATAATCTCTTCGGATAACAACAAGATAAAGTGGCAATGTATATTTACAATAGTTTGCATTTCATAATCTAGCAATTACATATAACTTCCTTAAATTGAAGTAAATTGTTGGTTCTTGAATCAACCTAGACCATTCAAGTAATGATCAAAGTGCACATCCCTCCACAACTACACCAGCTACCACTCGCCTTTCTATAAACTATTACTCCCCTTCCTTTTCCTGTGTAACGTCTGCTGATGATTGATAACTTTAATGAATTATATTTTTTGTTTTATGTTTTAATTCATGAATTTCAACCAAAATTAATTTTTATTCATTTACAAAGTAGCATTCATATTTTTCTATTTTATACCAAAACAAATTCAAAATTCAGTGTTTGCAATAAGAAAAATAATAATTTTCTTGAAGAGCATTGTGGCAGCATAATTTTCTATTTCTGTTTATAATAAAATTTTAGATTCCGCCACACAGCGAGGGTGCCCTTCTGCTCTAGTCGTTTTCACAATTTCTAATATTTGTGTTTTTTTAAACTTATGTATTATATACTACAGGAATTCAGCTCAGGGGATCATACAACCAATGGTAGTGCAGATGAGATGTTCCTAAAGGATCTAAACCCTTGTTTAACACCTTATTATTCCAAGTCGAGTTCCAAAGTAAGCTTAAAAATCAAGATTTTTCATATCAAATCTTTATGATTTTCTTCTTTCATTCTTTTTAACATCAAAGATCAACAACGCAGGAATTTGAAGCAACTGATTACAAATCTCCTAGTGAGAAGAACTCATCCTACAGTAAAATAAAAACGGTTCGTGATGCTGTGTTTGTTTCACATGGCAGAACAGGATCAAAAAGTTCGAGGGATTACCACCACTCTGCCATTTCAGGGAGAATTTTGAGTCGTAGATCAGATGAAAGCAAATGCACCTATGGTCGGTAAACATATGTGCAACTAAAAAAGTTATCATGAGGAGTGCCAGTGCCAGCCAAGATCTTTTTCTTTAGCACATTGTACTTGTTTCATCCTGTTGTTTAATAGTTCCTTCAGTCAATGTGACAGGATCTACCTGTATTCAACTTCTTTTCCAGAAGAATATTTTAAATAAATGCAATACAACTTCTCATCTAATAAGTAAAAAGTTAAAAGGGTTTTTAATTTATGACCTTTTTTCCCTTTCCTGATGATGCCGTTACAACTAGTCAAAGGTAGGGGTGTGGATGGTTCGGTTCGGTTCGGTTGGTAGTTAACATGTGAACCGTGTTTTCGGTTACCCGTTAGAAGCCAATTACCCGCGGTTCGGTCCACGGTTACTCGTTGTATGCTTAGAAACAAATTAAATTATAGAATTTATCTTTTTTTAAGCACAAATTCTTTTTAAGTTCAAAGTCATAGTAAACTATTTGATTATAAATCTTAAAAGTTACACTAAATTTATTTAATAAAACAATTAAAAAAAAATCATTTGAAAATCTAGTATTTAATGTATTAAAATGTCTAAATGAAATTATAAATAGAAGCTACCAACTTATATATATATATATATATATATAGAGGGAGGTTCAATGGAAAACCACAATGCACCTGAAAACTTATGAAAACCGTACTGCACCACCACAAATGCATCAAATTCTCGGCGTGATGCATCAAAATTCTCGCGTGATGCATCAAAATCCCGCGTGATGCATCACCTTATTTACGATCATGTCACCGCGTTTTTCATGAAATGCACCAAATCAGACGGTATGCGTAGGTTTCCATAGTTTTCACGTGCATAGTGGTTTTCCATTGAACCCACCCCGGGGTGGGTTCAATGGAAAACCACTATGCACCTGAAAACTATGGAAACCTACGCAAACCGTCCGATTTGGTGCATTTCATGAAAAACGCGGTGGCATGATCATAAATAAGGTGATGCATCACGCGGAAAATTTGATGCATCGCGCGGGATTTTGATGCATCACGCGGGGAATTTGATGCATTGTGGTGGTGCAGTGCGGTTTTCACAAGTTTTCAGGTGCATGGTGGTTTTCCATTGAACCTCCCTCTATATATATATATATATATATATATATATATATATATATATATATATATATATATATATTCGGTTCGATTATCCGCGGTTTTCTAAAAATGAAAACCTAAACTGCCCCGAGATTTTTCGGTTTTGGATCAAGCGGTTTGGTTCGATTTTTCGGTTTTGTTTGAACACCCATTACAGTATGAAATTATATTGAAAATGGCAAGATTGAAAAATAAATTCCTTTATGTATGTAATCCCTCCTAAGTAATACACTCTCAAAATGGGAACATGATCACAAAAATGTTATTGAGCAACACATGAGAAAGAGCAATTTAACAAGGGTTGAACACAACACAAAATTAGGTAAAAGCAGTAATGCAACATGCTGCACAACTTTTATTCGCAATTTACTATCATTGTTAAGATGCTCAAAACTTTGTTAATTTTGTCTAGCTATAAATTATAATTTAAGGTAGCATATAACTACGGTCGAGTGATTGACCCAAGAACTTCATCATCCGATCCATGCCAGCCTGATTATCTGAAACAAAACTGCAGAAAAAAAAAAAAAAAAAAAAAAAAAACACAATATATTAATCACTTGTTGCTATGTTAACAAATTACATGTGTTTCAAAGAGACCATGTGTGATGTGTCTTATTTAAATGTAACACAAATTATTCTTTTTGACTTGTAAAATAGACTAGCACAATTACATACATTTAATCAAAAATAAATATTAAAAGGAAAAAAAAGAGAAGTTAGTCAGCTTTCCCAAATAAAAGGGGAAACTTTTTCATCAAAAGTTTTTCTTTCCTGCATATAGGATTCCAAAATCAATTGGTTTTGGTTTTCGGATTCCTTTAAAGAATAGCTTAAAGGTGAATTTTTTTTTTCTCCTTTGAAAAGTTAATTTATTCTCTAAAAAGGAATCAAAAAGCCAAACAAGATCCAAAATAATTTTTCTTCAAAAATAAAGAAAGAACCTTAACACTAATTGACAAAACAGACCCAAAACAAAAAGGCAATCGTCTGAACAAAATAACTAAAATCAATTAACAAAACAAATGTTACTGCTAAAATGCCGAATTGTTGCTTACTCTCTCCCAAATCCAAATTTATCAAAAGGTGATATTTAAAGATTTTATGCTTGATGATTTTGATGATCCTTGGCCCACTTCCGGTCCCGCTTATTTAATTATGTAAAAAAAATCTATTTATACTATTAAATATGTCACATTTTCTCATTTAATTTTGCAAATGTTGTTCTCTTATATAAATCTAATATGGATTTATTTATTAACGAATTAACTAAAATTGAACAAATTTTATTATTCTTAGAATTATTATATTATACATATTTATAAATATTTATTTTTAAAATTAACTCATGTAATACATGAGTATTAATCTAGTAATATCCTATAATATATATAATATAATAATAAAGTTTACATGCTAGCTTCCACATCATGTTAGTTAAGGAGAAACTTTCACATATAAACCTATCATCTCTCATGTTTATGGGCGATGCGAGACAGGAATGTTCAGTTTAATGTATACATTCTTACCTATATCATCATTGAACGGAGGAGATGTTAAGTTTATATGTACAAATTAGTTTAAAAAAATCAATATCATATTGTCACCTTAGGACCTCGACGCGTGAGGGACTTGCCAGTGATTCAGAAGTCAAGCGCCTAAAGGAAGTTCACATCGCCTCAGCAAGGCTATCTCGCCTAATGGACTCGCTTTTGGCAACAAAATAGTGTATGATTCTAATTTAGAATCCAATGATATTAATTCTCTAAACTCAACTACAAATTATTAATCTAACGAATTCAAAATTTTCTTAAATTAAAAAAATTGATCGTGAAAAACATACTGGAAAGAGAAACCCAAATCGATTGACGATGCATTCAACGGCTAAATCAATTAACATAAGCAATCAAACATTGACAAAAAAAGATATTTGTACAAAAAAACCTTCAAGTTGAACAATTTTTGCGATTAAAACCTGCAACAATTTTTCATTGCACAGAAAACTCTCAACCGGTAAATCTCAGGGAATTGGGATATTACCGGTTGTAACCGCTTGAAAGTCACAGGCCACCATCGACAAGTTATCAGTGATCATCAAAATTCGTCGAAAAAGAAAATTCCAACAAAAAAAACACAAATTTGAACAAATAAATCATCAAGAAATGTAGATTTGAATAATAAAACACAGATAAGTGAGTTCACTGTAGAGAAGGTTCGTCGGAGACGAATGGTTGGTCAACAGATTGCAACCGGTTCATCACGTTGCTAAACATTTTTTTCTGAAGAGACTCTTATTTTGATAAGTTTTAGTTATCTAGAGGTTTTTTTGTGCAATGAAAAATGATTAGAAGATTTAATCGTAAAATATCCAACTTAAGGGTTTTTTTTCGCAAATTTCCCTAATGAAAAACCCATTAGAATTTTAGATCACACAACCTCTAGTATCAATTTCTTGTAAAAAAACAGATATGTAGAATTGTGAAAAACATGTGTAGAACATGTAGGACTAAAAACTCTAATTAGATAAGCTCAAAGATGACTTGATGCTCATTTAATTAACAACTAAGAGCCTGGCTTGCAACGAGCCAACAGTGGTTTAGCTGTGATTATGATTTTGTGTAGGTCAAATTAGTTATTGCACACCATAAATACCCAAAAAAAGCATATATAATAGGCAAGGTTGCAAAAAAAATATAGAAACATTTGTTTGCACTATCATCAAATTTTAAATCTAAACTTTAGCACAATCTTTTCTGTGTAAAAACCTAAAACTATAAGAAATAAAGTTTTTTGGATGGGTCGAAATAAAGTAAGGTGGACCAAATGACAATTATATAAATCAATATGCTAATTAATTTTATTTTCGGTTGGTTGTCATGTGGCCAACCTCAACTGTAAGGTGTGGCTATGTCCTTGCGAGCGAAGCTTGAGTTTGAACTTGAATTGGGCTCATTTACACCTTCTATAATCCGTCAATCACATTATGCGGAATTTTGATGACCATTGGTGTAAGTTCAATATTGAAACAATTAATTACTTCAAACAATTTTATTTTATATCATAAATGAAAGATATGAAAGTAGAACTTACATGAACCAACCACAACCACAATGAAGAAAGCAAGCACATAGAGCTCTGTTTTGATCTTCTTGGAAGCCATCGGACCCAACCCTCTTTTTGTTATGTTTTTCTCAAACTTTGCTACTTTCTTCTCTGCAAGTCTCTTTGATGTTGTCTGTTACAAGAAGAAAACAAATAAAAGCCATGAATATTATTGAACTCTCAGAAATAAGTAGGAGAAACTAAGCAAAACTGTATCAAGTCACTGATTTCTTCGGCTTCAATTAACAACTTTAATGTTATGTGTTCTTTAACAGGAACAAGAGTAGTATGATCTGATTACTTGACTAGAAAAATACATACATTACAATTATATCTAATTGAAATGATCTACAAAATCCCAACTTAATTATTTGAACATTCAAAAAAATTTATGTCATGTCTCCAGCCCTATTGTAAAAAATTGTTAATAAATTGTATGAGTGACTATTTGTCATAACTATCAAGGGGGCGTTTGATTCGCAGATTTCCTGGAATTCACTGGGATTTGCATTAAAATCCGTTTAGTTCACAGAATTCGGTAAGTATTTAAAATATAGGATTTCATAAATCATTTCCTTCTTTGTAATTTAAAAACCCAGCCTCCTTGAATCTCTGTTACCTTGCATTCTTCAGATTAACAAATTTTTTCTATAAGATAATGTAGAATCTTTGATCAGCAAATTTTTTCTATAAGATAATGTAGAATCTTTGACAAAATCCCGACGAATGCAAATGCTGTATAATGCAAATCCCACTAGAAGAAAATCTGCGAACTAAATGCCCTCTTAGAGTATATAAATATATAATTAACAAGCCAATTAATCTAAATGCGAAATTGAAATAAATATGAAAGCTTTTATGCTATTTTGCCTAGAATTAATCCGACTAATGAATGGTCTTAAAATACCATAACTATTGATGGCTAGCAATCTGTATAAACATAAATAACAGCTTAAGAATTTCAATAATCTATATATACACTTGGAAAATGACATGTAACATTGATCCGAGATGATAACGAGTTATTCAGTGAGTGAATTAGGCGTCAATGAAAATCAGCACACAAATCGCACAACTCCATTAGTGTTCTGATTTCAATGTCGAGAATCGATTTCAATTCACAAATCTTACATTAAATAATATGCAGAAAAATCAAGCAAGGAAAAGTAATGCAGCAAAATTGATAATGATGATGCGATTGAAATGAAAGAATGGTTACGGTTACAGATTAATAAAATTAAAAGTATGAAGAAGGATCGAAGTGATTCACCATTGTTAAGATTGATGAAGAAGGAAGGAAGGAAGGAGCACGTAACGTAAAAGCAGCGGAAGAGGGGAGGGGGAACCCAAGGAGGATTTTGTGGGCCTTCAATCTGTTTGTCTGAATAGGAGAAAACCCTTTGACTGTCAATCAATATTTATTCTTTACAATTTCCCCTCTCAAATATTTAATTTATTTCAAAATATATTAATTGCATTATATATTCACATTAAATAAAATTTTTAATACCATATATTAATTAAATGCAATATTTTTGTCCCGTAATGACTAATAACTATTCTAATAGATAAAAAAAGTACTCCTCACATGTCACTTAATTAGTTCACCGCTTGACTTTCTCTGCTCATGACACGTGTCATGGTTTTTTCAATTTAAACTTTCTAATTAAACATGTCAATCTTTTATAATAAAGATATACACAATATAATATTTATGGAAATTTAATAACTTTTTAAAATTAAATCAAATAATTATGTTTATATCATTTAGTTTATAAATATATTTAAAAATTTTAATGTGTGTATTTTTTATTTTTATATTTATTTATATAAACAATTATTTATTGAAATATCCACATATTAGGTGGGTAAATAAACTAGTCTATAATATTTGTGTGTATGCGTATATAAGATCTTGATCGTATGACAAGTCGGTAGAGACCTAAAATGTTGGGTTATTATTAGGGGTGAGAAATGGATTGATTTCTCAAATCGAAGAAATACCAATTTATGTACTTGATACGAGATTTGGCTTTGGTATTCTTTGATTTCGGTTTTCGAGATTTTCGTTTCGATACCGGTACTAGAGATGACTAAATGCATCATTTTTCTCAAATCGTACCGGTACCAAACACATACAAATGTATGTATTCGGTATGGGATTCAGTTTTGGTTTTAATTGATTTTGGTTTTCAAGATTTTCTGTTCGATACCGGTTTGGTACGGTACCAGTACCACATTCACCCCTAGTTATTCTTTATAAAGATACGTAAACATATGTAATTTACTTTATATCTATTCCTACTCTGGTTAATTTACTTTTAAAATTGTATACAAAGATAACACATTTTTTTAACCATTATTTAACATACAAGTTTTGGTGACCATTATTTTCTTTTAAAGTAAAATGGCTTCAAATAATTAAATCTTAAAGAATATAACTCATTATCTTCTTTAAATAATAACAAGTCTCAACATTAAGTCATCTCTATGAGGTACCATTTTGGCTACTATTAATTGGTTAAACAAGTTAATTACAATGTTAGTTAATCAACGATTTCATATAATTACTTAATGATCGATAGACTTGGAAAGTGATTACACTATATCCATTTGAAACCTAAGTCATTCGTGTCTTTTTTAAATATGTTTCTATATGTTAATTGTGTTTACTAAAGTTCTTGATTTAAGAGTTTCTATTTTAACTATTTTCATTAAAAATAACATCAATCTTCTCCAATCGTGTCATTACAGTTTTTTCATTTAGTATTTCATACATTTTCCTTTAAAACTTCATTATTACACATATATCCTTGTAAACTTTGTTATTAACTTATTATGTCTATATATTTCTAAACTTTTAAAACTCTATTATATGTCTAACAATCTAAGTAATTATTATTAAATCATTTAATAATTTAAAACATTAAAATTGCAAATATTACTTATTATGCATATATTCTTGTAAACTTCTTCATCATTGATGCAACGTAGCAAATGAAAAATAGACTAATCTGTTGATTTAAAGAATTCCAGATTAATCCCTACCAAAAGTTTGTTGATTCCGTAGAATGCCAAACAATTAGGCTTCAAATAACCGAATTTGAACTCAGAAATTTAGAAAATGAGAAAGTTTTCTTGATTGATAATCTGTCTTCTTACAATAGTTGAATATATCTTAAATAGAAATGGAAAACTAAAAACGGGTCAAAAAATCCAACGGGTCAACCCATGGAACCAAAAGAAAAAACCCAAAACTCATAAAAATCACAAAAAAGCTCATAACTCTCATTCCGGGTCGAATTTGGGCCAAACGGTTGGGCAAACCGCCTTTGGCAGTTCGACAGTTTCTCACTGCGTGGAGCTCGAGCCAACGGTCGTCTGGACACCTGATGGGCCCCAAACGGAGACCCGAGTCAAAAGTTAGGGCATTTTCCGTTTAGCCCATTTTATTACGGACCCTGTCTTGGACCTCCAGAAACAGGATGACCCGATCATCTACACTTGGGCCTGCATCAATTATGCTTATATCATTCTAAACATTTATAACTTGATTTAATCAAACATGAGGAAATCGATTGGCGAAGTATGAATACACCAATCGTTTTTTTTTTTTGTTTAGGATAGGTACTTTGAGGATTTAACAGATGGAAGATTAAAAAGATAACATTTTGAATTTATAAATGATTTAATAATAATTAATTACATATTTGGACACGTACAAGAGTTTTTAGGGTCTAGAAAGATATAAGCGTAAGAAGGAAGTTTAAAAGGGCATATGCATTATAATGAAGTTTTACAATTACATGTATTAAATTCTCCCTATTATTTAATAATCAAGTTTCTGAACTACATCTGGAAGTATTCTTAGTTACTCAAGCTCGGGTCGACTCGTTTGAAGCCCAAAATATAATATGTAATGATATATTTCAATCGAACTCGAATCTGAATCCTTATAAAGTCGAGCATAAGTTAGTCAACTAGAGCTTGAGCCAAGTCTAGTTAGTCGTGCTTCACTCAACTTGGTTACACTTAATTTCTTTCAAGGATTTTATGAAAAAAATAGTATAAAGAGCTTTTGATTGGAGAATAAAGGTAAGTTGATTTTGATTTGATGAAGAATCAAGGACCTGTTCGATTGGTCTTGTTGGACTCTTATCAGGTCGAAATCTCTCATTAAGGATATGTATTTGATTCATTTGTTTGATAAGAAGCTTAATCCTCTTACCATGCTCTCATCTAATAAGAAAGTAATTCTCCTTATCAAACACTCATCAGAAAAATAATGCTCTCTCCGGGGCCAGCCCTGCCCAAGGCCCAAAATTTTCTTAGGCCGCTAATTTCACAAGTTTTCGATATAAATAAAGCATGATTGATTTTTTTTAACATATGAACGGAGAGAAAATAAAAAGTATTATTGTATGTATACATGTATATATGTGTGTGTATTTATGTATACATGTGTGTATGTGTAGGGCCCTCTTATACGTTTTCGTCCGGGCCCCCAAAAAGCAATAAAACGGCCTTGGCTCTCTCCCGTCAATCCCCCACCTGCACCCCTCCATTGATCGACGATCCTGCCCTGACCGGCTCAGTCCTCCTCCTGGTGCCATTGCTGCTCAGTCAAAACAACCGTTAGTGTCGACCAATGGTCCAACCATGAACTACCACCAGGTTCAATTTTGATTTTGAGCTTTGTCTTCGATTTTGACCTTCATAGCTCTGTATATGTATATAGAAACTGAAGCTTGATTTCAATCTCCATATTTGGTCGTCGATTGAAAGTGAGAAAGAATCTGGAAAGAAACTGAAAAAGAAACTATTAAAGGGAACAAGAAAAATGGTTGCGATTGAAGGTGATGGGTGGTTTTCAACCTGGCAAATGGCGTATGCATATAAAAAAGTAGTGGTATTCAACCTGACAAATCATAAATGATGATGAATATGAATGAATCCTTGTATTGAGATTGGATTTTACAACTTTTTGTATTATTTTAATTAATAAATTATATAAATCCATGTATAATATAATTTACTTGGACAAATTAGTGAATCATATTATTAGATGTCAAGAACACCTCTCATCAATAAGAAGTGATCGTTAGGCATACGACAATTTAATTGCTATTGAATCAAACACAACCAAATCTTGTTTTCTTAATCATCCACCATATGATACAAAGGGAAAGGGTTGTCCAAATAGACGAGGACACTATATAGAGCAAGCGGTAAGGGTGATGGGAGTGAGTGTCTTTCCTACTTTTCATCTTTTTGTACACATCAGTTTCATATCAGTTTTTTTATATTCACATTTCTCACCTTTTGAAGTTGGAAATCAATCTAAACATTTCCATTTTCCTTAATTTTTTTATATTAATTAATAAAAATTAAATTAAATATAAAATAATTATTTTCATAAATATTAAAACGATTGTAAAATAAAATTACGAAACTAAAAATTAAAAAAAATTACGAAACTAAAAACTAAAAAAATCATGAAACTAAAATTACAGAAACTAGACAAACATTAAAAAAAAATACAAATTAGTCGTCTAAATTTGGTATTTGGACAAGTACAATATGTTCCACGAGAATTGATCGAATATTATTATGTGTTTCTCGATTACATGTTCATCACAATAAAAATAAAATAGTAAAGGAAAGTAAAATATAAATTGAGAGGTGTATAAATTGAATGTGTGAGAGTGAAATACACGAGAGTTGAATATTTATAAAGTGAAAAATTAGAAAACAATAATAATAAAAGAAGCATGGAAAGATGGGTGAGCCGAGGAGGGGTAGAAGGAAGACGGGGTTAATGCAAAACTTAATGAAGCTTCCCACATCCTGCCAATTGCAATGTAGGATTTAGGAATACCATATTTATATACTACATATACTTGGATTTGAATCACAGCCACACAAATTCAAATCGGGAAGACCTTTCGCATCCAGCCGCTAATATCGCCATCAAGGTTGGCTGTCAAATGATACCATACTCATTTTTATTTCTGCGATTTATAGGTATCATTTTCCATTCAAATCAGATGGCCAACTCAAACCCCTTCCTACAATTAACAATCTTATACAATGGTTGCACCTGTGCACCTGCACCTGCATAAAACAATCCTAATTACTTTTTCAAATTCCTGAATTGCAAACCTATACATACAAGTCCTGTGTTAAATTACATTAAATTTAGCACCTAAAGCTGTACTATAAAATTTGAACCCATTCGATCCGGTCTTTTGTTCCAGTATTTTTTATTTTTTATTTTTTATTTGATCCAGTCGAGTTTTAACCATCTACAACCCTCAAAACTAATTACAACACAATTTGATCATAAATCTAAAATATCTCACAAATAAAGATTTTACCCGACTATTTGAAAATAAAGAAACAGAATCTAAAACCTTACTTGTTCCATCATCGCATACGGGTGAAGAAGAAATCAGCAAGAGGAGGCAGAGCACCGAAAAAGACGCAGTAGTGTGACGGTTTGAAGAGATTCATGATTTGGTAGTTATCAGTGGTTGGGGGGATTCATGATTTGGGGGAAATGATGGAAGGGGTTTGACCATATGATTCAAAAGTTAAAAAAACCACATGGGTAGAAAGATGATATGCAAGTTATTGTTGGAAATTTTATTATAATCACACCTTGGCCATAAAAGATTATTGTTGGTGCTAGAACGAGCTTGGACTTTAGAGGTGCGGAATGCACATTCTTATATGTTTTGCCGTGTGTGATGCAGCATTGCAGCGGTTAAGGCCTGCTGCAGGAGTGCAGGGTCATCGGAACATCACCCTTTAAGGTGGTCTCTGCAGCTACATCCCATGATATATACTTTAAAGAAAACATATTGAAAAGGGAACTAGAGCCAAAAAGTTCATGAAATTACTTTCTGATACACAAACAAATTTTCAGTCCCAATTCTAATGCAATCTTTGTGTATTATCTCATAACAAATTTGGCATCCAGGTTGAAACAATTTCTCATACGATCAGAAATATCCAAGAACTATCAATTCCAAGTATGTATTATTCTAACCCAACTTTCTAACAATGCGTACATAAAAAAGTATACATGTTTTCTCGGAATACTAAAAACAATACTTTTTGTACATCAAAAGTTCAAAACCATATTGTATACAGAATAAATAAAAAGTAACTGGTCTTTCGTCTTTCTCTTCTCACTTATGCTTCTCCCACATTTGTCACGTATACCAAATCGTTATAACCTACCAAAATTTCAGAACTTGATGTTGAAGGTTCATGTGAGAAAGCGCAGGTCCATGTTCAAGGACATGAGAATGGAGATTCACATCGAGGAGAGCACCAGCAGCAAGGAGAGGTGTTTAGAGCCAAAGATGAAAGAAAGACTCATTTCTCACCAATTATGCAACTGAGAGGTAATACTTTTCACAATCGGGTGGTATTCTGTGTGTACATATCGCTTGGCTTTCTCCGAACCAGGATGTTCCAGCCACTCGTTGTACAAGCTCTTGACAATGGGATTTTCAAATGGATCAGCTACCAAAACCTGAGACTCGTCAAGTAATAATAACTTATAATCAATTGAAGCGGTCAGCCCCAAAAATCAAAATTTGATATTATTGTGGTTTGGAATCGGGTTGCTTAACCGCGAAACCACCATGAATGTTTGAATATTTGATGCTTACATTTTCCATATATGCCATCTCTAATGCTTGAATCAAGTCTTTGCCGGATTGTCCTGGTTTTGGCTTCAGTTGCCCGCCTCCATTTAAGCATCCTGTTCAGGAAGACAAGTCAAACAAATGCCTCAATTTGCTGAGTTTAACATTTTCTGTTCTCCATTTACGTGTTTTTTAAAAGAAACTGTGTATTATTGAGTTATTAAACAATCCTGAAATCTGTCATGAATTTTGGAAATGGTTAAAATTGACAAATATAGGAGACTGCAGACAATACCTGAAGGACACGCCATTATCTCTAAATAGTGGTAGTCAGATTTCCCGATTTTGAGTTTCCTCACCACATTTTGCAAGTTTCGGAAACCATAACATAATGCGAACTTCAATACAGTTTTACCCTCTATCTGCACAGTTAATTTTTAAAAATATTTTGTTAAATTTGTCAACTGTTCCGATTTTAAGTTAGCTCCACAACTGCAACCAACTTACTTCTAAAGTCACTTCCTGGAAGTCAGAGTTCCGTATAGTCCTGAAGTCCAGAGGCCCTTTGATATCTTGACCAAAAAGTGTCTTGGCAGCGTAACGGAAGATTGTATCTGCGTATCCTCCGGAGCTTCCCCTAACCCCAAAAAGATGCCCTTCTTCACTCACATTGGATAATCTGAAAGATCATAACATGCATGATACTTTTTTATAGGAGCTTGAAGAAAATGAAATTCATAAAACATTTATTTTGTTATGCTTACAATTTATCAACTGGGGACTCCTCCAAATTGCAGAAATCTACTGCTTTTGACTGCACAACCAATAGAACATAAATTATTGAACATCGATCCATCCCATGAAAATTGCAAAATTTACTTATTTGGAAAGATACCAAGATCAAATTACCTATTATCCTATCATCATCATTACAAATAACTTGGAGTTATTTAGGTCCAGAAGATTCATTATTTGTTAATAAAAGATAAAAATAATTTACAACAATGCCAAAGACAAAAATTTATAAAAGAAAAGTTACACTTCTATGAACTCATAAAACTCTTACTCTTACCTGTATTAAATCAAAAACCTCTCCAGTTGTCAACACAGAATCCACCTCTGTAGTCATCTGATCAGAGCCATCATCATGGAATACAAAATCATCCCTCGAAGCCTCAAGCTTTTTATCATAACAGGGCATCACTGTCACATGATACATCTCACCTGGTCTATACATAACAAACAAGATCAAGTAAGCATACTTAATAATATAATTTATCCAACTGATTATACTCGCTATACCCATAAAAATGATTAAGCCAGAAAACATACAGTTAACCATAAATTTATGTACAAGCATAACACAACAAAGAGATCGGAGTTGAGAATCCTTAAACAATGACATACACCAAAAGGGCTGAGACGCTGCACCAAGGTTTTCTTTCTTTTTGTTATTATTTTTTCTTTTTTTTTTTTTGGGCGGGGGGCGGGGGCGGGGAGGGGGGGTGGGGTGGTCGTCCTTGTAGGGGGTCTTAGCTTTATACACAATTATACAAAACAAAAGCATTTGAATGTATAATAACAGTGAGGACTGATAAAGGGAGTAACCTAAAGTCTATATAGGGTATTGATCATTAAGGCACTAATTCTAGAAGACTTGATGTCTCACAATTTTCATGGTATACTTGCAGGTAATAGTCATGGCCATAGCAAAAGGTTCAGTCATAATGCAAAAGATAATAGATTGAGCTACCCAGATTCCCAGAATAAAGAAGAAACATAGAACTTCGTAAAGTGAAGTACTTCTTAATAGGATAATAGGATGATGAGTGTTCTGAGATCAGAAGTAAAAACAGAATAACCTGGGTCTTTGTTGTCATTAAAGGTCACAAACTCGCAATAATTGCACAACAGAAAATTCAGCTAAAAGAGGATCACGAATGAAACAATGTCATTTGATCATTGATAGCAATCTAGGTTGCCTTCATATCGAGACAAAAATGAAAGCACTGTTGATGGAACAGCATTTGGAAAGTAGAATAAGAATAGATAACTGAAGATATACATACATGGTTTGGTCCAAGAATACCTATGTCCATAGCCACACTAACAAATCGATATAATTAGTTAGAGATTAAGTTTTACAATTACATAGAGGCATACGTATAGACGAAGTCTAAGCTGAAAATGGCCTGGACAGAATCATGATATTCCTCCCAGGATAGCGACCACCCAAACTCCCCAATGTAACACGCATGAGTAGGAGGGTAGGACAATAATGATTGGCAATTAACAGAAGTGAGGGACTGAAGCATGAGCTGTTTTTTTTTTTTTTTACTTTAGACTTTTTATAATTGGTAGGATAAATAAATGCATTTAATACTCTGTCACACAGACAGAAAACAAAGAAAGCACACAAGTAATGACATGCATAATCACACAAGATGCTCACCGTAGGCCTAATTTTTGGCATAGATGGTGCTTGATGATAGCTCCAATGGATTGTTGAGGGCTCTTCACCGAGGAAATATATGGCAGAACATATGAACCAAGTGTTTTTTCAGCATAGCATATCCAACCTGAGAGTATACACAAAATGTTGTAACTAACTGAATCAGACCTAGCCCATAATATAATCATAACCCACAATCAAGTTTGAACAAGATGAAAACCAAAAATAAATAGCCATTGTCTCTTTAGTAATTTCCACGGTGACTATTGAATATGCAAGATTTGGGATGGGTGTATATAGAAATTTGCTATGAAGGTACGCATACCAGGACATGAGGAGGATATCATGGGTAGAAATGATGTGGATTCCTTCTTGTTGTCTGCATGGCTTTGTTTATAGCGTGATATGAATTCGTTACATGACTCAATTAGAGACAAGTCTCTGCTACAGCTGGTATCAAATACCGCTTCAACTCCCAATGACTTGAAAAGTGTGGTGAGTTTCCTAAAAACCTGAAAGTGAACAGTTCAAAATTGGCCAATGATTTACTATAAATTCACTAGCAGGTTTTGGAAAATCTTATCATGGCATCATCGGAAATATATTTACAAAAAAAGGATATCTCATTGCAATTTACCTGAACTGGAGAAAGACCGTAATGCACAGCAATAGAAGCCCTGGACTGGGGTGAAACAGAGACAATAACAGTTTTCCCATTGTTTATATTAGAAAGAAACTCATCCAAGCTTTGCTTCTCTAGCATAACAGTCTCTGCAGAAGTAATGCACCCACTGCATGATTATGACAATATTATCAATTTAACACGTTACTTATTTAGTTATCTATATTCATCAAAATGTCTGAGTTGGTATCAATAACATGAAGTCATAACTCATATGTAATTATGTATGAAGTATTGGGCTACATCGACACATATGATCATGTCCACAATTCAGGACACACTTTTAATTTTAATTTGCATACGCTCTTCCATAGCCAAAACTGACAGTCTCCCTAGAAACTCCAAAATTTTAATGAGAGTTCTAGGACAGAACAGAAAGTGCTACCTGCATGCTAAGCAATCCTTGAGTGATATTTTGACGGGATCTGTTTGAACAATTTCTTTAGCAGGTGCTGTTTTTGCCAGCTTCTGTTAAACATGAAAACACTTCATGAAGATCAATGTGCTGTACAATTCGAAATGATCTCCTACTTCAAAGAAAAAGAACCTTCCGAGCACAATCCATTCATTAATTCCGAAACCATAGCAGCTAGATTAAAATATAATATGGCAGGCCAAATTTTCTGCGACGCGCACTCACATGATAGTAAGTTCAACCAAAAAAATGCTACTATCCCTTTCGAATAAGCTGAAATCAAAGAATCATATCCAGTATGTAGTTGTTAAACATTCCTATTAATAAAATAGTTGCCACAAACAGAGAAATCTCAATCATGAACTTGTTTTTACAAATGACCACAGCACCGGAGTGAGATTAGCACCTCTGTTCCAATTAAGAAATTACACTTTGCCTTTGAATTCCACCTGATATTCTTTCTATTTTCAATCAAACTAGCTTTTCAAATACAAAACTATAAAGCTATACTTCCAACATCCATGACTCCATGTGAAGACAAAGGACGCCTAGAGACATATGAAAAGATAAATGACAAGTAATTCCTTCCGAGAACTATATAAGATCACAGAATATTACTGTTATATACTGCTCTTACACATTTCTAGATATTCTTGGAGCACTTTTAAACCCAACCAAAAAATCTAGAACATTTGTTTGATTGTATTACAACTAAGAATTAGGGTTAAAAGAACAGTAAATTTCACGAAAAAAGGAATAAGAAAGCTACTCTTTTCCATAATAATAAAAAAAAATTAAGCTGAAGTCAGATAATCTTCATTGTTCTTACGTTCCCACGCATTCCTGATCAAGATGATAAGATTGTGGCCTAGCCAAAAGCACCGCAAGAATTGAATAAGTTGGTTGCTAAACATAATTTATGACTAGTATAAAACAACCTAGGGTTCAGAATCAGAAAGCAGAGATAAATAGAGACCTTAGGTTTTTCAACGAGCCTAGCGGAACCGGACTTCATAGAAACGACACAGCCCTGCGACGGTGCAATGAAATCATTAAGGTCGCCGATCCTTAGCGTAGCCGAGAATTTATCCGACATATTATTGGAGTCGGCTGGTGATTTAGAGTCGAAATTCTGCGTAATTTGATGGGAGGAGAAATTGAACGTTGTTTATTTAGAAACTTAAGGTCCAAGAACGTCGGGGAGGATATCGTGGAAAATTCTACGGGCATATGGCAGTCGGCGGCGGTGCACTGTATTATATATATCGTGTGCTCGTACGTTGGCAGAGAAAAACTAAATAGCTTAAAAGATTTACTGGTTTATTTACCTGCTAATTATCATTATCAGTATAAAATACAGTAAACCTAAAAGTATAGATAAAAATATTATTTTTTTATAATAAATAATATCTAAAAATGAAATTATTATTTATTATTACTTATTAAATTTTTATATTTTTTAAATTTATATGAAGATAATTATTTTTGTATATTCCTTTAAATTTTTAGTATACTATAATTAATAAGTATATTTGAATTTAAAATAGATTTTAGTAGATCTTAATATATATATAGTTTAAAATCTATGAATTGGGAAAATAGAGAGAGCTTAGACTTGAAGGAACTGAAACTTTCTAAGGACATGACATCTGATAGGAATGGATGAAGAATGACTACAGAGTTAACGACTAGAATAGGGTCATAATCAAGTTCTTAGGGGCAAAGTTGTTATATGTCTTTATCACTACAATTTTTATTTATATGATTTTTAATGTTTTATATTTCAAGCAATAATCCCTAACGTTAATCATATGATAAGATCCGACCCTCAGCATATCTTTTGCATATCTACTAACTCATGCGGTCACGAGTTGCATGTTGTCTTATATTTGTTTTGCAGGTCATAAAGGTTTTGTTGGTCTTTTCTCATTTGTAACGTAGTTGTCCCACCTTAAGTGTGGTCAAATCTATCGACATCTACATCTTCTTACCCCATCTAAATGGGTCTGGGATTTGTTGTTGTTGCTGCTTTGTTTAATGATTTATTTAATATTATAGGATTTACAAGTATGATTTAATATAAACAACGTTCATATAAAATTGGCTATTTTCTTACTTTTACAATGTAATATGATTTTACATAACCTTTTAGTGTTATAAACTCTGTTAATATGAAATTTATAATTTACATATTATGTATACACGTGTAACTTAAAACCGGATTTTATAAAAAAATTTAAAAATTTTCATAATAAATTTAAAAATTGATTTAGACATTTAAAAAAAGATTGGTACGTAGATTAAACTTTGTAAAACTTGGTTATTACCTAATGACATTTATCTGTATATCAAAATTAAAATTTGTGTTTAAAAATCAACTAAATTGCTAACTTATATAGTTATGCCCAAGGTAGTAAAGTTTTTTAAACATATCTAAGTTGATGTATCATTTTATTCTTGGCATCATTAAAATTAAGTCTACTAGTTTGGGTCATGCCCTACATTCTACAAGCCTCCAGCAACCATGGTGTAATCAAAGTAAATGCAATCAAGAATGAACTAAACATATTGAATTGAGATGAACTGAGAAAAATTATATTTCAAGTGGAGGAAATGATTTTTGAATGGGAATTCAGATTTCAAGGAATTTAACGATGAAATATGAAATGTTCATTCATTTTTCATGAATTTGTGGACCAAAAAGCCTCTTGACACTATAGAAAACCAAACACATCTACTGATGCTTCTCTAAAACCAGGCAGCTGGATTACCCAGCAGCAGCAACATGTTTTAATGGTCATGATTCATATTCAAAAAAATCATCACTCTTTCGGCAGCAAAAGGGGGAAATCCATAACATTTATAGTACATGCAGTTTCTATAAACTTTCACTTCTGTCTCATGGTTAATCACAACACCCTGGACATATAAAGTTTACTACAACTGCCGTTTTTGGATTTATCAAGATAAAGAACACGGAAAGAAAATTCACAATGTGCAGACAGAAATCAAACAGAGCCAAGTGAGCGGATATCGCTAGATTGGCCATCACCTTTTGAGGGTGCAGTATACATGTTCTTGAGCAGGTCTTGGATCTTATTATACATCATCATCTGGGAAGGGTCACTGGCACCAATACTGCTCTGTGAGGCCCTTGATGAACTCTCCTGTAACTTCATCTTTTCGAATAAATATTGTTTCTCAGCTTCAGCCTCATGTAAACGCTGTTTCAGATACCTGCTTGCGTAATCTTCCTCTGATTTCTCAGCTTTGGCAAGGGCAATTCGCTGCAGCCTCTCGGCTTCTCGTCTAGCCTCACTGGCCTTGAGATCAAACATCTCCGCCTCGGCCTGTTTAAGCCTGACGATGCTTTCAAGCTCATCCACTTGCTGCTTCTTCTTCTGTCTCTCCATCTTAAGTGCTGCCACTTCCCTAGCTTTGTCTTTAAGCTCTTCATCACAGGCTTCGAGAGCCAAGCGTGCTTTCTTTGTGATACGTACCTTCTCCTCTTCCACCATTTCCATCTTTTTAATTGCTTCCTGCACCACATCTGCAATTCGGTTGAAGGCTTCCTGTGGGGCCATCAGGCGACCTTCCGCACCTTCTTGATGTTTTGTGGGGTCCAGATCAAACTCTGCACAAATCATCAACAGAAACTTAACACAAAAAGCGAAACCAAAACGTACATATGACTTGGGGGTTATCTGTTTCTGCAGCAAGTACTAAAAGAGGATATTGATCACCTTGAAAAAACGACAGTATAGCTTTGGAAGCCACAGGTTCAGCTACCCCACTTTTCAACTTATCCACAAGTTCTCCGCACTTCCAGTACAGTTTCCTTCCTCTAGGTTCCTCACTTCCACGAAAAATTCTACTCACATATTCTAGTTCCCTAACCAGAGCTTCCCGATCCCACAACGGTGCACAGTGATGGAAGACGTCCTTGACCCACCCAAATAATTCTGATGTCCTCATGCAGGCTCGACACCTGAAAAGCATCTCTCCTGAGCTTCCTCCATTTACAGTAGGCCCCATGCCAATCTGTGCATTGTGTATTGCACAATCGGTGTGTGTCCAGTGAGAACACACATCACAGCCAATCCAACGGCAAGTATTAACTTCGAAATCAAACTTGCTACATATCACACACATGCAGAGGTTACAAAAACCATTCCTCTTCGAGCAAATCTCACAAGAACAATTGTCAGCTGGAATTTGGTTTCCACACGCAATATTTCTGCACCTCTTGTATGAAAAGATCTCAATAAGAGAAGTTTGAGATAGACTAACAGTTGGATGTAGAAATGCTTGAATTCCGGTCTTGATAGCAACTAATATTTCTAGCTGTCCACGATGGGCCAAGATGAGTGATTTTTCTGTCAAGTCAGCTCTAGTAAGAACCATTTTCTGAAGAAAAATATACTCCTCTCTATGCTGATGACCACCCATTCCTTCAATAAGACCTCGAAGTTCATTTTTAAGTTTATCTAAATACTCATCAGGAAGATGATGCATTCGTTCTGCAATTGTATCCACTCTCTCCCTAGCTATGTCTCTGAGAGACATTTTATCCGAGCTTGATATATGGCGGATAACAGAATGTTCAGCAGTACCATTTTCACGTTCCTTCGCCTTCTCTCTTTCCAGCTGCTTGGATAGCATCAAAGCATCAGCTGTTGGCCAGGTTTCACGTGAACTAGCACTTTCTGTGGGCGAATCTCGGACCTGATCAGAATTTGAGCCACGCTCTTGAACATTTGGAGATCCACAAGCATCTGCTGGAACCAGGGATAATGATGTGTGCAGTACTCCAGACCTTGGCTGTTGGCGCGGTGGCAACATGTTTAGCAGAGTCGATTACTGAAATTATACTCAAAATTAGTTAATAAAAAAAATCAATTAGAATCATACTGAACAGTCAGCACCAATTGCAAGAATGATAACAATCAAACAATTTAAAAAGATACATGAACATGGCGCATACTCTTCAACAAACATTCTGTTATAACCTAAAAATGTTCCACTAATGACCAGAAGCACAAAGATTGGTGGTTTGCCTGGATGAAACAAGGGCAGATTTCTATCCTTCCTACTTAGTAACATTGACTAAACAAAAGATCGATATTTGGCATGGACATATATCTGAAAGCAATACTTCAAGATTTCAAAGCAAAAGGATGAATAAAAGCTCACACTCGAATACAATGTAAGGTATAAAAAAATCTAAAATCTGTGGTGTGCTAAGTCCAAACAAGTTCCAAGTTTATCATGAATTATGATCTTGGCCCTTAGTTTCTCATAATGTGGAAACTGGCCTTTAGCTGTGGATCAGATGGACCTGATATAAAAGTACATCCAGATTACAAATCCACATTTTAACAACAAAATTGACAATGATTAATTATATAAAAGTAAAGTTTTGGTCTTTTAGATAGATAACTCGAAAGCTGAAAGTCCATGTCGAATTTGAACAATTCCTAGTTTGAGTCTCTAAATTCAGAAGTACACTGTTTATTCAGCGTGAGCAGGATACCATCAAGAACCTAGAGAGCTTTTCCATGTATGTGCTCATACATAAAGACTGTAACAGACTAACAGCCCTACTTCCTTGAAATAATCTTAAGTTATCATGTATAAAGTTGAGTTATTTCTTTAAAAAAATTTAAGCATTTCTATAACAAACTTTGAAGATTTAAGACAAAGGAATGAATGCTAGCCATGAAAATATACAAGTAAGCACACAAATAACTTACAGAGAACCAACACACAATATGAACCACAAGAATCACCATGACAATGCAAGCCTACTTAGCATGACAAAGCAAGCCTAATTTACATGACAAATTAAACCTAGAGAAGAAGTTAAATCAAATCTAGAGAATGAGTTGTCTTTCTTGCTATCCAAAAATGTGGCAAACCTAAAGGCATTACTAAGCAAAGCTAGGAAGATGAATAAGCAAGTTACAAGCTAGACAACTAAGTGAACAAGTATCGTAAAGCAATACATAAACACTATAAATAGGGGCTTAGGAGTTCCTTCTTTTCCATCTCAACTTTAAACACTATTATAACTCTAAAAAACTTAGATACCAAAGAAGATAATTAGAAGTCTCAAGGCAAAGCAAGGTGAGTATGTTATGTGCTTTAAATGAGATTCATATGTGCTATATAAGTGTTTAATGCATGAAAGAATGTTTTACCATGTTTATCTCATGATTGTTTCATTTTATATGTTTTAAGGGAAAATATAATCATGCACATATATGCATGAAAGTTTTAAACATGTTAAAGATGTCATTTATATATCCAGGATATGGAATGAAAGAACGTCTTGTAAACGGACCTTATTGGGCAGCCCTTATGTGAACCCAATGCTAAAGAACCTATGACAAGATTGGTATGCTTAACATGTAAAGTGTGAAATTTGAAAGAAACATTGTTATACTTGAAAGTTTGTTTTGAGTAAACAATTATGTTATCATGAAACCATACTTACTCACTAAGCATAAAGCTTATGTATTCATGTATGTATATCTGGAAACAAGGACTAAGGAGTGCCGAAGTAGTGCTATTCTAATAAGTCATAATTTCTTTTATTTAGATAAAAGTTATACTTTTACATTTCCACTGTTGTAATGACTCTATGAAATAAAAATTTAAGAATTAAGAATTTCTATTATTCATTTAAAGGCATACAAGATAATACCCTAAGAATCGGGTTGTTACAAAGACACTCAATTTCACCAAAACGTACACTAGGAGCACACTTATCGAACCCTACACCATGAAGGAACAAATCATTTGTCCCTTCAAACAAGGGAAATGAAAAAGGTAACGAGGTTGGCATGCAGGCAGGCTTTACATAGCTAAGTCTACATTGGGACTTCAAATTCCAAAAAGGAATGATGTTCAGCTAACAACTCTGCTTGTGAAGACTCCAAAATCTTGCTGGTAATTGACCCAATAGTCCACTTAGTTTCTATCTTCATAAAACCCCCAAATTTCATATATATACGATCTTCAAAAGCGTGCAAATGTCTTAGCATCGAAATTCCAGCAAAATCAATTGACTTGTAAACTCGGAGAACTTGTTCATTTTCGATTTCATACCTCTGAAATTCATAAACCTAGGGACTATATGCTCTCCAACAACAAAACCCCAGTGCTAAAACAATGATTTGCTGCTCCAATCAGACAAAACTATTACACAATAAAAACAAAATAATGCGTTCTACGCTTTATGTAACCGTTAAAGTCCTATCCAACTCAAAATGCAAAAATTATATCAAAGCTAAACAAAATTACTCACCAGAAAACAAATTTTCGTCGATCTGCAGATAAATTAAGTAAACCGCCTTCAAATCAAGTCAAGGAAGAGAAAGAAGAAGGTAATTTGAGATCCCCCACTCCTCTGCTTCGAAAATTCTTCGATATGAACCGAACAAAACCCTAATCCAATTTTGTTGTGTTTAAACAGAAAGAGAGAAGCCGATCGTTTCCCCTCTCAATTTTTTCACCTTTTGTTGGAGTCGTCGCATTCGCACTAGACTGGAGCACGATGCATTGACCGGTTCAACCGGTAATCATCTCGGCGGCTTTACGCTTCATCCAACGTTGGTTGACTTATTTGTGCTATGCTATGACTATTCACCATTGAGCCCACAACTATCTCTTATTCCACGAACACCCCCTGATTTTATCATTTGGTAACAAATGAACAAAATTATCATTTTTTTCCCTATTATTTTGAACACTGTTATTTACAATAAATGATTAAACTTCAGTTATCTAACATACAATTTTTCGTATGAAGTAATCGAGTAACTTGTTTAGTTGATGAATAAGATTGATCAGCTTATGTTTTGGGTATGTCAATTAACATTAAAAATAAGGGAAAATGGCGTTAAATAGTTGTGTACTTTTGAGTTTGTACTCATTTATGTAGTGTACCTTTTTGTGCACATTTGGTAGTCAAACTTTCAAAAATGTTTCAATTAGGTAGTTGGGTGACTTGGAAACCGGCACCAACAGGTCACCATCCTTACGTGGACGGGTTTTTCAAGAAAAATGTCATCAAATAGCTATAAACTTTTAAGTTTGTACACATTTATGTTGTGTACTTTTTTTATGCACATTTGGTAGTCAAACTTTTAAAAGTGTTTTAATTAAGTAGTTAATTGGGTTACCTAAAAATCGATACGAACCGGTTACTTTGCTTATGTGGACATACTTTTTATAATTTGAAATTAAAAAAACCTAAGATGATTTATTTTTTCTATAAAACTATAAAAAGATTCATAAACAAATATGTATCAAATTGATAAAATATGCTTTCATTTTATAACAATATAATAGAACATTAATTTTCAACTCCTAAACATGATATCTATCAAATGGAAATGATATGTTTTGAATTTGATAAGCATCGTGTTTAAGAGTCATTCTTCTATGTCATAAAAATATGTCCACATAAGAATCATAACCGGTTGGTATCGATTTTTAGGTAACCCAATTAACTACTTAATTGAAACACTTTTAAAAGTTTGACTACTAAATGTGCACAAAAAAAAGTACACAACATAAATGTGTACAAACTTAAAAGTTCATAGCTATTTGATGCCATTTTTCTTGAAAAAACCGTCCACGTAAGCATGGTGACCGCTTGTTGTCGGTTTCCAAGTCACCCAACTACCTAATTGAAACATTTTTGAAAGTTTGACTACCAAATGTGCACAAAAAAAAGTACACTACATAAATAAGTACAAACTCAAAAGTACACAACTATTTGACGTCATTTTCCCTTTAAATAGGAAACTAATTTTTTAATGATTTAAACTGCAACAATAGTTTGATTATATCATCAACTATTTTTGATTGTTTTCAGTCGGTCATTCTCAACATTGTTTTATATTTTGTATCATAATAAAGCATCAACATACTCCATTTTTTAGAGATGGAATGTGGATTTAAATTTGAAAACCTAAAATTGAAACAAATTCAAATTCATTATTTATACTTTATATAATTCATAATTTCAAACATATTAAAAGAATGAAATATAAATTCTAGTTCCTTTAAATCTTTTTCCGTTAGCCAGACATGTCTTTAAAATTTTATAAAAACAATCAATTAATTATTCGCATTAATAAAAGTACAATTAAGTCTTATAATTGTTTAATTTAATCTATAACTGAATTGATAACATATTTTTATGTAGATTAGGGGCAGACGTATATTCTGGGTTACGTTTTATATACTTATATATAATAAAAAAAAATCGACTCCTATGATTTTTGAAGTTCGACCTCAATATCCTTGTTAGTATTTATAAATTATACACATATAAAAAACTTTGTTACAAAATCTAAGAAAATATATCAAAATCTAATAGTTTGTTACTCATTTAACAAATAATTTATAAATATGTGTATTGAACCTTCATTTATTTAGCTAATTCATTGTTGGACACTTTACATTTGAGCTTGAACTAAGAATATATTATTAGTTTTATTGTTACTTGTTTGGTATTTGTAAGAATGTTCATTTTCTTGTCTATTAGATATTTTAGATTAGGGATAACTGCGCAAAAAACCTCCAAGTTGTCCGCTTTTTGTGATTAAAACCTCAAACCATTTTTCGTTGCATAGAAAACCCCGAACTAACGAAAAATCAGTAAATTAAGGTTTTATCAATGGGTAACCGGTTGAAACCAGTTATTAATCCTACGTGGACCGGTAAATAATCTACGTGAAATAAATTTTAATTGTTGAAACCAGTTGTCAAGTATTACACATCATTTAAACTCTCGTTGATAATGTAATCCTGTTTAAAAATTACAATTAAAATTTATCAATGGGGGTTTAAATAATGTGTAATACTTAGCAAACGGTTTTAACAATTAAAATCTATTCCACGTAGGTTATTTACCGATCCCCGTAGGATTAATAACCGGTTACCCATTGATAAGACCTTGATTTACTGATTTTTAGTTCGTTCAGGGTTTTTTATGCAACGAAAAATGGTTTGGGGTTTTAATCACAAAAAACTGACAACTTGGGGGTTTTTTGCGCAATTATCCCTTTAGATTATTATTTGGTTGAAACTTTAAGTTTTTAACAATTACATTAAGTTACATTTATTTAATTGTTTTAGTTCATTAAACAATATGAATCAACTTGAAAAATGTATCAAAATCAGAATTTTTATCAAGTGGAAGAGCTTTTAATACTTCTTACAAGTAATTGCTCAATACAATTGGTAAATAGTTGAGTGACTTTTGTATTTGCATCATAGATAAAGAATTACTCAATGTTTCAAACAATGATTTAATAAATGATAGAGTAAATTACAGAAATGGTCCCTGTGGTTTGATCGAAATTATGGATATGGTCACTAGTCTTTAAAAATTACATAAATGGTCTCTCAAAACACTATTTACTTGCAAAAATGGTCTCTCTTTCTCTTAACTTTTTTTAAATGACGGTTTTGCCCTTTTCTCAATAACAATTTGGTCCCTCAACTATGAAATTTATTTTCAACTTTAGTCCTTTACATAAATTTTTACTTTATGTTTAAATTTAGAAATGTTAATTTAAAAAATTAATTATTATTTCTTAGAACATATTTGTTTATTATTAGAATTATACTAATTTGAATATTTAAATTTATTTAATCTACGTCTTTTTTATATATCAGATTTAAAATATTTAAATTTTATTGATCTTATGTTTTATTTGTAAAAATATTTGTACACTTTTGTCTTTTATACATTTTCATATAAATATTTAATTATGTTAATATATTTTTAATTAATTATAATTTTTATGAGAAAAGTATAAACATTCAGACATTTTAATTTAATTATTTTGTTACGTATATTGAAACTCGTGCTATTATTTTCTTCTAATTATTTTTGGATTTTATTCATTTTGATTTAAATATTTTTGTTATAATACATTTTAATTTACACTACTACTGTATTCATTTTATTCTGATTATTTTGTTAGATTAATGTGTTTCGATTTAATTACAAAGTATAAACCAAAATGCATCTATCAAAGTATACAATTCAAAACGTGTATGTTTCGTTAAATCAAAACATATAAATGTTTATATTATGTTAATATATTTTACTTCAAAATTATAATCAATTTGAAATGTATTAACGTTACAAATATTTTAGTTATAAATGAATGAAATATTTTGTTTATATATGTTTCTTCAAAATTAAATCAAAGCTTAGAAACGTAAAATTTTTTTTTAATGAAAATGAATAAAATGTGAAGTCTACATATTTTTACTAGAATTACAATAAATCAAGATGTAGTAAGTAACGAAATAATTAAAACAAAACGAATAAATTACTAAGTTTTAATTGTAACGTATTATCCTAATTTGAAAATGAATAAAACGAATAAAATATTAAGTTTTAATTGTAACGTAAATGTTACAAAATATTAAAATAATAAATAAAATACTAATTTGAATCCAAACATATTAACATGAACTATTTAAATCAAAATGTTAAATCCTTAGTTTATATATTTTTTTAAAAAATATAATTAAATCAAAATATATTAACGTAATGAAATAGTTAGATAGAAATATAAAAAAGATAAAAATGTATATTTTATCAAATGAAACATAAGATAACTAAATTTTTAATAATTAAATTGAATATATAAATGAAACGTAAATTAAATAAATTAAATATTATAATAAGAATCATTTTTAGAATAAATAAAAAAATCAATATATTTTATAACATAAATATATTTAAAAAATAAAAATGTATAAATAATAATAATAAAAATTAAAGAAAATGTGAAATTTTATAAAGGGGACTAAAATTAAAAATAAACGACATTGCTTGAGGGACCAAATTGTTATTGAGAAAAGGCCAAAACCATCATTTAAAAAAAGTTAAGAGAAAGATGGACCCTTTTTGCAAGTAAATATTGTTTTGAGGGACCATTTATGTAACTTTTAAAGACCAGGGACAATATCCATAATTTCGACCAAACCACATGGACCATTTTTGTAATTTACTCTAAATAATAACTTGTTTTCAAAAGTTGAAAACTCGTAGGGAACAACTGTAGGATCTAATTTCTTTTAGTTTGTCACGATTAATGAGTTGTAACACTTACACATTTATTTTTATTATGTAATCAAGATGAACTGACCCAAACTTTAAGGTGTAAATTTCTTTTGTAGAATTACAAACACTCGTATTGTCGCAGCGTGATAAATGGAAAAACGATGAAGTCCAAACATATGAGTTAATTACATACCAATGGGGTTTAGCCCATTTGGTAAGACCGTAAGAGGTGTTTTATGTAAGCGAGAAGTAACGGGTACGACTCCCGTCGTGGGCAAGTTGAAATTTAGGTGGAGAAAGTAAGACTTGGGGTAAAAGAGAAGTTTAGGACTAGTAGTAGGATGGTTTGCCGTTCAAAAAAATATATCAGTTAAATACATATTTAGACTTAAACATTAATTTTATAATTTACATGTGTGGATTTAATTGTTTGTTTTCTAAAGTTTAGATATTTATTTGTTTATTTTGTAAAGTTAACATAATATTTAATTATTTACAGAATTAGCTAATCAGTGGTTAACTAAATTTAATAATATGCATAAAGGTGAATATTTTTCCAATATAAATCTTACAAATCAAAATTCGAAAACTTAATTGCCCAAAAAACTAAAGTCGAATTGAATATTCCATCGGTAGATGAAGCAAAAAACTCATGGCAATGCTTCCCCACTCTGCTGCCAAAACCATTGAACAATATATCATGTCCCTAATTCACAACTCAACACAATTTCGTCACATCCTCCAAATTCATGCTTTTCTTCTAAAAACATCACTGCAATCCAACAACTTTATCATCTCCAAGTTGCTTCGGAAATTATCTTTGAATTCTTCCCACAGTTTGTGTTATGCCACATCACTTTTCCAAGAAATGCCAAGTCCAGACACATTTCTTTGGAACACCATGATCAGAGCTTACTTGACTTCCCAAAACCACCAAGAATGCTTGTCTATGTTTCTCCAGTTGCATCGCCAAGATCACCTCTTTGTAGACAGTTTCAGCCTGTCTCTTGTTGTTCAAGCATGTGGAAGGTCGGTTTTTATCCAGAACGGTGAAGCATTACACTCCCTGGTGGTGAAACTTGGATTCGGTAATGATTTGTTTGTCCAGACGGGTCTGACCGAAATGTATGCGAAATTCGGGTGGATAGAGACTGCAAGGAAGCTGTTTGGGGAAATGAAAGATCCTGACTTGGTTTCATATAATGTATTGTTGGCAGAGTATGGGAGGATTGGGGAAATGGGTTTAGCACAACTACTGTTTGATAATATGTCCCAAAGAGACTTGGTTTCATGGAATACAATGATTCATGGATACGCCTCACTTGGCCATGTGGACACGTCTGCTTGTGCAATATCTGATTCTTGTGGTGAGAAAGATATGATATCTTGGAGCTCAACTGTTGGATGGTATTCAACTAGCAGGCAGTCCCATGAGGCCTTGAAGCTCTTTCATGGGATGCAGTTGGCTAAAGTGTTGCCTGATAAAATCACCATGGTCAGCGTGTTGTCTGCCTGTGGAGATTTAGGTGCTTTAGGTATTGGCAGGATGATCCACAAGTACATTGAGAGAAACAGAATCGAAATTGACATACAGCTTGCGACTTCCCTTGTCAACATGTATGCAAAGTGTGGGGACATAGACAATGCATCAAGGGTTTTTAATGGCATGAGAAAGAGGGATGTGTTTTTGTGGAGTGCAATGATCATGGGGCTTGCAAACCACGGGTATGGACACCTTGCACTAGATCATTTTCATAATATGATATCTCAAGGAATTAATCCCAATGGCATCACCTTTATCGGTGTTTTAAGTGCATGTAGTCATATTGGTTTGGTAAATCAAGGGTGGAAATACTTCAACTCTATGAGGGATACATATGGACTAACACCCCAAATGGAACATTATGGTTGCATGGTTGATATTCTGAGCCGAGCAGGGCATCTAGATGCAGCCAGAGACGTAATCAGAAATATGCCCTTCAAACCTGATGTAATAGTTTGGAGAGCGTTTCTTGGAGCCTGCAAGATATATAAAAATGTTGAACTGGCAGAAGAAGCCACAACCAAAATGCTTTCAACGGAAGCTCATGCAGATGGAAATTATGTTTTGTTATCAAACATTTATTCCCAAGCCAACAAATGGGACAAAGTTGTTAATATTAGAAGGATGATGAAAGAAGATAGGATACAAAAGGTTCCTGGGAGCAGTTCAATTGAGGTTGGCAGTAAAATTCATGAGTTTGTTTCTGGTGACAGATCACACCCGAGATTCAAAGAGATGTACCAAATGTTGGTCAATATTATTAGATGACTGAAACATGAGGGATACAAATTGGTGCTTATTTGAGTTTACAAGACATTGATGTAAAAGAGAAAGAGGACGTCTTAGTACATCACAGTGATAAGTGGGCAATAGCATTTGGGTTTCTTAGAACTGCTCCAGGGTCATGTATATACATTGTTAGGGACCTCCAAGTTTGAGATGACTGTCGTATTTCATTTAAGTTGGTATATCAAAGATATTAGAAACGAGGATCATTCTGAGGGATTGAAATCACTTGCATCATTTCAATTTCTGAACACTCATGTAAGGAATATTGGTGAAGAAAAAAAGTGAATTGTGAAAAACCTTTTTGGTGCCTATGCATGAAGTTTACAGAGATGACAAGTTTAGAGTCAAATTACTGGTTCTTTTTGCACATCATGTTATGAAGGGAAGGCTCAAGGTAATCTTTTTGTGAGACGAAACTGGCTAAATTGTTGCCACATAAAATCTAAGAGAGGAAAGGAACACGGTAGTCATGAAGCTTGGAGCCTTTGACTTGCTTGTGGACATGTACTCATAAGGCAGAGATATATAGACAATGCACCAGAAGTTTCCGACACGCATGAGTGACAAGGATGTGATTTTCTGGAGTTCAATAATCATTGGACTAGCAAGTCATGATATCTGAAGGAACTACAAAACCAATGGTATCATCTCTATAAGCATTCTGGATGAAAATCTTAAATTCGATGGTCTCCTATGATTCATGATTGTGAACTATATCGAGTGTACTCCTTTTACTCACAAAGGCAAGCATATATATATATATATATATATATATATATATATATATATATCTTTACTCTGTCTTTTAAAAAGCGGACCGAGGCGCAAGGCTTTGCGCATCCTAACCCTTTTGCGATGTGATGTGTGCATCAGCCTGAGGTGCCCCGTGCAGTATCTTGTATGTTTCATCAAGTCGAGCCCAAAAAGGAAAATGGGCTTATAAACCAACTATCCTGCACCGTACCCTCATACGATCAAAACCCTTAACACTCTCATTACACTCGTTCACTTCTTTCTCTTCTAGTTTGAGTATATGATATGTAGATCATTTGATCTCAACTATGGGACTTGTAAATTATTATTTGTGTTATTTGCTTCTTTATTGGTATTTTGGATTTTTAGTTGCTATATGTGGTATTAATGTGTTATTTTGTATGAAATATGATATCAAACCATCTTTCAAGTGTGTTGCTTAAAAGTACGCCTCATGTCTCGGTCTCCAAGACCCTTTTCACATCGATGCATCTCGTACAACATCTAATTTAGTTTCGGTTGAGCTGGTTTCTTGAGCTTTATTACATGCATAACAAAACAAAGATATTGAAACAAGCAGTGATTTTTTCTGTGATTGTCTTCTTTCTTATATTCTACACTCAGAAGAAATTTTGTAGTTTCATGAGCCCAATCAGAAGAAGTCATTGAGAAGATGAAGCAATTAAGTAATAATTACCAGCTAGCAAAGTAACTAGGCCATTAAAGGGTGTTGTGATTGGGTTAGCCACTGATCTTGCAACCCAATTTCATTTGCATTTGGTTTAAAAGAATTCTCTCTTTTTGGTGGAAAGTAGCTAGCTAGTGGGCCCTACCATATCAGTATTATTCATGAAAGCTGTTGGCATGCATCTTCTTTGCAAATCCATGGAGCTGTAACTTGCAAGCTGGGGAATAAACATATCTAAATTATAGCTTGTCGACAACACAATAACCCAATATGATCAACTTTCTTTTATATATATATATATATATATATATATATATATATATATATATATATATATATATATATATATATATATATATATATATATATATATATCTGTTGAATTATATATAATTTATATGTAAACAAATTAACCTTCTACAGTTCTACTTGTTCTGCCTGGAGGAGAGAACCCCACCTGGCCTCTTCCAATTAATTTCCACTTGATACACGCTTTGCTTATGCAGTTGTACAATATGCAGGTATAGTTGTACGTCATCTATTGAAATTGCGCATTGACCGGGTCAATGGTTCATTTTAGTGACAGATCACGTCACGCCATGAAGACTTTGACCCACCAACTAAGGCTTAATTAGTCGTCATCTAATAATATCATTACTGGGAAGCTTCATGGCACCTTTGTAACTTGCTCATAACCATCTCCTTATAACATCAGCTGCTGAACCAATAATCCATTTTCCTTTGCAAGGTATGTGCTTCCACCATTAATTCTTGCATTTTTTGCATTGCTATTTTTTTTTTCTCTTTGTTAATTAATTACATGATATTCTTGCTCTTCTGGTCTGCTATATTTTCTAATTCCCAATTCTGCAAATACTACGGTTATTGTCCGTAACCGGCTCCTATTAATTAAGCTCGTCTTATCGGTTCTTTCTGCATGCTTTGGGGTGGTTGGCTTGTAATCCTTACACATGAGAGAGAGGTTAGGATCATAAGTTTAGAGTGACTAACTCTTCGAACCATCATGCTTATGCTTTTGTAGTGAACAACCCATTGTTGATGAACACAAATGAAGCTATAAAGTATAAACCAATGAAGACTGAATAGAAAATAGATGTTTTTGCTCTTTTAGCATCTTATATGGAGAGTGCAGACATACCTTAAGAAAAACTAGTGTTCCAAAACTACGACATTCAGCTGTAACATAAGTACAACACTGATCAAGTGGCCACCACCAAATGTGGGAGGGGTTCCCCTTGGTAGAGGTCTTGGGTTCGAGCCTTGCCAAGGGTGTTTCTCCTTAGGTGGAGGTGTGGGGTTGGTCCTCACACTCAAGGTGTCTAACAATGATGCTAACAACTAACCACTAACATCTGCTGTTCAAAAAAAAAGTATTGAATCATCAACTGACAACACATGACACAATTTGAGTTGGGTAAAGTTATACAACAGGTTGATTATGCAACTCCATCAAGGTAGGTAAAGGCGAAAAGCGCACCTAAGGCGACCAACCCTGATTAGGGACGATGTCGAGAGGCGCATATATTAAGGCGAGGGCCCGAGCTAAGTATGTTCAAGCTAGTGTATACTCACCATTTAACATGAAACATAAAATAAAGGATAATATGAATAAATATAAACATAAACACCTTAATTCTAATAGTAAATAATAAAAGAAGAAGTCTTAAACGAACATAAAAAAATATATAAGCTTTGTGGTTTCCCAAATTCGTAACTAAAAGGGTGTAATCTCTGATCATAATGCAATAATGCATGTTGTTGATTGTGGAAAATAAGGGAGAGGAACAATAGATGTCTCTTCAGTGAGCTGTGATCATGGAAGAGCAAGGAGAGGGATAGGTTATAGTAAATTTGTGAGCTGTTGCAATCTTGGATAAATTTATAAGAATCTTATTCCTATTAAACTTATACAAGTTTCCTAATGACAGAAACTCCCTAAGGACAATTATGTCAATAGTCTAGTGTTTTACAAAACTCGATCAAAACTAAATCCGCTTAAACTATAAAAGGCATGCGCCTCACGACTCTGCACAGAATCGAGGTGCGCCTTGGTGATTACTTCTATATCATTGAAATGTAAAATCAAACAATGGTAATGAAAGATCATAGTTTATAAGTTACATATTCATATACCGTAAGCTAGTATAACCAGTTTTTGGTGAAAATTTTAAAAAAAATTCACAAACATTGAAACAAAGGCTAATTGCAAAAGAAAGCAACAAACTTTCTTCTTTTTTCTAGTTATTTTTCTTTTAAACTGATAGCATTGAACTTGTATATTTTTTGCACTTATAGAAACTAACATATCTTTTATCATTCATAGCATTGAATGTCATCAATTATGGCATTATTGAAGTTGTCGTCATTTTATCATTCATATCAACTAACTAATTTTAGAATTTTTTTTTAAGATTTGATACTAGTTTTTCTTTGCAAGTCTAGATCTCAAACTAAAAAGTTGGATTGGAATTCGGTTTAAACCGATAAGAAACTTGGGTTTTTAAATGTTATATGACTCAAATTTGGTAAAAGGTTACAAGAGATAATCTGGGAACATAAAACTATTACCTGCTACATATATTGTGCTAGTTTTGAATGGGTATGAACAATACAACTACAAACACAATCTATCACTCCTACATATCATGATGACATTTGGGAACTCAATAAAACAAATAAGAGATCACTACTTATACACAAAGAAAAACCTGCACTTAAAGAAATGGAAAATGTAGAAATGGAAACTGGGTGTAAAAAGTCAGTCTGCAGACAAATTATCTTGATGAACCTGAGATACATTTTCCAAGCCAATCAACAGGCCATGAAATAAGCCCAATGAGAACACAACCACCCCAAAGCTTCCAGTTCATTCTTGTACCATAACCAATAATATCTTGAACCATCACGAAAGTGGCATGTAAAACTATGAACGTAGTTACAGAGACCCAAAACTTTGTATGCCGATGAATGCCTCTGAAAAAATTCTTCTTTTCTAGCTCTCTTGCATTGAATAGGTTGAACAACTGACAGATAATGAAGCTGTTTGAAACCATGTACTTCATATCCTCCTTGCTGCCCAGTGCTCCTGGTCCTTTGACTCGAAGAATCATTAAAGACATAACTTGATACAAAACCTGAGCCAGTATGTTCATGATCATGTTTCTAGTTATAAGGGATCTTCTACTGCTATCTGGGAGCTTGCTAATAACAGGTGTATCTGTTTTTGACATTGTTAGCAATGCAAAACCACCAAGAAAATCCACTGCTAGGTTTACCCATACCAACTGGACTGCAGTTAAAGGAGCATCTCCTAAACCTACTGTCCCGGAAAAGTTTATCAAAGTACTGCTAATGGTCGTGATTAGAACAAGCTGAAGAAACCTTTTAATATCCTCGTGGATGTGTATTCCAGAATAGACGATGCTCATGAAGTCATGAAAACTCTCTTCCCATATGATGATATCACAACTTTCTCTTGCCTTCATAGAGCTCCATGTCCCCATAGCTATTCCAATGTCAGCTCCCTTTAGCGTTGGGGCTTCGACTGTTCTCTGTCCCAAAAATGCCACCACTTCACCTTTTTTTCTCAAAGTCTCTACCAGGAGTGATTTATCAGTTGCAGTTGCCTCTCCCAGAACTCGAATCTCTTTTACTCTTTCTAATCTCTCCTCCTCGGTGAATTTCCTGAAATCTTCACCTGTAATCATCGCTAATGATTCTGAATCCGTAATGTCCATAACTCCACACCGGAGGGCAATGTCTTTCAGAACTGCTACCTGCTTGCTTGAAACAATTACAGTTACGATTTTACATTCTCTGCATGCCGTGACTTCTTCTTTCGTAACTTCCTTACTCTTGCTTTTCAGGCCTAATAGTGCCACTAACACCGAGTCATCTGCATCTGGTGTTTCGATGCCTCTTCGATAAGAAAAGGCAATGGTTCTCAACTGTTTATGCTGCATATATTCATTAGCTTTTTCAAATGATCTTCTCATTTCATCATCCATGGGTACTTCCTCACCTTTATTAGTAAAGTAATAAGGGCACTCATCCAAAATCTTTTTCACCGATTCATCCTCATACATCATTGTCAAATTTTGCACCGTTCTTTCCCTGTCCAGTCCCCACTTCTCTTTGGCCCAATCATCAACTGCTTTCTCCTTTAGTATGCAAATCCCTTCACATAGAGCTTCAACAACGCTTGGAGATATGGTAGTACACTCACTGACAACTTCTCCTCCAGTAAAGACCATGTCAACCTTCGTCTCGTCCTCAGTAAAATCACCAAACATGTCGGTGACAATTCTTGTAACCGATGCCATCTTTGCAACAACTTGTGAATCTTGTTCAGTGGCTTTACCAGATAATGTGATGTGACTCCGGTAAAAAATTGCAAGAGAAACAACGAAAGGTACCCCTTCTGTTACTCCAACCAGTGACACGCTAAGTAACTTTGTCAAAGAACTTCTCGTGTATTTAGATTCTTTAATAAGCTTTCTGAGGGTATTTGCCAAAGCACTAGTCGGAGTTGGTCCTGCCATTGGTTCTGATCTAAAACCATTCTCCTCATCCATTTTTCCAGCCTTGTAGCGGAGAAATACCACTAGAAGGATGAGAATACTGATAATGAGTCTGGTATAGTGAATGCAGGCATTCAACTTGTCGAGGTGGGTTTCCAATTTGAACTTTGTATTTGGATCACTGGTAGCTTTGCTCATCATCTCACTCCATCCTGTGTCCATATTTATGGACGTCACAACCATTCGAGCATCCCCATTAATCACTCTCTCACCATATGACAAAAATGGTTGCTGCTCATCAATCATGCTAGATTCAGACACAGAATCCAGTTCTAGGGCTTGACCACCTACAAACAAACCATCAGCCGGGACTTGACAACCCTTCTTCAGCAACACAACATCACCACATACGAGCTTCGATTCACATATATATTTAGGTTCACCTCCCCTTGTTACTTGAACTTCTTGCACTCTCCCTTGTTGTTGCTTCTGTAACTTCTTTCGACCCCTTAGTTGTTGGCAGTACTTGCGGATAGAAGCAAAAAGAACTAGAAGAAATATTGCAATGAGTATGATTGCCCCATCATAGCAACCATTTGGTAGACCTTCTTCATAAATCCCAGATACAAATGACAAGGCTACGGCCAGCAAAAGGAGGAGGATAGTCATACTCTTGACTTCCTCCCACACCAAATGAGAGAGTTTGTGTTTAGGAACTGGACTTATGGAGGATTCTCCACGGCAACTACTACGGTGAATAGCTTCACTGTCGGATATTCCTGCACCAAAATCTGTACCCAGTGCATCTTCAATTCCAGGTAAACCTCCGAATTCGTTAAGGGTGTGTAAATTCTTCTCCCGTACAATCTTCGAGATGTTTTTGCTCTGGCTATGCTGTAGTTGACTGGCAGTAGTCATATTGTTTGTGGTTGTTTGGTCAATAGTTATGTGGTGCTCAGACGAGGATTCTAACCTATGATCACTTGCTTCAGCAACTTGTGGTTCCTGCAGGTAAATGTTAAGAAGAGATACGTAAATCGTCCGTGTTCTTGAACAACATATTAGATAAATAATAACCATAATGCCAGAGGACAATGATGTTCCCAGCTTCCGGAAAATAAATTGGACAGGAGAGATGATCTTACTCTTTCGGTTGCACCCGAGCTGCTATGATGAACACAAGCACTAGCTGCATGTGCTTTGAATCTTTGGCATGAATGGAGGACATGGATGAGTGTTCTAATTGGCTGCTCTAAACGTGAAGTGTCGTCTACTATCTTCAGCAATGGTTCAGTTTGAGCTGCATCAGCTTCCTCTTCCGTTCTTTCAATTCTAGCCTGTATATATATTGAAGTGCATGTTAAAACTTTATTATATATGTATCTATATGAAACACATGCATATATATATATATATATATATATATATATATATATATATATATATATATATATATATATGTGTGTGTGTGTGTGTGTGTTTTCAATTGGACCTGATGATAGATCTTGTTATATATGAAGCTTTGAACTTTTGACTGTTTGAACTTTCTGATGACGAATTCACATCGATCCCACCGTTGGAAGTACATGTTCTAAACACATACATACATACATACATAACATACATAACATACATACATACATCACATACATACATACATACATACATAACATACATAACATACATACATACATATATCTGTGTGTGTGTGTGTGTGTGTTTTTGTATGTGTGTGTTGCAGCTGTACATACAGTACATGCATGTAGGTAGAGAGGGTATATATATATAGATATGTACATGAGGAAGAATCAATTAATTATAAATAAATAAATGCATGATTGATAGATAGATAGATGGATCATACAGTTTCAGCATGACCATATGTCACGTGATCAATGTTACTGGATGAAGAAGAAGATGTTCCTTGAGTAAAGATTAGCATAGATTGGAGAACTAGTATGGCCCTTTTCATTATTTGCCTTGTGCTGGAACTAGTACCACCATAACCATAACCACTCTCGTCGTCTAGAACTGCCACGCATACCGCCGGTGGTGGCGGCACTGGCAGCAACTGCATTTCCAGGTCCATTCCGTGCCTCTAGCTTCCTATATAGCTCGCTCGATCTTGCAGGTATAGAAACTTCAACCTACAACTTAATTAATTAATTAAGTACACATGATCATGATTAGTACATATATACAGAGTTACAGATTGGTTAACAGAGATGATCATGCATGCATGCATGTCTACTTGTCTAGTATATATGAGTTATTAACCAATTGTATATATATAGACGAATGACAATATATATATATAGTGCTGAAAATGGACTATATACCTGCAGAAACTATGGAAGTGAGAGAAGATATGATAGAGCTTATAAGCTTTATCTTCCGGCAGGCTGTCGGAAATCTCAATTTGATTCTCCGATATGGAGAGAGAGAGAGAGAGAGAGAGAGAGAGAGAGAGAGAGAGAGAGAGAGAGAGAGAGAGAGAGAGAGAGATTTTGTGTAATAAATCTGCATACGGCATACCATATATAAATAATGAGAAGAAAGGGCAAGGAGAGGAGATGAGAGGATACCAACACGCGTTTTGTGGTGTTGTTAACTCATTTTGGGTCATTACCATTACATTTCTTGAATCAAAATCCTATCCATGAAACTTCATCATTCTTTAATTAATTAATGGGGGAAAATATAAATAAAAATGAACAATACCATCACCAACGCTAGCTTTTTATTTGTACTAATATTATTTAATGTGTCCATGTATAGTCTAAAATTCTATTATATATTATTTCTTATAAATTCAATTCGCTAACTTAGATTATGATTTATAAGGTTTTTTCACTTGTAGTGATGAGAACATAATTTTCTTTTTTATTAAACTTAATTGACTATGCACATCTTATTCTTTTTAAAGAAATGAACCTACGACGTACACGAATGATATATTAAGGTGTCGTTTGGTTTGAAGATTTAAACAACTCATTTAGGATGTGGATTTAAAAATCCTCTTATGTCATGTTTGGATAAAAAATAAAAATAAATGATTTAGCTTCATTTAGCATTTCATGTTCCACACTTCTCCATCTTTCATAATCCACTCATCCCCTAAATATTTTAAAATCCTATTAATTTACAACCCATTATTTTAAATTCATACCATTCAAACGACGCCTAAAGGTTTGTTTGTCTTTGTTTCCCATGGTTGTCTGTGGATGAAAGACTGATTGGATTAAGAATGAGTGTCTGAAACAATGTCTGAATAAAAAACAACTGTGTTATTTTTTATAGATGAACAGTTTGAGTAATAAAAATTCATGCAAATTTTTTTAAAAAACATTATCAATTCTCATCAATTTTAAATGTATTTATTTACCAAATTAAAAAAATAATACTTAGTGTAGTAAACATTAATATTTAGTGTCATCATTTTAATACATTTGTTTTATGAATTTATAAAAAGATTTGTTTTATAAAGAACAATAAAAAAGAACATAGTTATTAAATATTATTATAATTTGAAAAAATAAAAAAATTATTAATAAGGGTATTTTAGTTATTTGTTATAATCATATTCGAATTCATTTGATAGATTTACAAACCAAACAAAAAACAACAAAAAATTAAATCTGAATCTCATCTCATTTTTGTCAATCATACAAATGAAAATATTTGAATTCAGACAAATTTCATTCCCTGTAGAATTCCATTTTTTGACAGATTTCATTCATTTAACAAAATGTTACGAACCAAACGACACCTCATGTTCAAGTGTTTACTAATAAGACTTGAAGTGTGAGTATGGTAAAGAGTTATAAAAGAAGTATGTTATAAGTTGATGACGTGGAATGTCTATGATACAGGAGAATTGTATCATCATTGCAGATGCTCTCACACCAAATCACATGTACGGAGTACATGATTTTCTTCATCATATTTAAATTCTTCATTCTAACGGTTGGAAATCTCCAATTCCAACACAAATTCGTGTTAGGTGTTGATTCTAAGTGATTTTGGGGCAAGCTCTACCGGTAAATCTCATGTTTCTTAAGACTCGTGGATAAAAGTTTATATAATTTGTAGATCGATAAAGATAAAGCTTAAATGTGGCTTTGATTGAATCTTGTATCTAAGGGCAAATTCCAAATGATTTAAAGGTAAATTATAAGCTTAAAAGGGCAAATTCATATGAATTTATTTCATATGACAACTTTTTAATTATTAGTCCTTTCATATGAAATTATATAAAAATAGCCTCCCTTGCATTTTGGACTCATTTTACTATTTTAGATTAAGAAATTTCCGAAGACCGAATATTACGGTTTGGGTTCAGTTCGACCCAATAACCCGATGACGATGTATGTGGCAGCTACTGTGTTCTTTGGCTCTTTGATTCCCACAACTCGCTCCACTTCAATTGACATTTGGTTTCAATTATGACCTCTGTGCAAACCTGCATTCTTTACCTCATCGATTTTCATCTCAATCCTTGAAGTTATGCTGAAAAGATTAAAACTTTCAACAACTCATGTGTTCAAAACCCTTAATTCTTTAAACAAAGCCCTAATTTATTCATTTTGTACTACGAACGGCAATAATCCTGGAAACTGCATTAACGGAAGTTGTTCAGAGTCTGAAACTGACTGGGTGAGATTGCTAAAACCTTTCGACATTGAAAAACTCAGGGAATCACTCAACAAAATCACCCCACTTCAGCTTCAGAAGTTGCTTAAACTTCCACTTGATGTATCAACTTCACTTGAGATATTCAATTGGGCGAATACCCAAAAAGGGTACTGTCATACATTTGATGTTTATTATGCTCTGATTGATAAAGTTGGGGCGGCTGGAGAGTTTAAGGCCATTGATGGTTTGTTGATGCAGATGAAAGAGGAGGGGATAGTTTTTCAAGAAACTCTTTTTGTTATGATCATGAGGCATTATCAGAGAGCTGGTTTACCTGGTCAAGCTACTAGGTTGCTTTTGGAAATGAGGGCTGTTTTCTTGTGCCAACCGACTTGCAAATCTTATAATACTGTGTTGGATGTGTTGGTCGAAGGAAATTGTCCCAAAGTTGCACCCAATGTGTTCTATGAAATGCTTCAAAGAGGCATTGCTCCTGATGTTTTTAGTTTTTCTATTGTGATGAAAGCACTTTGTTTGGTTAATGAGGTTGATTCAGCTTGTACTCTCCTACGAGACATGACAAAGCATGGGTGTGTACCGAATGCGGTAGTTTACCAGACGCTAATGCACGCGATGTGTAGGGAGGGTAGAGTAGATGAGGCATTGAAGCTTCTGGAACAGATGATACTGATGGGTTGTACACCTGATGTCGAGACTTTTAATGATGTTATCCATGGTCTTTGCAGGGTGAACCGAATTCATGAGGCTGCAAAGCTAGTTGATAGGATGCTTCTTCGTGGTTTCACTCCTAATGCTCTAACTTATGGTGCTCTGATCCATGGGCTGTGTCGGATGAAGCAAGTCGAGGAAGCAAAGGCTCTGCTTAGTAAAGTTCCTGAACCAAATAGCGTAATGTTCAACATGTTGATTAATGGGTTTGTCATGAAAGGGCAGTTTGGTGAAGCTAAAGCGATTTTGAGTGATAGCATGTTGGTTAATGGCTGTCAGCCTGATATTCATACATACAATACACTCATTCGTGGACTTTGCAAAAATGGGAGAATGGTTTCTGCACGTGAGTTGATGCAAGAAATGGCATTGAAAGGTTGTGAGCCTGACACGATGACTTACACAATCTTGATTGACGGGTTTTGCAAGAAACATAGATTAGAGGAAGCTAGCGAGGTCATGCAGGAAATGTCTCAAAAGGGGCTTAGTTTAAATGTGGTGGGATACAATTCCATCATACATGCTTTATGTAAGGACCGAAACGTTCCTGAAGCTCTAAACCTGTTCTACGATATGCGTATCCAAGGATGCAAACCCGACATTTTCACTTTCAACTCGTTAATATTTGGGCTGTGTGATGTCGATAAGATGGAAGATGCCTTAAAAATGTTCCAAGATATGGTGTTGGATGGTGTTGTTGCAGATACTGTAACTTACAACACTTTGATCCATGCTTTTCTCAAGAAAGGTGCCATTCCTGACGCTTTTAAGCTCGTAAACGAGATGTTATTTCGAGGATGCCCACTTGATGAAATCACATATAACAGCCTAATAAAGGCACTGTGTAGAGACGGAGCGGTTGCAAAAGCATGGGGGCTGTTTGAGGAGATGGTGGAAAAGGGTGTGAACCCGAGTACGGTTTCGTGCAATCTATTGATCAATGGTTTGTGTAGAACTGGTAGAGTGCAACAAGCGTTCGATTTCCTGAGGGATATGGTGCATCGAGGGATGGTTCCTGATATTGTAACTTATAACAGCTTGATCAACGGGTTATGCAAGATTGGTAATGTTCAAGAAGCCATGAATCTGTTTAAAAATCTGCAGTTTAAAGGTATGAATCCTGATGTGATTACTTATAATACTTTGATATTTTCGTTTTGTAAAGAAAGCATGCTTGATGATGCATATATGCTTCTAGCTAGAGGTGTTGCTAAAGGCTTCGTACCGAATGATGTAACATGGTATATACTGGTCTCTAGCTTTGTTAAAGGAGGTTGATGAGAATCTTGATTGTCTCGGTGTTGGGTATGGACTTGTATCAAATTGAAATCGACCCATGATTATGGATCCAACTTTTGAAGAATTCAGTGATGACTATTGACATTCTAGTGTGATAGTTGTGTTCTTTTGGCCTAAATTTGGATGACATTCAAGATGCCTAGTTTATTGCATGTACATGTAGGCCTGTAGGGTGGCGATTCTTGACACCACCCGACAACCTGATCTGGACCGAACGTGACAAAGGTGCTGTATGTTTGGAAATGGTTGTGCTGAAATTTTTTCACGGCCAGCAAAGTGAGATTGTTTGTTCAAGGCTTTTTGAGTAAGCTAAATCCCTCGGTCAGGCCTTCTGTTCAGCTCCAAATTGGTTCGAGACTCGAGTACCTCTCCATCCTTGTCAGTGCCCCTCATCCGTCTCATTCTCATTTCTCACCAGAACACAGCAACGCGCTCTCAAAAACCTTACACCATGCCCTTCTTCACCTCCCTCCTGCTGCCAGAGAGCTCCACCATACATGCTGGCTGTTGATGCCTGACCAGTGCCGCCGTCTTCTTCACCTGTTGCTTTTGATATTGGCTTTGCCACTGCTGCTTCATGCCGGTAAATTTTCTTTCTTTTTTATCAAATGTGTGGTAAGCTATGTTGATACATTTAGGCTGCCCTTCTTTTTATCAAGTAAATTGCTTATAGAAGTTCTTGGAATTTGTGTTTTAACATCTTGAAATTAAATATTTGACTTGGTAAACTTCATCAAATTGAGGAGTATCCATCCTCTCTTTGGATCCCCGATCTGCGTTGTGTTCTTTTGTTTTATTTGACTTCTAATTTTTAACACTTCCTTTGTATACAATATTGAATTTGCTGTTTGTTCTCTTTTACAAACTTTAATCTTGTTTATCAACTTGAAAGCCTAATCTTGAGTTCTTGACGTGGCTTCTTTTTGCAACTTTAACGCGATACATTTTGATACGCCTTAAGATCATCCAACGGGAAAAGTACAAATTTGTATAGATGTTTGACTAGTCTGCAAATGGCAATTAGCAATGATGAGTTATTGCACCTTATTTCACAAGACACCCTGCATGAAACCATCTTTCTTTGTTATTCTATATTTCAATTCACTAATTAGCTTTGGAAATTAGTATGTTGTTAACTTGTCATTCCTTTTTCTAGGTAATTGGGTTACCTGGTAAATTTTATAAATGAAACTTTTTACTTACAAAGAAACTAACAAACGCGAGGTTCTGGAGGGAAATAAAGAGAAGAAAAAGAATATAAGGCAATACAGGATAGAGAAGAGAAAGAAATATGAATATATATACATATATATATATATATATATAGGTTCAAGATCTATGGAAAACCATCTTTGACTGGAAAACTGGAAAACCATATTAAATGCGCATGTTCATTACGTAAATTTTAAATTTAATGCACAACTACAATATAATATGTTCAAATTTGCATTATTATTGACTAGTTACATAATTTACATGTTCATTAGGATAAAATGTTCCATTTCATGCAAGATAACAATATGCACATGTTCAAATGTGCAATATGCATGAACATGTGTATATTACGCATTTTTGCATGAAATTAAACATTTTGTCTTAACGAACATGTTAATGATATAAATTAGTGAATCATAATACAATTTTGAACATATGTATATTATAATTTTACATGAAATTTAACATTTTATCATAATGAACATGTGCATTTGATATGGTTTTCCAGTTTTCCAGTCTAATATAGTTTTCCATGGATCTCGACCCTATATATATATATATATATATATATATATATATATATATATATATATATATATATATATATATATATATATATATATATATATATATATATATATACATATATATATATATATATATATATATATATATATATATATATATATATATATATATATATATATATATATATATATATATATATATATATATATATATATATATATATATATATATATATATATATATATATATATATATATATATATATATATATATATATATATATATATATATATATACATATATATATATATATATATATATATATATATATATATATCAAAACATAAAGGGTATACATCAAATGAACTCTCAAGAGATTTGTGTTTATTATTACCCTTAGGTTGTGTGTTTGGTAGGGAGAATCGAAAAGAAAGTTGATGAAGACAAATTGTTAGTTGGGAGACTTGAATTGTATATATAGATTCTCTACGAATTCTCAAGTTGTATCATTGTATATGTTAAAATCCAATTATTTCATTTCTTTAGCAATGGTGGAGAATTCAGTATAAGCTAAAATTGGAGAAAGAGAATTATAACCATATGGTTATTGTGTTTTTAAATTTCATGGTCTAAAATAAAAAACATTGATTTTATCCTGATTTCTTTTCTCTTCTATTTTATCTACCAAACGCAACTACAGCCAATAAGCAACCGACACAACGGTTAAAATTGACGGGAAATAACTACCGGGTCAAAACCGGAAAATGCATAAAATGCAAGGTTTAGTAATGTATTTTCTAACTATATTATATTTCAGTGGAAAAAAAGGTTTTTTGTACTTGAGTTATGATATAAGGTTTGGCGAGCATTCTTGTAATTCCTTCAATTGCACTAGTGGATTGAATACCATTTTTTGAGTGCCAACAAATTACACATGTCATGGCTAATTTATTATGGAATTCCAATGGGAAGTACAGGCACCAATGGATTGCTTGAGACAGCATTTTTAGATCCATGAAGGAGGGTGGGTTGGTACATTTCAAGGGGTTGATATAAGACCAAGGATGGAGTCCACCGTAACTTTGGAATCATATTCGATGTCATTCACTTGGATGCCCTTGCCAGAACACAGTTTGAACCTGTCTCTGAGAGCATCGCTTTCCCTCGTGTAGCTATGATGCCATTCAGAAACATCACAAGAATGACGATAGCCCGGGTGGATAGGATGTGGCTTGTCTTCAAGAACTGACATCTCGGATGAAAAAGCTAGTCACCAACTCTCAAGTCTCAAAGCTAGTACAAGCTGTGAGTTGCTCCATCAAACAATTACACATAAAAGATGGGAGAAACAAAGATGCATCCCGTATTCACTATATAAATTTACTTGCATTTCGCAAAAAAGAATTATAAAATATATAATAATATAAGATGCAAAATGAAATGAAATGAAATGACAAGGACAAGGACATCATGAAGCAATACAACCTTCGTCTCTATTTGTCACTCTTCCAATGAATTAATCTCGTACACGTCTCATATGATCTCGTGTTTTGTTCTTTCAGATAATCATAGTGACTTTCACATGTCGTTAGAGACATGATAAAATCATGTTCCTTGTTTTTTTTTTCCTGCAATACTCTTTCATGAACTAGGATTCAAGCTACCATGTCCACTCATCATGATTCCATTTATACATGCTTCAAGAAATGTTTTCTCAATATTTTCTTGTTTCCAACTAATTCAAGACAATTTTTCTATCATACAAATTACAAATAGTGATATATAATAATTGAGGTGAAGTGGTTACTAAGAATCTTACTTGACCATTATATAAAGTCTTATTGAGACTCTTGTACAAAAGTTCATCAACCTAGTCACAAAACAATGTTAACAGAAACTTCCATGAATTTAATAATATTTTTCTTGATCTTTTAGTATTATGTCAATAAATTCTTGGTATAGCATGAAATATATTTGTTTCGAATTCAAGAAAAGAACATAAACAAGTTTCTTTGTACAAAACCATCATTTATCACCTAAAAACTCTTCAAAGAATAAAGAATAACTTGAGGACCTCTTACCAACTCTATTGTTGTCATTGAAAGTTTGACACTGTATCTAACCCGGTAACCAAAAAAGAAACTGTAGAAGTCCTACAAACAACACAAAAAGATTGTTTTCTATTTGAAAATAAAGGGTCTAAAAGAGCTAGTAAATTATTTAAAAAGCTTTACCATTTGATAGGGTTGGCCTGTGATTTGAGTGTGTTATAGTTGTCTACCATGGATGCTGCCACTGTGAACCAAATACCTATAAACATGAAAGATGTGTAAGGCAAAAAGTAAAGAGAAAACAAGAAGACACAATGTGGTAAGAAAGCTTGTCAATGATTTTTTATGGTCAAATATTATCATCACAATCCAGTCATATATTATTACCGTGAAAAACCTCATCCAAAACCTAAAGAAAGTCAGCGATCTGAAGCCATATTCTAGACCTAAAAAAACATAAACAAAACCACTAGTTTGAAACATGTACCAAAACTGAAAAGGCCAAAAACAAAAGAAACTCATTGATATGAACACAAATATAAAACTTACCCTCAAAAAAATAAACCAAATCAAAACCCAAATATGAAAATCAACACCAAATGATAATAAAAAAGAGGAAGAATAAGAAGGCGGGGTATTACAGTGTGTGAAATCAAAAGCTTGCCATCAACAGCCAACTATGAGAATGATTATGATTGTTCAGCTAGTCATTGTGATGATCCTGGTGACTTTTTTCATTTCAAAGGGACAAGGTATATAGTGTTTTAATCAATCTGTTTTTCATATATACTTGAAAGAAAACATACCTTGCTATTCCAAAATCATCCCTCTGAATCTAAATTTGGTTTCTCGGTCATCAACAGGTGGACATGCCACCTTGAGTGAAGAGCTTTGAAAATTGAATGGATAGAGAAGATATGTCCTCAATGAAATTCTGCAATTGGAAGGTTCGAATCTCATGAATTGCTTGATGACGAAGATAATTGGGATATGTGCTAAATACAACGTGCTTACGGCTTACCTTTGTGGAGTTAGAAATCATTTGCATCAAACCTGCCATAAATTGCAAGAAATTTAGCCATCAAAGGCATGTTGTACCCGTTGATTCAAGTGGCATTCTCCTTGGCTTTGCTAAAAAGAAGACAATATTATACAGCTTTCACATGTTTTGCAGCTTGGTTCATCACAGAGGTGCTTTTTTTTGTTATTTCACTTTTCTATAACCACACAGTACAGAACTAACAGACCTCTTCTTAAACTCTCAGACAACCTATTCTCAGGAATTGAATCAGTATCAAGTTCACGTTGGATGGATATACAATGTCTGCATATTGGCATATGTGCAGACACACATAGGCAAAACTTTCAACAAGGTGACATATTGTCATAGTAGCTATAGAATATGCATCTAATATTATTAGTTCAAATGAGTTTAAAATTAAAGATATTTATAGGAAGGAAACCCAGACGGTCCAGTGGTAGTGCCCCTCACAATCAAGCAAGTAGGGGACAGCAACCACACAAATCTATACAGCGTATGCTTGAAACTTACCTCGGCCATCTAAAAGACTTGCTCATTCCACAGGTGAGAAGAACTACTGATTCTGTGTGTCACCTTGGTGAGTAAAAAATATACATGGAAACGTTTATAAATTAACCATACTCAACATGCACCAGGGTGCATATGGATTTCTAAAGCGATTACTGCAACTTCGTAGGATCAGAATTAGAATCTGATAATATAGCTTCAAGCTAGATATATACCTAGGCAATTTCACATTTGTCTCAATAATAAGGTTTTTCTACAACAACCTGATTGTCCAAATGGACCGAATCTGATTATTTCAACTCTACATGATAAAAAAGTGTAATCATAGCCAAGTTACCGTACACTCAACTAACTATTACAATTTCAAATTGCAATAAGTTGTTTAAGTGCAATTAAACACCCTCAAGTACTTCTTGTTAATTTCATTTCTATAGCTAATGCAAAAACATATAAACAAACAGTTGGTGTGTATATTATCAAAGACAGAGCAAACTCTTACATAAATCAATCCAAAATAATGAATTCTCTTTTTACATGATCAAGCACCAAACATATCAATTTTTTAAGAGACCACACCGAACCTTGTGTGTTTCAAGAACAGTTCTTGCGGCCTCTTTGACTATTTGCCCACTCGCATAGTGCTTTCGACAAACTGGCATGTATACGTCTGCACCAGCAACTAGTTCTCTCTCCATCTCCTCTGTCTTCCGTAAGGTAAAGGATGCAGGCTTGCCACAGAGCTCACATTGGGCCTTCAACTTGGTTACAGAATCAGCAATTGGTATTATATCAAGCACTCCAAATCTCCTTCTGCAAAAAATATTCATAGTCAATCATCAATTTCCAATTGTATGGCCACATGAAACAGGAAAGAGGTGTGAGTAGCCTCTTCTATAATAGTACTGAACTTTTACACTTCCCTAGGTGATGAACATTTGTGTGTTTTCTGGATTCCATTTCCAATCTTTTTCTTCTAATCATATACACATGAGACCCATAAAATAATGGAACAGGACCTAAAAGTTGTGTGTTACCGCAAGTAGTCACCATCTAAGCCAGCAAAAATTACAGTTTTACCATCCTGGTCTGCAGCTTTGATGCAGAAGTCGTACAGGTCTCCAAAAAACTGAGCTTCATCAATTCCAATTACATCTAGCTACATCACACAACATGAAAAGAAAATCGCCATAAATAAACATGTATACAATTTACAAGACTGTGTTTGCTCATCGGAGTCATACGATAGTGTTTACCAAAATTAACTGAGATCGAATAAGTTTTGCACGGAAGTTACCTTACTATAAGCTTCATGACCAATTCTTTCTTTGAATGACAATAAAGCTTCCAGTGGCCAACATGGTAACTTCTCTCCATCATGTGTCACAATGGAATCCAATCCATATCGTGTATCCTTGCTAGACTTTATAATAGCTACATTTCTGCAGGAAGATGCGTATTAAAGAAATGATATGACTGCTCACAACATACACTAAACACAGATCAACTAAAATAACATAGGTGCTTAACAAAAAAGAAAACTAGATTTGCATAGCTGAAGAACTCTATGAAACAAAGAGTATGTTAACATGAAACATGTATTGCAAATTTAATTGAGTTACTTGAAGGAGATCACCATTAGTAGAGCTATAAAATACACCAGTCACCTATGGAACTAAACTTCGAAAAATGTGGAGCAACCACAAACTCTAACCTTTACTTTGGCATTCAATTCTCCAGGAATACCAAGTGAAAAAACTACCTATATGGCTATATCCATATGCCGTCAACTGTGAAATCAGGAAGATAGCCGGCATCCTTTAAAATACAATTCATGTCTTTGATAACCTCATATATCTCTTGGGTTTGTTGATGCATGATATGTCCCATAAAGAAAAGTGGGCTCTCTTTTGCACCTCAATTATGCTATAACCAGGCTCCTTTTTCATCTCCAGTTCCCTCGATCCACTTCTAATCTCAGCAACACTGCTCCACTGGCCAAAGGTGGCATAAGCATTAGATAGGACAACATATTTACCAACATTATCAGGTTCCAATTCAAAGTAGTTTTTTGCAGCAATATTCACCATATCCATGTTTCCATACACCTTACAAGCCTGAAGAAGAGCACCCCATATCCATATCACTGGGTGGTCTTTACATGGTGCATTTCTCACAAACGCATAAGCTTCATCCAACCTTCCTGATCGACCTAAAAGATCCACCATTGCAGCATAATGCTTTTCTCCAGGCTGAATCCCATAATCTCTTCTCATTGATATAAAGTAATCCCAACCTGTCCAATTAAACCTCCATGGCTACAAGCAAAAATAACTGCAAGAAAAGTAACATTATTTGGTTGAAATCCTTCATCTATCATCCTGTGGAATACCTCTTTTACTCTTCCATGTTGTCCATATCCAGATATCAAGGAAGTCCATGTGATAACATTTTTGTCTGACGCCTTATCAAATACTAGATGTCCATCATGCGTACTGCTGCACTTAAAATACATATCAATTAGAGCACTATTAACTACAACATTTTCACTTATCTGGCTTTTTATCAAAACACCATGCGCTCGCTTTCCCTGCTCTAGCATTGCTAGGGTGGCACAGGCCCTAAAATCTGAGGCAAGAGTGAATTGGTCGGGTGCTAAACCACTTTGTCTCATCTTGTAATAAAGAGTCAAGCCCAGTTCTTGAAGACCCTTGTGCAAATACCCTGCAATAATGGCATTCCATGAAATCACATTTGGCATAAGCAATCTATTGAAAAGAATGTGAGCCGTTAATAGATCTCCTGATTTGCATACAATATTAACAACTTGATCTTCAGATACTCGTTGGGAACAAAACCAACCATAACCATTTTTGAATGTATTCTTCTGCCATGCTGATAATCTGTTTCAAAAATGCAATCTTGCAAAAGAAGAGAATAAGTCTCTGAGTCCACCTGCTATCCTGTATGACATAATAATCGAACTGCTTCTGCTCGTCTTCCTGAAAGGCGTAGATTCTTCAATGTTTGATCCATATTGTGGAAGCCGTTAGAGTCCCTAGCCTGATAAATCTGGGAATATCTTACCAGTGATAATTGCATTCAGCTATTGGAACAGAAAGCGAGAAAAATAATTTCCATAACCACTTAAGTTGAGAAGACATTCAACCTTAAACTCCAGATCAATTTAATGAGGTGTCAGGTAATATGAGTATGTTGACTATGTTCAACCACTTGTGTATCAAATTTTACTCAAGAAAATCACTGTAAATGTTTTTATTTACCCAACTGTTTAGCACATTATTAAGTTGTGGAGTATTGTTTTTTTTATTTAGTGGGACCATGATTAAAACTCTTTTGAGAATTTAAGAGTCTTGATGAAAGACTTTGATTACTCCACGGATAATCCTGAGGATTCATTTAGGAGCAAGCAACGTAAATCTAATAAATAAAGACTTAAGGGGTGCTAGGTTCATATTAAGGAATGAATTAATAATGGGAATAGGAATAAGAAGTTAAGAATACGTATGCAATGCATCCTTTCCCACCCCCCCCCCCCCCCGGGCGCCTCTCCTTTTCCCATTTTATTAGATAATGGTTGATGATTTGGGAATGGAGCATTGTACTATAATCAACCAACCCTACTTGATCAATATCATTCCCATTCCCCACCCCAACCAAGCATCTCCTTAGTTTTACCCGAAACAACACATCTAATTATTACATGAGGTTTCACTAAAAGATCATACCGTCTAATGTTAGCTTATAGATCAAGGGATAATGAGATTGTCTTGACATAATTCAAATATGTTATTTACTTATAGTCCCATGTTAATCATCTGCTAGTGACTAGGACATGAAGACTGAAGCCATCATCAAGTACTTACACTTAATACAACAAACATCATTTGCACTAAACACAGGCACTCCTCCATCAACGCAATGATAATCAATATATTTGTTTATGTAAACGAACTTCATATGTAGGCCAACGGACTTCATGCGAGGACTACAGAGTACAGAATCGATCCATAGGCCTATAGACTTCATGTGTTGGCCTATGGACTTGTTGGCTGTTGCATAATCCTGTTGACAAGCTGGCCAATGGGCTGCAAACTTTGGTCTCAAACACACTGTGATGATCACATAGCCTATAAGTCATTTTATGGGCATGTTAAACCAATGTTTCTCATCCAAATTCACGAGAATGTTATTAACCATGAACATAATAAGTTAGCAATAACAACAAAAGTTTGATAATGACAGAACTGCCTATAAATATTAGATGGTTTGTATCAGTATTCAATCATGTCCTCTATTCATGTTAAATACTTTTACATGTGCAGTGAATGTATCTACATAGGTACACATAATCCAAACTACATATAAGGAGTGTTCATTCAGGACTTCTTTCATCTGCATGGATCAACTACAGATTTATAAAATATACAACTACAAGACTACAACCACTCATTGATATGCATGTGTCTCGAAGTATATATGTTCGGGATAGCACTATTTGAGTTTTTAGGTAGCTCGTGTGGCAATTTTCATAGTGTGGGTACATCAAATACTAAACTCCCCTCCAAATAACTGTGTTATGAGTCCCAACAATACTATAAGGGTGTGTTTGGTAGGATGGAATAGCAACGAATGGAAATGTGAAGCTTTACATTGTGTCTCTAACCAAGAGAAATGATAAGACATTAACCACATTGAATCCCATTCCTTTCCCAAATTATAGTGTTTACTCAATTGAGTAAGTTCTCCATGTTTTCGTGGTAAAACAAGAGAAAGGAACTTTATAAGGGTTTATTTGATTCTCTTTTCTATCAACATGAGAATCGAACAGAGTAAATATCAAATTATCAATATATACTAGTGAACAAATCATAGAATTATTCGAACTATTCATCCTTCCTTATTTCCAAGGACGAGCAAGGTCAAGATGAGCAAACCACCTAGGACCCATTAATCATAGGTGTCTTTTCTTAAAAAAATCTATTATATACTTAGGTCTATTAACTTACAAAGTTTTTAGTTTTAACATTACATAATTATAATTATAAGTTTTTTTATTGTTAAATTATCATTGTTACTTGACTTTTGCTTATTTTGACCTTTTAAGTTTTTGCCAGGGCCCGAAAATGATTGGATGGGCATGCTCATTTCCATTCCCACCCTACCAAACTCACCCCAAGTCACTCATGTAAATTACATCCACAATGAACACAGAAAAAAGTTTAAACATGATGATTAACTTAGCGGACAAGCTGAGGTGAGCTACAAACCTTCCATCAGAGGTTTCAGATTTAATCCGTCGAAGCAAAGTGGTGGTTTTTCCGGCGAACATGGGACCAACAATTACGTGAATTTCACCCTCAGTTTGGTAAGAATGACAATTTGCATCAATTGCAGAAGAATACGAAAACGATATTGAGGATGATCTAAGAGAAGGTAGTACAGGGAGAATATAAGGGTTTCTAAAAGGTCTGGGATTAGAAATGGATGATAGCGACTTCAAGGGATTAAAAACAAGAGTTGGGATTAAGATGGAGGCTGTTCTTGATGGAAAAATTAGTGATTTCATCATCAGCAGCGCATCAGCGTGATGTAATTCCGTAGGGTTTAGGGTTTTAGGATCTTGGCGCCGGAGACCCGGAGAGGAAGAGCGGACTTGCTCTGGCTGGAAACAACAACACTGTGTTCTTTATCAGAAAGTTGACGAAAGGTTGAATCATGAAAAATCGAAAATCTTTCTCTTTAAAAATAAAAATAAATAAGAAACAAATTTAAAAACTTTATCTTTTGTTTTCTTTTTCTTTCTGCTGTTTTTTTTTTTCCTATGTCCTTCATTCTTTTCATTTTTCAAAAATTAAAGAACAAAATAAATGATCGAAAATCATACTTCACATCAACCGTAATGGTTCGAAATTTATTTACTTCGGTTGATAGGAAAAAAAGTTTGAACCATTAGGGCTTGCCCTGGTGGCCACCAAGTTTCCATAAACGCTTGAGGAGGGTTGTTACCCGGGTTCGATCCTCACTTGAGGCGGATTTTGAGGTTTTTCCCTTCAGGTGAACTAATCTAACTATGAAGATTTTAATCTAACTAGAAGATTGTGGTGGGGATCGAACCGAAATCTATCGACACTTGGGTCTAGGCGATAACCACCACACCAGTCGTTCAAAAAAAAAAGGTTTTGATTTTAAGATGTTAATTTATGATATTAATTCGGTAAAAACAAATTGATTTCTAAATCTAAAGTCCTCGCATGTTTTTTTAATGCGATTCATATTATTTTATTTTTAATTCAATATTTTGTATGTTTTGAATAAAAAAATAATAAGTTGGTTCAACATATTTTGTATTTATATTTATTAATAAAACAAAATTGATTTATGTCATATGTAACTTCCTCGTAATATTTCAATTTCATTTTAATGTCCATTTTCTTGTCATAAATTACCTACATTTATTAAGGAGCAAATTATCATGAAATATAATTTAAAATTTAAAATTTGACAATAAGGATATCGCAAAAAATTTAATGCCGAGACATAATCATAAAATTCTATTATGAAAGGATATGACTTTCAATTTTTTAGGCCATTAAATGATGATGAATATTATTTTTCGAAAATTATTATAACATTTAAAATATAACTTCTTAAATTGTTATCAATACTTTTTTTGTCAAAATTAAATTTTATAATCATTTCTCGACCTAAAAAATTTCTTGTTACCTTTATCGTCAAATTTTGAATTTTATGGTACATCTCTTGGTTATTTACCCTATTAAAAAAAGTAAAATTATTTCTTCGAATCATCTATTCTAATAAATACTTTTTATATTTTTTAAGGAATTATCATCTCTTCTATTAATTATATATATCTTTTTTATTTTTTGAAAATTATTATAACATTTAAATATAACTTCTTAAATTGTTATCAATACTTTTTTTGTCAAAATATAATTTTATAATCATTTCTCGACCTAAAAAGTTTCTTGTTACCTTTATCGTCAAATTTTGAATTTTATGGTACATCTCTTGGTTATTTACCCTATTTAAAAAAAGTAAAATTATTTCTTCGAATCATCTATTCTAATAAATAGTTATATTTTTTAAGGAATTATCATCTCTTCTATTAATTATATATATCTTTTTTTATTTTCATGGTAATTAAACCTCTAACTAAATCTCTCTACTTATAAATCATGCAAAAATTGAAAAACAATATTAACCATTCTCCCTGGTTTAAAATATCTTTACTTACCAAATTAAAAAAAAAGTAAGTATTCTATTTACCAAATTAAATTAACTGTCGCTTTTTTATTTAATTAGAAAACTATGAATGAATTATAATTATGTCTTCTAAATTTATTTTTTTGAATTAATTAAAACTTGTGATTAATACATGATCTCTATTTATAGTTTATGCACCAATTAAAAATATTATTGTTAGTTTCCATCAAATTAAAAGTTTCTTTGTTTATCAAATGATTAACAATAACCATATTTTTTTAAATGAAAAGAAATAAAATAATCTATAATCATATCTTCTTCATATGCTTTTGTTTTTTTTTCTATTTCCTCATCAATAAACCTCTATTATACATTGATTCCTCTACTTATAATCCATACACCAATCTATATAAATATTAATAAATAAACGGTTTAGTATTGAAAAAACCCAATCAATTTTTCTCATTTTCTCAATTAAGTCCCTAAACTTTTTTTCCAATTGTTTAAGTCCCTAAACTATGTTTGTCTTATTCAAAAGTAGATAACTTTGACCGGCTACCGGATTAGCCAGTAAAATATAACTTATAAAATTAAAAGTTCAAGGACTTAATCGATAAATTATGAAAAGATGACGGGTTTTTTACAGCATTAATCAAGTGAAAAAGCTAAGGTTACTTGTTTGGTAACCGGTCAACCAGGTCAAATATATACTTTTGAATAAAACAAAAATAGTTTAGGGACTTAAACAATATGAAAAAAAATTTAGAGACTTAATTGCGAAAATAAAAAAAAGTTGGTGGTGTTTTTCGATATTAACCCATAAATAAATAACTAAAATTTTCATTTATCGTCTTACAAGAGATATCATGACATCTTGTGCATTTGTAATTTGTCGATTGTAATTATTCAATTTATAACAACCTTTAAAATTGAACTTTTTAAAAAATTCAAATTTGAAAATAATTTGTTAAAATTTATACATGTTATTATTATCATTTCTTATTTATAAGTTTAATACTTAATATAAATTAGTATTTTTATTATTATTATAGTAAAAAAAAATTAAATATAATCTATGTAACGCATGAGTAATAGACTAGATGTTTTTTAATTGAATTTTTTTTTTTTAGATATTTGAATTCTCATTTGATCCAAATTCTATTATGATATGTGTTTAATACGAGTTTGGATGGATTCAATTGGGATTCAACGCTTGTTTTCTTAAGAAAATGGAGTGTTGTCGTGTTAGGCAAAAAAAAATATTAATGTTCACGCGTACGGTAGCCTTGCGTTAAGTACGTAGGTTGGATTAACATAATAATTCGTTCGAGTTTCATAGCAAATTAGCAATACATCCCATCCAAAGTCCAAACAACTCATATTTCCTAGAATATGTATTTATGATAATTAATATAATTCAATAACCTTATTAATTATATGTTAAACACATTATCCTTAGATAAAATAAAATAAAAATGAAATAATAGAGTTGCATGTGACATCATAATAGAGTTATGAATTGAAAATTTGAAAAAAAAAAAAAGACGCTAAATACTTTAGTTATATATTAAGGTGGCCGACCACGAATTATACCAAACCCCCTCATTAAACTATGATCAAAGACTTCTTCTTTATATATTCTTTCTAGTTATCTTATGTATATTTATCATCTTTTTTGATTAATTTCCATTTTTGTTCTATCTTTTCTTTTTTATTCTTAGCACTCCTATTGGTAAAACACTATAATTATCGATCTTTCTACGTATTTCTGTTAAAAAGATAAAAAAAATAAATGTGTTTCGATGTCTTAAGATTCAAATCAAAATTTAATGAAATTGATATTACTTTGAAGTTAAATTCGAAGAACCAAACAAGAATAGAAGCATTTTGACTTCTTATTCATCAAACATGTATTTGTCGAGTCAATATAATATTATACATAAGTTTGATTTAAGAAAAAAGAAGAAGATTCTAAGGTAAAATGTTTTAAAAGACGATAACAATTGTAGGTACAATATTACGCGTTTTATTTAGCTAAACATATTATACTTATTATTGATTATGATCGAAAGTTATAAAATTATGATGTGAAAAGTCATATAACATATATATACACATATGTGTGTGTGTAAAATAATGGATCAAAGTCTTGATTTTTAGAGCTTATATGACAGATGAAAATAGAAAAACTAGAAGGGTGAAATTTGTAAGACAATTAATAGTCAAAGGTGAGATGGGTAAATCCACTGTTCTTTTTTTTTTTTTTTTTATGTTGGAAATACAAATTGTTTTTAACCTTTTAGGGGGACAATCCTCTTCTATAAATGTGCCTTAAATTATTACATATTGGAAAATTAATTTCTACATTATTATGTCTTAATTATTGAGCTTCGCATGTCAACGAAAAAGGGTGATTGGATTTGGATCTTCGTATTTGGCGGCATTTGGTTCGCAGATTGTTTCCTTCAGATATGTAATCTGTCAAAGGAATGTAATTCTGGAAGAAATAGAATATTCTGAATCCAAATACTATAGCTTGTTTGATTGGCAGTAAATGAATAATATTCAAATTCAATTCATTTATTGTTTTCTGTTTTGTTTAAAAATTTATCAAAGGAATTAGAGTATGATTATAACAAATGATCAAAATATATTATTAATAATTTTTCAAATTTTTTTGAATTATGATAATATTTTAAAAGTACGTTTTTTTTTTTGTTTTTTTCTTCTTACAACAAAATTTATCTTGATAAAACAAATCGTTTTCTTTATATATTCATACAATAGATATCTTAAAATGATAGCATTAAATATTAATGTTTACTACATAAGCAAAATAGTATCTGATGTGGTGGGTTAAGGTGGGCTAGGTGACATGAGTATGGTTAGATTTGGTAGGATGGGTTAAAATCAGTGTTGTAATATGATATGATATGACGATATAAAGTAAGGTGGATGTGCGTAATGTAAAGATAAAAAGAGATGTAGTGTGTTTGATTAGTGATTAAATTAGTGGTAAGGTTAGGAGTGGAGTTGGGGTAGGGGTAGGGATAAGGTATGGTATGATATGGTACGTATATAAGAGTGGAAGGAGATGTGATAAGTTTGGTGGGTGATATTGGTGGTAAGGTAAGGTGAGTGGGTAATATAAGAATGAGAAGATATGTGATAAACTGGATGGGTGGATAGATTGGTGGTAGGGTAAGGTGATAGGCCTATGGATGGAGTGGGTGGGGTGGGGTGGAGTACAATAAGGTAGGTGTAATATAAGTGTGAGAAGATACGTGGTAAGTTTAGTATGATGGGTAGGTTAGGTGGGATAGGGTGGGTGGGGTAGGGTGGGTGGTGTGGTGTGGTGTGGGGTAGGTACAGGTAGGGTAGGTGATGTGAGGTTAGGTTGGGTTTAGTCGGGTCAACATGGTAAGTGTGAGTGAATAAAAAAAAAAATCTATCATGGGAATGAAATGTTCATTTCTTGAGAACTTCAATCGAAAACAAATTCCTTTAGTAGAATGAATGTTTTATTTGAAAGAGAATTATCATTCCATGAAATTTGACAGCTAAAATGTCTCAAGAATGGAATGTTCATTCGTTTTCAATTAGATTTCTTCAGAATCTGTGAACTCTTTAGTTTTTATTGCAAAATTAATTTGAATAACATAACGTTTTACTTTACAAGATTGAACATTGGTTTTTGTTTAAAGGAAATCCATATATTTTTCCTTAAGGAAATAAATATGATTTATTGGTTGTTTGTCATGGCCTTTATAAATTGATTATGAGTTTGAAAAAAATGTGATTAAACATTAAATATATATATATATATATATATATATATATATATAGAGGTGGGTTCAATGGAGAACCTCCATGCATCGAAGAACCTTGAAGAACCTCCATGCACCACCACAAATACATCACAATTCTCCCGTAATGCATCATTATTTCCACGTGATGCATCAAATTCCCGCGTGATGCATCGATTTCTATGTGATGCATTTCAGTTTTTCTAGCGATGCATTGTGGTTCTCCAAGGTTTTTCGATGCATAAGGTTCACCATTGAACCCATATATATATATAATTATACTTAAAGGTGTAAAAAATCTCGAATATTTGAATTCATTCTAAAAATAAATGTATTTTTATTTTATTTTTGTTTGGCCAAACATAAAAAAAATCTCGAATATTTGAATTCGTTCTAAAAATAAAAAATCCCCAATGTTTATTTTTCATAGGTTGATTTAAATAATTAATACCTAAAAGAATAGGATTATCCATCTTAAAAATTAATTAATACAATAAAATTTATATAGTACTATATTGTTCAAAAAGCAAAATAGTTTACTCATTTGCTTATCTAAATATTCAATTCAATTATTTACTATTTTATTTGCTTTTTATAAAAATAAACATTACATATGTTTAATATTTGATTAATAGCCAAATATTCAGTAAAAATTAGATAAATGAAAAGGGATTGATTAATAATTTATAGCTTATATAATGCTTTGTGGCACCATGTCATCCACATCTTGATAGGGGGAGATTAGGTCACATATTGTGTAGTTAATTGGAGGGCATGTGCCCCAAACAAGTAATTAGGAAACCAACACCATGGGTGAGGAGGAGAGGGGACAACTTCCTAATGAATGTGGATTAATGTACAATAATCTCATTTTAACTAACTAATTACCACCTATTTATAGTGCTAAAATAATTGGAATTTCATTTACTTAAAGTGGTTATATTGTATGATTGTTGTATGTTTTTATGTTTGTTTCAATTTCATAAAACAATTTGGTATTGTTTAACATGTTATATGTTTAATTGGCCTGATCTAATAATTCATGTGTTTAACAACTGTTTGAACCTTAAAAACATTAATTTTCAACCCGAACAATTCTCCCACCCATCCCTTGTCGCCTTTCCTTCGTCATTGTTTCCAAAAAGCAAAACAAAACAAAAGCACAAATTGATTAAAATTTCTTTTTTACATCCCATCAATTGTATGACCGTTATATATATATTTGTGTTGATTGGAGCGTTAATTATAAAAAATTGAATTTCAGAGTGTTGATAGATGCTTTGATTTGGAGGTGTTAACGGATGTTTTGTATTTTTTTTCAAACGACTTTTGTCATCACAAAAAGTCAGTTTTCTTGTAGTGTTGATTGTCGTTGATGGGATGGTGGTGGCATATAGCGTGTTATAGCAATGACGAGAGAAATCATCAAGGTGGGTAAACCGTAAACTTATAAAGCTCCCTTCACGAGTGTAGGTACGGGTAAAAGACTATGCCCATCGGTTGGTACACTATTCATAACAAATAAACCTGACTCATGAACTTGTAATAATCGTTTGACATACCAATGGTATACCCACATGTCGTATGACCTATCTATATCTATGTTTGTATATATAAATACTAATAAACGATCAAAAAAAACTCGTAAAATGTCAGTCTCTTCTTTGATTGCCAAATGTTAGTACATTTTTTTGTCACATGTCATTTCCTAAAATTTAATTATTATATTTCAAATCAATTCAAATCAAATCTAAGTATCTAAAATAATCCAACCAATCTAACAAATAATAAACTTAAATTCCTAAAACTATTTTATACATCTTAACATATGTTTATGTTTTAAAAAAATTTTTAAAAACCAAGCCATGTAATACATAAGTATTTTGACATAGTAAAATGAACAAACAAATAAATAAACACACACATATAGTTAATTAATTGATTATTGAATTATTTGTTTGAATGTTTTCAAGTTTTAACAACGAACTCTTTGTTTAGATGTTGCTTAATTAATTACTAAATTGTTGTTTCAGGCATATTTTTAAATGAATTGTTTGAATGTTTTGATGATTATGATTTAATTGAAAAACTTGGATTGGATAATAAAGTCTTTTTATATTTAGTGAAATCCTATTTATATTTAAAACATTGGAGTTCACCTATGGGTGTGGCTACCTGCAGGTGATGAGCATTATGTCTCCAAAGAACTTACAAACATACACCTCTAATTAATTAATTTACAAGCATATAAAATCACAAATATTGATGATCGGTAACTAAAATAGAACATAACTTTTTTTTAAAGGTGAAAATTTATAAAACGGTTTATTAAACAAATTGTTCTGTAAAAAAATTTTAAATTTATGTAAAATTTATGACTTTTGGTAATCAACCAATTTGTTTGAATGAGCCGAAATTGTCACTTCTATTCGTGAATGCCACATCTAGTACAAGAATCGACAATATAATTATCGGGGAAATGTGAAGTCTTACTAAAACCAATTTTTACTAATGATAAAATCAGAAGACTTACTTACAAAGTTAATTGAGAAGCTAAAGAGATGTAAATTAAGAAGAAAAAAAATAGGTGATGATAATAACAAAGTTGCATTCCAACTTTCCAACTAAGCAAAGAGGAACAAGTAATAGTACACCCTAGCAATCCCTTCTGTCTTTCACAAAATAATCCTCCATTTCCAACTTCTTTCTCAATTTTAATAATATTCCTTCTTTTTTGCATTTCTTTATTTTGAAGAATTAGTCAATCACAAACAATTTATCTTTCAATTAAAATATATAAAAATTATGTTATAATTACTGTATTTTACGAACAGTGGCGGACCCGTCGCGTTCACGGTTCTAAAATTAAAATGTTTATTTTGCCGGGTCGGGTTAATATATACATATTTATAATTTAGAATTAAACATAGATAATGCATAAAAATACAATTTATTAAAAAAAAATATAAGTTATTACGTTAAAAAGTTACCTCTCACAGATGCTCTCTTCGACTTTTCATCTTTTGAATCGATCAATAACAACTTCATTTGTTACCATAGAATATATTTCATTTTCAACCGCACAAATCAGAGCATCACTCAAAATTTCATGTTGTCGCTTCTTTTGCCTTTTTTTTTTCAAAAGTCGGTTAAGGCTGGCTAAAAGGGTTAATAAAATGAGCTTAAATATTAAAATTATTTTCGAGTTTAAAATTTGGTTTAAAATTTAGTATTGGGTTTTATTTTATAGAAATATTATTGGATGTTGTAGATTTATTGTATTAATTACTTATTTAGTTAATTAGGTAATCAATTTTGTTAAGGATCATTATTTTTCTTATAAAGTTGCACACATAAAATTTTTTTTAATACTATAAGTTGCACACATAAAAATTTGTCGATCGCACATATAAAATTTTTAAAAAATTTTCACTAAGAAACAAATTTATTTGGGTGGGGACCCGTTGCACGGGCTACCCTCCCCTTTTCAATTAAGTCCGGCCCTATTTACGAATCAAAATCATTCAACACGATATGTTATTTGGAGCTTTTTGTCTATATCTTTTCAAAATAACAGAACACCAATTACAATGTCAACATTAAAATAAACATGTTTCGAGTAGAAGTATGATAAAATTAACAAAAAAAGGAAAAATTAGAAAGCATCACAAGACAAACTTAAACGTCCGACAAAACTTGAGGATTCAAAATGCAATCTTTCCATTTAGAAAGCATCATAAGAATGTCTTTTCTAAAGAAGGTCATGTCTACATCTGAAACAAAAAGAACTTTATTCCTCCATTTCCATATAACGTAAATACACTCGTAACAAATTCCATGAAAAACTATTTATTTTTCTCTTTGGAAAACAACCCTGAACCACAAGCAATATATATAAATTTTATGAATGTTCACACATTCTAAGTGCATGAAATTAGGGGTGACAATTCTGGTCCATTATATCAAACGACCCCAATGGGTCCATGATCAAAAGATAAAATTTTAACATACTTTTGAATTTTTTTTTTTTAAAAACAATTTGTTTAATACATCATATTCTAAAAGTTCATTTTAAAAAATAGTTATATTCTAGCTTACTTTTTTACTACGGGTCATTTTGATCATTCCACCCGTTTGACCCAGTTGGACAAAATTGTTACCCTACGTAAAATCATGAATTACATAAATGTACATTCACACACAATCAAATTTATGTAAATGTATGTTCGCGTCATTTTTTAAGTAGTTAAGAGATGTGAATATATGGTAAAATTTACATATCATCTTTATAATGTTTATACACACACAGATATATATATATATATATATATATATATATATATATATATATATATATATATATACACACACGGAGGTTCCATTGAGAACTTTTGTGCATCGAGGCACAAAATAACCTCCACTGGTCATTGGATGAAAAGAATGTGTGGGTTAGATCAAATGGCAAAAAGGTAATTAAATAGAAAATATTATGCATCAAGTGCACATAATGAAATTCGCGGAGGGTAAAACAGGAATTATGCAATCCTTATTTAATTATTACACTTCCAAAATTAACAAAAAAAAAATACAAATTCAAAATACATCAAAATACATGCATATGGTCCATCTCATCATGCATATCGTTCATCTCTTCCAAAAATAAATCATGCATATCGTTCATCTCTTCCAAAATCAAAATACATCATAATACAAACATGAATCGTTCATACAAACATAAATCATGCATATCGTTCATCTCTTCCAAAATCAAAAGGGGGCTAAGAGAGAGAGAGAGAGAAAGAAGGAGTGATTTTAGGAAAGAAGTTAATGGTGATTTTCATACCAAATTTAGCTATTAATTATCTAAATAACATTTAAATTCAAAAATAATTTACATACATTTAATATCCCCTAAATGTCCTTTGTGCACCATTGGTAGATAGTCCGATGCACAAAAGTTCTCAATGGTGCCTCGATGCACAAAAGTTCTCAATCGAACCTCAATCTATATATATATATATATATATATATATATATATATATATATATATATATATATATATATATATATATATATAGGGAGGTTCAATTGAGAACTTTTATGCACCGAGGTACAAAAGAACCCATATCATCCATCAGATCAAAAAATTATATGGATTAGATTAATGGCAAAAGAGTAAATAATTGGACAATTTGATGCATCTTGTGCATTATAGAATAAAACAAATAAGGGCATTTTGGGAAATGTGCACACCTCATTAATTTTAATATTTCAACAAATAATCAAATAATAAATGCTAAATAAATTCAATTGATACATTTCCAAATTTAAAAAAAATTACACAAATTCAAAAAAAGATGATGGAGATCGATGCATTTCATCGTAATCGTGTTTATTTATGCATCGTGTTCAAAAAAGATGCATTTAACAAAAAAAATACACAAATTCGTTATGCATCGTGTTCAACTTGTTCATCATTCATCTATGCATCGTGTTCGTCGTTCATATTTTTTCATTCATGTATGCATCGTGTTCAACTTGTTCATCATTCATCTATGCATCGTCATTATTCATCATCCATTTATGCATCATCATTTTTCGTTGTTCATCGTTCATCATCCATCTATGCGTCGTCATTGTTCATCATCCATCTATGCATCATCATTATAATCGTTCATCATCCATCTATGCATCGTGTTCTTCATAGTCATCATCGGTTGCATCTCTTGTTCATGTTCATCATCATCGTTGTTCATCGTTAATCTTCGTCTTCAAATCATCATCATCATCAAAATCATGAAGAACACGATTAGAGAGAAAATGAGAGGGAGAGAGAGAGAGAGAGAGAGAGAGAGAGAGAGAGAGAGAAATGGGGAGGAAAATGAGGAATTTAGTTACTATGAGATTTTAATTCAAAATGTAACTCCTAAGTATCTTTTAATGATTTTTAAAAATAAATTAATTACCATATCTTTAGTTTTCCCTAAATGCCCTTTGTGCACCCTTGTTAGATTATCTTATGCACAAAAGTGCCTCGAGGTGCCCCGATGCACAAAAGTTCTCAATTGAACCTCAATATATATATATATATATATATATAGAGGAGGGTTCAATGGAAAACCACAGTGCACCTAAAAACTTGTGAAAACCGCACTGCACCACCACAAATGCATCAAATTTCCCGCGTGATGCATCTAATTTCCCGCGTGATGCATCAAAATCCCGCGTGATGCATCACCTTATTTACGATCACGTCACCTCGTTTTTCATGAAATGCACCAAATCCGACGGTATGCGTAGATTTCCATAGTTTTCAGGTGCATAGTGGTTTTCCATTGAACCCACCTATATATATATATATGTGTGTGTGTGTGTGTATATATATATATATATATATATATATATATATATATATGAGTGTGTGTATGTATATATAATATGATTCTTGAGAGTATCACTCATTACGCAGCGCACCAGAAACTACCATCTTTAAAAAAAAATTAAAATTTTTTCTTTAACATGCTTTAATTAACATTATAAAGATGATATGTAAATTTCAAATACATTTACATCTCCGTGCTCCTTAAAATGATGTGAACGCACGCTTACATATATTTGCATGTATGTGAACGTACATTTATATGATACATGATTTCAGACTCTTATAATGTGTGAATATGCGTGGAATTTATATATCAAATTGTAACATTAATTGATACATATTCATGAAAAAATTTCAAAAAAAAATATTTACAAGTGTTACCTTATGGTCCGCTACATAATAGGTAGTATTATTTTATGCACTTAAAACGTGTGAATGTACGTGAAATTTATATAGTATTTGTGTAATGTTAATCAAAACATCTTTATAAAAGAAAAACTCCAAAAAACTTATTTTTTAAGAGTGGTACCATATGTATGTATGTATCTATATATTTGTGTAATGTTAATCACCCACTATACAACGCACCAAAAGGTACCACTCTTAAAAGTAATTTTTTTTTTAAACTTTTTTCATGAACATGTTTTAATTAACATTATACAAATGATATATAAATTTCACGCAAATTCGACAATCTAAGTACATGAAATCATGCATCACATAAATGAACATTCACATATATTCAAAATTATGTAAGTGTACGTTAACATCACTTTTTAGGAGCTAGGAGATGTGAAAGTATGTGAAATTTACATATGATCTTTATAATGTTAATTAAAACATATTTGTGAAAATAAAATTTTCATAAAAGATTTTTTAAAGTTGGTACATTCTGGTAAACGAGTGATATTTTCTCGAACCATACATGTGTGTGTATGTATGTATAAAGTGGGTATTCCTTAAATGAGATGGAATACAATAATTGATAAACTATAATAATAATTTGATAATGACTTGTATGCCATGTGACATAACTCGTCATTTTTCACCCTTTATTACTATTATTGTTATTATCATCTTTAAGTTATGCTCACCATTCATTCGCTTACATTTTAAAATATATTTATTTTGTTATAATAATAAAAATAATATAAATCCTTAAAAATTAGATATTGTTATAAATTATATAATAGACATTATTATGATTATTGCATGTTACAAATTATTTGGTAGTATGTTATAACTTATAACAGATTGGTTTTGATATTTGATTAAAAAATTAAGATTAATGTTATAAACAAACATTAGAAAAGATAAAATTTTACAAAAAAAAACCATCAAACTATACGTATTATTATTAAGTCTCTAAATCATTCTTTTTGTCTAATAAATCCTTAACCAAATAAACTCATGAATTTTGTGTTTTTTTAAAAAAAATTACCAGTAATCTGTTGAACAGGTTGCAATTCCTGACGTGAATTTTATAAATTTATGTTTTTTTTCGTTTAAGTTCCTCAACCAAATTATTTTGTCTTATAAATCTCTTAACAAGAATTTTGTCTGAAAAATCTCTTATCTTGATAAAACTCACGATATTTATTGTGTTTATCAATTTATCTGGTTGTTTGATTTACACATACATCATACATATGTGGATGCAAAACAATAAAACAAAAATATAGATTAAAATGATCATTTTGTTGTTGTTTAAAGTTTCGTCTAGATAAACTAAATGAATATATTTTAAAAAATTAGGTTTAGAAAGTCATTGGATCGAAATAACCATTATTTATGTTTTGTATCAAACCAACTTATCTTACCCAGAAAAATAGTCTCTTTAAAAAAAAAATTCAACTACCATTTTGTTTTATGTTTTTATATGTAAACAAGTTTTATGTTGATGTAATTTTAATACAAAAAGATTATTCAAGTATAACAGTTTATGTATTTTGTCAACCCGTTTACTTATTTTAACGAGTTTTATGAACGTATTTTTTGTTCCAAACACGAAATACTAAATTTAGTTTAGAAAAATTATTGTTTTGACCTATCGTTTCATTACATAAATCCCCAGAAAAATATTTTATTTTTGTTGTTTCTCCATATAAAACATTGGGTTTTGTGTCTACTCAAATTTTGAAAAGGTTTTAGAATTAATTAATTTGACTGAGAGACTTAAGTTAAATATATTTTTAGTATTATAGTTTTCTAAGAAAAAAATTTGATTAAGCGACTTAATCGAAAAAAAATATTATCAAATGTGCGCCATCTAAGCACATAATGACACATGAGTGTCACGATGCGGCACGTAAACTCACTGGTTGCAACCTATAACATATCAAAATCATGAGTTTTAATCGGTTAGAGACTTATCAGACAAAAAAAACGAATGAATGACTTAATCGGGAAAAAAACGTGTTCTTTGATTTTTTAGCGAAAATTTCCTTAGAAACATAGATTATTGCATTAATCATGATCGTTTTAAAAGTAAGTGTATTTAGAATTTATAGTTAATAAGGTATTATTTGCCGACACATTATGTCTGGATGAAAATGAGATATTACATCTATACATACTATAAAATATTTGAAATGTTAGAATCTAATTTATTGAATAGAATTATTATATAGACTAACCTAAAATATTTATTATAAATATTTATGTTTGTAAATTGTGACTTGTAGTTTTTGTTATTTGTGATATTAAGATTAATTATAAAGAATAACAATAATCATTTCATTTTATTAATTATAACCACGTCTAATTTTTTAATGTCTAAGTTTGTCATTTTCTCTATCAACTTTTATATTGAGAAATGTAACTTTATATCAATATAACAACTAATAAATATTTTTGTTATTCATATGATTCATGTTGTTATATTTCATCAATCATAACATCGGTCTTTTTTTATCAATCATAACATTTAGTTGAGTTTAGAAAATTTTTACTTCAAATTTTATTTTATTTACAATACTTGTTTTTTAACGGCAATACTAATTTTAAAATTCACACGATTTTAGTTTGAAAATTTAACTCATATGCTCTTTGTTCTTCTAATTTAGATTCAGGGTTTGATAGTTGTAAAATTGGTTAAAAATAAATTTTAAATAATTATCAATTCGAAATGAATGTTTAGAAATTATAAGACTTTGATTTAAGGATATATCATAAAACAATATATAATATAAATTAAATATAATATAATATATTTGATCAAAATGTATGATAAAAAATCATCATAAATTAAAGAGAATAATATCACATTGGTTCCTTATATGTAAAGGTAGATTTTCGAAACAAAATTTTGATAAAAAAACATACACTTTAATAATAATAGCAAGTCAACTTTTATAGATAAAAAATTAATTATCTACATTAAACAAACAATAATTATTTTATTTTTAATTTGGCATTCAATAATTAACCAGAAGAAAAAACTATTCTAATTCAAAATTTACTAAAAAACTTTTCATCCTATTAAACTAATAATTTAACTATTATTTTTAAGAAACTGTACAAAGATAATCAAACTCTACAAAGACTTAAGTATACATCAATAATTTGTAATTATTGATAGGATTTTTTCAACATAATAAAAAATGATAGATAAAATTATTTATTTATAATATCTGTAGATCTTATAAATAAAAATTTATATTTATTTTTTTAGGTGAAATATGAAAATTACATGTGACGTATAACGTTCTCTTTTATTTTATATATATATATATATATATATATATATATATATATATATATATATATATATATACCATATTTTTCGATCGGCACGATAACGTGTTGACCAAATTAAAATAACTTAGTAACATTTTTCAAAAAAGATTAAAAACAACTAATTTTATAAAAAGCATCCTATTTTGAAATTTTTTATTGGAATTTTTCAACATGAATAAATAATGAATGACAATTAGGATCAGATAAAAAAATAAATTATTGGAAAATTCATAAAAGAAAAGAAAACTTTTTAGTTCCTAAAAATGGTTATAAAATCCATCCTTCCATTTAATAAATCATTAATCACATCAATAAATAATTAATCAAATTAAAATATCAAGAATTAAAAAGAAAAGAAAAACATTCCAAATTTCACAACAATCAAACAGTAGAAATTGTTGAAAATCGTGTGAGATGGAGTAATTTAAAAATAAAATATTTATTTGTAGTGAGTCACCTTCACCCTTCTCCCTTCCCTTCTTCCCTTCCCACGGTCTCCGGGTTCTTCATTTTTGTTGTCACACGAGAAGAGAAGAGAAGAGAAGAGGAAGAGGGTCTTCTTCCCCTCCCTTCCTTCTATAACAAGACACATAATTTCTTCTTCTTCCTCTCAATCTCAATCTCAATCTCATCTAACCATCTCAATTGCCCAAAGGGTCTTTTCTTTTTTCTCTTATGCCTCCAATCAGATCTTAGATTTTCAATCCCTTTTGGTAAAATTATCACTAAAACAATCATGCTTTGTTCATCAATTTTACGTTTTTCTTTTCTGATATCGATTGCTTGCTTTCTTTCTCTTGTTGTTGTAGGACTTGTGCTTTTGTGTGTTGATCAAGTATTCGATCTGTGGAAGATCCGATGCTTTTTGATTGAATCCAAGAATACCCATTTCAATACTACAAAGAATCCGGTAATTTTCTTTGTCAAATTTGGAACCTTTTTTTGTGTGTTAATCTGCGTCCTGATGTTTATGCAGGTAAGGTGTTTGTTGTTTGATTAATGAAGTTTTAGAATCCGACTTATATGCATATGGGTGTTGTGTTGTGTTTGGTTTTGATGAGATCTGTGTGTTGGGAGTCTCTTCAACTTCATCTAATTTTACTTGATGAATCTTTCTAACTTGCAAAAGAATGATTGGTTTTTGATTGTGTAGATGGAAATGGAGCATGGGAAGCTGTTCATTGGTGGGATTTCATGGGATACCAATGAAGAACGTTTGAAGGATTATTTTCAAACTTTTGGTGAAGTTATTGAAGCTGTAATAATGAAGGATCGAACCACAGGTCGTGCCCGTGGGTTTGGTTTCATTGTTTTCTCGGACCCTGCTGTTGCTGAAAGAGTTGTCAAAGAAAAGCACATGATAGATGGTAGAACTGTAAGTTCTTAATCATGCTTTATGATTATAATCTCAGCTTCTGAAGTTTGTTTTCGATAAGTTGAACAGAATGTTAATCTACCAAAACCATTGCATCGCCTATGTTCTCAATCATTATGTGTCTGTGTTGATGCCCAAATGTTCATTTGTAAAATCATGTAGCTCAAAGCATTTTTCTCTTATGTATTATAATTCAATGTTTATGCAACCTACTTGTTCTTTCTATTACATGGTTATTTAGAAGTCAAAAAGATCGAAGAATCACTCTCCCACAACAGTTTTTTATTGTAACTGATTATCTGTTCCTGATTATTAAAATGCACATCCAAACTGATTGCACATTGGTTTGTGTTTCGATCCATAGGTAGAAGCAAAGAAGGCTGTTCCAAGGGATGATCAACAAATCCTTAACAGGAGCAATGGCAGCATTCAGGGATCGCCAGGTCCCACTCGCACAAAAAAGATTTTTGTTGGAGGGCTGGCATCCTCGGTTACTGAAAGCGATTTCAAGAACTATTTTGACCAATTTGGGATAATCACTGATGTGGTTGTGATGTATGATCACAACACTCAAAGGCCTAGAGGTTTTGGATTCATCACTTATGATTCAGAGGATTCCGTTGACAAGGCATTGCTTAGAACTTTCCATGAACTCAATGGGAAGATGGTGGAAGTCAAACGTGCAGTTCCAAAAGAGTCATCTCCTGGTCCTAACCGGAATCAGATAAGTGGACTTAACTTCGGTTTAACTAGAGCTAATAGTTTTCTTAATACTTACAGTCAGGGGTATAATCCAAGTTATGGAGCAAGAGTTGATGGTAGATTCAGTCCAATTGCTGTTGGCCGGACTGGTTATCCGCCATTTAGTCCGTCTAGCTATAATGTGGGTCTAAATTCTGATCCACTTTTAGGCATGAACTATGGTGGGAACATGAATGGAAATGGAAACGGAACCTTTAGCTCTAATCTTGGATACGGGCGTGCAATCAGCCCTATGTATAGTGTAACTTCAAACAGGTATGGCGATCCAACTGGATATGGTTTGGGAGGAGGTGGTGGTAGTGGTGGTGGTGGAAATGCTTCAGTCTTGAACTCAATTAATCAAAATATGTGGGGGAATGGGAACCAGCATTTTAGTACAAACTCCCCAAATTTGGGTAACCTATTGGCTTCTGGAAATGGATCTGGTGGGATTGAGGCGATTTGGGGTACTTCAAATACTGGGGAAGGTGGCGGCAGTGGTGGTAATAATACTGGTTTTATTGGAAGTAGTCTCAACTATGGAAACGAAGAGACTACTATTGGGTATAGGAGGAACAATGGTAATAGCTTCTCACAAGCCTACTCATATGGTGCACTTGATGATGGTGAAATCGGTGGTAGTAACTCCTTTGGCACTGGTGGCGGTGGTGGCGGTGGTTCGTTTTATGCGGACTCCAATTGGCGATCATCATCTCCTGAGCTGGAAGTACCTGGTTTATTTGGTTATAGTCTTGGAAGTGGGGCCTCGGATGGTATACCGAGAAACTCAGTTGGTTATGTTGGTTATAGTGTCACAAATAGATCAAACAGAGGTACGCCTTTTGTTTTTTTTATTTTTATGTTAGATATTGCACGGATATGTGGACACTCGTATGCATATTATTCGTACCTCTTGATTAGAAAGGATAGTCATAAATGATTTGAGACCTATGTTGCAAGAATACAAACATGTGCTACATGGTAAAATGAAAGTTCAATGCTATATGTGTATGAATATAAACAAATCTAAAGCTAGACCAATAAAAGAACGAATTCATGCGGTCTAGCTTGGAATTCGTGGGATTCTATGGTGTAGAGAAGCTTGAAATCCTTCAAGAAGTGGGAGTAAATTGAAATCCACTGTTTGTGGGATTTCAAATCCTCCTCCTAACTCTTGAAGGATTTCATAAATCTCATGAAATCCAAATCTTGTGAAATCCAGCAAACCAATTATCACAAACAAACACAATACATAAATCAGGTGTCATCCCACTTTTAGGGTCGTTTGGCTAGCAGAGTTGAATTTGAAGAAATTGAATTTTAATTTAGCTATTGGTGTGTTTGGTGGGGAGGGATAGAAGATGGTTTTTAGTGTTGGCTAATGGTTTAGGTTGTGAATAGTTGGAATCTGAACTCTTTGTCTTTCTAATTCAAAGTATCAAACAAGCTAATTTGAATCCAATTCCATCTAATTCTATTCCGCGAGCCAAACTCACCCTAGTTTTTCACTTGGGGTGTCTGTATTAGCTTCACTATCAAGAAAACAACAATCACCATGGTTACACAATTCTAAATTTTTGAGGAAAAAGAATCAAATTTCCACAAATTCGCTACAACATAACCGGACTTGAATCTTTTTCGAATTTTTTATCTGTTTCTAATTTTTTTTATTATTCTTTGATATCTGATTTCAGGAATTGCTGCCTAGGAAGAATGCTTCTATCTGTCGAGATACTAAAAGTTATGAAGATGAACAAAGATTGGAGGATTGTGAATTCATTTAATATACCCAGTGAGCAAGGTACATCAGTTTTTAGAACACCGTACATTTGGTAGAGCTAATCGAAGCACCTGTTTTTATAGAACAAATTACACGATTTGGTTGATCATCGTTCTGAGTTTTTCAAAATAGGCCTTTCTGAAACTGTGAGTTCATGTAAGATGTGAAACTTGGATTGCAGATATACTTAAGTGTCATTCTGATACATCTCTGGTGACATCAAGATATAAGGAAAAAGAAGAAAAATCAAAACTTTTTTCCATTTTTAATTGATTTTTTGTTGGTTTTTTTTTTCGAACTTTGGTCTGTCATCCAAGAAAAGTTGCAGTTTTTGTAAGGTATGTGGTCTCATCTTTCATACCCATCTTGGGGTTTTGTTGTTGATTAGATTGTATGAAATGTTTGGTGTGAAACACTCTTGTTGGATGCTAAATTGGGATCCCTTTTAGTCTTTTACAATGAAAGGTACTCTATTCAATATATTTGTCTGTTTTTTTCAAGACTTTGATTGTTTCCTGCTTTTTATTTGGGAATTTCTCTTACTTGTTTCGGTTTCGATTATGATTCTCTTTTCGTTTTTGTTCATCTCTCGTAGCTTGCATCTTAATACCTAAGCATTGTATTTGTCCGTTCATTGCAAATTTGATCAATGTGTATATCTATATGTCAAATCTGGATTGAACATGATTTTTCTTTATTTTTACAAAGGAAAAAAAAAAAACCATAATTAAATGAAAATTGATAAAACTTGGACCGGGACCATTTGATAATGGTTCTGGTTTTGGTTCGTTAGTTTTACAATTCAGTCCCAAGTTTTGCGTACCAATGTATCAGAATGAAAGTAAGGTGTTGTTAGAATTAACTGTTTGAAGTCCTTTTCATGTTTGCAGTTAGAACAAAATGTTCTTTCACGTAAAAATATAAGTGCTTTAGAAGAGCTTATTGCAAAAAAACAAACAAAGCTTTAGTCATCTTTTTGAATGTTTTAACTTGTAGGATGACCATCCAAATTCAGTTAGTTAAGCTTATAATATAAGTGTGACAAATTTTAAAGGTTAAGAATAAAAAAATACAAGTTATTCTATAATGTAAACTTTTTATAGTAAGTTTTATTAAAAGTATAAATGAGATCCTCTTTTTTTTTTTTTTTTTTTTATATGTCATATTTACAAGTACACTAGGCCACTTTCTGTTTTAACGTTATATGGTAAAGTGTTGTGATCTAAAACATAAAAAATGAAGGAAGGAAGGAAGGAATATATAGTTGGTTTTTGTTGACCCTTATCCAAGAGAAGCATGTTCAATCATTTTCCAACTATTTTGGTGGTCCATATCTATGAAAATAGCTATCAAAACTCCATAATTTTTTCATTTTCCAAATGGACACCCAATTTCTGCATTTTTACATCTTTCATTAATACTTCTATATTCTGGTTAAATTATAAGGTTTATTATGAAAAAATCACACGTGTTTGCAGGTTATTTCCTCCATATAAATTTTACCAATAAAATCTTTAAGTTATTTATTTTTTCCTAGTTTTTGAATTTTTTTTCCAATAAAATCTTCAAGTTTGAATACATTTCTAGGGAAAAAAAGAAAAAGTTGGACTTTTTTGAACAAAGAAAATGTTGATTATGGTAAAAATCAAAAGTTTTTCGAAAACTAAAAAATAAAGTTAAGGACTATTTTAAGGAAAAATAACATGGAAGGATGCAAACGTAGAAAAAATAAAAAAATTGTTTGTTTTTTTCATAGTAAATACGTATATAATATATTCGACATAAAATGAAATCTAATATTTCTATACTCTAACCCCGTTAACTTAGTCCAGTATTTATTTATTATTAAAAGAATTAATAATCCATTTATTTATTAATTGCTCCATTATTAACCAAACAAATAAAAAATTACGAACAAACATAAGTATAAACAAATAATAATTGTAAAAAAGTTACAAATAATCTATCTATACTATTAAAAGAATAACTAAAAATAACATGACATGCTCTCATTTAATTTGACACATGTCGCTCTCTCCTTTTGTCACGTCATTTACTGATTTTATTTTTGAATTTTTAAACAAATCAACTATATGTAAATCTAATATGGATTAATTTGATAACTAACTAACTAACTAAAATTAAGCAAACTTTATTATTCATATAATTATTATATTATACGTATATATAAATATCAATTTCTAAAATTAACTCATGTAATACTTGATTAATAACCTAGTTGTTATTATAGTTTTGCCCATGTCATAAGCACATCACTCTCATCAAAGCATTCCAAAATTGTAATTATGCATATATTCAAACTTAAAATACATATTAATTTAAAATTAAAAGGTATAATGTGTAAACTTGTAACCACCAATAAACATAAGTTTATAGATAATTAGTGTTATGTGTAAAATTTTAATTAAAAGCTTAAAGTTCGATAAAAACAAAAGATGGTTTTACAATTTATTATTTTTGTCATGAAACATGGTTTTTTTTATCGAAACGTAGATAAAAATATATCGGTAACAATGATATATTTATATTTAATCAAAACTCTATACATTAAAAATTATAAGAGAAATATAAATTGGATAAAATTTAAAATATATATCAATTTAAAGTTACATGGTACAATATGTAAACTTGTAGCCATTAATAAATATTTGTTTAAAGATAATGGGTGTTATGTGAAAATTTTTAATTATAAAGATAAAAACAAAATATGGTTTTACCTCTCTTCGAAAGAGATATATTTAAAAATAGGGGTAAAGCTATACAATAGTAATCTACTTTTAAAAATTTATCAATATGGTACGTCTACTTTTTTAAATATCGATATGGTACCTGTACTTCAATTTTTCATACCGATATGACCACATTTGTAATAGACCCCTGTTTTTCATACCATTAGAACCCTGTTTTTGTATGTAAAAACCGGGCTCTATTATGTAGAATGACCATATCGATACAGAAAATTAAAGTACACGTACCATATAGACAATTAAAAAAGTAGACGTACCATATCGATACATTTTCAAAAGTAGGTTGCTATTGTATGGCTTTACCCCTTAAAAATATACGAACCTTTTGTAACGAAACATAGTTTTTTTTATCTAAATGTTCATAAAATAAATTTGACATGATGAATAGTATTTTTTAAATATACTCCTTTCTAAGAACGGTAAGACCATTATTTTTTGCTTGGTGAGTTGTTGGTTAGGAATTTACATTTCCTTTGACTTCTAACTAATATTTAGTTTAAATAATAATTAATTTTCAATTATAACGTTAAAAGAGTCAGGTTCAAAAAAGTACATCTCGAAATCAAGTGCACCCGGAGGTACCAACCTTAAAAAACTTTTTTTAAATTTTTTTCTCATAATCATGTTTAAATTAATGTTATACACATGATATATGAATTTCACATACATTCACACTTTCTGTGTCCTTAAAAATTATGTGAATGCTCAATGCATATTTATGTGGATGGTCATCCATGTGAATGGTCATTTCACACAATGTGAATGGTGTGAATGACCATTCACATGATCCTTTTTTACCATTCACAAGATTTATGATGTTGCTTCTTTTGAAAAAAAGTCTTATAATGTTGTCTTATACGTTTCTATTAAAAAAAAAACGTATGTGAATGATCATTCACCTTAGGGTACGCTGGGTACGCTGGAATCTCATAGGTACGCTGATGAACCTGATTCAACGTTAAAATTACATAAAAATTTGATAAATATATCATTGTAACAAGTATTTTACATATTTTTTGACAAAAAAAATGATCACAACATTACATTGTTTGCATTACGATAATTCTTTTGAAAAATATATCTCGTACACTGCATGAATATTACACTAGTTATTATTATTTATCAAATGCATTAAGGGATGAAGATTGAGGAGTCGATCACCTATGAGACAAAAACAAAGAAAAAAAAGTTAAGGTTGGTTTTTTTGTCCTTCCTTTTTCTAATTTAAAATAGGTTTCAATTTTCAAAGAATGAAGCTTGCTAGAGTAAGCAAAATTTATAATCTCTTTCATACAACATTAAGCACTAATTAACAAATATTCTTGAAACTCTGTTAATCTATGATTTACTACACATTTTTCAAGTGCAAAACTTATTGAAATTAAATTGATGTTTTAAATGCTTCAACTTTTTTATTCATAATTACGTTTGGATGACTTTTATTCCAGGAGTTTATTAAAACTTTAAGTTCTTAAACCATAAGTTAGTTAGAAGTATCTTGAGCTTTTTAAAAATAAAATTACAAAATTGATCCTAAAAAAATTATGATTCTAATTTAGTATATTTATTAATTTATATGTCAATTTATATTTCTAACTCAAGCTTCAATTATTCTAGACATCTATTAACAAAAAAATCTATTACCAAAAGCTTTAGCTATCTTATGCTCCACCTTCATCTAGTTTTCATCTATTTATTTACATGTCATTTATTGAGACACTATCATCATACTAAGTTGTAATGTAGTTAAATATATATTATGACTTTATATTCATTAATTTAGTTACCAATTACACTATTTTTTATTTATATATAATATTTTACATTCAGTATTGTTAATGAATATATATTATATATAATATAGTATATACACACATATATACACTCACTCATGACTCACCCAGTACTTGTATATTGTTATATCAACAATTAAAAAAAAAATGCAAAGGAAATATTGCATTACTGAAAGAAACCCTTGATGTTTTGGGCATATTTATTATTTTTTATTAGGTTTATTATGAAAAAACAAACATGTTTTCATGTTTTTTTCTTTTTGGTTTAGTGAAATTTGGACATTAGAACCCAGTTTTTCAGATTTTAAAAACCCGATTCACAAATTATAACTGGGGTCTAATGTCTAAATTTCATTAAACCAAAACGAAAAAAAATAACTTGAGGTTTTTTATGAATAAAAATAACATGAAGGGACGAAAACGTGAAAACATGTTGGTTATTTTTTAATAATAAACCCTTTTTATTATTGTGGTATTGTAAATAGTATATAGACTAAATTACATAAATAGTCCCTGTGGTTTATATGAAATTACGATTTTAGTTTATGAGAGACTAAATTACAATAAACCACAGGACCATTTATGTAATTTAGTCTAGTATATATTTTTGCATGCTTTGGAACTAATGTATAGTTGGATGTCTTAACAATCAAACCAGTGGGCGGGCAATGGGATATTTAATAATCTATTTATATGGTGGCATGAATAGGACCCACCATTTTATCAAAACAATAACAATAATAAATACCATTTTTCTTTTGACTTTCTATTTTTAAAATAAAACCAGCGTATGGCCATACCATTTATTTGCTTCTCAATTTTGATTTCCTCTGTGTTATTTTTAGGAATATTTGTGGAATAAACTTTTAAGTTAACTATTTTTGTGATTAAAATCTCAATCATTTTTCATTACACAAAAAATCTCAAACTGATTATAACTTATCAAATTAGTTTTTTCTAAATGACTTGCAACCTGATGAACCAATTGCAATCCACTGACCAACCATTTGTCTTTGACATACCTTCTTTCCAGCGAACTCACTTGCTGTGTTTTATGATTCAAATTCACATTTTTGCTGATTTACTTTGTTCAAATCTGTGTTTTTTTTTTTGTTGAATTTACTTGTTCGACGAAATTCGGTAGTCACTGATGATTTGTTGACGGTGTCCTATGACTTTCAACTGGTAATATCCCAATTCCGTGAGATTATGCCGGTTGGAGGTTTTTTGTGCAATGAAAAATGGTTAGGGATTTCAATCATAAAAATGATCCAAATTGAAGATTTTTTTCCACAAATATCACTATTTTTATGGTTCTATATTTTGTATGATTTGATTGGTTTAAATTTGTATGTTTTTTCAATATAGATCTTCATCGAATTTGGTTGATAGCCTCATATTTTTTAATTTTTTGATTGGTAACTGGTATCTATACCTGATTCTATGATTTGATTTGTACATTCTAGGGGTGTCAATTTGAGCTCATTCAATCAAACGAGTCACACGGGTTGACGACCAAAAGTCATAAATTTTACAAAAACTTGAATTTTTTTTCAAAGAACAAATTTTTTAATACACCGTTTATAAATTTTCATTTTTAAAAAAATTCATGCTCTATCTAGTTTTTCATAATATGTCCATTTAAATGTTCAGTCCAATGGGTCAAGATTGACACTCCAACTACATTCTTTCTTTCTTTCTATGATTGTACATTTTTTTCTTGCGCATCTCTGTTTTTCTTAGGGTATCTCCGGTTCTTCAATCTTTAAACAAATGTGGATAAAGGAAATCATTTTCCAAAAAATATTCCCACCTAAATTATTATTATCTCCAATCATATACTTCAAATTTTCAACTTTAATTTTTTCTTTAATCTAAATATTTTTGTGTTTACATAATAATTAAATCAGATTAATTTATTCTATGACGAAAACATGTTGGACTGTTGGTGCATTAAGCCAACCGTGTTTTTATCTTGTTATTAAAAACATACATGAAATTATATTGTTATTAAAACTTTAGCTTACTTAATTTGGTATTATTTTAGTTTTATAGTTATTTGAGAAAAAAATTTAATTTATTATAATACTTGTTACTTTTTTAATGAAGCTTCTATAATTAAAATTTTGTATAATTCTCTTGAATTTCACATATACATATATAATATAAGGCGCTCTATGATATTATTATATAAATATTAGTTTATTACTCAGATATTACATGGATTAGACTTTAAAAATACTTTATAAATTTATATCATACTTATAATAATAGTTTTAATTATTGTATTATACAATAATAATTATAAATATAAGTAATGCAGATATTTTAAAGTTAAATTTATTTTTTAAAAAACTCAAATAATTAAACTAAGATTTAAAATATAAACAATTTTTACTATCGATTTAGAAAAAATAATTGAAGCATGGAAGCTATTATAATGTTGGTTAGAGGTGTTCAAAAAAAAAATTCAAAACTGAAAAAAAAAACGTTTCGATTTTGAGGTTAATCGAACCACTTTTTTCAATAAATTTTGGTTTGGTTAACCAAAATGCAAAATAAAAAAAAATTCTGGTTTAGGTTCGGTTACGGTTCACGCTTTTTGTAACGGATGGTCGAAAAAAATGAAAAAGTTTATAAATTTTAGTTTTTAAGCATAACCATTAACATTTATCCCAACAATAATATAAAAGTTTTACTCACTAATTAATATATATCAGTTTCATAACCAAAAACAATTAGAACTATATGTTTACAGTGTAATTAGATAAAAACAAATAACAATTTCTTTTGTTTTTACTATATTTTAAAAACAATATTCAATCTTTTGATGATATTTTATTAATACATTAACTTTTTTATCATAACTTTCTTATTTTGAACTGTTAGAAAATATTTAAATATTAATTGTTGGACTTTTTAACTCAAATTTAATATATTAATAAGAAAACGGTTAACTGGTTAACCGAATAACCGAACCGAAAAAAATTGATTACTGGTTTTTTGGGTTTAGGTTCAAGTTCATAAGATCAACAAAAACCGGCATGTCTGGCTAACCATCCAAAAATCATTTTTCGGTTCAGTTAAATCAACCATGAACATGCCTAAAGTTGGTTGTTAGGATTTCAATGGATTCTACAATATCTTTCTAAGTTTGTGACAAAAAAAATTAACTTAAAATTTTAACCACTAATATAGTAATGTTAATCGACAAATGTGGGAAGTAAAAGACGTAATTTTACATTACCAGAAGATGACAAATGATAGATATAGGGTATATTTGGCAAAACTAGTTGTAGCTTTGTGTTTTTAATAGAGGTAGAGCTTTTAGTAGCTGAAGTTTTTGAGAGCTGAAGTTATTAAAAGAGCTAGAGCTTTTAATTTTATAAATGTGTTTGGTAAAACTAGCTGTAGCTGTAGTTTATAGTATTAAATTACTTAAAAGGGCGTTAATATTAACTAAATGTGGTAGTTTATGATTAATAGAAGTGTAAAAAAATAAATATGTTTGACTAAAAGCTCCGAAGCTTTTTAAAAGCTACTTCTACTAGCTTTTTAAAAAAGAGCTTATTTTTTAGAAAATGAAAGTTCTATGTATCCTTCCAAACAAAGCTTTTATTTTTTAGTAGAGCTTATTCAAAATAAAAGCTTCTAAAAGCTCTTAGAAGCTCTATACCAAACATAGCCATAGTTACTTAATTAGTCATTTATTAGTTATTATAATTATAGCTATTGATTAAAAAATGATGATAATATAAAAATTAAAATGTAAAATTATATTTTTGAAGTAATGAATAGTGATCTTGTATTTGAAGGAAAGGATTTGTTTCTTCAAAAATAATATTCATCTATAAAGGAAAGAAGGATGCCATTGGAGAGAATTTCCCTCCTCCAAACTCTATTTTTGAAGTTTTGGAGGAAAATGTTGGAGATGATCTTATTTTCCATATCCTATTATTTTTCTCTTAAAGCCGTAATTACTAATCTATTAAATGATGTATTTGATACGGTGAAATTAAAAGGATTAAAAATAGAAAGATTTATATTGTTTTTTTAATCACGAGAGTAAGAATACACTAACAAAAATATAAATTTTATTCATTTTTCAATTTATAGTGTTTTTTCAATTTTCTACTAAATTCTGGAAAATCGAGTAAGCATTATAAATTGGCAAAAGAAATAGAATTCATATTTTTGTTAAGTATTCTTATTTTCATAATTAAAAAATAATATAAATCATTCTATTTTAATTTTAATTTTTTTCATTTCATGTAAGGTCATGGGGAGTGGGCTCGACAAAGGGCTTCGGCAAGTGGTTGCCATTCGACAAACACCATCCCTACCTCATGGCAAAAATACAAATCGGTATTTACTTGTTGAAGACAGAGAAAGAATGTGTGTTAAATGTTGAAGCTTGACAAAGCTTTGTCAATCGACAAATAGCATACACCGCTCCTCATCCTTATAAAGCTTGACGACGTTTGACAAAATTGGTACCATTCTCTTTAACCTAACAATCGTGTCCTAAAGGAATGCATACGATCCCCAATTAGACAAGTCCTATCATATCTTGTGTGAAAGGTATCAAAATTGTTTTTTGTAAAAGTCACGAAATATCAAACTTCAATTATTAAAACTTTATGCTCATATGGGAAAGAATTGTATATATATCCACAGATATATGGATGTTTTGGATCACGAAAAGAAATTCGAATGAATTAAAAATTAAATTCTAACCATCAGTGCATTTCGTGGGATGGTTTCCAACGTTTAATGTCATTGGTTATGAAGTATCAAAATTTAAATTTTATTGTAATAATTAAGAATAATAAATTTATTTATTTATTTATTATATTTTGAGATTTGAGATATTTTTAGTTATTTGTCTGTCTTTATAAAGTGGAAACACGATCGATGGATCAATTCTATTTTGAGATAAATAATTAAGAAACATGAAATGTAGTCTACATATCGATCAATGAACGCGATCCATTATGATGTATCATGTATCACTAGTAGCCAATTACTAAACAATTGGCTTATTCTTGGTCATTACTAAGAGTGATCATACAAAACCGGAAAATCGAGCCGAACTGCTTAAACCGTTTAATCCGAAAGCGAAACATAACGGGTCGGTTAGGTTTTCATTTTTTGAAAACATGGATAACCGAACCGATTATAAATTTATAATTTTCTTCTAATACATCAAATATTAGGTTTTCAAATAATTTTTTTATTTTAATTGTTTTGTTAAATACATTTAGTATAACTTTTAATATTTATAAAAAAATAGTTTATTATGACTTTGTAGTTAAAATAATTCATGTTTAAGAAAGATATAATTCTATAATTTTATTTGCTTTTAAGCATGTAACGGGTAACCGTGGACCGAACCACGGGTAACTCTGCCTTCTAACGGGTAACCAAAGACCGGTTTCCAAAACCGAAAACACGGTTCATATTTTAACTACTAACCAAACCAAACCGTACACACCCCTAGTATTTACAGGGTTGGTTACTTGGTTAGTCCTAACTCCTAACCAGGTCTGGTCTTGGTTCATCCTAACCCAGTTGCGGTCTTATTTTAACGACGAAAAACATAAACTTGAATTTGTACAAACCATTCTTCATAATTCTAAATCCAATGGCCTATCCGAGCGACAAGAACATAATTGAACACAAAGCAGAATCCTCTCTAATCTTTTTTTTTTCCTCCTTTTAAAATCTTGATTGATGCCATTTACATTTTCTAATACAATCTCCACCTATTCCCAACAACCACAAAGTGGAATTTTTGTTCTATGAAGTAATCTAAGGGGTTGTTTGTTTACTCTTTAATGGAATCATTAAAAAGTTATTCAAAGGTAAAATGACCTCTTAATGATTTCATCAAGAGGTAAACAAACAATGCCTAAGATGAACAACAGCCTGCCTTTTTCGGCTGCTCCTCTTTTTTCTCTTCTTGGTTTGCGTCTTGGTTTGCTTCTAAAACAATAGTCTTTTTGCTACCGATGGAAGGATCTTTCTTCAGTTCTTGAGATTGCATTACCTTCTTGCTCAACACGTTGTAAATCTCTTTAACGATCGTCTGAAAAGCAGCATTTACATTCGAGGAATCGAGAGCTGAAGTTTCCATAAAGAATAGACTTTGTGTTTCTGCTAACGACTTCCCATCTTCTGATGAAACTTCTCTCGCGTCTTTAAGATCCTTTTTGTTGCCCACAAGTATTGTAATTACATTCATATCACAGTGAGCTGTTCAACAAAGCCATCAGAATTTCGAGCAAATAAGTAAATTTCAACTTTGACTTCAACAAAGGGATTTTGCGATTTTGATTAACAGAAAATCTATTATATAATATGATATGGTGATACTCACTGTGAAGTTCGTTAAGCCATCTGCCAATGCTATCAAATGTTTGTCGCCTGGTGATGTCATAGACCACAAGGGCCCCAACGGCACCTCTATAATACGCAGATGTAACAGCTCTAAAGCGTTCTTGACCAGCCGTATCCCAGATTTGTGCCTTAACTTCTCTCCCGTTAACTTCCATCTTCTGAGTTTGAAATTCAACTCCTATGGTTGACTTTGAATTCGCAAAAAACTCGTTTCTTGCAAATCTAGCAAGCAAGTTTGACTTCCCGACACCTGAGTCACCAAGTAAGACGATCTTAAAGAGGTAATCATCACTTGAATCTTCTTGAGAATAAAACGCCATCTTCTACTATTTTACACAAGGCAAGATGCTACAGAACGATATTCAGGCTTGTGCAGGTCCATGAGTGGCATCAATCTTGACCTGAATCAGCACACCAGAACTAATTAGAAATCCATTAAAAAAAGACCAGCACACGGATAAGGCAAGAAAGTTATATAGTAAAAAAAAGAGGTTTAACTGTTATAAAACGAACCTCGCCTACACCTATGTAATTTGTTGAAAAGAAGCTCTTTATGTCGTTGCTAAGTTCCTGCCTACCTTCGCTCTTATTCACTGCAGGTCTCTAATCTCAAACCTGAAATGTACGCATAAAAACCTGTTATAAAATGCATGGAGTTTGATCAAAAAACCATCCAGTCGTGTACATCAATGATAATTAATTAAATCTCATGGCAACAGTTTCATTAGGAGATATACCATCCAAAATAAGACTCTAAAAATTCATAGCAAAAGTAAAATCCTACTAAAAACTTCAAAAACATTACATTAAGCTTATGTTATTATATTGAAGTCACAGAATATTTGCAAACTAATAATCTGAAAACCAACTATAAACTCATTCAAGTGAAACCTCAGAAACCTTACTTTCAGTTTAAAAAAAAAAAACATAACATGGAGAAGTGCAAAACTTTCGGTGATGCATGTAATTCATCAATGGCATGAAAATGTTTTAGGATTATCTGAACTGGATACCCTAGAGATACTGAGTTCACGTATCATTATTATTAATTGCCTGGGGATTTACCAAGCTGAGCACGCAAACCGAACCATTTAAAATGTTTGCTTCCAAAAGCACTTTATACCACAAATGTTAAGAGATATGGTTATGGACGTAACAAGATCATCATCGGATTCTATTTAACTAAGAACTTAGATCACATATTCTGACAGTTACACACATCATCTTTAACATATTTTCTGATGAAAACAAGGGTAATCATTGAGGATGGCAACTCCATTATCTTGATGTAGAGAATATGATCCTCACTATAAGGGTGTGTTTGGCTCACAGAATAGAATTTGATGGAATCGGAATTAAATTACCTTGTTTGGAACTTTGAATTACAAAGATAGAAGGTATGTTTGGCACAGCTACTTGTAGCTTCGAGCTGAAGTTTTTAGTAGCTATAGCTTTTGGGAGCTGTAGCTTTTTGAAAGAACTAGAGCTTTTAGTTTTTATAAATGTGTTCGGTAAAAGTAGTTGTAGCTGTAACTTTTAGTATTAAAATACATAAAAGGATGTTGATATCAATTAAAAATTGTAGTTCATGATTATTAGAGGGTAAAAAAGTAATTTTGTTCGGCTAAAAGCTCAAACTCCTTTTGTAAACTACTTCAAGTAGCTTCTCGTAAAAGAGCTTTTGAGAGCTTTCATTTTTAGATCAAAAGTTCAAGCTCCTATTAACCAAACGAAGCTTTTGGATTTGAGCTTTCAGAAACAAAAAGCTAAAGCTCCTAAAAGCTTTCAAAAGCTCCTGCCAATCACACCCACAGAGTTAAATATTGAAACTATTCTATCTAATCTTTGTTTATTGAAATTTGACATTCCTACTAATTTATACATGAATTTAGATTCCAACTATTCACAACATAACTCTTAGCCAAACACTAAAAAATTATCTGGTATCCCTCCCACCTAACACACTAATGACTAGATTAAATCTCAATTCCTTCAAATTCCTTTCTACAATCCAAACGACACCTTAGTCGTTTCGTGATCTTCCACCTACGTCATTAAGTATGCTTTGCATCAATCTCAAAAGAAGGGGATTACACAAAACTCCTAGAAAATAAGAAGGTGCTTGGATGTGCATTTTGGAACTGATTATATGAACTGAATAATTAGATCTGACAATCAGCTGCTTAAAGTTAGGAGCCTGTCCCTAGATGATCAAAAAATCATAATCATAATCACTTTTACCCCAATAGTTAATAGACTGATTAATCCAAGTTTGCAACTACTATATAAAGTTCTAAACACCATTTAAATGTTCCTTCTACTATCAAAACATCTTAAGCCAAACCCATTAAGTTAAGTTACCATTACAAACCATGCCAAGCAGTTTCAACAACATCCAATATAAGGGTATTCAAGTTCCATATGTTTGCTCAACATAATAATAAAATATATCTGTAATAAACCCACAAAATAAAATATGATGGCTAAATTGGTAATCTAAAATTAGTTTGACCCACCAACAAAGTGAATATGCTCAGATAAAAAGAGTACATTACACACAAAAAGATTAAAAGCAAATACTTGTTTTCTCTATAAGCCTATAAATTAATGGCATTTGGATTAAATACATATATATTAATCGCCATAAAAATGTAGCTTTTTCTCTCAAAATTTACAGGAAAATCAAGAGACTTAGAGCACGAAATTCAATAACATACCCTCGACTTGTTTTAGCGCTTGAAACAGACCCCTTTTCTCCTCCTCTCTCTCTTTAGCAATGGAGATCAAATTAACCACTCAAAATCGTGAAAGAATAATGCAGAAGGAACGAGGAAACATAAAATGCAATCATTCAACAATGTCGTGACGATAGAACGGTTAATTAATTAATTGGTAAGAGGGGAGAGAAAGAGATTAGGGTTTGAGGAGGAGAGAAATAGAGGAAAGGAGAGTGACGAACCAGATTCAGGGTAAAAGGAGACATCAGACATGCCTGCAATTGGGCTGTGAAATGGGCTGCTTTGGTTATAAAATTAAACCGGTATCTGTTTTTCTCTCAAAACGACTATGTTTTTCATTAAATAAAATATTTAAATTAAATATGAAATGATTTATGTGAATAAATTGATACATGAGTATTGATTCGGTTCGATTTGGATTTTCTTGTAAAATCGCATCGTAAAATTCAAACCAGATCGGATGTAAGGTGATGTAGTTTTTATAATTTTTATTTTTACATGTTCCGTACACATATACCGGCTTTTAACTCATTCTTTTATTTGATAATCAAAATTAAATTCATTATTTTTGTTTTATTTTTTGAAATTTACAAATTATATTACATTAGCTTAATTATATAGTTTACTTGATTTAAAGTAGACTTTGAGTTAAAAAAACTGAAGTTTAAGGTTTTCACTTTAATTTTAAAAAGCTTTAGGAAAAAAAGGGTAGAAAATCCAAAAAAAAAAAAAAAAAAAAAAAAAAACAATCCTTAAAAAAGCGCATAAGCTTGATTTTAGGTTTTAAGTTTGAACATTTGGTTTTGGTTTAATACAAAACCACACCTAATTACACCTTGCACAACCCACTAGTTGGGTTTAGGGGTGTTATCGGGACCAAACCCGGAGTGAACCCGGTTAGGATCGAACCCGAATTTGGCTAAAATCTAAACCCGAGTACCGGACCATTAGTTTACAATCGGTCCTATTCGGGACCGGTACCGGTTCGGTCCGGGTATTTGGTGCATAAAAACTCAAAAACTAACTCCACTTTGAAGGTTAAGGGTGTTATCGGACCGGACCGGACCGAACCCGGTTATGACCGAACCCGAATTTGGCTAAAATCTAAACCCGAGGACCGGACCATTACTTTACAATCGGTCCTATTCGGGACCGGGACCGGTTCGGTCCGGGTATTTGGTCCACGTATAACACCCCTAGTTGGGTTTAGCTCATCTGGTATGAAGGGTGATATGTAAGTGAGAGGTCACGGGTTCGACTCTCGCCTCTGGCAAGTTTGAATTTAGGTGGTAAAAGTAAGTTCTGAAGTCCTCATTTAGGACAAATAGATAGTTTAAGAGTAGAAGTAAGGTTTGTTTGCCGTTTAAAAAAACAACCCTACATGTGTTTGGTAAAGTAACTAGAGCTAATCTGAAATGTATACATGACATAAAATGACTCATAAAAAATAAATCAATTTAAAGACATACTAATTCAAGTTTTTTTTTATAATTTTATTTTGAGTTAATTGTCAAAAAGAGTAACAAACTTTATAAAATTAGGGCGCAATTTGCCAATTTCTGGCTTAATGTTTACTAGGTTGTTACCCATGTATTACATGGGTTAATTTTAGAAATTGATATATATATATATATATATATATATATATATATATATATATATATATATATATATATATATATATAGCAGGGGGTTCAATGGAAAACCACAATGCACCTGAAAACTTGTGAAAACCGCACTGCACCATCACAAATGCATCAAATTCCCCGCGTGATGCATCAAAATCTCGCGTGATACATCAAATTTCCCGCGTGATGCATCACCTTATTTACGATCATGTCACCGCGTTTTTCATGAAATGCACCAAATCGGACGGTATGCGTATGTTTCCATAGTTTTCACGTGCATAGTGGTTTTCCATTGAACCCACCCCTATATATATAATAATAATAATAATAATAATTATTATTATATGAATAATAAAGTTTGCTTAATTTTAGTTAGTTAGTTATTATATTAATCCATATTAGATTTACATAGATTTGATTTGTTTTAAAATTTAAAATAAAATCAGTAAATGACGTGGCAAAAGGAGAGAGCGACATGTGTCAAATTAAATGAGAGCATGTCATGTGTCATTTAGTTACTCTTTTAATAGTATAGATAGATTTGAATTTTGAAATATAAGCAATTTCAGTTGATTTTTTTTAGTGTGATGAATAATTTGGCATGAAAACTTTTAAGCTCAACCTGTTGGATTTGGCAATTTATTTACTATTCGATGATATGTTCAAGGGAATTTTATGTTTTTATTTCACATTGATGATTGATGTTTTTCAGTCCTCTTCAATAAATCGAAACTGATCCTGCTTTTCTAACCAAAAAAATATTTTTTTTTTCAACATTTGGAATTGATATTTATCGTAGAAAATTTCAAGTTTTTTTTACTGAACCAGTTTCAATTGATCCAATTTACTGTTTTTCTATCTTCAGTCCTAATTTGAGCATTGATTATGTTTTTGTTATGACTATAATAAACCCTTCAGAGTCAACTTGTTGACCAGGTCCATGCAAATGCACCACGAGCCATGCAATGGTTTCCAAGCATGGCCCTTAGGTGTAGAGGTGGGCAAAACCGGGTTTGACCGGGTTTCGGTTCGGGTTTGACCACCGGACCGGGTTGAGTCAAAAGTCAAAAACCGGGTTGGGAGAGAAACCGGTTCGGGTTGAACCCGATTTGGGAGGTGGGAAAACCCAACCCAATCCTAACCGGTTGGGTCCGGGTTGAAACCGGTTCGGGTTGAAAAACCCGGTCAAACCGGGTTGAACCGGGTTCTATATATATATTTTTTTTTAAATTTCATCAAACACTTTTTTTTAACTAAAAAACTTATTCCAACATTTTATTTTACTAAAAACTTATTCAAACATATTAAAAAAATTATTCAAACATTTTATTTTACTAAAAATCTATCCAAACATATTTAAAAATTTATTCAAACATAACTAAAAACTTCAAATATATTAAATAAACTAAATTTACTAAAAACATCAAAGTTACATTTTTTATATTAACTACTAAAAATCTCGTAATCAATATATAATTTCTATTGAAACGTAAACATACTAAAAAAACATCAAATTTTATTAATTAAAAACATCAAAAATAAAGTTGAAACATAAACATAAACTTAAGTCATATATTCCCAACTTCGTCATTGGTTTCTTCTTCGGAGGTAGCCTCGCGCGAAGCTTCGTCGAGAGCAATTTCTTCATCGGAAAGTGAGATTGCGTTGCCTTCTTGAACCTCGATTTCATGTATTTGTTCTTCATACTCTAGTTCACCTTCGAGTCTTGATGTGTGTTGTATACGTTCGGCCGCGTCTAAGTAATCCTTCAAGCAAATACACATCTCTAATGATGCCGGTGTGAGTTTTGTTCTTCGTACAGATAATACCCTGCCACTAACAGAAAAAGCAGATTCCGAAGCTACCGTAGAAGCTTGGACGGTTAGTAAATCTCGGGCCATAGCGCTTAGAACGGGAAATTGAGATTCCCTTCCTTGCCACCAAGCCAATATATCAAATTGTGAGAATTGTTGGGGTCCCATAGTAGCCAAAAAATCGGTTCCCGTATATCTCCCAAATTCGCTACTTGATTGTCCGTCACCCTCACCCCTAGATCGTTTATTGTTTTCTTGTCTTAAACTATTATATAAGTTCAACATCGGATCCGAACTATTATAAGTAAAATATGATGATGAATCCGAAGTTGAAGAAACATTTGTTGAACCATATTTATTAAAATAAACTCCAAATAACTCTTTAAAACATTTGTTAAAATTTGTTTTTGTATTATGCGAAAATAATACATTATCGTCATTCAAATCCAAATCCAAAGAAATTTTATCGATAAGTAGTTCCACCCCACTAATATTCAAACATGGGTTTAATGCGGCGGCACAAGTAATTATAGGTGGCATTTCTTTAAAATACTTTCTAAGTTTTTCTTTCATTGGCGCAATAATACTTGGAAATACTCCACCCATAAATTCGTATGTGCCTAATGTTGAACACATTAAAAAGATTTGATTAAGTATCAAATGACTCGTAGGATAATAAACACCCGATAATAAAGTTGTTGCATTTTTAAAAATTTCGAGCATATCGGTCATTTGTTTAATTGTATTCCAATTACTAGCCAAAAATGGTGTAACTAGTCCCTTAGCGGCAAGACTATCATGAAACATTTGTAATGTTTCCTTTTGACGTAAACCACACAAAAACATATGATGAGTCGAATTCCATCTTGTGGGAACATCCCAATTAGGGCCCAAGAAAACGGAATCCGTATCCTTACACAACCAAATTTGGGTTGTCGCTAGTCCGTCTTGCACAACCAAATTTATTATATGTGCAACACATCGACTATGATAAAAAATACCTTCCAAAGGGGGTTTAAATTTTAGTATTAGTTTTTTTACGGCGCTAGTATTATTACTCGCGTTATCAAATGATATTGAAAATTTTTTTTCTTGTAGATTAAAAAAATTTATTGCGTCACGTAAAATTAAAAATAAATTTTGACCCGTGTGAGGATACTCGAAGCTTTCAAAAACAATCGTACGTTTCATCATTTGCCATCTTACGGGATCAACCCAATGTGCGGTAACACAAATGTATGAACCGGGCAAACCATGAGGAGCCGACCAAACATCGGTTGTTAAGTTTACGCTTGTATTTAAATTTTGAAATCCTTTTTGTAGTTCTATTTTAGCTTTTTTCCATAATTTCAAACAATCGCGTTTAAGAGTAGCACGGCTTACTTGATTGTATCGCGGTTGAAGAGTGTTTTGGATCACTTTAGTCAATCGCGGGTTGTCAAAGTGATTGAACGGCAAACCTTCTTGAATCACGAAGCATGCAAATTCGTGACGACACTTCTCCGCCGAGTAGGTAAAAATACCTCCATCCCGTGACATCGATGCTTGACCCTCTTCCGGAATTGTTTTGAGTCCTTGACAATATTTTTCGGTATGCCACTTCAACGTCGTGTTGGATTCGGGTTTCAACAAATGACCGCAATGTTTACATTGCGCCTTCACCGACTCATCCGACATCTTCACCATATTGTAATTACACCAAACTTTTGGATTTCGGGATGTTTGTAATACTTCAATAATCGTTGGTGTAGAACCAACACCGGTGGAAGTGGTAGAACTTTGAGTTGCCATTTTTTCGAGCGTTTTTGCGAATTTTCGGTAATAATAATGTGTTTTGAGAGAGTTTGAGAGAATGTGAGCAATGTAAGTAAACCAAATCAACTAGACATATTTATAGGGAGATTGAAGGGTAAAAAAGTAAAAAAAAAAAGCAAAAAAACGGCTATATTTGAAAAAAAACGGCTAGTTTTCAAAAAAAAAAACGGCTATATTCCAAACCGGGTTCAAACCGGTTTCCCCCAACCCGGTTTTCAACCCGACCCGGTTCAACCCGACCCTAACCGGTTTCAACGGATATAATGTGTAACCGGGTACAACCCGCCGGGTTTTGCAAAACCCTAACCGGTTTTGGTCAAACCCGGGTTTGACCGGGTTCGGGTTTTTTTACTGAACCAGTTTCAATTGATCCAATTTACTGTTTTTCTATCTTCAGTCCTAATTTGAGCATTGATTATGTTTTTGTTATGACTATAATAAACCCTTCAGAGTCAACTTGTTGACCAGGTCCATGCAAATGCACCACGAGCCATGCAATGGTTTCCAAGCATGGCCCTTAGGTGGTCTTACATTAGTAACTTTGTAAGAATAGAATAGAAGCTGAAGGCTCCTAAAACTAAGGGACCGTTTGGTTCGCGGATTTCCTGGGATTTGCATTTAAAATTCTGTGTTTGGTTCGCATATTTCAGTAAGGATTTAAAATCCTAGGATTTCTTAAATCTCTTCCTTATTTGTTATTTAAAAATTCAGCCTCCCCCCTAAGATTTTAAATCTCAGTTACCTTGCATTTTTCAGATTAACAATTTTTTCTTAAAATATAATATAGATTCTTTGACAAAATACTGAGAAATACAAATGCTGCATAATGCAAATTCTTTGAAAAAAGGCAAATCCCAGAGAAAAAAATTTGCGAACCAAACGCCCCCTAAAAGTTTTCTTTCATTGCAAGTCGTGTTCTTACTTCTTTTAAAAATTTCTTCTCAACATACAATTTTTTTTGAACGGTTAGTGGTTAGCTATTTGCACCAGTGTTAGACACCTTTAGGATGAGGACACCTCCACCTAAGGAGAAACGCCTTTGGCAAGACTCAAACTCGAGATCTCAACTAAGGGGAAACCCTCCCGCCTTTGGTGTAGCTACTTGATCTTCTCAACTTACAATTAGAAACCGCAAAAATGGATGGGGGAGTGGTGAAACCAAATAAAACCGAGTTTTTGAAGTGACAAGGCATATGTGGTTGCAGGTAAGTTACAAACTTAGATCCTTGCCAAATTTATAGTGTTCATTAATTGTTGTGTTCAACATTCATGGTTAACGATCATTCCTCACGAGAAAACCATGTTGCCATAACTTTTCTTTTCACTATTTGATTTTGAAGGAAGCCATCGATCGTTAGCTGGAGCTATCATTGGCGCAGCGATTGCTTGATGGATGAATGATAGATTTGGGAGGAAAAACTCGATACTATGTGCCGATTATTTGTTCGCCATTGGTGCAATAGTCATGGCACTAGCTCTAAGACCATGAATAATAATTGTTGGCAGACTTTTTGCAGGGTTCTCGACTTTGTGAATCAGTTGTTCATACATATTTTTATTTAAAATGAACTCTTATTTAATCTTAATCAAGAAAGATCGATGATTGTTCTGTGTTACATTTAAACCATTCATCCGAAATATTACTGTAAATCGTAACTATTTTACATTTATTTACAACGGAAAGTTGAACATGCAAGTTCGTTTGATAAACAATGATCGAGTGCTAGTTGTTTGCATCTTTCTCGAAAACAAACTTATGTATGCATGTGAAGTTGTTTTCATTATTGGTGGTACCGAATCATGGGCAAGGTTTGTCATAGTACAGAAAGTTACAGTTTACCATTCAAAGATTGTGTTATTAGTATGTTTCAAGTAAATTGTAAATGTAGGTCAATTGTCATTTTCGTTCAAGTGATTTACCCAACTATAATCTTGATCATTACTTTATTAAATATTGGTAATTGTTTTATAACTTCAAAATTAAATCAAAATTAATAAGAAAAATAAATATAAATAATTAAATCAGCTTATTGGATACTTTGATTTAAGGTGACAATTTTGACCCAACAGAGCGAATGGTTAAATTGGCCCGTAGTAAAAAACTAAGCTAAAACATAATTTTTTTTCAAAAATGAAAATTTATAAAACGGCATATTAAATTAGTTGTTCTTTGAAAAAAATTTCAATATTATGTAAAAAATTTATTACTTTTGGTCGTCAACCCGTTTGCTTGAATGGGCCAAAATTGACACCCCTAATGTGATTGTGATTATTATGCTTGTTTATCAGGTTGACAATTGTATGAGATTTGAATACTTAAAAAATAAAAAAGAAAGAGTTGGTTATAAACAATTGTGTTTGTTTTTGGAACACAAGCAAACATACACTTATTAATTTCTAGTCATATATCAAATAGAACCTTCCTTACCAAACTAAGTACCTAACACATTAATTTCCCCTACCACCGATTCATCATTGAATTGAAACTACACAACTTTTATATATATATTATCAAATTAAATCAAGCTTTTTTCTTAGTGGGTGTGTTTGGATTTGAATCTTGATCTTGTAGAAATGGGTGATTTTAAGATGGGGTTTGGCTCGAAAGGGGTATTTTTGTCATTTACTATCATGTCAACTTTGTTTTCTTTATCTTCTTCATCATCATCATCTCAAACTTGTTCTAAATATACATTTGCAAGCAACAATGTATTCAGTGCATGCAATGACCTCCCATTTTTGAACTCTTTTCTCCATTACACATATAACCCATCTTCAAAAACGCTTCGGATCGCCTATCGACACACAAACATAGATTCTTCGAAATGGGTCTCATGGGCAATCAATCCAACTTCTCAAGGCATGGTTGGCTCGCAAGCACTTGTCGCGTTCCACCAATCCGATGGGAAGATGAGAGCGTACACTGCGCCAATCACAAGTTACACCACACAGTTGGAAGAAGGGGACCTGAGTTTCCCGGTTTCTGGTTTATCGGCTACCTATTCGAAGAAAGAGATCATAATATTTGCTACTTTGCATCTACAAAATGCGAGCAGGAACCTGAATCAAGTCTGGCAAGATGGTCGACTTTCGAGAAATGTCCCTATGGCTCATGCTACATCGGGCGATAATGTTAAATCTATGGCTACACTAAATGTTCTAATTTCTGGACAATCTGGGAGTGTATCTGCAGCAGGAACCACCTCACAAACCAAGAAACGAAACGTATGTCAAAAAATTTTTCAAGTTTATAGCGACAATAATGAGATGGTGATTTCCAGCCAACGAGTTATAAACGGGCTGGACGGGCCAAAACGGCCTATAGTATAAAACTAAGTTATATATAACATGCTTACAAAGTCATTAAAAATAATATGTTAACAGGTTTTTAAAATATATATTCAAATCTAAATACATACATACATATAAACTGTTTATTGAATGGGCCGAAATAGTCACTTTTATAATTAATAAAATTGATTTGGGAGTGATGCAGATTCATGGTGTCCTAAATGCAATCAGTTGGGGGATAATGATGCCTATAGGTGTTATTATGGCAAGATACATAAAGGTGTTCCAATCAACTAATCCAGCTTGGTTTTACCTTCATGTTACTTGTCAAACCTCTGCATACATCATCGGAGTTGCCGGTTGGGCCACCGGAATCCAGCTAGGCAGTCAGTCGCCAGGCATCCAGTTCACGTCCCACAGAGTCATCGGAATCATCCTTTTCTGCGTGGCCACCCTCCAGGTATGTTTAAGTAACAACATACACATGAAATTCATCGATACTAATTAACAACTTAATTTATATTTATCGGTATTAGTAATGTATTTTATTTTTACTAAACTAATAAATATTGTCATTACTAGTAAAAAAATGAAATTATGTTGCTATAGAAATAACAAAATATTGTTCTTACCAACTAAAAATAAAAAAGATGTTACTAACATTGGTAACTTTTATGTGAAATTTTTTGTCCAAAAACAGAACAAACAACCCAAAGTCGGCCCAAACATGCCAATTTTATGAAAAGCCAAATTAGAGGTTATTTGTTTACTTCTTGATGTAATCATTAAGAAATCATTTAAAGATAAAATAATTTTTTAATGATTCCATTAAAAGGTAAACAAACAATGTCTTAGTGTATTATGTTTTATTACACGGTTTTTAATCAGTATATCCGAAATTGATATATAATTAAACAAGTTTGAGCAGTTTGTATTGGTCTTTTTGGTCCATTTATATGTTTTTGGGTCAAATTGTCAAGTAACAAAATGAAAACATGTTGCTAACTATATGAATGTTTTTAATTTAACAATTAGTCATAATAAATTTGATAAAGATTGTTGAGTGGATGGTACATATATATGTGACATAGGTGATTGCTTTGCTTGTGAGGCCAAAAAAGGATCACAAATACAGAATTTACTGGAACATCTACCACCATTCGCTTGGCTATAGCATCATAGTCCTGGGAATCATCAACGTATTCAAAGGCTTCGATATTTTAAACCCCGATCACAAATGGAAGAGAGGTTATGCCGCAATCCTCCTCCTCTTCGCCATTGTTGCAGCCGTTATGGAAGCTTACACATGGTTTCTAGTTTTAAGAAGGAACAAGGCTGCAAAGGTAGAGAAGAAGATGAGTATCAATGGTGTCGGAAATTAATTCAATATGCATATACATTACATACACACATATATAAATAGATATGGATTATGGAGACACTTAGATTGATGGTTTTGATCTTCATTCGTAAACTAAATGGTTGTTTGTTTACTTCTTAATGGAATCATTAAGAAACCACTTAAAGGTAAAATGACTTCTTAATGGTTTTCTATTAAAAGGTAAACAAACAGGGCCTAAGTGTTGGTTTTTTCTTAATTAAGCTTAATTAGTGATGATTACATTTAGCATTCTTATGTATATTCTCTGCATTCATGGTATTATGGCATTGATTGCATTTATGAATAATGTTATATCATGCATGGTTAGCATTCTTATGAATTTTGTGCATTTTTTTAAGTTATAATGTAATATTAAATTTGATGTAATTTGGGTAGTGTCCTATACTCCTGTGGATGGAACTTCTACGGGCAACTAGGAAGAAGACTTGTGTTGTGTTGAGTTTTTTTAGGAAAATGTAGAATTCGTTACGGGTATTATTTTTTCCCGTATTGAATCCATTATAGAATTTTCCTAGTTAAGCAATTAATTATATTGGATTTTAGTAAATTATTTTAACATTTTGATCTTTCTAATGGAAAAACATCTTAAGGACAAAAATGATAAAATACTGAAAATATAATGGTTTTCTTCTCAACACAAAATTTAAACTAAAATGTGAATTTTTTTAACCTAAACAAGTGAACAGATTATCGATAACAATTTGCATAGTTTGAATAACAAGAAATAACGTAAGGACTAAAATGATAAATAAAATAATAATAACATTGGAAAACCGATAAAACTATAAAAAAAATTATAGTTTTTTTTCATTCCAAAATGTTATGGTTAAACAATTCAATATTTATTTGTTATTTAAACACCTTTGTATTTAATATGTATTTTGTTTTTTTTTTATATACTTATGTTTATAATAATCATTGTATGTTCTATAAATTTATATATAGCAATACTATCTCATAAAAAGGGATTTTAAATAACAATTACTTTACAAAAAAAAGGGAATTTCATATTTTATTCTAAATGGAGCTGAAATTTTATTTATCTTAAATGGGGTTTTGTATTCATGGATATATGGAATGCATGCATATATTCTAAATATGGGTCGAATTTTTATTTATCATAGAATGCATATTCTAAACATGGGGTTGAATCTTTATTTATCTAAAAGTAGTCTTATGTGATCATGGAATGCAAACATTTTTGTATAATTTTAATTAGTTTTATAAAATTTTATTTCTTTTGCGTAACTATATAAAGTGTAGTACAAATCTAAATATATCGTATTGATGCACTAATTTTATTTGGATTTCAATACAAATTTTATATAACTATATAAATAGTATCCAAGTTTCAAATATGGCTTATTTTTATTTTAGAAATTATTTTTGTTTACTGTGTTTCTTTTATGATTTTTAATATACGATATAAATTCAATTATGTTTTTGTGATCAATTTATTTCCATTTGGATTCTGATATAAACTTTATCTCAATGTTAATATTATATAAAAAGGAAAATTTCGTAAAAAAAAATCATCAAACTATAAGTTTTTTTCGATTAAGTCCCTCAATCAATTTTTTTGTCTGATAAGTCCCTTAACTAAATAAAAATCACGAATTTGGTGTTTTTTTCAAGAAAAGTTATCGGTGACCTGTTAAGCGGGTTGCAATTGCTGACGTGTATTTTATAAATCTATGATTTTTTCGATTAAGTCCCCATTTTTTGTCTTATAAATCTCTTAACTAAATTATTTTCTCTTATAAATCCCTCAACTAATTTTTTTGCCACATAAATCCATTATCTTGACAAAACTCATGTTATTTGTTGTTTTATCAATTTAAGTGATTGTTCAATTGACACTCACGTAACACATATGTGGATGCAAAAACTATAAAACAAAATGATAAATCAAAACGATCATTTTTATTGTTTAAAGTTTAGTCGGGATGAACTAGTTAAATATATTTATAAATTGTGGTCTAGACAAACAGAGGATCGAAATAATCATCATTTATGTTATTATATTAAACCAACTTATGTTATCCGGAATAACGAACTTTTAAAAAAAAATTATTATTTTCAAACAACCATCGTCGTTAGGAAAAAATATTGTTTTCAAACCAACTTATTTTGGTCTAGACAAACACGACATGCTTTGTCATCGAAATAAACATCGTCGTTTTTAAAAGTTTAAAAAAAATTTCGTTTTATTTTATCGAAAAGTTGAAAGGTTTAATTAGTTTGGGGACTTATAAGGAAAAAAATGAAATGGGGACTAAATCGGAAATTTTTTATACTTTGGTGGTTTTTGCAAAATAGGTTTAAGCATGTTAACCTGTTATAACAGGTTAACGGACCAATTTAAAAGGTTTAAACAGTTTGGGGACTTATCATAAATAAAAAATGAAATGGGGACTTAATCGAAAAAATTTTGTACTTTAATGGTTTTTTGCATAATTTTCCCTATATAAAATGATATATTTATGATTTTGAAGCTTAGATTTATGCATAATTTTTTTCTAAAATAACCATTAGTATATAAATTTCAATACAATCCAAGTATCTCGTTATAATTGATTTATTTCTATTTACATTTTTAATATAAATTTTATCACAATATAAATAATATCTGAAACAACAAAATTTTTAATTTCAAATCTTAGATTTATATGTTGTAATTTTTCATAGTTTTTAACATAGATATTGTAGTAATATTAGTGTATGAGCTAAAGAAATATATATTATCAAATAAATGCTTAACCCAATATTTATGATCAAATATATAATTTAGAAAATAAAATGTATTTAACATAAAATACATAATTACAAAATTTTAATACAAATCAATGTCATATATTTACATTCTAACACGCCATTGGCCTAGCCCATTACGTAAATGTAATTTGAAGTGTGTAAGAAAATATTGTAACAATAAGTGTTAAAATAGGAGTAAACAAAATCTTATTAAAATTAAAAGGTTAAATAAAAGAATAACGCTAAGATAATGGTGTGTTATGAAAAATTTTAATTTAAAATAAAAAATAAAGAAAAAATGTCATTGGCTTACTCCATGCATTTGAATAATAAAGTGTCGTTCATATAATTAAACATAACTCCAAACATAAGTATAATTAAAATCATAATTTTAAATATGTAAGAAAATATTGTAATAATAAATGTTAAAATAGGGGTAAACAAAATTTTATTAAAATAAAAGGGCTAAATAAAAGATAACGCTAAGTTAAGTGTGTGTTATGAAAAATTGAAATTAAAATAAAAAACAAACCCACGCCATTGGCCTAGCCCATTACGTAAATGTATATATATAATGTCAGGCCGGAACGAATGAAAAAATCGGCCCCTGGAGATAGATAGTATGTCTTCGGTTGCCAAAACCCTAGAAATAAACCCTCCTCCTAGAAATAAACCATCCCTCAATTTGATCTGCTGCTTGTTAAAAGTTAAAACACGGCCCCCTCTTTCGTCTTCTGCATTTCCAACGGGTACGGTGTTGACTTTGTTAGTTGGCCCAGAGCTGGTGCACCAGTTTGACTCTCATGGTTCCTTTCAATTTATCTCTATCCGTCTGCTATTTGCTTATACCAGACATTCTAGTTAGGAAAATTTGTTAAAAATACCATAAACATCAAACTTTGCTATATTTCTTAGCTAATGAAATGAATGATTCAAAATGGTTCTAACAAAAGGACCCAACAGTTTTGCATACGTATGATTGCAAAGTTTGATGTATTTTTGGTTTTCTAATCATCAAATGTTTCAAGTCAATTTTGGAGCAGGTATAATTTTTATATGTAATTATATGAATATTGATGGATGCATATTGATGACAATACAACTTTCCGAGTTGATTTATTTCGTTTCCGGGTTACTTTCCTTTGATATAAAATGAGTTTTGTTGATATGGCACACAATGGTATTGTAACACCCTGACCCCAAGTGGATCGGCGATATTATAATTAACTAATTCATCTAACCAAACGTAACTTATATTTTATTATTAAACTGTCAATCTTTAAACATAAATACCAATTGCTTTCAAATTACCAAATTAAAAATAAAATAAAACATTAACTAATGTTCACGATCTATAATACTAAAATAATAAAATAACTAACATATATCTAAGTTCTCAATTGACGGTCACTCTCTGCACACTTCCCATCGTCAATCCTGAGTACTTGCATTAAGAAAAACACAGCATTAGCCAAACGTCCAGTACGGAGATCGAATACAAGTGCAACGCATAGGTTTTCAAATACTAATGAATGTTTTGAAAATAGATTTCTTTAAAAGAAATGTTTTGAAAATGGTTTTTCTTTAAAAATAAATAACATCCTCCACACCAGATCAAACAAAGAATATAATGACTGAATCAACAAGGGCTGGGTTATTTTTACCGAGCGTCCTAACAAAAGTACAACAAACCATCTCATACAAAAGACTACACTGAGTGGCCAACTCAGTGTATCTGGCCGGAAGGAGTGTATGCATTACACCACAGTTCCACAAAACACATCATAGCCAAGGATCATCCATACGCCCCCTGAAACAATCAACGGCTCATTCCCGAGCTAATATAATCTCAATCATGAATCGTAATCTCAAATAAAAGGGAGACGCCGTAACCGATCACACTGTTACGGAAGTGTCATGCCATTGGTGTCGCAATGGCATGCCTGTGGTATCTCCACAGGTAGTTCACTCGGTAATCCTATATCCTATCTACTGTCTAGTGTTCAAGCATAACAAAAAAAGGTCCGCATAAACATCTCAAAGTTAATAATCATTTCAATACAAAATGCCACATTCACAATAAGCCATGAAAATAACCGATTTCAAAATATGTTTTTCGCAAATGTTTTACGAGCGTTTAAAAACGATATTCGCTTTTGAAAAAGAAACTGACACGAGAGACATCAAAATTCGAATGTCAATATTAGCATGTAAGTCACACATTGAACAACTCAAGAGTAACGCTGAAAGAGGTGCGGAGTCCGTAACTTAATAGCAGCTTAGCAAAATCACGACGACAACCTAAATCCGCCACGAATCGATCCGATCTATAAGAACGATATTAAATTAGGCATTCGATAGATACTAGCTAGGTTGGTCTCCTAGATGCCTAATCCCACTATTTTAATACATACTTTTACACTTAATAATTATTAACTTCGGTTTGCAATTATTGTTCGTTTAACTTAAAATGATTCATTAATCATTATTAATCAATTCGTCGTTCCAATAATTATTTATGTGATTTTCTATAGACTTTAACCAGTACAATTCTAATGTGTTTATTTTGATCTCAAGGAATATTTAAATTAACTTTACTAACAAGTGGACGTTAATATTTAACATATTATTAATCATATAATTAATCAATTTTAGGTTACGGTCTACTTAAATTCGATTAACAATTTTAGTGACTAATAATAACATATAAATGTTATTAATCACAACTATACATGCGAATAATTAAATAATCCATTAATAAAATGTTAACTTAAAGTTGGGTTCTAATCATATAATTATGATATTAAATGTTACTTAATTTATTCATATTTGTTTCAACTATATATTTTTGGTTTAATTAAAAAACCAATTATTAATTAAGAATAGATCAGAAAATAAAATTTTTTAATATCATTTAATTAGTTAGGTTACGGGTCGCGTCCATAACCCGGTACCCATTCCTTTTCTCTCCCCTTTTCTCGGCACCAACACACACTATGCACACACACGTTCTCAACTCTCTGCTCTCTGCCTCTCTTGCTCCTCCGGCGACCGCCGCCGTCGCTCACCGGCGACCACCAACAACCCTCGGTTCCTCTCTGTAAACTATCCCCATCATCCCTCGCTCACTCCGCCTCCTTCGTTCTCGCACACAACGGCAGCGGACAGCAACCCTAACGTCGCCGCCGCCGCCGCCGCTGCACAACACCACAACTCCATCGCCACCGCCGGCCTCACTGGTAACACACTCTCACTTGATACTCACATCTCTCAGCTCACGGCTCATCTCTCTCTCGGCGCTCACACACCGCGGCTGATCAGGCCCATCAGCGCCGCCGCCGTTAGTCGCGAAACCGCAACCCCCACCGACGCTCAAAACCCTAATATTAGGTTGTTTTCTTATCTTGTATTTATATTTGAATCTGATTTCGATTTCCCAAATAAAACCCTTTACAACACATAAGAAACAATACGTAATTTAGGTAGTGAGTATAGTATACCTTGCTTTGAAGGAATGTGAACGTTGCTTGCTTCTCTACCGGTTTTGTTGAACGGCACTTGAACGGCCGGCTAGAGTTTTGTCTTACTGATCTGATTAGGGTTTGGAATTAAGGTTATTGGTTTATAAATATTAGTTTAGGGTTTGGGCTCGTTTAGTTAAAGTTTACTAGTTATTAATTCAACCCATTTAGTTTAACTATATTAACTGATATTGTATAAATGTTCATCTAGGTCCCTCTATTTTATTTAATTAAACAACCTACTGCTTATTAACTTTTAATAAATGTAGTTAAGATATTATTATTATTATTGGTATTTTTTTATTAAAATTGTTATTTAAAACTTGGGTTATTACAGTTATGTTGTCGTTTATACTCACTTTTCTAGTTGATTATTTGTTCTTTACCAGTAAGCACGGTGTCAATTCTGTATTGTAATTTATTGATCAAAGTGCATTATGAGTAAATGTGGTCAAGGACGCAAGGCCGCCTGTGATTTCTCATCATCTATGACATTCCAACTATGATTCATAATAAGGGGCATTGATAACCTTTTGTTATTCTGTCAAACTTGCCTGATTAAAATTATATTGATAATTACATTTGTTAGGTTTCAGGCTGAATAAAAAGTAATTAGGATGGCTGAAGAACTTCAAATGCAAGAAGTTGGAAAAGGACCGTGGAAGAGAAAACTAGGACACAAGAAGGGTAAGGGGAAGAAGAAAATGAAAGTGTTCCAGGGCAGTGGACAGAAGGTTAAAATGGATGGAAAAATGAAAAAGCTTTTTCGAAAAAAGGCTAGAGATTATAATTCGGATGATAGTGATGCTGATGATATAGACGAAGAGGAGCCTGTCCCTCCAATGAAGCTCGAAAAGAAACAGTCACATAATGAAGATGTGGAGGGTGACGATATATCTTCGGATGAAGAAGCAGGCGGGGACGTTGATGTGGATAATGACGTTTCTGATGACGAAGGTGGGGAAATTCAACCTGGGGTTATGAAATTTTCTGAAGGATGCACATCTTTTAAAAAAGCCTTCAAGAAAATAATAAAGAAAAGTGGATCAGATGATGTGCTGGTAAGCCTCTTGATTTATGATACATCGATGTTCCAAGTGGTGAAATTCAATCTTTCTTGCCCGTAAGTATGTTAATAGCACCCTTAAGAATAACTGTATCTTGAAGGGTTTTTAATTTGATCGTTAATTTCTAATTAAAGCTAGCAACTATGCAACTGCCTTGCTTAATTTTCTAGCAGTGCTAGCTGACCATGTAGGTTTAAGATAGAGACAGAGACTCCTCAAGTATGCCTTTTGCGTTTTTTTTTTTAAAATGAATTTGTTATTGCTGTAGGGTCCTGTATTATCTGCTCACAAGAAGCTTGTAGTAGAAAAGCTTGCTGAAGAAGCTGCTGAGAGGAAAGTTAAGGGGGATGCAAAAAAGGAGAAAACTTTGGTAATTCATTTGTACTTGGGTATAATTTGTATTACCATGAATGTATAAAATATCTAACCATGCATGTTGAAAATCTTTTGGATATGAAGTTAGGAGAGAAAGGACATGTAAAGCCTGATGCCTTCTCAGTCACACATGAAAAATTGCTTTTGGGAGTTGCTACAAAAGGAGGTAATGATGTTTCTTTTGATGAATTAGTTGAATGCTATAAACTTTTTCATTATTGACCTGCAAGCTAACTTGTTGACAATTTTTTTCATGTGTTGGCGGGTCATTCAGTTGTCAAGTTGTTTAATGCAGTGAGTTACTGATTCATAAATGTGAGTTAAGTTTTATGTTTCCGTCCCTGCTATGACTCATTTTCTTGAATTTCAGGTTAACAAGGCTCAAAGTTCACAGAAAGGTTTAAATCCGTCAAGGTCTAAAGATGCTAAAGGTTTGCAACTAGATGCTTAGTTTCTGCTCTTTTAACTCATACTTTTTGAAATGAAGCATGAATTACTACATTTCATTTGCTTAGTATACATACCTTTATGCTCAATAAGTCCTAAAATGTTACCCACTTACCCCTATTTTAACAATTCAATAAATTGGGTGTCACTAATGCTTGTTTTGGTTATTGCTAGGGTTGATAAAAGTGTCGTAAGTATTGAAAGCAAACATGAATATATGGTTTTATCTCCGAACTTATGAACTTGAAACCCAAGTATACCCTAGTTTTATGAACTTGAAACCCAAATCCAACAAGAGCATGCATCAGATGGGCACCTCTAAACTTATGAACTTGAAACCCAAGTATACCCTAGTTTTATCTCCGAACCAGCATACACAAGTTGTATATTAAATATCAGTTGTTTCAGGCTTATAAGAGAAATGAAACTAGAATTTACAAAAATATGAGAACAAAGTTTAAACATATGTAAAGTCAAGTATAGAAGAGTCTGATCTTCAAAACTCAACATCAAATCTTGCTAAATCCTATGTGAAACCTAATCCCATTTATATTTACCAACTACTATTTCCATAACAAAATATATTTTTTTGAGGTTTTTGGTGCCTTGTTTGTGGTATATGTATCTTTACCATATGTTATTTTAAAATATTAAGCATGTCTTTTTATTGATTTAATCAAGAGAAGAAGCATAAAAGCATCAGTCTTTTCAACATATATGATGACATCTTCGTAAACCGTAAATGAAAGATATTGGTTTTCATGCTGTTTCAAATTAGCATGTGTTGGAATATCCAAGCTTTTTGATGATTACAAGTACAAAAATATAGGCTCGGGGTAGTCTTTGATTGCCTTAGATTGGAATCTTGGATTGAATTATGTAGAGTTGCTTGTTTTTACTGGTTAAGCTTGAGCCATGATATTTACTTTTATAAATCTTGGTTCATATGGGCTCTTATAGGCTCATAAGATGGAGGCATGGGTGGTCTATATAAGCTTGTATAAAATTGAATTGTGCAAATAAACTTACATAAAAGTATATCAACTAAATCAAACAGTTGGAAGTCCGCTAGAGGTTAAGACTAGGAGACGTGAATAATATACATGGTTTATTTATCACATACCTTATAATAGGCTTGCTGAGTGAGCTCTATGCAGTTGTCTGACTCATTTAGTTTTACTTGGTTTGAGGCTTTGAGCTCCAATGAGATGGTCAAATGAAATGAGCTGATTTTTTTTTTGTGCTTGCCAAACTTTTTGATAAACAAGTTCATGAGCTCTTACAAGCCGAATTGTGTAATCTGTGCTGATATACTTAACAAAGAAGTCAAATCTATTCCTTATGGTGGAGGTTAAAGACAAATTGCTTTTTATGTTTCTGTTATTTGGTCGTTGGATATAAGCTGCACATATGTGGTGAATCATTAAAGATATTAGTAAGTGAAATTTCTATATTATCGAATAAATTGTGACAAAATGTGTCCTAGTAGAAGCCTAGAAGGTCATTAGTAGCCCAAATGTTTTCTTGCTTTGGCTTTTGTCATTCCTTTGTCACACTATTTCATATGTGGCCATTTTTATAATTTGAGCATTGCCTTTGAAACAAACCATATTTATTATTTATGTGATTCTTTTAACCGTATATAGTCAACTTTCCTAGATGGTTAACATTGTTCTTTGATCTTATAGTGATTCAAAAGCGGAGAAAAGAAGCCTTCTTTTCAGAACTGGGCAAGGTACTGTCTTCTCTCTCTGTAAAGTTTCAGTTTGAATTGCTTACATCCAGTCATTCACCTTTGGTTTATCACTTTATCTACTATACAGGTTAGCACAAGTGGAACTGCAGGTGACGGAGAAGGTCCTGCTTGGGCTCCTTTACGTGATAACTATATGCTGACAACTTCGAAGTTGAAGGACTGGGACAAAGCAGCTGTAAGAACTTTCCCTTTCTTTTATTTTCTTTTTATCTTACTCTTTACTTCTCATGAATATAGGGAAAATGAAGGAATCTTGTACACCCATGTGTAAAACTGTAAATTATAATTTGTTGATAACAATAATAGCGGGATATTGCTGAGAGTCGGTGAACCAATTTTACTATCAATTTTTTTTTGCAAAATTTGCTAAAAAGAAACTAAGGGGCGTTTGGTACAGTGAGATGTAATGTAATGGAAATGCTTATATTTACAAGCTTTTTTACATTGATGGTGATGATTTTGATTCTCATTGAATGGAATAGAAACTTGACTTTGGTATAAATATCATTTATTTGCTTTTTCCAACAAATTAGAGAGAATCAAACTCATGGAAAGGGAATGAGATTTTCTTCTTTTTTCTTTGATTTCAATGTCAAAGCATTATGATAATGGGTTAACTTGCAAACACAAGCATTTTCATTCTATTCCATTCCACCGTACCAAACACCCCCTAAATGTAGATTACACTTGGTAAAAAGGAGAATGAGTGAATTTGTACGAGGGGTGAGGTCAATGTTTATGATTACTAAATGTGGAATGCTGGTGGTTGCGTATGTAGGATACATCTGAAGCAATAGATGATTTTGGAAGACCAGAAGATAGTTCATCTGATGATGAAGATGATGATTAGTTACATGAATGTCAATGTTTTACGAATATAATTCATGTAAGGTCAGCATGCTACACTGCCCTAATTGATTCAACAGATTCTGTTGTGTAGAATTTTGCTTCACTTACTACCTGTGCTTATAGTGAACTCAAACTCTCAAAGATCAATGATCTTGGGTTTGATGTAATTTGTAAGCATTATTATAGCAATTGTTTAGCTTTCAAGGTTTTGTCTACTTGGCTATTATCTATTATTTCACATGGCAACTGGCATGGTATTTAAGCGTATTTATTATTTTATATTATCAGTTATTAATTTATTTTATTTTATTTTTAGTTAACTCGTATAATTTCTTTACATACAATCAAGACTATGTACATTACAAATCATAACCAAAAATCTCTCCACCCATCGGCAGCAACTACAAAACTACAACTCTCCTCTACCGGCTGCCACTGCAATTGGTACCGTATGCCTAAGCAGCTTTGATAAAAGGTTGATTAAAAGTTAAAACCGATCACAACAGGCTTCTTGAATTACTCTACGGTTTCTATTTCGCTCATCTGCATCTTTCCAGAATCAAGAAACTGAGAGAAGGGTTGTTTTTCTGTTTGCCTGAGGGAAGAAACCTATCATTTTCACAACTTCTTCCCGCATTTTGTGAACTAATCTGCCATGTTTTCTTGCCCTTTTTTGGTCTATATCAGTTATTGCAGCACTATTGCTTGACTATTTCCCATGTTAACTTGTAAGGAAAGGTATTGGTTCGAAACTTCGAATCATCACCACTGTCCTGGATTCTGTTTATCTTCTTCCAATCTTTTAGTTGTCTTATGGTCACTCTTTGTAATTGTACCATTTTCAGATACAATTTTTATATCCTTTAGGCTTTTACGATTCCTACTCCATTCTCTTTTAGTTTTCTTCCATCTTTGCTTAGTTGATTGATAATTTTAGTACTTTTTTTTTTAATCTTTATCATTATTTTGGTTTGTTTATGCTCTGTTTTAGGTTAGATGATTATATGTTCTCTAGAATTTGTATGAATCTGATTGAATATCATGGATGACTAAGATTTTCATGTTCTTTAGAATCAGTATGATCTTTTAGGGGTTGATTAAGGTTTTCTTGTTCATCTTCGTCTGATTTTCTACGACCAAGGTTTGTGGGTGAGTGGTGATCGTTACCTATACAATTGGTTGCATGTCACCTTTTCACAAGTTCAATAATAAAAAGATAATGTAATGGTCAAAATGGTAAAAAATAACTACAGAGGGACCAAATTGATCAAATGATAGAAAACATGGTAGTTGTTTAGTTTGCCTATTATATATCTAGATTGTAAAAGTAAGATAGTAATTTAGGTTGTGTTTTATTGCAGTTTTCTATTTATAGATTTCAAGGATGGTTATGAATTTTTCTGTCTTTAGATGTATGCTGCCAGAAGAAATAAAATTCATTGTTCATCTTACTGTTCATCTTTGTAGTAATCACACACAAAAAGCATTCTTCAATGTCTGATTTCATCTTACTATTACTAATCACATAAGCCTTATCTTTCTATGTGATTCACCAAGATTTTGATTCATTACTATAAATGATAAAGTTTTATAATTCCATTTAGGATTAGGGTATCGGTGACTAATGAGACTTTATCCATAATTATGGATTTATGGGATTAGAAACACAGTGTTTGGTATTAGTGGAGGGCTGTGATTCTAGCTCATTCAAGCAAACGGGTCAAATAGACCAACGACTAAAAGATAAAATTCATACATGATATTAAAAGAAAATTATAAGATCACAATTTGTCTGGTACATTATTTTCTAGATTTTGTATTAATTTTTTAAAAAAAATGTGTTTTAGCTTAGTAGTTTATGATCGGGTCATTTTAACCCGTACAACCCGTTGGGTTAAAATTGTCACCTTGCGCAAATTATATATTTGGTTGGAAAACTAAAAAGGCAGCCATTGGACGAGCCTAACTTAAAAATGATGAGTTTGATGGGCTACTGTAAGTTGATACGATTGTATCTCTCCACATGCTTAGGCAAAGGGGTTTGTATACTCAACCTGTTGAGGTAGCGGCTATGCCATCTAGGCAAACGTCGGCGGGAACACTGCCCTCCCCCCCCTCTCCACCTGTGGCCTCGCTGAGAACACCTTGATTCGGTGTTACCCTCCTGCTCGGCTTCTTTCTCTCTACCTTCTCTCTTTCTCTCTCTAAATTTAAACGAGTAATGAGTATTTGGATATAAAGATTAAAAGACGGGTATTTTCAAAAAATTAGAATAAATGGTGAAAAGAGAAAAGTTGACGTTGCACTGAGGAGTCCAAAATGGTAGAATTGGAAGGAGTGGGTACACCCCTCGCCTTACAAGCTACAATGATGTTCTCACAACGAGTTTTGGAAAATATGTTATGTATAAAAGACATAATTTGCTTATATATTTTCATATGGATTATTTGATGACATATTTTGATTTGTTTAGTTATAAACTTAAAGATGATAAGTTGTTTGTTTACTTATTAATGGAATCATTAATTGACTCGTTCAAGGGCTCTTAATACCATGGTTGTAAATCCATGCTTAAATCTGCAAACCAAACGCAAGATTTGAAATTTAAATCACAAAAATCCAAAGATCCTGTAAACTAAACACATCAATGTTCCATTGACAAGTGACAAAAGTGTGTATGGATTGTCGTTGCTTACTTGCTTTATATAGCACGATATACATAAACAACAATGCAAATAGTTTATACTCCAAATATAAATTGTTAGTAATGTTGTTTATTTATGTTCACACAAGGGTTGTATATTTAATTGACATTGATTTTTGGTTTAATATGATTGTTGGTTAAAACAAGAATAGTACTTTTTAATTTTTGAAACAAACAACCATTATTTTAGGTTTATATTATTCAAATTTAAGAACGTTTAAAGGTAAATAATTGAAGGTAACGGTAAACATTTAAACGTAAACCTGACTTTACAGGAAGACGTTCAATTTCTACTTGATACATACCTCTAAGATTATATTTTAGTTTCTTAAGGATGTTTAACATTTGATTTGTAAGTAAATAACTAAACTAAATTGAAACCAAAATCTAAATCTGATTCAGTTTATAGCTTTTTGGTTCAAACAGAAAACATGTAATATGAAAAATCGAAATAAAATTTACCCAATTTAATTTATTTGATGTTTAACATATAATCTACATACTTTTACTCTCATTCATCTTCTCTTTCAATTTTGGGTCATATGTGCAGATGTTTTTTATAATCTAGTTGGATTGATGTTCAAGTTTTTGATTTTATTTATTTATTTATTTATTATGTTGTAGATTGTAGAAAAAATCATTAAGTTCAACACTATGAATATATGAAAATAGAACTTCTTGGATTCAATAAAAATTAAACCAAGTGGTGCCCTACTTGTTTTCTTCCAATCATCTCTTGCCACTTGGCTTTTTAAAAATTCATCAACCCAAAATGCTAAAAACAGAAAAGGAACACATTTCTTAACACTCCAAATTTTGACACACCCACTTTCTGTCTATTCCTCTGCTGCAACTTCAGGGGTGGCAACAATCTCAACAGCATTTTCATCTTCTTTGACAGCTTCTTTGGCTTTCTCTGTCACCGGAGCATCTTCCGACACCGCCTCGGTTGTTGCCGGAGCTTCTTCCTCGGTTGCCTTCACCTCTTCTTGAACCGTCTCGGTTTTTGTTTCTTCTTCTACCTCGATACTTTTAGTCTCCTCATCCACCACTTTAGTCTCGGTTTCAACCGCCTCTTCTACAGCAGGTTCTTCTTCCACAGGCGGAGGAGGAGCATCAGCGACAACGGTTTCTTCAGTCGGCTCCTCCACAGCTGCCGCTGCCGCTGCCACTGGCTCTGGTGGAGGTGGTGCAACAACTACTTTTTCTGGTGTTTCTGGGATGTTTTCCACCTTCTCCACCAAAGTGTTTGCAGTTGATTCAACCTGAAACATCCATTAGATTTAACAACAATATCATAACACATTACTTTCTATTCGGTTAAACGAAACCATTAAAACCAAGTAATTAAAAGATGGTTAGATTCGAATGAATCTTAATTGAAATAATCACCTCAACACTTGCCATTGAGATTCCTAAACTTGGAAGAAGTGAATATGAAGAAATTAAAGGGAGAAGAAAGAATGTGAAGTGAGTGAATTAAGAAGAATGTGAGACCTATTTATAGATGTCCAATTCATACTATTAAAGCAATAAACTTTTACTTTGTTGGTGTCATGGTGTGTGGTTTTCATGAATTTAAATTAATAATTAAGAACTTTAAATTATATATGTGTCCATATACAACGTTAAGAATTAATAATATTTTTTTTAAAGGCTAGTTAGTTGTTAGTATTACACCCAAAGTTAGATTAGAATCACCAATGTCAGGGATTGAACCCATGACCTCTCTTAGAGGCAAGTCTCCTCACCTTTGGTGGTGGCCACCAGGGCAAGCCTTGATGGTTGTTAAGAATTAATAATAATAGAAAAAGGAACATGTGACATGTCGTACATAAAAAGAGTGATGGTAAAATTGAGGTGTTTATAATCATGATATATATTTATAAGATAAGTTATTTAGATTCAACTTTCAGATTTGTCTCATTTAACAATTAAACTATTTTTTTGTCATGATTTAACCATTAAACTTTTGTTTAATGTTCTATTTTGGAAAAAAATGAATAAATCAAATGGCTAAATCAATACAAAATATGATTGTTTAGTGGTCAAATCGGGACAATTTTCAGTGGTTAAATCAGTAAAAAGATAAAAATCATAACATAATATTTAAAAATAATAATAAGAACACAATTTGTCTAGTACACTATTTTCAAGATTTTATATTAAATCTATTTAAAATGTGTTTTAGCTTAATATTAGTTTTATATCAGTTAGAGTAGAGTTGTCAATAACAATTAAGAAGAAATGAAAACAATCGTAATAAAAAGGAAAAAAAAGTAGTAGTTGCAACCGTGGTGGTATGACGACGGTAAATAGTAGCAGGGTGCTATTAGTTTGTAACATAGTAGAAAAGGAAATCGATTATTAAAAAAAAGAAAAAACCAGATCAATAAAACTCATGATGAACATTACCTTTACAAAGACTTGTTTGTGATTTTACTATATATTGTAACTAGTTTATAAACTCATGTATAACATGAGTATACATTTAAAAATTTAATTTCATTAATCTTGTAGGATAATTTTTAAGTATATTTTATCAAATTTATAATATCTATTTATATAATACAATATATATAAACATAAATATATAAAAAGAAAAGTTATCATTCAAATTCAAATTTAAGTTTTATATTAGATAAGATTTAGATTTGATTAGATATTATATAAATTATTTATTATAGATAGATTGGAAAAAACAAATTTTAGAAGCAAATTAATAAGAAATTGTTAGGTACACGTGACAATCACATGTTAAGCCAATTGGCGCTCTATCTAGATGCCATGTGACATCTAGTTACTCATATAATAGAATATATTATAGATAGATTACCCGCGTATTACGCGGATATTTTTAATATATATAAAATATAATAAATAAAAAGATAAATATATGAATATTATTTTTTAAACAAAAGTATACAAGGTGATATTATTATTTATTATGACCTATTAATTTTGTATATTTCTAAATATATATGAAGAGTAATAATTTTCTTATATATTTTTTTTAAACTTTTATTATATTATCTTATAATTAATAAGTTAGTAGATTATTAGATTTTGTTTGATTTTATTTGATTTGAATTTAAAAGTAGATTACATTAGATTTGGATAGATTTAATTAATAAGTTAGTAGAGTATTGGATTTTGTTTGATTTGATTTAAAAGTGTATTATATTATATTTGGATAGATTTGATTTAAATTTCTTTATTCTTTTTAAAATCTATAACTGCCACGTGTCGATTCATGGTGACGACACGTGACTTCACCAGAAATGAGTATAGTTACTCTTTTAATAGTATAGATAGATATAATGTGCTTTGTAACCAAGACAAAGTAATAATAAAAAAAGTAAATGGTCAATCACATATCCGATTTAAGGATTTGCATTACCGAATAGTAGGGGTGAACACGGTCCGGATCGGCCGGTTTGACGACTAAAATCTTGACCAAACCAATTACTTCGGTTAGAAAAATTCTTAAACCAAACCGGCCAATACTAAAGGCTCGGCTGGACCGGCCAAACCACAAATAATCGGTTTGGTTCGGTCGGTTTCACGGTTTAGAAACTTCAAGTTAACTTATAAATATTACAACAAATTAAAAAGAAAAGAAACAAATAAATTTGGTATTATTTAAACACAACATAAAAAGGAAAAATACGATCTTTGTAATTAGTAAAGAATTAAACTTAAATATGTAAATTGTTACAAATTAAATGGATGTTGCATTTCATTAACATTTGTTTTAACAATCATGAGCATATTAATAGAAAATGCATTTGTATTGTATCGTATTTGTTTATAAAGAATTACAGACATTTATTTCATATTTTAAAGATTGATGAAAAAACACAACTTATATATACATAATCTAACTTGACCGGTTCGGCCGAAATGGCCGGTTTGAAGTTGCAAACCATCGGCCGGCCAGTAAACTCGGTTTGAAATATTTTCCAACTGGTCGGCCGAAAACTACTATTCTAACCCGGCCAAACCGGCCGAAAAACTTTGGTTTGGCCGGTTTAGTCGGTTTCGGCCTAACCGTGTTCACCCCGGCGAATAGCAGAAGTCGAGAATCCACTGACAACAAAGTTCATGAAGAATTCTGTTTAGATTTTTTTTTTTATGGAGTATTTTTAATGGAGTTTTGTTATAAAAAAAGTTTAGATTCGGTGCATGTCCGAGTAGCAGAAGGGATTTTGTTGTGACTTGTTTGGCAGTCGTCAATGAGTCTCCGGCAAATATGTTCATCAAGAATACTGTTTATATTTCGTTTTTTTTTTTTTTTTTTTTTTTTTTTGCAAATTCAATGGATTATATATTAGTGCTGTATTTTTAATGAAAATTTGCTAAAGAATTGGACTTGGTGCATGTTAGAGTAGCAGAAGTGATTCTGTTGTGACTTATGCGGCTATCAACGGTGATTCTCCAACAGCGATGTTCGTAATAAATATTGTTTATATTTTCTTTTCTTTTGTTGCAAAATTATGGGTTATCGCCTTATCGGTGATGTATTTCTAATGAAGTTTTGTAAAAAAAAAAAAAAAAATAGATTCGGTGCAAGTTAGAGAAGTCTTAGAGTACATTAGTGCAGGTGAGAGATTAAAATCGGATAAAATTAGCAAAATAAGGATAAAATTAGGATTATTATGGTTGAAGAACGGAATTCGGGTAAAATATCAAACCACAGGAATGAAAAATGTCTTTTACTCTAAATTAAGTAAGAAAATGATATTTTATATTTTGTAAATGATAAAATAATTATAAAATAGTCATTTGGATATATATAAAGATAAAAACATATGCATAATATTTTTATGTAATAAGAAAATATGTGTGTGTGTGTGCGCGAAATATAAAGATTTTGAATAATATATATGTAATAAGAAAATTTTGTAAAAGTATATGCATAATATTTAAAATTTACAAGGATATATATATATAAAGATAAAACCATTTGTTTGTTCTTTCAAAAATTTTAAATCAATTCAATTCTATCATTTATGGAAAAAAAAAGTCTATGGGAAGAATTATTCTATCAATTATGTATAATACAAGGAATTTAGATGAAAGATAAGTGAAAACGAGAAATAGTAGATTTTCAAAATAAATCTAAGAGCCTATACCATGCCACATAGTAAACAATAAAGATAAAACGAAACTCATCAATGGCTATCAATATTCAGATTTGATGAGAAAGAATGATGGATGTAGGAGATTCCTACCTCTTATGAACAGTACCAAACGACAATTAAAACCCCTAAAACGACATTCTTCACTTCTGTAAGGTGGTGTTTGGAATGCATGAATTTAAAATGATAGATTTTAAAATGATAGGATTTTGAAATGTTTAGGGGTATGGATGGATTATGAAATGTGGAGAAGTAGGGAATATAAAATCCTAAATGAGCTAAATCCTTTCTTTTAATATTGTATCCAAACATGATAATGAAGGATTTCTAAATCCAAATCCTAAATTGGTTTTTTAAATCCTTCAAACCAAACGTCACCTAAATGTATATAAGGATAATAGAAGATAGGCCATTGTGCATTTGATATTTGGTTGGAACTTGAAAGGTATGATAAAAAAAAAAACTAAAAAGGCAGCCATTGAACATGCCTAACTTAAACATGGTGAGTATGGTGGGTTACTTGATACATACTTCTAAGATTATATGCTGATTTCTTAAAGATGTTTAATATTCAATTTAAAAGTAAATAACTAAACTAAATTGAAACCAAAATCTAAATCTGATTCGGTTTACAGCTTCTTGGTTCAAACAGAAAATACGTAATATGGAAAATCGAAACCGAATTACCAGTTTAATTTATTTGATGTTTATCATATAAGTTACATACTTTTACTCTCATTCATCTTCTCTTTCAATTTTGGGTCATATGTATCAATCTTCCATGATTGATGTTTAAGTTTTTGATTTTATTTATTTATTTATTTTGTTGTAAATTGTAGAAAAAACCATTAAGTTCAACACTATGAATATATGAAAATAAAACTTCTTGGATTCAATAAAAATTAAACCAAGTGGTGCCCTACTTGTTTTCTTCCAATCATGTCTTGCCACTTGGCTTTTTTAAAATTCACCATAATATAAAACCCAAAATGCTAAAAACAGAAAAGGAACATATTTCTTAACACTCCAAATTTTGACACACACACTTTCTGTCTATTCCTGTGCTGCAACTTCAGGGGTGGCAACAACCTCAGCTGCATTTTCATCTTCTTTAACAGCTTCTTTGGCCTCCTCTGTCATCGGAGCATCTTCCGGCACCGCCTCGGTTGTTGCCGGAGCTTCTTCCTCGGTTGCCTTCACCTCTTCTTGAACCGTCTCGGTTTTTGTTTCTTCTTCTACCTCGATACTTTTGGTCTCCTCATCCACCACTTTAGTCTCGGTTTCAACCGCCTCTTCTACAGCATGTTCTTCTTCCACAGGCGGAGGAGGAGCATCAGCAACAACGGTTTCTTCAGTCGGCTCCTCCACCACGGCCGCTGCCACTGGCTCTGGTGGAGATGGTGCAACAACTACTTCTTCTGGTGAATCTGGGATGTTTTCCACCTTCTCCACCAAAGTGTTTGCAGTTGATTCAACCTGAAACATCCATTAGATTTAACAACAATATCATAACACATTACTATGTATTCGGTTAAACGAAACCATTAAAACCAAGTAATTAAAAGATGGTTAGATTCGGATCGATTAAATCTTAATCGAAATAATTACCTCAACACTTGCCATTGAGATTCCTAAACTTGGAAGAACTGAATATGAAGAAAAGGGAGAAGAAAGAGTGTGAAGTGAGTGAATTAATAAGAATGTGAGACCTATTTATAGGTGTCCAATTCATACCGTTAAAGCAATAAACTTTTACTTTGTTGGTGTGTTGTGTTTGATGAAATAAAAGTAATAATTAAGAACCTTAAATTATATATGTGTCCATATACAACGTTATTTTTGTGAGAATTAATAAATATAAAAAAAAGGAATATATGACATAATCAAATCATGATTGTCACCCTCAGGGATAAAACATGTCGTGCATAAAATTGAGGTGTTTATAATCATGATAGTTATTTAATTGTATTATAAATTAATTATTAATATTAGTTCATATATTAAATATCATATAAAATTGAAAATCATAATTAAATTGCATTTTAAATTATTGGTTCATGTCTAATGTTAACATGATCAGGGTTTAATATGGAAAAAACCAACATATCTTTCACGTTTTTACGGTTTAGCCCCTTTGTGTTATTTTATACCAATAAAATCCTTAAATAATATATTTGTTTGTGATATTTGATATTTTTCTTTGTTTTTTCCTAAGAAAGTATTCAAGTTTGTGGAATTTTCGAAGAAAATTAATGAAAACTTGTTGGTTTTTGGTAGAAAAAGTCAGGGTTGATTATGAAAAAAAACAAAACTTTTTCAAAAACCGCATTGAAAACAATAACTTGAGGACTTTCTTAGGAAAAAATAATACAGATGGATTAAATCGCAAAAAAAAAAAACATGAAAATATATTGGTTTTTTCATATAAAACCCATCCGGTTTCTAATAAAACACGGATAATAGTGACCCTTGCAGTGAATTTGATTCATTTATATTATGTCTACGTAGCAATTCTTGTGAACTTGACGTTGATCCTTGTTTAGGCCCTCGTTATTCTTTTAAACAATATTGTAAATTAGTTTGCAAACGGAGACAAAGACTAGGGCTGCAAACAAGTCGAGTCTAGCTCGATTCGTTTTGGTTAGGCTTGATAGCTCGACAAACACAATATCTTGATTAGCTGGTTAACTAGAATTTTAATGTTACATAAATGATAAAACCATTGGTTTTTACATGTTATGAATATTTTTATGTTATAGACCAAATTGAATTTCTAAGATGATGTACATATGTTATGTGACAACATGATGGTGTACTTTATTATTTAATGATGGAATTTTTTTTTTTCTAAAAAACAATTGTTGTAAAGAGGTTTAATTAATGTTTTCAAAGGTTGTAAAGTATGAATCATTTAGAGAATAGGCAAATTCACATGATGTCTTATGGGCTTGATTTATAGTTTTATACTAATATCTTTATTTGAGTGGAATTCATGTTACATGAATAGGGACAATCATGTCTTCATGTACTTGCTTTTTTTCCCATTTTCTTGATTGTTTTCTTGTTTTTAATTTTTTTTTTTTTCAAGCATAAATATCATGCTAACAATCACTCAAGCACACTTCTTAAGCATTTGCATAGATTATATCCTTTTCACAATAAATTGATGACATATTTGGTAATAAACTAATCATAAACATAAATATACATCCTCTTAAACTTTAAAATATTTTCATACGGATTATTCAATGACAAATCTGATTTGTTTAGTTATAAACTTAGACATGACAATGTTAACTAGTAATAATAGGATTCTTGAAATACTGTGATTGTAAATGCATTCTTAAATTTGCAAACCAAATGCGAGATTTGAAATTTAAATCCCAAAGAATCTGCGAACTAAACACATCAGTATTCCATTTAGGTGCTGACAACTGACAAAAGTGTGTATGAATCGTCATTGCTTACTTGCTTTATATACGAGTTATACATAAACATCAATGCAAATAGTTTATACTCCAAATATAAATTGTTAGTAATGTTGTTTAATGTTTTATTTATGTTCACATAAGGGAAAAGGGTGTCATTTCTAAATGACATTGATCTTTGGTTCAATATGATTGTTGGTTAAAACAATAATTGTATTTTTTTAATTTTTGAAACTTAAAACATCCATTGTTTTTAGGTTTATACTATTCAAATTAAACAACGTTAAAATATGTATCTGCTTTAGGGATTTTATTTTTGGTCTTTGACCTGACTTTACAAGAAGACACTTAATTTCTACTCGATACATACCTCTAAGATTAAGGATGTTTAATATTTGATTTAAAAGTAAATAACTAAACTAAATTGAAACCAAAATCTAAATCTGATTTGGCTTATAGCTTTTGGTTCAAACAGAAAATATGTAATATGAAAAATCGAAACAGAAATTACCAGTTCAATTTATTTGATGTTTAACATATAATTTACGTACTTTTGCCCTCATTGATCTTCTCTTTCAGTTGTGGGTCATATGTATCAATCTTCCAGATGTTTTTTATAATCTAGTTGGATTGATGTTCAAGTTTTTGATTTTTTTATTTATTTTGTTGTAGATTGTAGAAAAACCATTAAGTTCAACATTATGAATATATGAAAATAGAACTTCTTGGATTCAATAAAAATTAAACCAAGTGGTGCCCTACTTGTTTTCTTCCAATCATGTCTTGCCACTTGGCTTTTTTAAAATTCACCATAATATAAAACCCAAAATGCTAAAAACAGAAAAGGAACATATTTCTTAACACTCCAAATTTTGACACACCCACTTTCTGTCTATTCCTCTGCTGCAACTTCAGGGGTGGCAACAACCTCAGCTGCATTTTCATCTTCTTTAACAGCTTCTTTGGCCTCCTCTGTCACCGGAGCATCTTCCGCCACCGCCTCGGTTGTTGCCGGAGCTTCTTCCTCGGTTGCCTTCACCTCTTCTTGAACCGTCTCGGTTTTTGTTTCTTCTTCTACCTCGATACTTTTAGTCTCCTCATCCACCACTTTAGTCTCGGTTTCAACAGCCTCTTCTACAGCATGTTCTTCTTCCACAGGCGGAGGAGGAGCATCAGCGACAACGGTTTCTTCAGTCGGCTCCTCCACCGCTGCTGCTGCCACCGGCTCTGGTGGAGGTGGTGCATCAACTACTTCTTCTGGTGTTTCTGGGATGTTTTCCACCTTCTCCACCAAAGTGTTTGCAGCTGATTCAACCTGATACATCCATTAGATTTAACAACAATATCATAACACATTACTTTCTATTCGGTTAAAGGAGACCATTAAAACCAAGTAATTAAAAGATGGTTAGATTCGGATCGATTAAATCTTAATCGAAATAATTACCTCAACACTTGCCATTGAGAATCCTAAACTTGGAAGAAGTGAATATGAAGAAATTAAAGGGAGAAGAAAGAATGTGAAGTGAGTGAATTAAGAAGAATGTGAGACCTATTTATAGATGTCCAATTCATACTATTAAAGCAATAAACTTTTGCTTTGTTGGTGTCATGGTGTGTGGTTTTCATGAATTTAAATTAATAATTAAGAACTTTAAATTATAAATGTGTCCATATACAACGTTATTTTTGTGAGAATTAATAAATATAAAAAAAAGGAATATATGACATAATCAAATCATGATTGTCACCCTCAGGGATAAAACATGTCGTGCATAAAATTGAGGTGTTTATAATCATGATAGTTATTTAATTGTATTATAAATTAATTATTAATATTAGTTCATATATTAAATATCATATAAAATTGAAAATCATAATTAAATTGCATTTTAAATTATTGGTTCATGTCTAATGTTAACATGATCAGGGTTTAATATGGAAAAAACCAACATATCTTTCACGTTTTTACGGTTTAGCCCCTTTGTGTTATTTTATACCAATAAAATCCTTAAATAATATATTTGTTTGTGATATTTGATATTTTTCTTTGTTTTTTCCTAAGAAAGTATTCAAGTTTGTGGAATTTTCGAAGAAAATTAATGAAAACTTGTTGGTTTTTGGTAGAAAAAGTCAGGGTTAATTATGAAAAAAAAACAAAACTTTTTCAAAAACCGCATTGAAAACAATAACTTGAGGACTTTCTTAGGAAAAAATAATACAGATGGATTAAATCGCAAAAAAACATGAAAACATATTGGTTTTTTCATATAAAACCCATCCGGTTTCTAATAAAACACGGATAATAGTGACCCTTGCAGTGAATTTGATTCATTTATATTATGTCTACGTAGCAATTCTTGTGAACTTGACGTTGATCCTTGTTTAGGCCCTCGTTATTCTTTTAAACAATATTGTAAATTAGTTTGCAAACGGAGACAAAGACTAGGGCTGCAAACAAGTCGAGTCTAGCTCGATTCGTTTTGGTTAGGCTTGATAGCTCGACAAACACAATATCTTGATTAGCTGGTTAACTAGAATTTTAATGTTACATAAATGATAAAACCATTGGTTTTTACATGTTATGAATATTTTTATGTTATAGACCAAATTGAATTTCTAAGATGATGTACATATGTTATGTGACAACATGATGGTGTACTTTATTATTTAATGATGGAATTTTTTTTTTCTAAAAAAAAAATTGTTGTAAAGAGGTTTAATTAATGTTTTCAAAGGTTGTAAAGTATGAATCATTTAGAGAATAGGCAAATTCACATGATGTCTTATGGGCTTGATTTATAGTTTTATACTAATATCTTTATTTGAGTGGAATTCATGTTACATGAATAGGGACAATCATGTCTTCATGTACTTGCTTTTTTTCCCATTTTCTTGATTGTTTTCTTGTTTTTAATTTTTTTTTTCAAGCATAAATATCATGCTAACAATCACTCAAGCACACTTCTTAAGCATTTGCATAGATTATATCCTTTTCACAATAAATTGATGACATATTTGGTAATAAACTAATCATAAACATAAATATACATCCTCTTAAACTTTAAAATATTTTCATACGGATTATTCAATGACAAATCTGATTTGTTTAGTTATAAACTTAGACATGACAATGTTAACTAGTAATAATAGGATTCTTGAAATACTGTGATTGTAAATGCATTCTTAAATTTGCAAACCAAATGCGAGATTTGAAATTTAAATCCCAAAGAATCTGCGAACTAAACACATCAGTATTCCATTTAGGTGCTGACAACTGACAAAAGTGTGTATGAATCGTCATTGCTTACTTGCTTTATATACGAGTTATACATAAACATCAATGCAAATAGTTTATACTCCAAATATAAATTGTTAGTAATGTTGTTTAATGTTTTATTTATGTTCACATAAGGGAAAAGGGTGTCATTTCTAAATGACATTGATTTTTGGTTCAATATGATTGTTGGTTAAAACAATAATTGTATTTTTTTTAATTTTTGAAACTTAAAACATCCATTGTTTTTAGGTTTATACTATTCAAATTAAACAACGTTAAAATATGTATATGCTTTAGGGATTTTATTTTTGGTCTTTGACCTGACTTTACAAGAAGACACTTAATTTCTACTCGATACATACCTCTAAGATTAAGGATGTTTAATATTTGATTTAAAAGTAAATAACTAAACTAAATTGAAACCAAAATCTAAATCTGATTTGGCTTATAGCTTTTGGTTCAAACAGAAAATATGTAATATGAAAAAATTAAACTTTTGCTTTGAGAATCCTAAACTTGGAAGAAGTGAATATGAAGAAATTAAAGGGAGAAGAAAGAATGTGAAGTGAGTGAATTAAGAAGAATGTGAGACCTATTTATAGATGTCCAATTCATACTATTAAAGCAATAAACTTTTGCTTTGTTGGTGTCATGGTGTGTGGTTTTCATGAATTTAAATTAATAATTAAGAACTTTAAATTATAAATGTGTCCATATACAACGTTATTTTTGTGAGAATTAATAAATAAAAAAAAAGGAATATATGACATAATCAAATCATGATTGTCACCCTCAGGGATAAAACATGTCGTACATAAAAACAGTGATGGTAAAATTGAGGTGCTTATAATCATGATAGTTATTTAATTGTATTATATATTATTAATATTAGTTCATATATTAAATATCATATAAAATTGAAAATTATAATTAAATTGCATTTTAAATTATTGGTTCATGTCTAATGTTAACATGATCCGGTTTGGGTTTAATATGAAAAAAATAACATATTTTTCACGTTTTTACGGTTTAATTATTATTTTTTATCAATAAAATCCATAAGTAATATATTTGTTTGTGACTTTGGAATTTTTCTTTGTTTTTTCAAAAAAGTTTCAAGTTTGTGGATGTTTCGGAAACAATAAGGAAAACGTGTTGGTTTTTTGTGGAAAAAGTAAGGTTGATTATGAAAAAAAAAAACAGAACTTTTCCGAAAACCGCATTAAAAACAATAACTTGATGACTTTCTTAGGAAAAAATAATACGGATGGATTTAATCGCAAAAAAACATAAAAACACATTGATTTTTTTTTCATATAAAACCCATCCAGTTTCTAATAAAACACAGATAATAGTGACCCTTGCAGTGAATTTGATTAATTTACATTATGTCTACGTAACGATTCTTGTGAACTTGATGCATATTGATCCTTGTTTAGGCCCTCGTTATTCGTTTTAAACAATATTGTAAATTAGTTTGCAAACGGAGACAAAGACTAGGGCTGCAAACAAGTCGAGTTTAGCTCGATTCGTTTTGGTTAGGCTCGATAGCTCGACAAACACAATCTCTTGATTAGCTAGTTAACTAGAATTTTAATGTTACATAAATGATAAAACCATTGGTTTTTACATGTTATGAATATTTTTATGTTATAGACCAAATTGAATTTCTAAGATGATGTACATATGTTATGTGACAACATGATGGTGTACTTTATTATGTAATGATGGAATTTTTTTTTCTTAAAAAAAATGTTGTAAAGAGATTTTGTTAATGTTTTCAAAGGTTGTAAAGTATGAATCATGTAGAGAGTAGGCAAATTCACATGATGTCTTATGGGCTTGATTTATACTAATATCTTTATTTGAGTGGAATTCATGTTCTTGCTTTTTTTTCCCATTTTCTTGATTGTTTTCTTGTTTTCAATTTTTTTTCAAGCATAAATATCATGCTTGTAACACCCTCCCCGAGCACATAAATGCCACATCAACTCAATACACAGGTGGCAACATCTCAATACTCTATTTAAGCACATGTCATAGGATAACTCGAAATCACTGACAATTTAAACTTTCACATAATTGTCATTAACCTATAATCCACTAGATTACACGACTCCAAAAGATGTTAACACGTCAACACTAACATAATCCCTAGCAAAGCAAATACACCGTTCTCGATTCTCCACAATCCCCTGATCAGCAAACCCAGCTACTCATCTCTTCCCCTGGTACCCTGAACATGGTAGACTCGAATACGTAAGCTTGGAAGCTCGTGAGTACGCGAGGGTTAGACTCTGCACGATAACATATATAACATGCACAACACAGTATTATCTCAACATATATGTGCAACTCGATGCACAACACAGAATATCTCAGCATATATGTGCAACTCGATGCACAACACAGAATATCTCAGCATATATGTGCAACTCGATGCACAACACAGAATATCTCAGCATATATGTGCAACTCGATGCACAACACAGAGTATCTCAACATATATGTGCAACTCGATGCACAACACATATCTCTGCTCAATTATGCAACTCAATGCATAACACATATCTCTGCTCAAAAGGGGACCACGTTCCCCAGCTAACAGGCCGCACACAGCAGCGGTTAGCTACTCAATAGGCACAGGAGCGACCTGGCAATATCACTGCCGTATATATACAGCCTCATATCTCGTGACTGGTTAGGGACAGTCAGCCTGCGCGATCACATATCGCGGACACCTGCACTCAAACACATATAACACGTATCGGGTAGAAGAGATCATACCTGCACGTTCCAGCTCAATCTCATACACATATCACATCACATACCACTGGATCTCGTCTCATGCACGTATAACATATATGTGAGAATAGAAGCATACCTGCTACTCGCGTCCCTGTCTCATTCACAGTACACAATATACACGTACACGAAACTAGCTACACAATCATGACTCGAAAAATCATCCCGCGGTTTAGAAAAGAACTCGGGTACTCACCAAATACCCAAAGCAATCGAAACCCGGACTCTATCGCTGCTCAGAACGCGGACGGCTCGAACCTGTAAATATCACGAATCTCAACAGATCAATACAAACCTGACTGAATAATGACCGAAACCCAAACACAATTATCACCACCAAATATGACCCACGGCACCACCCCGAACAAGCAAACAACGCCCAAGAACCCCCCACCAGCAGCCGCCGCATCGCGGCCGGGCTCCAGCCAACTCGGTCGCGCCGCCATCGCGGTCGCGCCGAGGCCATCGCGGCCGCGCTCACTTGAATTGCAGGTTATGCAGATCGCAAAAATGGCGGATTCCAGGGGACTTAAACCCCCAACTCGATTCCAGCAGCTAAATAACTCATAAACCCACACATACTCGAGCATACAACTTCAGAAACTAAATTCTTACAAACTCAATGCATACACACACGAATTTAGCAAGCCCAACCCATAAATCTTACCTCTTGGCTTTGTCACAAACACAAAGGAGAAGAAGAAGCCTAAATCTAGCAATCAACTTTGAGATCCTTTGCAAACTCCAGAATCTTGCACACACACAATCTCTAATATCTCTGATTTTGAAAAGGGAAAGGAAGAAACGCAGTCAAAGAATGCACATATATATCCTTTCTTTAATTAGAAACCCCGGACCTGATTAATTCGAACCCGATATCACTTTTTCGCAATTAATATCATTCGGACCCAATTAAATCCACGATCTCAATGATTATAATAATCCACTAATTATTAGCTCGGAGACACGTAACTCGCAACCCGACACATATATATCCACTAATCGGGTTCTATTTGGACCCACGCAATAATAATATATTAAACATCCACTAATTTAATTCCACGCAATAATTCTGAAAACGGGATGTTACAAATCCTCCCCTCTTAAAAAGATTCCGTCCCCGGAATCTCTCGCAAACTCATTCGCAATCACACCTCTTATATTAAATCCTCGAAATGTTGACTCATAATCTCGATATAATTCTCAACAACTCTGTCAAATTCGCATTTGAATTCTGAATATTACAATCATCAATGATACATCTCTTCACCTTGATTCTCAAGCATGTTAATCCCATCGAATTTTTAACTCAGTTAGATAATCCACTAATAACTCAATTAAATCCTCTAAATCGCATACCTGTAACGATGTATCCTCTATTCATAAGGTCTTCTCATGGCGTCACCTCATAAGCCACTCGGTCCGCACATGATCTCAATCCATCAATCTTTGCTCTTTCTCATCACATATTCGCATAGCTCTGTACATATCATTCACTAACATAGCAGATCTTCAAATCCACTCACAGCAACACATAAAGACATCTCCATCGAATCACTAAACGCAAGCTCATAAACAAGGTCAAACTCATAAAGGGATTAAATCCACTCTCAATAGATTAATCCACTATCACAACAAAATTCTCAACTCTTTTCACCACAACAGATAAACACATCTCGTAAAACGCAATATCATAGGTATGGATAGCACACACAAATTTGAATCCACTATCAACACGATAATCCGCTATCAGAAGGATCAATCCACTAACACATCTCAAACACGTTCACAATGACTATTCACATAACTCGCATAACTCAACAGGATTAATTCACTCATCATAGCACAATTTTGAATTCAAAAGCTCAGATCACAATAAACCCGAATCTAACACATTGACTCCACATATACACCCCAAGCATAACGACCCCAATCAGTCCATACATACAATCCCGCCTCTCTGTCACTGAATCCCACAATCACAAACACATTCGCAATAACTATTCATATAACGCACATAGCCCAACAAGATTAATCCACTAACATAACGCAATACCCAAGCCCAGAACTCTGATAACCCATTTTACCACGATATATCCCACTCTCACACACATACCCAGATATAACAATCCCATATAACTCATACACAACCCTTCCACATCTCTATCACTGAGCCACATAATCACAGACACGATGAAGCAGTCACACATAACAGAACACACACACTTATCACAGGCACAGACCCATAACTCGCCTCACAACTGACACACGCTCAAAGCAAGCTCAGAAAGACGTACCCGAAACCATATCAGCACCATCTCGAGCTGCCTCTGCAGTCGCCTGAAATACCCAACTCCACGCCCTAGAATCATGACGACCGGATGTCGACGGCTCTGCTCTGGCCCCGCTAGAACTCGTACCCCGCACCGCTGATCTCAACTCTGGACAGTCTCGCACTCTATGTCCCGGCCTCCCACAACGAAAGCACAATGGCTCTGGAACTAAACACACGGCGGCAGCATGCCCACGCTGTCCGCATCGATAACACCTGAGCACACACGACCCACTATGACGACGGTGACATATCGGGCACTCCCGATCTCCAACCGAACTGTCTTCTCTATCGCCCCCATCTCGAGGCCTCTGCCCTACGCTGCTCTGACTCTGCTCTGTATATCTCGAACTCCGCATTTGACTCTGACGATCTGATCTCTGGCTCCGCCCCAGTCCACTCGACCTCTGCTCCCTGTCTCTGTCTCGGTCTCTATCTCTGTCTCGTCTATCTCTCGAACTCTGACCCGAACGTCGCTCTCTGGAATGCCTCCGGTCTCTCGAGGACCGCTCAGGAGTCCTTGCACGCCGATGCTGAAAAGATGGATCCTCGTTCTGCTTGGCTATCTCCCGCTCTCTGATGCGGGCCATCTCTAATGCTCTGGCGAAGGTAGGAGTCTCGTGCATCCCAACGAACTCCCTGATATCTGCTCGCAATCCATCAATGAACGTATCGACCTTTCGCTGCTCGGTGATGATGTGGTGAGTCGCAAACTGGAAGTACTCATTGAACCGGTCCACGTACTGCTGCACCGTCATCTCGCCCTGCTGTAGGAGAAGGAATCGCCGCTCCATCTCTTGCCTCTCGTCTCTCGGGATGTACTGCAGCTCGAACACAACCCTGAACTGATCCCACGTCATCGCAGATGCCGCAGAAGATGTCATCACTGACTCTATAGACTGCCACCACTGAGACGCCCCTCCCCTCAACAGATAGGTCGCATAACCGACCATATCTCTCGGCTCCACATGCGCAGCTCTGAAGGCTGCCTCTACTTCTCGCTCCCATGCCATAGCTACCCCTGGCTCACCCTCACCTCTGAACTGGGGTGGATTTCCCGTCATAAAGCCCTTAAAGGACCCACCCCTCCGCGTAGAAGATGAAGCACCAATCTCTGACTCTTTCACTGTCGGCTGAACAGCCGGCCCCGGACTCGGACCCAAACTCTGACCCTGCTCACGCTGTTGTCTGTAAAACTCTGTCAAGGCCTCAAACAGCTCTGATCTGCGGATATACTCGTCGCCCACTGGCTTACCTGCACCGGATCCCTCACCCTGATCTGCCATAATAATCTGCACAAACCGAAACAATTGAGAACCACATATAAATCACCCAGCGTTATACACTAAGCTAGGTTAATTAAATCCTCTAACATCTGACATCAGAATACTCCCCAAGGATCTGAACACGGTCTAAGCTCAAGCATCCACTGATACTCAATACTGAAACCACAAGCTCTGATACCATCAATGTAACACCCTCCCCGAGCACATAAATGCCACATCAACTCAATACACAGGTGGCAACATCTCAATACTCTATTTAAGCACATGTCATAGGATAACTCGAAATCACTGACAATTTAAACTTTCACATAATTGTCATTAACCTATAATCCACTAGATTACACGACTCCAAAAGATGTTAACACGTCAACACTAACATAATCCCTAGCAAAGCAAATACACCGTTCTCGATTCTCCGCAATCCCCTGATCAGCAAACCCAGCTACTCATCTCTTCCCCTGGTACCCTGAACATGGTAGACTCGAATACGTAAGCTTGGAAGCTCGTGAGTACGCGAGGGTTAGACTCTGCACGATAACACATATAACATGCACAACACAGTATTATCTCAACATATATGTGCAACTCGATGCACAACACAGAATATCTCAGCATATATGTGCAACTCGATGCACAACACAGAATATCTCAGCATATATGTGCAACTCGATGCACAACACAGAATATCTCAGCATATATGTGCAACTCGATGCACAACACAGAGTATCTCAACATATATGTGCAACTCGATGCACAACACATATCTCTGCTCAAAAGGGGACCACGTTCCCCAGCTAACAGGCCGCACACAGCAGCGGTTAGCTACTCAATAGGCACAGGAGCGACCTGGCAATATCACTGCCGTATATATACAACCTCATATCTCGTGACTGGTTAGGGACAGTCAGCCTGCGCGATCACATATCGCGGACACCTGCACTCAAACACATATAACACGTATCGGGTAGAAGAGATCATACCTGCACGTTCCAGCTCAATCTCATACACATATCACATCACATACCACTGGATCTCGTCTCATGCACGTATAACATATATGTGAGAATAGAAGCATACCTGCTACTCGCGTCCCTGTCTCATTCACAGTACACAATATACACGTACACGAAACTAGCTACACAATCATGACTCGAAAAATCATCCCGCGGTTTAGAAAAGAACTCGGGTACTCACCAAATACCCAAAGCAATCGAAACCCGGACTCTATCGCTGCTCAGAACGCGGACGGCTCGAACCTGTAAATATCACGAATCTCAACAGATCAATACAAACCTGACTGAATAATGACCGAAACCCAAACACAATTATCACCACCAAATATGACCCACGGCACCACCCCGAACAAGCAAACAACGCCCAAGAACCCCCCACCAGCAGCCGCCGCATCGCGGCCGGGCTCCAGCCAACTCGGTCGCGCCGCCATCGCGGTCGCGCCAAGGCCATCGCGGCCGCGCTCACTTGAATTGCAGGTTATGCAGATCGCAAAAATGGCGGATTCCAGGGGACTTAAACCCCCAACTCGATTCCAGCAGCTAAATAACTCATAAACCCACACATACTCGAGCATACAACTTCAGAAACTAAATTCTTACAAACTCAATGCATACACACACGAATTTAGCAAGCCCAACCCATAAATCTTACCTCTTGGCTTTGTCACAAACACAAAGGAGAAGAAGAAGCCTAAATCTAGCAATCAACTTTGAGATCCTTTGCAAACTCCAGAATCTTGCACACACACAATCTCTAATATCTCTGATTTTGAAAAGGGAAAGGAAGAAACGCAGTCAAAGAATGCACATATATATCCTTTCTTTAATTAGAAACCCCGGACCCGATTAATTCGAACCCGATATCACTTTTTCGCAATTAATATCATTCGGACCCAATTAAATCCACGATCTCAATGATTATAATAATCCACTAATTATTAGCTCGGAGACACGTAACTCGCAACCCGACACATATATATCCACTAATCGGGTTCTCATTGGACCCACGCAATAATAATATATTAAACATCCACTAATTTAATTCCACGCAATAATTCTGAAAACGGGATGTTACAATGCTAACAATCACTCAAGCACACTTCTTAAGCATACTAGTTTAGTGACTCGTACTACACGGATTAATTTTATTAATTTGAATATGTTGACGTATGAAAAACTATAACAAATGGGATGAACACAATACAGAAACCTAGGTGGATTTAACCACATGCGAATAAGAACAGATATAGCGGACTCAATTTTGCAACAGATATTATGGATTCAACATTTCAACAGAATCTCTATAAATTTATAAAACGACACGGATTATTAATATTAATCACTAAAAAGATAACTTTACAACAAAATCCCTAGAAAATAGTGATAATTCTCTAAAGTAGTTTAATTTGATTATTAATTAATTTTAACATAAAAATTATAGATTACACGTGTCGAAAGACAGTTACGCCAATTGACGGTTTAATTAAACGACAAGTGAAATCTATTTACTCTTTTAATAGAATAGATAGAATTGGTAATAAACTAATCATAAACATAAATATATATCCTCTTAAACTTTAAAATATTATATATAACCAAAATAAAATAAACAATGTAAAATATACAATATACTTCAAATATGTTTTAAATATATATGATATTTTAAAATTTAAGAATAATGATTTATAAATACGACTATAGACAATGTGTAACCTAAATTTTAAGGTGGTATATAACCAAATATAGTGGTTTTTCATAATAATATCCCAACAAATTTAACTAAATATTGATTTGATCTAAAAAAACAATTTAAAATATATCGAATTAATTCTTTAAAGTATAAAAATTGTACTAAATTGAATCATTGAATCAGAAAGTAGTGGAAAGTAAAGAATTAATTAAATTGATTCACATGGTGAGGTACTAATATTGATTTTATTTGGGATTTGTGCAACCCACATGTTGCATGAATTGGACCTATCATTATTTCATGTTCATCTTATGATGCCTAATGCAAAAAAAAAAAAAAAAAAAAAAAAGGATGTAAACACATTATTTTCATATTATACTTACTTTTTAATTTTTTTTATAAATTTATATTCTTCTTTGGACCGACTTATATATATACAATATGGTTCAAGAGAATATCACTCATTATGCAGCGCATCAGAAGGTACCACCTTTAAAAAGAATTAACATTTTTTCATAAAAATGTTTAAATTAACATTATAAGGATGACATGTAAATTTCACATACATTCAAATCTTTTAACTCTTTAAAAATGATGTAAACATAAACTTACATAAATTTGCATATATGTGAACGTACATTTATGTTATGCATAATTTCATTCACGTAGAATATGTGAATGTGTATAGAATTTATATATCATCTTTGTAATTTTAATTAAAACTTGTTTATGAAAAAAGAAATTTAAAAATTATTTTTAAGAGTTGTATATTCTAGTGCGCTACATAATAAGTGTTACTCATTTGAACATATATGTGTGTGCGTGTGTGTGTGTCAACTACTTTGATTATACATATTAAACAATATTGAAGACCGAGTCGAAACAGTTATACATTTATACATACATACACACACATACACACACTTTTGCATCTATACAGAAGGAGGTTAAGCCGTTAAGACAATAAAGGGTAATTCTATATGCGCGCCCCATCAGTTGCTAATTACACACCCCTTTCTTTAGTATGAAAGAATATTAACTTTTAATCATTGGGTCTTACGTCATTAACAAAAATCATGTGAGTAAGGAGGTGTGTGATTAGTAAAAATTAAAGGGAATGAGTGTACATATAGCAATGCCCACAATAAATTGTTACTTAAGTCTATTTAATATTATATGGTTAAAGTTGAATTTAATTTAACAAAGTCTATATCTTAATTATGACCACATTTCAATTATTTTCAATCCACGCCTTACTTTCATTCTAAAATTCCTAATCTTAAATTGCAAGTTCCATATTAAAATAATTATTATTTAGACGATAAACTTGTTTTAGAAATTTAAATTTTATTAAAATGTACGATAGAATTATAAAAACTTTTTTTGAATATAAAATAACATTCGCTACGTATGTAAATGATAACTGGTAAAGATATTATTATGTTTTATTATTAGAAATGAAAAGATATCAATGCCAGAAACACACATATAAATATAAATATAAATATATAAGTAATAGGATGATGAAGTTATGATTTTTTAAAAATACATGTAACATATGCATACATGTGTGTGCGTAAAATCAAAAAGTGATTAGATTTAACTTTTATAGAATATAATTTATTTAATTAATAATTTTATTTCAAACTTGATATGGAATGTCAATTGTTTTTAAATTTATCTTTTTTAGAACAAAGAATTATCTGGTTTATAATTTTATTTCAAGATATATAAATATATTTATGGTTATGAAAATGTAAAAAAAAAAAAAAAAAAAAAAAAAAAAGGAGAAATCATAGCTAATAACCTAGCTCCATCAATATGCAAGTGAGTGTAGAAAAACTAAAACCAAATTAAAAACCCAAAAAAATTTGGTTTGATCGAACGTTTAATCCAATTTCAATCATAATAACAAAAGATATGATCTAACTGAATCAATTATTCTATAAATCATTGTTGATCTGGCATGTTACATAAATACTGTTGTTTGATCTAAAGGTTTCAGTTTTACATTTACGTCTTTTTTTTTAAGTTTTTAGCTTTACAACCAAAAACTCGTAAAATCACGATTAAGACGTACATGTAATTATATAAAAAAAATCAAAACTCAATCGATTCGAAACAAAAAAATTAAAAAAGATTAAAAATAAACGAAACCCAATTTGACTGAATCGAATCGAATCGAAATGGACCGAATAATTGTGATCACCATCACTTTGATGTTGTTTTTTAGTCTTTAAAAACTAAAATAGGATGATGAAAACAATACAATACAATACAAGGTCGACCATGACAAAAGATAGCCGAACATGGTGGTGTTGTAGGCCGGTGACACCTGGCCCACAAATATTGATCCCAACCGTTAAAGTAAAATCAAGGGCCATAAGCCCATTATGATTGAATTTAAAGTGGGCCCATGAACATGCCTGTTTTTACTTTTTGGGTTAAAAAAAATTGGTCACTGGATCCTATCTCATATTCTCATATCATTTTTAGATGTAGTACAGCTCGTGAGTTGTACCCCTCTGATCTGCCACGTGGGATTACAGTCATATTCTGTATACATGTCTCCCTTCTATTCTTCTTTGCCACGTCGGATTACAGTCATTTCCTCCATACATTGTCTTCCCTTCCATCCTTCATTTTTTTTTTTTTTTTTTCTAAATTAATAAATAAAATGTGAGGCTTAATATGATTATTTGAATTAAGTAATAATGTTATTATTTGAATTAAGTAATAATGTATTGTAGTTTAAGGAGGCAATTAGACCATTAGAGGAGTTTTTATCAATCAACTTTGATTACGGAAACTTTTTGAAGAAAATATTTGTTGATAGAAAATCGAAATTCTAACTGAGATAGAAACATTTTGGTTTTGGGTATCAATAGGTGGAAAGGTGATAATATAAATAAAAATATGGTTAGATAGAGCTAATCATAACTCATAAGGTCTGTTTAACAACCATTTGACTTGTTAAACAAGCCTTTTAAGAAACCATGTAACCCGATTATTAATTTGATTTAGAGGGTATTTGGATTTGCATTTGAAAAAATGTTGTAACGTTTTGGAAACTAATAATCAGGTAATAGCTATAACAAAAAGTGCTGCAGAAATGTAGCGTTTGGTTTAGCTTCTGCTGTTTGTTATCATAATTATCAAACAATCAGTTTTTAAAGTGTTTAGATTTGCGTTTTAAATTGTAAAATGAACAAATAATCATTTATTAAGCAAATAAACTACATTTTTTAACTTATGAAAAAGTGTGGTATGATTAACTCTAAACGCAAATATACACTTATTAATGTATGCAATCCAAACACTTTAAACCAATTATTTATGTTATTGTAACGTACTAAGCTAATAATCTCATTCATAACGCAAAAGATATAGTCATGGCTCGCTACATTTGCTACCTGACCCTTAATAGTTATCAGAATACTGACCCATTACATTATAGATGATAACATATTATTCTATGCACACATTATTATATACATGTTTAGATACAATATTTTTCATATAAGTTTAAAATCAATTAAGTATAAGCCCATTAATATAAAATCTTAGCTTCGTCCTTGATTGAGTACTAGCTTGTTATTGATTTGCAATACTGTTTATGTGATACGGATTTTAATGATAGACACATTTAAAGTTTATTTTGTATTTATTGTTTATAAAGTATGGAATGAGGGCTGATATGCTTGTATTATGAGTGGATGTAAAGTGGTACATTTTTTATAAATAATATTCAATATATAACATATAAGTATAAATAAAACTTATTAATTGTAAGTTAAAGATTACAATAAACAAACATATTTTTTGAACTGAATAATATATAAAAACTAATGAAAAGTATAATAATTTATTGGGAGAATTTCATATATATCCTTGTAAACTTTCAATATTACGCATATATCCTTGCAAAATTCCTTATTACATATATATCCTTCTAAATCTTTAAATATCACATATATATCCAAATGACTATTTTAAATTTATTTTATCATTAAAATTTTTTTTGAATACCTAAACTACCATCTTAAATCCCAACAAAAATAAATTAAAAAAATAAAGAAATATCATTTCTATTTAATTCATTAATAAATTAATTAAAAAAATGATATGTAGTAATTTTTTTTAAATGATGTAATTAAATTTAAAATAGTCATTTGGATATACATGTGAGATTTAAAGGGTTAGAAGGATATATATGTAATAAAGAAGTTTGCAAGGATATATGCGTAATATTGAAAGTTTAGTTGAATTGAGATTAACTAAGATTATTGATATTTGAAGATATAATTACTAAAATTCATTAAGTTATAAGATACAAAATCAAAATTTACAATAAATTGAATATTATTATTAATTAAATATGAATAAAATTATTTATTCTACATTCACACTTCAAGACACTTTTTTTAAGTCGTGTTTGGTTTGGTTTGTAGAATGTTTACTACAATAATGAAATATGTCAAAGGAATGGAATCTGTCTGAATCTAAATACTGTAGTTTGTTTGGCTGCCAAGAACGAAATGAAATTCAGATTCAAATAATTTATTGTTTTTTCTGTTTGATTTATAGATCTGTCAAAAGAAACTGAAGTATGATTATGACAAATAGCCAAAATATATCATTAATAACTACTAAAAATTTTAATGATAAAAATACTTTAAAAGTATATATATATTTTAAATTTTCTTCATAAAATAATTCTTTTTCTTTGTAAAACAAATTTATTTCTTCATAAATTTATAGTACAAGTATATTAAAAAGATAACACTAAATATTAATGTTTGCTAGGTAAGCAAAATAATATCTTATGTGGTGAGGTTAAGGTGGATCAGGTGTTGTGTAAGGGTGGTATGAGTGGGGGGGATTAGATAGAGTGGGTTAATAGTGGGGTTGAGATATGATATGGTAGGATGATATTAAGTAGGGTTGATGAGTGTAATGTAAGGGTAGGAAAAGATGTGATAGGTTTGGTAGGTGAGTAGATTGTGGTAGGGTAGGGGTATGATATGGTATGGTGGGTATATTAAGGGTGTGAGAAAGGATGTGATAAGTTCAATGGGTGAGTAGATTGGTGGAAAGGTAAGGTGGGTGGGTGGGATAAGGTAGGGTAATGTGGGGTGGGGTAGGGTAGGTAAGAAGGTGTAATATAATGGTGAAAAGAGATGTGATAAGTTTGATGAGTGGATAAATTTGTGGTAGGTTAAGTTGAGAGGGGTATAGGTGTCTGCGCTAGGGTGGGATGGGGTAGGGTAGATGTAATATAAATGTGGGAAGATATGTGGTAAGTTTGTTGAGGTGGATAAATTGGTGGTAGGGTGGGGAGGATATGGTATAGGTAGGGTAGGTGGATATAATAGGCATGGATGACCAGAAAGACATGTCATGGGAATCAAATTTTCATTCATTAACAACTTCTATGGAAAACATATTCATTTAGTGGAATGATTGTTTTTTTTTTTTTGAAAGGGAATTGTCATTCCCTGATATTTGATTACCAAAATAACACGAGAATGAAATGTTCATTCATTTCTATTAGATTCCGTCAGAATCTGTTAATCAACCGCCCCCTTATTGTGTACTAAATGTCGATGATAAGGTCATTACACTAATCTTTGATGTAATCCTATATTACATGACTAAACATCATGTATATTCATGTAATATTGTTAAAAGACAATATATTGATTGATGTTACATCATAAAGATAAAATGCTCAATCTCTATATAGATTTTCAAGTTGTTAACATGAACATAAAGCTACATATATGTGTGTCCAAAGGAAGTGGTTGAAATCTTAGTGTGTAGGTGTCATCTTTTATTTGTTTGAAGATGGATAAATGTAATGTGCATTTTATGTGTAGTCACAAATCATTTATTAATTAGTATTGATATTTGAGAAACATGGACATATGGATTGCCCATCATTGAAATGGACCAATGTGTATGTCTCTGAAAGATACCCAAATGTATCATTGTGTATGTTTGTGAAAGATACCAAATGTATCAAACAAAATGTATTTATTTATTTTACATTTTTGTATATCAAGATACAAAATTGTCATAAATTAAATCGATTATGTTATGAAGTGTAAAGACATTTATTAGGGCATTGTTATATGTATAACCTCATTTCTTTAATTTATATTAATCACACACCTCCTTGCTCACGTGATTTTTGTTAATGACGTGAGACTTAATGATTAAAAGTTAATCTTCTCTCTCATTAAGAATGGAATGTGTGTATAGAATTGCCCCATTTATAATACTAATGTGTTGTTTCAACACCTCTTAGAAAACATCTTCTTTGAGTCTCTCATTCTTTTTAAAATGCTTTAATAAAAAATCACAAAGATTACATTTTATTTCAAGATCTCTGTAACATACTAACATAAGCAAGGCCATCTATTTTAAGGTGCTGTTTGATTGCATAAGAGGTTAATTGTCTGATGTCTGATTCCACTTCTGATTGATGAGAGGTGGTCCTGATAAGATACTAATATCTGATAAGAGAATTCAATAAGTCTGTTTGTTTTATAAATTATCTGATTCTGTTATTTTTATTAATTTTACATATTAATTCCCAAAACCAAACAGATATCATTGATTAAAGTCAAATATCAAGTAAGAATAATATCATTGAATCAAAGTGATCTATGTAAACATTTAATATCATTCAAATAACATTAACAAGATTTAAGTAATAAACCAATTCAAGTTTATAAGTTATAATCAAGTAACATAAATGCATTCAATAAACATATAACCAACATGCTTTCAAGAATCAAATAACAATTAAAGTTTATAAGTTAAAATCAAGTTTATAAGGTTACGTTTATTAACTTCCAAATAACTTAAGTTTATAAGTTATATAGATATGTTATTGAAAAATAATAAATTTTATCAAAAAGTGTTGGAATATTTCTCGTTATAATAAATATGGTAAGAGGTAGGGTAGGGGTGGGGTAGGTTGAGGGTGGGGTGGGATAAGGAGGGGTGAGGTGGGGTGGGTAGGTTTGATGGGTTAGTGTAGGGGTGGGGTAGAGTGGGATAGGGTAAGTATGGGAGTGGGGTAGGTAGGGTTAAGGGTGGAGATGGGGATGGGGTGGTATAAGTAAGTTAAGGGTAGTTAGGGTCGAGTGAGATTAGGTGGTTGAGGGTAGGGTATGGTAGGAGGTAGGGGGTTTAGGATAGGGTAGGGTAGGGATAGGGTGGGTGAGGTAAGGTATGGGGTAAAGGTAAGGGTGGGGTGGGGTGGGAGAGACGTGTATTTTTTTTTGTGCGATAAGTGGTGATAAGAAGCATATCAAAGTCTTATCCTGATAAGAGAATTTTGACTCTTATGTCTTCTGCATATCAAACGCACTTATCAGTATTTCCTCTTACTGAATAATAGGTTACCTCTGATAAGTGGCTATCAAACACCCCCTTAGGCCTTGTTTGTTTTTTTTATAGAAGATCTTCGAAGCTCTTATGTCTGCGAACTCGAAGACGTGGGAAGACGTTTTATATAAATGTGCGTTCGTTTTTTTGCGTTTGCCCGCGTCTGCAGACGTCTTCCGCATCGTCTGCGGACGTCTTCCCGCGTCTGCGAACGTCTTCCCGCATCTTCGGACGTCTGCAGACCTTTAGGCCATCCCTTCTGACCGCAGATTTCTACAGCTAAGTTTGCAGACCGCAGACATCAACCTCTTAAAAAACAAACAGCACCTAAGTCTTTGCCTCACTATATCTAAAAACGATTTTTAATGATTCCATTAAAATTAAACAAACAATGGGTATCTATCAAGTCTATATATCATCTCCTCCCAGAGTGATTAGTACATTCTTTCTTTTTCTCTTATTTTATCATGTTCATAAAACAATATTTTGGTTATCATGCATAATAATAATATACTGTAAAACAGTTCGAACTTGTGCACATATATGTTCAGAAGATTTTATAAATCTGTAAATAAAAAAACATATGTTTTAAACTACAGTTTAGCAATCTTAATTGAGTTACAAAAAACTCTAATCAAAGACTACTACAAACCAAATAAATTCCTTCTAAAGATGAAAGGAAACTAGAAAAGTCATAAATGCAACAGCAGAAGATTTATGCGATGTCCGATTCCCATCCCAGCAAAAATATTCGACGAAGAAGAGACGTGGGAGCAGATGGAACCTAGAGATCCAACAGTATATCATCAGCGCAAAATCGAGTTGCTTTATAGTTGCGAATTAGTAATCTATTGTTAGCTAGCTAAGGCGTTTTCTGAGTACAGCTTCAGCACGCTGCTCGAATTTTGGTAGGACCCATTCATGCTGAACTATGTCTAGACCATCTTTTTCAGCACCCAGACTCTGCATATACAAATTCCAAATATTAAGACTCCTTCATGATTACAAAATAGAAGGAAAACAAAATAGAGCTGGGTTTCTGCCTATGAATGGTGCTTGTTGTGGGTTATTACCATGTTTTAATGAAGCATTTGAAATTTAAGTTGACAACAAAAACATTTCAATGGAAAAGAAAAAAGAAAAGAAAAGGCACAAGCTTAAAACAACTATAAAAACAGATTTTGTTAAATAAGTATATATTTATTCTACCAATTGCATCATCAAGTATATTATACATATTATTTGATCAATGAGATTTCAAACTCTTAATTTTCCTTTTAGCTTCCCCCTGCAAGATGCTTTATAACTGAAGCAAACTACTTTTAAACAGATTCAGAAATCATCAAATCATGCAACATGTCCCTTCTAACGACCCACAAAAGAATGAGATGGTACAACGTAAACTACATATTTGAGCTCACGATATGCAAAGAAAAGGGTGCAGTTTGCAGTTGTCTTAAATTTTTTTAAAAAAAGTCTCAACAAAAATGTATGCCTGGAAAAGAAACCCCACCAGCATATGTCATAATACAACGATTCATATATGTATACCTTGGATGGATCAAAGCCAAATCCACTCATTTGCATCATACGTTGCGTATCATCTGTGGCTGCATTTTTTAATAATGTTAAATTTCATAAACTCAGTGACCATAATAGGAGTCAGGGCATTAATAAGTAAAAACAAATTAAAATAGCAAACATATGCTTACCATTTTCCTCTCCAAGGATGAGACTAAACAAACCTCTCAGTCCAAACAGATTAAGGAAATACCTGATAGAACCAATACTTATCGTCAGTAACCTTAGTTAAAGAACAAAACTAGAAAAAAGTTATCTTCAGAAGCAAGACAAAAAGTGTATACATAAATGCATAAAGGCATACCAAGAGCGACTGCTAACGTAGCTGACATCAACAGTGCTCAAGTCAATCCCGTTCTGTAACATGGATCTAAACCTCTGAGTCAGTGGAAATGGTATCTTCGCTGGATAAACACATGAATCAAGATTCTAACAGCATCAGAACAGAAGTATATGCACCGACCAACATCAATCATTACAATATAACATCATGAGGCAGTTACTACGGGCATGCACAATTAACACCGAAAGTGAAACGGAACAAGATTAAAAGATGTATTTTATATAAATTTCCTAGGATATTTAATGTAAATAATTGCAGACAAAGATAGAAGAAAACTAAATGTTAGAAAAAGGCAAATCCACTATGCCTAGTGTAAAACAAAACGGGACATACCTGCTACAAACCCAGAAAAGAAGAAGTTAACCCATGCAAAAGTGAGGGTCTGGCCATAGATGGGAGGGGAGAATAGGATCAGAACCCATATAAGAAAGTTTAAGACTTAAAAAAACTTTAGCATGTCGAAAGAGGCAGAGAGGCAGCAGAAGTTTTGCTGAAAGACGCTGATTAATAACGTAAAACAACATACCTGTGGTATGATCATTGAAAGATTCTTCTTCATCATATCCATCGCCATGTTCGGATCAGAGAACATTTGTGCCTGTGGATTCTGAGCCTGGCCCTTGGGAACATGAAGTAAACCGTTTTCCTGCAAAACCAAAAACAAGAGCAACGTCATCTGAAAATATATAATAACAAAATCACCAGTTCACCACACAGTACACATATTTTACGTTCAAGAAGTTAATTTATGATGACAACGTAAGTCTTGCATTGAACGTTGCAATATAATAAATATGCATATCAGGCATTACTTGGAGAAGAAAGAACCACTAGAAAATACCCCCAAGTCCCTAACTAGATGTAATGTCACTCATGCTCATACACATGGTCACCAAATCTTTTATGAGCAGCTTGAGACCAAGTGGAAGTGGGTCACAAGTCACAACATAACAGAAAACGAATTAGAGACTTACTAGCTAAAACAATTTGCACATGTCAAATAATCATGATCTAGTTGAGGCTAGTTCACAAAAGAAATTTTGGTTGTTTACAAGGTTAAGCAACCCAATCATCGTCACGAAAGTTGATCATGGATTGAAGATGATCAAATTCACAGTAAGCTTCAGCCACCACTGAAGTGATGCATTCAAATCAATTTGCCCAATACATCATGACAACTCCAGATATTCTCAGCTCTGGATACACTATTGACTATCCTTTTTTCCAAAGGAGAAGTGAGTCTTTCGTCAATTCATTAAATTAAGAATGTCCTTCTCAACGGGTTCCTCTCACAGCACACAGCAATAAGGGATTATTCAAGAACATCAAACTCGAGGCTTGGAATTGACATCCAAGCATCATGGTGTTAAATCTTTCCGTAAATTCGTAAAATTAAAGATTTTTAACATAAAATAGATATCATCTGGTGCCACATAGTAGTACATCAACATAATGTAGTTCAAACGATGCAACTTAATTTCAAGACATGGAATTGAGTTCTCACATCCCAATCATACTCAAAGAGAAGTTATACCCTTAGTAGCTAGACATTTACAGTAATATTCAATCTTAAAGGCCTAAATCCATCAATTCAACCAATACTAGAATTAAAAAAAACACTTACAGGTCAAATCAAAAGGCATACCTCATTCGTATAATATAATTTCCGAGCACGAAAAGCCTTGGGAGGTATAAAATTAGCAGCTGCACGTAGGTTTCTAGCTCTGATTATAACCTGCCTAAAAATACACAACAAAAAAAAATTCAAATTTAGATAGAGCTTATCATATATCGATAGATGTTCATAAAAATTACGACTCATAAAAATTTAACTAACCCTTCTTTGATGATACTGGAATCGGGCAATTGAGAAGTACGCATGAGCTTGGAGACAAAGTAACGAAGTACTCCGATGAGAACCATGACTACTGATAAAGGTATTAGCACCCAATCTCTGATCGCAGTGTCCAACACCAACTCCTCCGCCATTGTTGGTTGATCCGATTCCGATACTGTAACTCTCTCGATCTCGTCTGGTTTACCACTGTTTCTTGTCCCTCAATATTATAAATCAAAAATAGAAGAAATCAGTGACTCTTGGGCCGTTATCCAAACGTCAAATTTGGGCTAATTTCTGTTTAAGCCCAAATCACTATTTGAAAAATCATAACGATGCCGCCATGGCGCCATCATCTAAATCAGAAAAAATCTATAACAATAAAAAAGTTTTAAAAACCACAAACGTGTCATATAATTGTTTTATATATATAGTGAATTAAATAATAGAATGTATTTATCCTTGTATAAATAATAATTTGTATTTATCATTTATTTTTTATAATAATAAGTTGTATTCATCTTTTTTGATTAAACGTGAACGTGACACATGACATATGATAGTTTTTCTTTATTATATATAGATACAGATTTAATATGGAAAATTAAATTATTTTATATTTTGATAAAACTTTGAATCTAAAATTACAAAGATTCTCATATAATGTGAATAATCTAACATGTTTAATATGAAAAAAAAACATCTCAGGAAACAAACTGATAAAATGCTAAAGAAAACATGTTTTTTTCAACATAAACATTACACTAAAAGGTCACGTCATTTTTGTTATTTGGGTAATTTGCCTTGCTTCTTTCATTGAGTGAAACAACAATAAATAAACATTTAGGTGGGCCATTGGGCCAAACTAGATAAAATACAAATACATGTCCCTAACTAAAGGTCCACTAACAGTCCCCCGCAGTTTGAGGGGGAGGAGAACGGACACTTAAACTGGAGCGGAAGTCGGCAAAGAGATGAAATGGCAATCCTTTGGTGAAGATGTCAGCATATTGAAACTTAGAGGGGACATGGAGAACACGAACTTCGCCTTTGGCAACCTTATCTCGAACAAAGTGAATGTCGATCTCGATATGCTTGGTACGTTGGTGGTGTACCGGATTTGCTGAGAGGTACACGGCGCTTACGTTATCACAGTAGACGAGTGATGCAGAAGAAAGAGGAAGACATAGTTCGCAAAGGAGATTGCGGATCCATGCCGTCTCCGCAACTACATTAGCGACGCCACGATATTCAGCTTCTGCACTAGAGCGAGAGGTGGTTTGTTGACGTTTGGAGGACCATGAGATGATGTTGTCTCCAAGAAAAACACAATAGCCGGATGTGGATCTTCTAGTTGCGGGGCAGCCAGCCCAATCGGCATCAGTGTAAGCAGTGAGCTGAGATGAAGAGGAACTGAATAACTGAAGACCCAAATCTGTGGTACCGCGTATATATCGAAGAACGCGCTTCATGGCATTAAGGTGAGGCTCTCGAGGGTCATGCATATACAGGCATAGTTGCTGAACGGCGTATGCAATATCTGGCCGTGTAAATGTGAGATACTGAAGTGCACCTGCCAGGCTCCGATATAGTTCTGGATCAGAGACGGGAGGACCATCCGGTCCAAGTTTTTTATCAAGATCGACTGGAGTACGACTTGGGTTGCAATTAACCATTTGTGCACGGTCTAAAATTGCCGTAGCATAATTTGACTGAGAGAGGAACAGCCCAGAGGTGTTGCGAGTTGCAGAAATACCCAAGAAGTAGTTGAGGGATCCAAGATCAGTCATAGCAAACTCGCGATGTAAGAGACCCATAATGCGATGAAGAAGAGTCGACGAGGATGCTATGAGAATAATGTCGTCAACATATAGAAGCAGGTATGCTGTATCCGAACCCCGATGAAATATAAAGAGAGATGCGTCTGATTTGCTGTGAGTAAAACCAACCCTGGTGGCGAACGATGTAAACCTTTGGAACCAGGCGCGAGGTGCCTGTTTAAGACCATAGAGGGACTTTTGCAGAAGACAGACGTAATCGGGGTGGGTTGGATCATGGAACCCCGGTGGCTGGTGCATGTAAACCGTCTCCGCCAACAGGCCATTAAGAAATGCATTCTTAACATCGAGTTGGTGTATAGGCCAATCTCGAGATAAAGCGAGGCTAAGCACAGTGCGGATTGTTGCTGGTTTAACAACGGGGCTAAATGTATCATGGCAGTCTACTCCCTGTAATTGGTTTTTGCCATTTGCAACAAGCCTGGCCTTGTAGCGACTAAGAGATCCATCAGACTTAATTTTGTGGCGAAATAACCACATGGACCGGACAACATTCACATTTTTTGGGCGCGGGACAAGTTTCCATGTGCCATTTTTAATTAACGCATTAAATTCGTCTTGCATAGCATTTTTCCAATTATCATCACAGAGAGCTTTAAGATGAGAGGTTGGAAGAGGAGATATATGGGAGACATGAAGATTGAGACGAGTGATAGGTTTGGTTATACCGGATCTGGAGCGGGTGGCCATTGGGTGGGATGGAATTTGCGATGTAGAAGGAGGTTGGGGATTTTGGACCGCGGTAGAAGTAGATGAATCGGTATTATTAGTGGTGGATGGCGGGGCCACGACGGTAGGGGGTTGAGTGGTCTCGGTTGGAGATAGGGAGTCTGTAGGTTGGATGGTGGAGTGGTTTGGTGCATCAATAGATTGGGGGGGTGAGGGTGTGACTTTTTTAGATGAGGAGGTAAGAATAGAGCGGGCGATAGGTGAAGGGTCTGAAGAGGAGTCTAGAAATGTATAGTCTGAAGAGGAAGAAGGAGGTGTTTGGTAGGGAAATGCGGATTCGTCAAAAGTGACGTGTCGGGAAATTATTATTTTGTTGGTTTTTGTATCAAGGCACCGGAAACCGCGATGATTAGAAGGGTAACCGAGAAAGACACATGGAGTGGATCGGGGTTGGAGTTTGTGAGTGGTATTGGTGTACGGATAGCAAAGACAACCAAAGACACGAAGATGAGAATAGGTGGGTGTTTTATTGAAGAGTTTTGTGTATGGAATGTGGTTGGAGATAGCCGAGGAGGGAAGAATGTTTAGAAGATGGACTGCCATAAATAATGCTTCGGTCCAAAAGGATGGGGGGAGATGAGCTTGAAAAAGGAGCGTGCGAATATGATTATTTATAATGCGAATCATGCGCTCGGATTTTCCATTTTGTTGAGATGTTTGGGGGCAAGAAAAACGAAACTGAATACCCGTGTTGTTAAAGAGGGTATGTTGGGAGATGTTGTCAAATTCACCCCCATGATCACATTGGAATGCTTTTATTTCTTTGTTGAATTGATTGTTAACATATGCGCGGAATTGAAGAAATTTTGCAAAAGCATCGGATTTATGTTTTAGTGGATAAACCCATAAAAAATGAGAATAGTGATCAAGAAATAAGACGTAATACTTAAAACCACCAACACTTACAATCGGAGAAGTCCACAAATCAGAATGAATAATATCAAAAGAACTAGAAACTAAAGTACGAGAGCTATGAAAAGGTAGTTTTGTTTGTTTTCCAAGTTGACATGCATGGCACAAACCAGAAGGTTTTGTGTTATTACATTGAATGAAATTACGAGAAGCTAAAAAACGTAACACTTCATCGCCAGGGTGGCCAAGGCGTTGGTGCCACGTGGACTGGGTAGAGGAGAGAAGGGCGACCGGAGCGTTGGTTGTGAGAGGATAGAGGTCTCTGGAGCTATCACAGCGGAGGAGCACCTTGCGGGTCGGGTGATCCTTCACAGAAAAACCAGATTTGTCAAACTCAACTGTGCAGTTATTATCACGAGTGAAACTACGAACCGACACCAGATTTTTTATAATATTAGGAGCAACAAGAACGTTTTTTAAGTGAAGAGGACGAGATGAAGTTGGAAAAATGCTATGCCCAGAATTAGTAACGGGAATGGAATTTCCGTTACCAACAATTATAGACGAATGTAATGCATTATTAAAAATAGTAGAGAGGGTACCTGTGTCCGCAGTGAGATGTGATGTAGCCCCGGTGTCCATGTACCATCCAGCATCAAGACCTGCAGTTGGTTGTTGGAGAGTCATGGTGCTAAAGGCTTGGGAAAGAGTGGTTAACTGAGGAGTATATGGGTGGGGAACATACTTGTTGAGGTGGGTGTGGGATGGTGTTTGGTTGTTTGGTGGGGTGTGGGCCTAGAAGACCGTTGGGAGTGTGTTGGGGCTGAGTGGGGCGGGGTGGCGTGGTTATATTAGGGTAAAGCATTGGGTTAGTGGGGTAGGGTGGTGGTGTAGGGTATGTAGGGTTGTTTGGGTATGGGTTGGCCGATGGATATGGGGTAGAATTTTGGGATTGGTTAGGTTGGTTGGTGTTACGGGTGTGGAGAAATCTGCATTTTGTGCCAAAGCGACATGGGCCGCGTTGAAAGTTGCGACACACGGGCTTGGTAGTGGGGGGTGATGGGGGGTTTGCAACAAGAATAGTTGGGGAAGATGGGTTGTCGCGGGTAGGGTTTCGGTTTTTCTTGCGGTTATTTCTAGATTCTTCAAGAGAAAGCATGGAACGGATTTCAACTAGGGTATGTGGGGTTTTGCTATGACGGATAATGCTAGCAACGTTGTCATATTTTTCGCTAAATCCCTGAACGGCATACATGACTAGGGTTTTTTCATCCAAGGGTTTCCCAATGTTATCCAAAAGATCGGATGCAATTTTGATTTTTTTAAAATAGTCGGCAACAGTTTGATCACCCATATCAAGAGAACGAAGTTCCTCATGGATTTCCATAGCACGAGCATCTTTATTGTCATGAAATAGTGTGTGAAGTGCCGTCCAAACAGAGTGCGAAGTAGCATCCTTTTTAAGTACGGTTTGTAAAAGAGAGGTTGTGATAGAACCATAAATCCATACCTTGACGAGAGAGTCAATACGTTTCCATTCAGCGGCAGTTTCAGGAGTGCTTTGAACGGTACCATGGAGGAAATCTAGAACACCGAAACAATCACAATGGGAGGTGAAAAGTTCAGACCATGCATCATAGTTTAGTTGATCCATGTCCAATAGAAGTGGGACGTGGGTTTTTATGTTTGTGACACCGAAAGCTTTGTCGACATTGAACGCGGAGATAGGTGTGTCACCCATTTAGATAGTAGAAAAGAAAGGGGCAGGCGGATTACGGCTGAAATAAGGTGGAGTTTCGGCTGGAGGTTGCAGTTGCAGGCGGCCGAAAAAAGAAATGGATTAGGGTTTATGGTTTGAGGCGGCCGCCGGTAATAGGCTAGGGTTTGAGGCGGTTGAGAACTATTAGGGTTTAGGTCGGCTAGGGTTTGAGGCGGCTGAGATTAATTAGGGTTTAGGGTTTCACAGGAGGGCGGCGGCGGCGGAATATGGCCGGGGAAGATGAAGAGGGTTTAGGGTTTTCACAGGCGGCGGCTAGGGTTTGAGGTGGCTGAGATCGATTAGGGTTTATGCTTTCACAGGAGACGGCGGCGAGAATATTTTGGCCGGAAAAGTTTAGGGTGTTCACAGGCGGCGGCGGCGGCGGTTTGTTGCTGCAACCGCACGGAAATGGGTTAAGGGGCGATTAGGGTTTAGGTCTTGAAGAGGAAATAGAGGCAGAAGAAGGTGGCCGCTGGCAGAGGCGGCGAGCGGCGGTAGGCGGCGGCGCAAGGTGGCGGCCGATTAGGGTTTGGAAGGAGAGGAGGAGGAGAGGGAGAGGGTAGAGATTAGGGTTAGGGTTATATCTCTGATACCATGTTAATTGGGTAATTTGCCTTGCTTCTTTCATTGAGTGAAACAACAATAAATAAACATTTAGGTGGGTCATTGGGCCAAACTAGATAAAATACAAATACATGTCCCTAACTAAAGGTCCACTAACAATTTTTAGCCCGATCAACCAATTGCAAATAATATTTTATACGGCTTCAATAAAAAAATTGAGACTTAAATAGTAAAATAATAATAATAATAATAATAATGTAGAATGCAATTGATAAAACTATGAAAACTTGTTAGTTTTTCTCAATATAAACCCTCTTCTGTTATATGTTAGAAAATAACAGTAAAATAAAATATGACATTTTCGAAAACAGTTTGTAGCTAAAAACGTTGAATTGTTTTCTGTTACATATATTAATTGGAGTGTTTTTCCAAGGCGGAATAGGAAAAAATTGCATATCCATTTCATTTCAATATCATATATGGTACATGAACAAATAGTTGAATTTGAATATGAAAACAATTCAAAAATAACATAACGATGTCCATATAATAATAGCCAGAATTATTATATTTGGGTATTATTTTGCAAAATGAATTATGATTTTATGATAATTTAAATTTAAATAAATTGATTGATTTATATATATACTAGCATTTGCTTTCATATTTGTGATGATATTTATTAAAGTAGATTGTTAATAACAGTTTTTTATAATTAATAATTTATTAACCAATGTATTACATGGATTTTTTTTAATTAGTCACTTTTTTAAATTTAAATTTTATACATATAAATATTGTTTCTATAAAAATAGTACAATAATATTATTATTAGTTTATTACAGTATATATACATATTTTAATGAAATACTTCTTTACTAATATTATATATTTTTTATTTTCAAGATAAGAACTTATTTATTTTTTAGCAACTTTCAAAAACCAAAACTAAAACTTAGAAAAAACAATATACGTGCCGGAATTGGATATGTTAGAAACATGATTGTCAAATGAATCCAAAAGATATTAAGAATACTGAGATATTCATTTTATTTGGATTTAAAACTAGAACTAAAATTTTAAAAAACGCAAGTATAAGAAAGAGACAATTGGTATTCATGTGACAATTTATTTACCAAAGGGCCTTTTGGCCTAACGGTAAGAGGGCGGAGATATAAGTGAGAGGTCACGGATTCGATTTCCGTCAGAGGCAAGTTGAAATTTAGGTGGTGAAAGTAAGTTTTGTGGTAAAACTCATAGCTTAGGAGTAGCAGTAGGATAGTTTGTCGTTCAAAAAAAAAATTGTGACAATCTATATACTCATCATTAAAAGTTAGATCTATCTCAAAATTAAGAAGCATTAGAGACCCCATCACCGATGTAAGTTACATAGTCAATAATCACAAAAGATCTATCAAGATTTGATCTATAGAAATTCATTATTAATTTCATATCCATAACTACTAAGTTATGAAGTGATGCCAACTTTGGAAGTTAACAATTATTAATAGATATTTTATAAGATTATATGATTGAAAAATTGTCACAATTAAGAATACCATGCATTCATCTTACTGTATATGATGAATGATCCAATGGGCATACAATTGATCATGTCATTCATCATTGTATCATCATACACATAGATATGGTTCATAAAATAAAACCATCCAAATGAACCAATTACACTGATAAACTTCTAGAAGGGTTCCCCATTAGAGACTAGTTAAAACCTTAAAAAACTACATTCTGTCCAAGGTTAGGCATTTACAAAGGATAAACAACTAAACATAATAAAACCAAAAGCAGGGACACTTGATTCATTCGGGTTTTTAAAAAAACACGAGATGCAACTCGCCTTACATCTAAACCATCGTCAGCAGAACTGAACCATAAAAACACTTGAAATAACCTACCACTTTCTTCACAGGGCATGCATAATATGTCAGATGAACCGTAAACTATTAGACTGCAAATTCCTTTTGCATGTATCTGAAACAAATAAACACAAACAACTCCATCAGCACCCGTAGAGTGTAAGTCAAAACACAAAGAAGCGCCTTCTAGAACGTCCTCATATATGCAGAATCAACAGATATGTTTTAAAAGAATAACAAAGCTTCGGAAAATAAGATACAATTCAATGATTAGAGCAAACTAAAATTTGCTTTGAAAGCATTTATTAGGTGAACCACATAAATCGCTTTTCGAGTGTGATCATTAGTCTCCGAATTGAGCAACATCATTAAATTTCCAACAACAATCATTTGAATGTGCAAGAGCATGCATTGACGCTAATATCCAGGAGTAATAATCTTACTTATTAGTATTTCACCAACGCATCCAAGTGGACCAAGTCCCAATTAAAGATAGAAATTTCAACTCATTTACCTGAAATGTAAGGATTGACTTGGATTATATTTGATCTCCAATGGAACCAATGGGTAAAGTTAAAAGCTAAGGTGTTGTTTGTTTTTTAAAAGGTTACATGTCTGAAGTCTGAAAACCACGTCTGAAATTATAAGAGGGGACCTCCAGATCTGAAATTAAGAGGCTCTTAATTAACTTCAAACTACTCTCTCCTTAAAATTAATAGGGAATTTTATAGTACCAAGCTCTTAACTCTGAATGCAAACAAACCATCTAAAGTAAATTTAGATCTAAAACTTAAATTTCAGACCTATTTAAGAGTGTCTTAATGCAAACAAACGAAGCCAAACTATAAATAAAACAGGTTGAATCGATCAAATGGTTGCATTCACCCACAGATTATTCAAATGTCTGACAACACGGACCTCCCAAGTAATTTATTAAAAAATTTGTTAGTATTTTGACTATTTTCATAGTGTAGTTTTTATAATCATATTCAATAGCTTAATTACTTAAAGAACTTAAAAGGAAAGGGCAAAAATTGTTGGCAGGCCAATCTGACCCATAGTGACCTTGTTACACAAGCCACTGGAGCCAAACATTTTACCACACCTCTACATCCAACCAATAGGATGGGGCTGGAAATTTCACATAAAAACATGCCAAGTGCACCTCTTAGAGATAACAATGGGAACCACAATTGGCTGTATGAGGGAAGTACTTCCCAGTGTCCTTTTAAGTTCAATCCTAAATGCTAATGTTAGCAAATTCTAAGAAATCAAATTAAAGAGTGGCTTCAGATATACCACTTATAAACAAATAGATAAATATATCAGTGATTTCACAAAGCAGTAGGATAAAGGGCTTAAATACATACCAGCTACTCAAGTTGATAACACTACTGCTTGAATAAGTGGTGTCTAACCAACAACTCGGGTATTCCCATAGCAGAAATGCTTTCACATCCAAAAAGCTCCCTAAGCTTTGCATCACATAGAATCATCACTGGGTTTTGCGGATCCTATCGTCAAGCAACCCAAGAATAAGAAAACAAGGAAACAAGTTCACCAATTTGTAAGTTTGGGAAGATGTCAACCATGCACACACCACAAAATTTGTGAAAAATCCACCAAAAGCACTTCTTGTCTACCAATATAAACTTACTACATGTTAATTTTAACCAACTGAAAGGACCACATATTATGTCAACTTGAAGTAGATATATGCGAAAAACAGTCATCTTTAGCATCAAGATGGCATGATAGAATTTTGGAGAATACTATTTAAATAAGTTAAAACTCTTTTTATTTTGCTATGTCTTTGGTAGCTTCACTCCCAATTACAAAATTTCCCTTCACCAGATGCTGAATTCCATTTGACTAATCAACAATAAGATCAATATCTTTTCATGTTATATGCTGTTTGATTCAACCTTGCTATGCAGGACATTGATGGCAACATTTCCTTGTTTATCTATCTTTGAAACTAAGATTACTTGTGTATTTACAAACTATTGATATTGTGTACTCACACTTGAGTTAACGAATTCTGTATAGCATGTGTTTAGTTGAATGTTGTAATTATTTTACTATTTTAGGATGAGAGGATTTAGGATGAGAGGATTAACATTCAACGGTAGCATAGACATTGTTTCATACCTCAAGATTATTGACCTTAATGTACTCCCAAACAAGCCGCAAAGCTTCTGACTGTGACATTTCTCTTTCTCCAGTATTCAGACAGTTGGCAAGTGCTTCAGAAATCACAACTTGACAAGGAACATTCTCCGTTTTTACAGCTGGAGCCTCATCCTTGACCTTCGATTTTTTACGAGACGATTCTTCTGCAAAATTTACATTTGGCATTGCTTAAATTCAAGGGGGTGAGTGGGTGACTGTTAAATTAGGAAAAAGCCACATGAGTTATGTATATCCCCTTTACATACTTGTAGGTTCGAGTCTAATGATATGCTTGGCAAGCAACTTATTCATCTTGAACATATCAGTGCAATCAGTTTCAAATACGACACGCAAGGCATCATCACAAATTATCTTTCTCTTGTTGCCTGGATCCTGGAGGTTGTTTTTCTTAATGTATGCCCATAGCTGCTTCACAATCTGAACATAATAACATTCAAAAGTTTAGCAACATTAAATATTAGTGTCTCCACATATGCTGTACCACAGCCTCTTTGCCTGAATTGATAATATTATGTTTGTTATGCTTATTCCATCATGAGGCCAATGTTACACAGGGAAGGCATGGTCATACACGATTTATGATCCTAAAAGTTATGCAGTGCACAAAATGTGAATCATACATCGGTTCTTGATAGTGCTGATTCGCCAACAATAACTTGAAGCTCAGGTGTAATACCACACAGTTTATTCAGGCCCCCTGGTCCACCTCTTCTTTTAGTTCCTGCTGAACCCCTAAGATGACACAAAAACAACAGATTCGGGATCAGAATGTTCAACCGTCGCTATATGGGGTTTTATTCATGTTACAGTAAATTGAGTACTAGTCACTCAGACTCATGATAAAGGACTAACTTGCATTCCTATATTTCAGCAAACACATGAGAAATCAAAATGCCAATAATTAACAACCTGAAAAAAATGCAAGCATGCATAATATTGATCTAATCATTATACGTATTCATCACCTGTTTTAGCATGTTTGCGTTAGTCGGAAAAGAGAGATTTAACCATGAATAGGGGATGCAATCATATCAAAATGTTGCTCAGAGATTTATGGTTATGCCATTCGTATGTCCTAACTACCTATTGCATTTTATATGATCATGCCCTCAGAAAGTATATTAAGAATGTAACAATTTAACATGGTATCTCCTTCGTGTCCATGTGAAAGTGTTGGCAAGAAAGCAAATATATTCCGCAAATGGTCGGATTATATACACTCCGGTTTTACAAATGTCTTCAGACTATTTAAGTTATGAACTTATTACGAAATGGTGAAATTAAATTGTATACCTTATCAATATAGTCATGAGTCAAAACATAAAAGATCCACGTTAAAGCACTCATGAGTCATGAGTTCTATTACATCAAAGATCCTACTCTAAGATGGATATGGGATAAACAAGCTTCACCATGATCACAACACGGCATAATGCTTCATGAAGAAAGATTCAATATCCATATGTTTTATGAATGCAATGTAGATTTTTCACGTATCATTGGATCATGCTCTGATGAGCCGGAGGCCATTTGGCTCCTACTATACACTATCCCTCAAATTAAATATCTTCCAACTTTTCAAATTGAGATAACCGTATTAGGTAAGCATGGTCTTCATATTTGTCAGTACCTACTACCTGATGTCATGCTGAAAACAGTTTCTCACATTGTCGGTTCTTAATTACTGCTGATCTCAAATAGTTACATCATCTTGAATGAGTAATACCATAAAAGATTATAATCTTTCTCGCAACACTTTCCAGGCTTATACAGCCTCATCCTGTTTACCAACTGATAGCACATCCATGTGAGTGGTATTTCAATTTACAATTCTCTCATTTTACTTTTCTTATCTTTCTCTCTCTTCTAGTAAAGATGAAAATGAGCTAAGGAAGTAATTTTACGACTTTCATGGTGCGAAGAGATTAGTTTATTTCTGAAGTACCAATTGTCATTAATACCTCCATGGCAACCTTGTTACAGAAAAAAGACACATATATTACCAAGGAAATTTTGGTAGTCGGGTATAATGGGGACATACTAATTAAATTAAAGATGGATTGTTTTTCTGAACTAACTATGAAGGAAAGTGGGGATTTTTCTTTTTCAAAAGGAAGGAGTAATACTCAAAACTCTTAATTATAGAAGTATTTGTATCTTGTTTAGTAGACCATATTTTGAACGGACTGATTGCGTATACTAACAACCAAAAAACGTGTGCCCCAATTCGTAAACCTAACCCTAACGTATGGACAAGCAAAAGCTATCTGAAAACAGTTACTCAAACCGACATAAATGGATAAAAGAGTACCCTTTCTTTGGCTTTTCAGACGATTTCCCACCCGCATCCTGAACGGTAACACTCTCATCAGTTTTCAACTCCGGCAACGGCTGCACTTGTGACTGCTGCGACGAAGGAGAAGGCACCACCGCTGCAGGCTTGCTGAAATTAAGCTCCACAGGGTGACGCTGGCGTTGTTGTTGTTGCTGTTGATGTTGATGCTGCTGTTGAAGAGCGAAATGTGGATGGTGAAATTGAGGAGGAGGTACATGAGTCTGTGGTTGGGTAAAATGAAACTGAGCATGCTGTTGTTGTAGGGCAAAATGGTCCTTGGCAATTCCCGAGGTAGTGAGGGAGGGAGGAAGTGGCGGTGGTGGTGGTTGTTGGTGGTGGTGGTAATGAGATTGTGATTGTGATTGTGATCGGAAGAGGAGGTTGATTTGGTCACGGATGAAGACGGCCTTATGGGACAAATCAAACCCTAATTTTTGTCCGAGCTGATGAACAACATCGCTGAGGGTTGTAAATGATTTGGGGTCGGATTGACTGAGAAGAATTTCAACTCCTTTAGCTATCTCTTGGTCGGACACCATGGCTGGTTACTCTCTCTCTCTTTCACATATATAACCCACAAAAAATACACAAATTTTACCCAATTGATTTTCCCCTTCCTCTCTCTCTCTCTCTTTCTCTCTGTGTGTGTGTGTGAGAAATTTTCTCTCTCTATATCTCTCTACCTCTCTCTTTCTCTCTCTATATGTATCTCTCTTTCTCTCTCTATCCGCTCTCCTCTCGTTATCTTTACTCTCTTTTTATTTTATTTTTATGATTTTTTTTACCCCCCCATTCATGATTTATTATTCTTGTCTCACTCTCATAATTAAATATTATAATTATTAATTTAAAAGACAAATCATTTTTCTAAATGATTAACATAAAAGATTTTTAATATTAATAAATAAGTAATGCTTAGGGACGTGTGGAATGAACGAAAAACCCGAATCAAATTGGAACCGAATCGAAATTAGAACCGACTTTTAATATCCGGTTCAATTACCGGTTCTTATAATCTTCAATTTTCGGTTATTGGTTTTACCGGGCATAGAATTGATAATTTGAAAAGCTCATAACATGCAAATCAAGAATTGATTTTTAAAGGCCCACAATGTGAAAACCGAAAAGATTATTTGTTGGAACAATATTTTAGTATGGTGAAACTACATAATTTATATGAAAATATCATGATCATTACTTCTCTTATTCTATTTTCATGTTTTTATGTTTATATCTAGTTATAATAGATAAAATTATATTTGTTTTTTAATTTTTGTTTCTATTCGTACCCGAAATACTCGTACCATAACCGTCCGGGACCGCATTATAATTATTGGTTCGGTTACCGGTTCTTACAATTTTTAATATTCGATTTCGGTTAAATCGTTCGGGATCGGTTCGGTCCAATTCCGAAACAGTTTACATCGTTAGTAATGCTACCTAATCTTTATGATATTATTCACATGATACACATATCTAATATTAAAAAAAAAATTAATAACTTATATACCACTTTAAAATTAAAACACATTAAATGTGATAAAAAATATTTTTAATTATTAAATAATTATAATATAATAACGTATACTTTTAAATTTTAATACCATTTACCCTAATATATATAGATTCAGGTTCAAAAAGGTACCTCTCGAAATCAAGTGCACCCGAAGGTACCAACCTTAAAAAACTTTTTTTAAATTTTTTTTCTCATAATCATGTTTAATTTAATGTTATACACATGATATATGAATTTCACATACATTCACACTTTCTGTGCCCTTAAAAATTATGTGAATGCTCAATGCATATTTATGTGAATGGTCATGTGAATTGTGTGAATGATCATTCACATGATCTTTTTTTACCATTTACAAGATTTATGATGTTACTTCTTTTGAAAAAAAAGTCTTATAATGTTGTCTTATATATGTCTATTCAAAAAAAATATATGTGAATGATCCTTCACATTAGGGTACGCTGCAATCTTATAGGTACGCTAATGAACCTGATTCTATATATATATATATTATATTATTATTTAAACATGCTATTTTTAAAAATAAAAACTACTTTTTATATGTTATTTGATTCGTATTTATAAATCTTTATTTTTAAATACTTTATTAAAATTTTAAATTTTAAACCAATCCCATTTAATACATGGATTTCTAATTTAGAAATTTAATCAATCAAAACCTTATTTTGGGGTCGTAATTTTTTTTTTATCAAAATATTAGTTTCAAATTTTAACATACAAATTTGTGAAAAATCTGAATTGTAAATGTGAAAAACAGCCGAACAACACGGCCAATTAAAGATTTTTTTTTTCTCACTGATGTTATTGATTTAAATATTATTCAATTGGTTGGTATTTTAATTTTCTTAAACTTCAGGTCGAATTACGAAAATTAATTTAACAAATTTTCTAACAAAAGATTTTAAAACATTGGTATTCAAGTGGACGAATAACGTATCTGTCTGTGTCTTCCATTTTTTAATGCAGTGTCAATTTGTCTAATTAATTATAGAGCTAACAATATTAAAAATATATTGTGTCAATATATATATAGAAATTGTGTAGAGTATTGCAAGTAGTTGTAAACACACGAGTTTCAAATGTAAACATGTTGTGAATTTTTTTTTTTTTACTTTTTCTCATATTCACATAAATACAAATAATATATGGTTATTTATTAAAAAAATTACATGCGTTCACACATTCTATCATCTTAAAAATCATGTGAACGTGGTAAAAATTATGTGAACATGTACATTTTACATAGTTCTAGTGTGTGTTTATGTGTGATTTTTGACAATCAGTCTTCTCTTGTTAATTTAAACATACTTATTAGATAATTTTCAAAAAATGATTTTAAGCGAGTTATCTTCGGTACTTCACAAAACTAGTACTACTCACTTAAACTCATGTGTGTAAAGGATCATATAAGAAGTAAATATTGATGAGATGTGAAAATGAATTCTTATAATAAAATGAAAGTGTATGTTTACATCAAGCTTATTTAATTATATATTCTGATAACCCTTCTAAAATTGTGACCATAATTCTTATATTTTGCTTGTCAACATTAACTTTGCCTCTTTTTCATATATATATATATATATATATATGTGTGTGTGTTTGTGTTTGTGTTTGTGTTTGTATAAAGAAAGAAAGGAGTTCAATGAAAAACTTTTACGCATTGAAAAACCTCAAAAAACTTTTATCCATTAGATACTCTACCAAGTGTGCATTAATGACATATTGTCTAATATTGATTTTATATATATATGAAATAAAAATTTTAATATTAATGAGAAACGTGAAAAAAATTATGGTCATAGATCTCATCATTCTTTTACTATTATTTTGGTGTGTCAAATATCATTTGTTTTTTATTTAACATTACTGTCGAATCATGATAAAGATGATCGTGTAAAAAGCACAAATATCGTAAAAATCCTACATACCTGCACCATAATTTAAAATCGCGATTTAAATCGTAGGATCGTACGATCCTACGATCCTACAAGTAAATTTCGATCAGGATCGCTGATAGGATCGATTTTGGGTAGGATCGTAAGCAATATCGTATGATCGTTAGTAAGATCGTAAGATCGTACGACGATCCGATCCTACATACGATTTGTTTTCGTAGGATCGTTAGTAAGATCGTAAGATCGGGGGATCGTTAGGCCTCTTCATCTAGCCGCATATTTTTTGAATCCAAGGTACCAATATAGTTCTGCTCATGACTGTGATTCTTGTTTCATCAAAGGGGCACTATACACGTGCCTTGAAAGAATGGATAGGAAATGACTCTCTTTTGTTTATGATACAATATTGTGAAATATAATATTTAATTTCAGTAGGATCTTACGATCCAGATTCGATCCTACGATCCCGATCTTGCAATGACAAAAACGATCCTAGGTAAGATCGAGAACCTTGATACATATGATGGAAAATGCATAAATTATTTCCATAATTCAAAAGTCAAAAATGCAGAATCTATGTGAACCTTATATTTTATGCACACACGAACACATACACATATATAAAGGTTCAAAAAAGTATATTTAAAAATCTAGTGTACCGAAGGTACCAATCTTAAAAACATTTTTTTTATAATTATGTTTAAATTAACAATATAAAGCTACACAACATTGGAACCGTATGAAGATTTTTATTAATGATGGATAATTTACGATAAATTTGTGTAAATGATCCATTATTCACAGAATTTTTTATACATTCAAATGATTTGTCTTTCAAATCTTAATATATAAATGTATTATCATTTTATGTACATGTCTATAATTTTATGAAACTTTTTTTTTACGATACTTTTGATACACTTCATTTTTAAAGTACTTTATTGAACTATTTTTCTTTTTATCAATATTAACTTTTAAAAATCTTAGGTGTCACTAATGTTGGGTTACTTTCATGTTTTCAGTCTAACACGCTTTTTTTAAATTATTTAATGATGATAATAGTTAATGACTAGTGTGACTATAACATTGTTTGTTTGATAGAAATTTTAATAGTTCTAACACTTCAACTCAAAGGAAGGCACCTTAATTTCGTGGTTTTATGACATTGCTTTGCATTAAAATATCAAAGTCATGGCATTAAGTTAGTCATTAATTGTAAGAGAAATGCTAATAAATTTTGTAGCATGTGAGATTATGAGTTCCTCTAGCAATTTAAGGGAAATTGAATACCTTATCCCTTTATATTATACTAGTTTATTACCCGCGTATTACGCGAATATTTTTAATATATATAAAATATAATAAATAAAAAGATAAAGATATTAATATTATTTTTTAAACAAAAGTATATAAAATGATATTATTATTTATTATGACCTATTAATTTTGTATATTTCTAAATATATATGAAGAGTAATTATTTTCTTATATATTTTTTTAAACTTTTATTATATTTAATAAATTAGTAGATTATTAGATTTTGTTTGATTTGAATTTAAAAGTGGATTATATTAGATTTGGATAGATTTAAGTAATAAGTTAGTAAAGTATTAGATTTTGTTTGATTTGATTTTAATTTAAAACTGGATTATATTAGATATGGATAGATTTGATTTAAATTTTCTTTATTATTTTAAAATCTATAAATGCCAAGTGTCGATTCATGGTGACGACGCGTGGCTTCACCAGAATTGAGTATAGTTACTCTTTTAATAGTATAGATAGATTTTTTTCAATGATAAACTAACACACTCCTACTTTTAAACTACTATTTTATGCCTCAAATAGGGACTTCAGAACTTACTTCCACCTCCTAAATTTCACTCTCTTATTTTTTAATTTGAATAAGTTTATGTTTATCTCCATTAGAATCGTGACATGTGTCATTTTTACTATTGTTGAAATGAATTTTTGCTCATTGTTGCTAACGAGTATGGTTAGCATTCATATATTGAAGTTATCTACCATGGACCTCATATTGAATATGATCAATTGTTAAATTCATACAATTGTATCGGGTCATCGTTATGATTATATGTGTGTGGGTTAGACATGACAATGAGGCAGAATATCCTGATGGGACAGAATTTTTATTTGTCATCCTTGTCATCGCTTCTTATTTCTCACCCTAATCTCCATTTTCATCCTCGTCGGGGAATGAGTTTACATTCTCATCCACATCACAATCAAGGATCAGGTTTTTTTTAACCTTCTTAAAGATTAATAACTTTAAACTATGAATAGTTTTTGAGTAGAAAAAAGTATATAAATAAATTTTAAATTAAACAATTCAAAAATCTGAGTTATTTACATATATAATTAATACTTTATAATAAAACTAAAACAAAAAATATGTATAAAAGACTTGTAAAACCTATAATGAGAAATATAACAATAATATTTTAAACTATATAAAGTTATATACATTGATATTTAATAACTCACATAAAATGAATTTACATTGTAAAACTAAATATAATTTATATTAAAACACAAAATAAAACATGGGTCAGTGATTAAAATGTTTCCATTGAAATCCCAATGTTAAACTACTATATGATAAGCATGATTATGTGTGTTTCAGGAGTTGGTCGTATATATTTTGGATTTTGATGACTTTTGACCATATACTTTGCACAATATACTTTAGGCTGGGTTAGTTATGCAACCAACTTTTGTAACCAATCTATGTGTTGTTTTTTTTATATTAAAATGTATTAAATAGATACAAAAAGAAATGTTTGAAATTATCTCTTGACATTGGAAATATTTATATTAATGAGCATTGAATACAATTACAAAATGAAATATATTTTAGTGTGTTTTAAAACCGAACAAGAATCATGGTAGGGAAGAAGGGGAACAGAAGAGAATACAAATCCAAAAGTGGAAAATAGATAAAAGTATCGTTTTTTTTAAACCCAACAAGAATCATGGTAAGGGAGAAGGGGGACAGAAGAGAATACAAATCCAAAAGAGGAAAATAGGTAAAGTATCGTTTGTAACGCCACCACCACCTATGCTAAGAAGATGCGACGAGGTACTTATAGAACAAATGATCATGACAACGACATTGCTCAATGGGTTATCCGATGGGTTCGTCTAGAAAAGGTCAATGCTTGCCTGTTTGGTGCATCTTCTTCGACAGGTTTTTATGGAGTCTGGTGCAAGAGTGGGGATGGTGGTCGTGTAAACCGTAAACCAAGGGATTAGATTAAAGGGTTTTTATTTTCATTTTTGTGTTTTGTTTTTATTTGAAATAGTGACGTAATTTTGCATATACATCTTATGCATACGTATGAAGTGTCACGACGTCATCAAGAAATTAGTTTTATGTTAATTATTGCCATAAAGAGGTCTATTATTATTAGGATGCATTAAGCCATTATAAGTGGTATAGAATGATAAAAACATTATAAGTGGTATAGAATGATAAAAACAGGATGTTACAAGGCTAACAAAACTCTTCATTTTGAATACATCAACGTCCCATCAGTTTTTCTATTTTCATTCTAAAACTTTAGAAATACTCATTATTATCAACTTTCTATTCTAATACCCGTTTACTCCGTTAATTTTAGAGAGAAAAAGTAGAGAGAGAAGCCGAACGTTGGATGAAGCCGTTGTGAGAAAGATTAAGCGGGGCCGCCGATGGGAAGGGAGGTGTACCTGCCGGGATAGCTGAGATGGCCAAGCCGGGCATGTATAGTTGTATACCTCCTCCTCTGACAGGATACTACTAAGGCTCTGTTCCAGAAGAAGGGAAGAAACAGAAAAGAAAGAAAGAAATAGAAAGGGAATAGAATGGAAAGCTTAATAATCAATTCTTTCATTTTCTTTCCAGTTTTGGGAGGGCTAAATTAGAGCCAAAATCATTAACATTTTCATCCATTTCCTTCCTAAAAAAATCAAAAGAACACAACATGTAATTGATTTACCTTCAATTCCATCCTTTTCCTTATTCAAGTTGTGTTGTGGAACACACCCTAAGTACTAACTACACAAAAGTTCGCTGCTATCTTATGCAATTAGGAAAAAAAAAAAAACAGGATAGCAGGCTAGCAGAACATAAACCCTCATGACGTCTGTGTGTCGTTAGAACTGAGAAATCGATTGAAGCATCCTTCGTTTCCATGGCGCAGGTTCTAAGCATATCTCACACAAATTCATCCAAATCCCTAACAATTGGACCTTGTCTAGCGCTAACAGATGCTCAATCAATCAATTTTTCTCGCCGCCGCTGTCAAGTAATGAACCATAGTTGGAATTCTCTACAACGTGAACTAAAATCCAATGGAAGAATTTACTGTCTGTTCTCCGACAATCGTAGCAAGGTATTATCACTTGGAACCGTTTCTCTCATTCCTTAAATCTTACTGCATATACCTTCTTTTGTTTCAATTTGATTATGCCATAGCACTTGTTTGTGGTTTTGGTACTCTACTACTCTGTGTGTTTTTCTGTTTAGTTGTCTGTTTATTCGAGATTTGAACTTGATGATTTGTGCACAATTGCTTGATTTTGTTAATTGTGGAAGCCCAATGATGATAACATTATCCTCCTCATGTCAACCGTGAAAAACGTTTTTCGAATAAGTCTTCAACAATAAAACGATTGGACAAATTAAGCTGTACATTAACACCTGAACCACGTTGAAATTATAGATTCTTATGTACGTAAAGGTTATGCAGGATCACGATGCTTGGACGACAAAGTATACACCGATGCTTCTTATAATAGTTATTGACTACACACTAGGACTTGAGAACTCAAAAGTCAAAATACCGTTCCATAATTTGAATTTATTTCAAGAGATCCATCCCAGGAGGCAGGATCCTAAGCAGGGAAAGTTTATGTGCTGCTAAATTAAAAGATATGCATATGAAAAAGGAACATGTGGATTAAAGGGATATATGTTACAGTCACTCTGAAAAAAGATCATAGGGAATAAGGGGAAGGATACGTGTTTATGAGGTGGAGAACTCGGTTTCTAATTTCTTTATCATGTGGTCATAGGTTATCACATTTTCTCTTCAACTGTCTTTTTCTCATTATTTTTTTTCGCCCTAGTTGATGTAAGCTGGAGTGGAGAACTTTTTGCTTGCTGTGTTGTTGAGGTTGTATTACCAAACACCTACCGCTACATGCATTCTGACAGTGCTTAAAAGCAATCAACCTGCTTGGTTTTTGAAGTGCTTGAAAGCATGCCTCACTGCTATTAAGCAAATTATAAAAAAACCCTCATAAAAATAGTCGTTTTTGTAAGACACCATGATTCAGTCTTGGAAAGTAATGATTGGTTACTTCGCTCCCCAGGGGAATTCAATAAGACCTCCTGCATATTACATTATTAGGTGTTGGTGATCCTTCCAGCCAGGTTGGTTCTTGCATCACCTATGTTGTCTGTGATATGTGAGGGAACTAAATATATTTTTTATTTTTTCCTTTTTTAATGACAACGGCTGGTGAATGAAGGTTGTGTTTTGTAGTCAAAAATTTTCTGTGAAGCACATATTCTTGAGGTTATGCACTCTTTGCTAAGAAGCCTGCTCCTTCACGAATTTCAAGAGTGAAGACAGCCATTACACCTTACGTTCTATGAGGCTCAAATTATATGGGATCATCTGATCTAAATTTGATCAGATTTTAGTGTATGATTTAGAGGTTCAATCAAATTTGTTGAGTAAAATGTAACATAATAAATGAGTTTTGGCACGGGCTATGACGTACTTGCCTTTTTCTAAGCTGCTTTATCATCTCAAGACAATGAGGGAATCAATTATTAAATATGACAATTTCAACTTATATCCGTCATAACCATTTTGTTAGGTCACTTTGTCTCCCCCCATAATAACCCAAGAGTTATGCACATGTGTGCAAAGACTACTTTCATAGACCATGGCTTAACTCCTTATGTGATATATGATGGTTCTCTGGCAACATAAGCAACAATAAAAATACTTGTACTAGTCTATAGTATACATATTTTCTCACACCATTGTGAGACATGTGGTTACCGTAAGGAAACACGACGCACACACACAAACACGCACACACAAAAACAACGAACAAAAGGTGTTGAATATAAGAACACGAAATTTTACGTGGTTCAGTCATAAGAATGACCTACGTCCACGGCCGCAATAGCGAGTCTCTATATTGATTTCGGATTAGGGTTACAATTTCATAGGGATCACATGTTTCTAGGAAACAACAACCGAAATAAGGAAATCATCAATGGGCTGGACCTTTACAAATAAAATTTTAAAAAAGTTCTCTTGGGGCACCCCATGCTAAGATTTTGTGGCGGCCAATAAACCTTTGGTAATCAATCATTCTCTACTGCTTAACAGTTACATGCACATTGAGGGAAGAAAGGAGTGATCCATGGTGAAAACATTGCCTTTTTGTTTTGTCTTTAATGCACAGATGTGGGCAATAGCTTATATAGCAACTTTGGTCTAATTTAGAACTTATATAGAAACTTTGGTCTAGTTTAGATCACAACTCATGGTCCCATGCTAGATTTAACGTTAATAGATATGCAAAGAAGGTAATGGAGAAAGAAAGAAGAGCAGTTGTTCTTTCATTTATTCTAATGGTAGCTGAGATGAGAAGTCCCATGCACAACCTTGAAAGAGAGAAATAAGCAAGGAAAGTCAAAATGATAAGCATTCTGTTTGGTCACTGGATATTCAACATTTTCATGTCATCATACATGAGATGTAGTCATGGGTCCTATTTCTTTGATGGCAGTACTCAGTAGGTTCTGGATGGTCCTCATGAAATAGTTAATAGTTAAGCGAGAATGGAGGTTAAATGATGTAAACGACTAGGAAAGGATTACAAACATGTTCTGAAATGATATTTTTGTTGAACTGGTGATGGAAAAAATATGTTGTGTGTCGCATTTTTCCTTTCTCCTCTTTTGCTAAACACTTTCATGCAGGATCAAGCAAAGAAAGCTCTAGAGAGTGCACTTGGTGGCAAGAAAACAGAGTTCGAGAAGTGGGACAAGGAAATAAAGAAGAGAGAAGAAGCAGGTGGAGGCGGCAATGGAGGTGGAGGGTGGTGGGGCAGATGGTTTGGTGGATCAGACGGTGAGCATTTCTGGCATGAAGCACAGCAAGTCAGTCTTACCGTCCTAGCGCTTGCTGTTATGGTAAAATAAATCCTCACCTTTGTATGATTTAATAGCCATTTCATATTTGCGTTGAAGTCTTGAAGATTATTTCAGATGGTTGCAAATTGCAATGTGCATATTGCGTAAGGAGTTGTTCTGAGCTTCTTACATCTCCATTGCTGTTACAATTCTTGATTTATGCCCATTTGGGTGTGCTTTGCTGCTCTCTTGAATCTTGATCACCAAACTTTGCTAATGCGTCAATTTGTCCTAAAAATCTTTGTTGTGTTAGTGGCATAGTTATAGCATGCAAAGCTGTAAGCGGAAGTGCTGGGCCCCTTGTCCCTTCTGTGCTATCTAGCGACTTGCAATGTTGGCCGTAGGACTAGGCGGTAGGGGTCGTTTGAGGGTGGGGTTTACCCTTTATTTTAAGCCCAGATAAAGAAACCTAAAATTTCCAAAGTAAAGCACACTACGTCACTACATTGAACTTGGTGGTTATCATATTTTTAAATTGGTTTTCTGTCCTCTGATTGGCAGTTTGTTTTTTGTTTCTTGACCTCCAAAGTCCAAACAACCATGGGACCTAACAGATGAATAATTTTATATATTTTTTATCCTAAAAGACATTTTATGTATACATGTGTGTGTGTGCACTTCTAGTAATTTATAATATAAATCTGAATAAAAAGTTGGACAATGACTAATATAACTAAATAGACATGCCAAATTAATCTATTAGATAAAGTTAATATATAAAATGTAGAGTAGTAAAAAACATAGTCCACATAAGTAGTAGTTGAATGAAAATTATTATTTGGTCTGAAACTGAATAGAAACTATTGTTTGTACTTGAATGAGTTTAATATTCGATATGAGGTGCATAGCTTGAGCCTTGATGATGTTATGTGAGCCTAAAAATCAAGGCCCAAAGTAACCAACTCACCACATAAAATGAGAATGTTGATGTTGAACCGCCAAGGTTTCAATCAGTTGGTGGTTCTCAATCTTATAAAACCAGAAATCTTTGTTTGGTCCCATATAAGACATTGTTTGTTTACCTCTTAATGGTATCATTAAGAGATCATTTTACTTTTAAATTACTTCTTAATGATTTCATTAAAAAGTAAACAAACAACCCCTAAATTACACATGGCCTGCTCACACTGCTGAACAGAGCAGTGCTGGACACTAATCCATGAGTGACGGTCTAGAATAAGATCCAAAACTATTTAGGGACGTTTGGTACGGTGGAATGGAATGGAATGGAATGAAGTTTAGAAGCTTTTTTAATCAATGTTAGTTTCAATAAAATATACACTAAACTCAATTCTCTACTCCCTCTCTTTGAGAATCAATGTTCTCATCACGTAACAAAAATACATGTAAACCTCAAATGATTACATTCCATTCTACCGTACCAAACGCCTCCTTAGGGTGTGTTTGGTACGGTGAAATCATGAGATCGGAATCACATGGGATTTACAAGTTTTATTATTATGTGACGAGAACCTTAATTCTTAATGGAAAGGTGTAGAGAATTGAGTTTAGTGCAAATTTTATCATCTCAATTCCTTATGAAAAATGGAGGGAATAAAAAACATAGAAAGTGAATGGAGTTTTTATAGTTTTCCCTTCATTTTTCATGTCGATCTTTATTTATGTGTAAGTGTCTAACTATCATTAATTAAAAAACTTTGTAACTTAAGTGATTTCATTCCCTACTATTCCACCGTACCAAACCCCTCAGTAGACCAAAAGAAAGCTTGACATAACAACTCAAATTTGATTAAGGATATCTTGTCACCCTATCTGAATCATGTTTTGTTTCATTGGCAGTTTCTTATAATTGCAAAAGGTGATGTCCTGTTTGCAGTTGCCTTAAATCCCTTGCTGTTTGCTTTACGAAGCCCAAGAAATGGACTGCGTTACATATCATCAAAAATTCGTAGAAAGGTATTTCCATCTACTGCTGCTAAATCTGATAACGTTCCTAAACAAGATTTATATGCTCGCAGTTCTGCTAAAGAAGCGGTTGTTAGCAAATGGGCTTAATGATTTGTAGCTTTCCAGTTTTTCCTATCAAATTTACTTACCATTGAAGCTTTTCATTTAGATCAAGCCATATGTTTTCTTTTGCGGAAAATGCTAATCGTCACGAGTTTCTTATATGAAAAACATTAAGATTACAAATAATGTTCGGCTGTTTGCATAATGGTACAAACCGACGCATTTAAAAGAGATTCTTTTTTACAAGGAGAATTTCATACATACCCCTTAATTCTCGTAGAACTTACCATATATCGTATATATCAAATAAATACAAGTCTTCAATGCACAAATATAATACTTCTAAAACATATTTTGGGTACATAGATATTTTACAAGTTTTGAAATGTTTGCATGCTCCACTCTGGTTTTACTACTATTTGAACTTCGATGCCATAAGGGGCTTCCTCTATATCTAGCATATTAAAGAAATGTACCTCGAGCCCCGAAGAAAACCCCCCTCCCCTTCGGATTCCATATCTCTTTTGACTCTATATATATGGGCACGTGCACCTTCTTTGATTTCTGTGGCTTTACTGGTACGAGCCGCGATCCCAAGTCTTGTTCGCATGCTTCCCCTTTACTTGGGAATAGAGAGGGGAAACATAGCATGTCACAAGAGCGAGGTGAGACAAAAGCATATTAGATTAGCTCCTTAGGATGAACCACACGGATGTGATCTTGAACATCAAAGGAGGTGGGAGTTGAGTTAAGAGTAGCTTGTACATCGGGCATTGGTACTTGTACATTGAGGGGGAGTTCTTGTGTCCTTTACTTTCAGTGGTACTTCTAAATTTGATTTGTCATGACTCATGACGACTTGCATTTTGTGACTCTTGCATCATGCATCGATGAATTTTTGAATATTTTCGCCGCTGGTCATATAAATATTTGAACCTGCATTTTGATCTATCAATAGAGTTCCCAGTGTATATTGAATTAATTTTGACAATTATATATGAACAGTTGTAAACCTTTTTCTGATTCTTTTCTTTTTTTGGTGATTTAACTTTAAGTTGTTTGATACTGTGATGTTAGATTGGCATTGTACGTCTCTAAGAGTGTTTTTAGTGTGATTAGTGAACTAATATTGACTGTTGAATGATAAAGATCAATAGCTGAAAACAAGTGTCATTTATAGGTGTGTAAAAATCAGGATCGCTTCATTAAACCAAAAAACCAGAGAAAACCAAACCCAAACACATACAAGAAAACCAAACCCAAACACACATACAATACTATTCGGTTTTCAGTTTTGATTTTTTTGAAACTTTTTCCGGTTTAGTTTTATATTCTTTTTTGGGAAAAAATGATGAATTTAAAGAACCATATTGGAACTAGAACCGGTATAATATTATTTGTTTCTAGGTTACGATTTTATTGAGTTTTCATGTTTGGTCCGGTTTAAACATTGCATACCCCCACCTAGAGCTTCAAACAAGTCGAACTTTTATCGAATAACGTTCGAGTCGGGTTTTTATTGATCTTTATGAGCCTATCAAATGGGAGTAATAGCTTTTATGATTTTGGTTGCCTTAAATAGGGGTGTAATCGAGCCAAGTCGAGTCAAGTATCATCAAGCTCGAGCTCGAACTCGACAATAAAACTCGAGCTCGAAATTCGATTCGAGCGTGATCGAGCCTTAGTTTTGAAACTCGAGCTCAACTCGATAAACTACTCGATAAAATCGAGCTCGACTCGACTCGGCTCGATTAAGTTCGGGATATACGAAATCGAAATATAAATACAAAATATTCAATCTAATTTTATCCCAACAATAATCAAGAAGGGTAAAAATATAAGAATGTAATTTTAGGTTTAAGATTATATAGTTTGATTTATAAAAAAAGTGATAAAAATATAATATTACAAAGTTGAAGGGTAAAAATGTAAAATATAAACTCAAGCTCGATTAGGCTCGCGAGCCTATCGAGCAGACTATTTTAATACTCGAGCTCGACTCAATTACTACTCAAGTAGCTCAAGCTCGAGCTCGACTCGATTAACTGCGAGTCGATTTCGATTTTCTACGAGTCGATCCCGAGTTGTCTCGTCTCGTTTACACCCCTAGCCTTAATGGTCTATGTAACACCCCGATCCCGACTGGACCGACGATGTTAATAAACTACCTCATCTAACTAAAGCAAACTAAACAATTCATTAAACATCCAAAACTTAACATAAATTCCAACAGATCTCAAATAACAAAATAAAGCAAAACTAACTTAATTAACGTTCACGATCTTTATTTATTAAAGCAATATAAAATATCTATCATAATTCTAATCCTCCAATAGTCAACTCTCTGCACACTGCCCATCATCACCACTGAGTACCTGCCGGAAGAAAGAACACAGCATGAGCCAAACGCCTAGTACGGAGATCGAATACAAGTGCAACGACTACGAATTTAAAGACTCAGGAATGTTTTGAAAATAAGTTTCTTAAAAAGAAAGTTTTGAAAATGGTTTTCTTTAAAACAGATATCCACCTCCACACCAGATCAACAAAGAATATAATGGCTGAAGCAACAAAGGGTTGGGTTATATTTACCGAGCGGCCTAACATCATAAACAATAACCAATCTCATAATCACAACAAGACTACACTGAGTGCGCCACCTCAGTGCATCTGGCCGGAAGGGGTGTATGGCATTACACCTTACTTCCGCAAATCTCATAACATAGCCTAGGATGCATCCATACGCCTCCCTGAAATAATCAACAGCTCATATCCCGAGCTAACATGATCTCCATCGATCATAAACATAATCTCAATCATTCATAATCATAATCATAATCACAACAAAAGGGAGACGCCGTAACCGATCACACTGTTACGGAAGTATCATGCCATTGGTGCCGCAATGGCATGTCTGTGGTACCTCCACAGGTAGTTCACTCGGTAATCCTAGCTCCTGTCTAATCTCTAGGGTTCAAGCATATCAAAAGCCCGCATAAACATCTCAACTTTAAATAATCATTTCAATAACAAAAGGCCACATTTTACAAAACATCATCAACTTCCATAACAAGCCATAAATATAATCAGTTTCAAAATATGTTTTTCGTAAATGTTTTCGAGCGAAGAAAATCGATATTTTCTTTCGATAATATAAATAAAGAACTGACACGAGATATAAAAGTTCGACTGTCAAGTATTAGCATGCAATTCACACAACGAAACAACTCAAGAATAACGCTGAAAGAAGTACGGGATCCGTACCTTAATAGCAGTTTAGCAAAAATTCACAACGACCACTGAACCGCTACGAATCAACCCGATCTATAAGAACGAACTTAAATTAGGGAACCGATAGATATTAACTAGATTGGTCTTCTAGATACCCAATCCCACTATTTTATATATATACTTTTGTACTTAATAATTATTAAGTTTGGTTCGCCATTATTAATCGAATCGGTGTTTTAATAATTATTTATGAAATTTTCTGTCCACTTTAATTTTAATGTATATTTCAACCTCAGTTAACCTCACTAGCAATTGCATATTAATATTCAACAAGTTATTATTTATATAATTAACCAAATTTAGGTTACGTTTATCTTAAATTAAATTAACAATTTCAGCGACTAATAATAACATATAAATTTTATTAATCATAAATATACATAAGAATAATTAATTAATTCATTTATAAAAGGTTAACCTAAAGTTTGGTCCTAATTATATATAATTATTATATTAAATGTCAATTAATTTATTTATATTTGTTCCAACTAAAATATTTAGGTTTATTAAATAAATTAAGGCTAATTGTGAGCTAATACTAGAAATAATGATTTTATAAAAAAATAAATAAAAACAGAAAATCCATTCATTTAATATTATATTAATTCATTTAATTCATTTAGGTTCCGGGTCGGGTCGGGTCAAGACCCGGATCCGCTTTCTTTTCTCCCTTTTTCTCGGTACCATCCACGAACACACACACATTCACACATTCACTTCTCCCTCTTCTTTCTCTCTCTAGTCTATTCTCTCTCTCTCGGTCTCTGCTTTCTCCGGCGACCGCCGCCCCCATCACCGGCGACCACCACGACAACCACCACATACTCCTCTCGGCTCCCGTTTCCTCTCCCTCACTCACTCTCACTCTCCGTCTCTCGCTCGCCCTCGCAACCAGCCCACAACGGCAGCGGCCTAAAACCTAGCGCCGCCGCCGCCATCACAGCACCACCATCTCCCCCACCATCGCTCGGCTCACCAGCTCACAGATCTCACACCCAGCCCTCAACGGCCGCCGCTGACCAGGACCATTGCGGTCGTCCCTGGTGCAGCGCCGCCGGTCACGAAGCCACCATCATCACCGCCGCTAAAACTAACAACAGGTTCGTTATTTTATCTTTTTATTTCATATAGATCTGGTTTACTTAATCTTTTTTCAGATACAAACATCGTTATGTTTACAAGATTTACAAGAACGAGATAGTTTAGAAGAGTTCGTTACCTCAGTTGAAGAAAAACCACGAACACGAATCCGATTTGCTTCTTGAAGAACTGCCCAATAGTTTACGGCAGCTAGGGTTTCGTTTAACTGATTTGTTTAAGGGTTATTAGTTTATTTAATACTGGTTTAACCCTAATTAGTAAACGGGCTTGGGCTCGTTTAGTTCTTTTATTATTTAGGCCCGGTTTATTTATTTTACTGAAAGTGTAATATTTAGTTAAGGTAAAATTATGTTGTTATTTATATTTATTATTACCATTATTTAAATTTTGTTGTTAAATTATCAGGGTATTATAGTCTACATCCTTAAAGTGCATATTGTGAGATGGTTATGTCGTTAAATATAAGTTGGAGCTTGTTAGTGTTATGTGTGTTAAGATGACGAAACCATCACATCATGACTAATATCATTAAACACACGATGGTCACAAACAAAGCAGAAGCAATTGTATTAGACATTATATACGATATTATATATTAACAATAGATTAATATTAGATAATTAAATCATAGTTAAACTCTAAGGAGAAAATTTTTTTTGTATGTAATAACAATTGGATGTCACATAAGGAAAAAAAAGATGAACAAAAATTTTGGGTAACGTCTATCAATTGTTAAATTATAAGAAAACATAAACTATTAAAAAAAATTATACAAAAGTTTTTGTATGTTAACACAAGTATAAAATAAAAGGAAAACATAAAAATAACAGTAACTTACAGAAATGGTCCCTGTGGTTTGCTTAAAATTATATAAATGGTCGCTGGTATTTAAAAATTACATAAATGGTCACTTTAAACACTATTTACTTGCAGAATTGATCCCTCCAACTAGTTAATTTTTCTAAATGATGATTTTGCCATTATTTTCAAATTTAAATTTGGTCCCTCTAGTAATTAATTAGTTATGGTTTTAATCATTTTCATTATTTTTTGTTTTTGTTTTGAATTTTAAATGTTTATTTAATAAAATATGATTTAATTATTTTATTTAATCAGTTTCTTTTAATTCTCTTGTATATATCCAATTTATTTATTTTACATTTCATTTTTAACATGTTTATAGATTTTTATATTTTTATACGTTAGTAACTAACAATTTCATTGTGTTAACATATTTCGATTTAATTATACTTTTATTAAAAATATATAAATATAGGATTTTATTTGTTTTGATTAACATATTTTGTTACATTAATATCTTTCGAATTAATTTTTTTTTCGTTTTGATTTACATATTTTGCTACATTAATCTGATTCAATTAAACATAGTATTTTATTTATTCTATTTTAAATACTTTGTTACATTAATACGTTATGAGTTAATTGTATATTTTAACAAAACTATGTCGACTTGACATTTGATTCGTTTTGATTTAAATATTTTTTAATACGTTACAATTTAATTATAATTTTTTAAAAAAAAATATAAACTTAGCATTTTATTTATTTTTGCGTAAATAGTCACGTTAATACCTATCGATTTGATTATAATTTTTAACATTTTGGATTGTATATTTCTTTCTACACGTTTTGGTTTGTATATTTCATTATATAGGTTTCGAAACGTATGTAACGAAACATATATACGTTTTATTCAAAACATATAAACGTATAAATATATATATACGCATTTCAAAACATACAAACCAAAACGTTAAAAGTTACAATTAAATCGATAAGTTTTAACGTAACAAAATACTTAAGCAAAAAACAAATAAAACGCTAAGTCAATATATTATCTTTAGAAGTTATAATTAATTGAAGTGTATTAACACTAAATATATTTAAATCAAAACGAATAAAATGTCAAGTCGACATAGTTTTATTAAAAATTATAATTAAATCAAAATGTATTAATACAACAAAATAATTAGAATAGAACCAACAAAATACTAAGTTTAATTGACACGGATTAATGTAGCAAAATATGTAAATCAAAATGAATAAAAGACTAAATTTAAAACGAAATGTATTAACGTAACAAAATATTTTAATCAAAACAAATAAAACCCTAGATTTATATTTTTTTTTCCTAAAATTATAATCAAATCAAAATATGTTAATGTAATGAAATAGTTAGTTGGTAACGTATAAAAATATAAAAGCGTATAAATATTTTAACAAATGAAATGTAAATAAATAAATCGAATATATAAAATAGAATTAAAATAATTAAATCACATTTTATTAAATTAGCTTTTAAAATTCAAAAACAAAAACAAAAAATTATAAAAATTACTAAAACCAAAACTAATTATATACTAAAGGGACCAAAAATGATTTTGAGAATAATGGCAAAATCGTCACTTAGAAAAAGTCAAGAGATTGAGAGAACATTTCTGCAAGTAAACAGTGTTTTGAGGGACCATTTATACAATTTGTAAAAGCCAGAGACCATTTTCATAATTTTGAGCAGACCACAGGGACCATTTCTGTAATTTACTCTAAAAATAAAGTGAGAAAAAGTTTATGTATACAACGCAACTAAATTTTAGTCTTTACAAGTAGCAGATCTAGAAAAACTTTTCATCAGTCATTTATGGTCTAATATTCGGGTTGAGCATTGGAATTCCTCATGAATCATGTCGGCAACCCGGTTTGAGATTTTCTTCAACCAACTCAATTACTTTAATAAAATAATCTATGTAAAAATTTAATAATTTAGTTAACAAAAATTTAAAAACACTAACACCTTATCAAATTAACAAACATTAACAATATGATCAATTAACTTAATTATACTAATTTAACAAAGTAACAAATGTTAGCTCAAAATTATGTTAACATTAAAATCTACTTAGATCATAATTTAGCCTATATGGGACATAAAATCATAAACTAAGCATGCATTAACTAAACAATTAACCAATTAAGAAACCAAAGAACAAAATAATCAAACTTGAAAGGTTGCATCTATTATGAAAACATTAAATTTATATATGTATACAATTAAAAAATTTTAAACACTCTTCAATTAACTATGTAAATATTTTAAGTTGCGTATATATATGATATTATGAAATTTAGGAGGGGTATATATGAAATTTCTCCTAATTATTAAAATATGAAAAGATGAATGAGTTTTTTCAAATCAAGTGCAAAAGCTACCGGTTAAACAAGTCAAATATACGCCTTTAAATAAAATAAAAGAAATTTAAGAATTCAAATAATAATAAATATTAAAGACTTAATTGTGGGAAAAAAAAAGTTGTAACTGTATTTAAAATTAGAAATCGCAGTGGAAATCAAATTCAAATCAATATTTTTTGGCGTATTGTCTTTTTCATGCCTTCCATCAATTGTCAATTGCCATGGTTACAAACCGACAATTGTTCAAACATCCTTATATTCAATAATTCAAACAATTCTGAATTATCATCCATTGCCATTTATTTTTTTGTTGAAACTATTATATAATAATGATATTTGTAGCTTCAAATATTCAATCTAGTTATTTGATAATTTCAACAGTATAATAGCTTATTGACCCATATATTTTATACTAAAAATTATTCACATACTATATATAATAAAAATTAAAACAAACAAATATTTAATTAAATTTTTTTTTATCATATTTCTAAAACTTTATGTGTGTGTGTGTATATATATATTAATTGATAGAAATTGAGGTTTTATTTATATATAATATAAATTTTTTATTCAAATACATACATAAATTTAATGTGTCGAAAAGTGACACGGAACAAATATGGTTCTTCATCATTATATATAATAAAGATAAAGATAAAGAAATTTATTAAACCACGTATTACGTAAATAATTTTAATAAACATTATTCAAATAAAAAGTATGTAAACTCAATACTAAAATATATAAATAATAATTTTAATTAAAAAACAATATAGTTATTTGTCATAAAAATTATTTTTCTAGCTTCGTATATATTTATGAATTGTATTTACGTTGTTGACATTAGTCTCATTGTTTATTTTTTGGTTGATTTAGTGAAACATAATGTTTATGTAATTTGTTAGGATAAGAAATGATATGAAATAATGTTTATTTTTTAATTGATTTAGTAAAACATAATATATTTTATTGACGTTGCATATTTGGATTTAGAAATGACATGTAGTAGACAGACGTTGAAATAGAAAATTAATGACGTAAACACATTATTTTTATGACTTAAATAATAATATAATAATAACATAAATCCTATAAATAACGGAAATTATGAGTCACAAAATAGTCATTTGGTCATCATATGTCTTTTTATTACTTTATGTTAGCATGCGTAGCGTTTAATGTAAACCACCCCGCCACACGTTTGTTTTCCTTCCATATAACACATTTATATGATAAAATATACTTTTTAATAATAATAATATATACATACACATATACATACATACATATACATATATATACATATATATATATATATATATCTATATACATATATATATGTATATATATATATATAGATATATATATATATATATATATATATATATATATATATATATATATATATATATATATATATATATATATATATATATATATATATATATATATATATAGGGGTGGGTTCAATGGAAAACCACTATGCACCGGAAAACTGTGGAAACCTACGCATACCATCCGATTTGATGCATTTCATGAAAAACGCGGTGGCATGATCGTAAATAAAGTGATGCATCACGCGGGATTTTGCTGCATCACGCGGAAAATTTGATGGATCACGCGGGATTTTGATGCATCATGCGGGAAATTTGATGCATTTGTGGTGGTGCAGTGCGGTTTTCACAAATTTTCAGGTGCATTATGTAACATCCTCGGACTTATTTTTGATGTATTTTGATTAATTAGGTGGAAAGTTATGTATTTAAGTTGAATTTGGGCGATTATTATGCATATTGGATATTTAGCAAAGTTTGTTGCTATTTTTGAGAAAATTGAACTCAGAATCAATTTTGTGGAAAATTAAGATTATAAAAGTTATTTATAACAATTCTAAGATTAAATCAGTATTTTATGGAACCGGTTAGCTCGAGTGGTGAAATGTGCAAAAATGACGAAAATAGTATATAAAGGGCAATAGGCTTCATTTTCTAGTTTACACTCTCTCTCTCTACTCTATCTCTCTAGAAATTTTCTCTCTACATCTCTCTAAGATAAATCACAAACCGACCGTCGGATTTTCGAGAATTATACGTCATCAGAAAGATATCGAGGAGTACAACAACAATCTACAAACGGATTTCAGATTTCATACGAATTGAGGTAAGAATCGATCCTTTTTAAGTTATGGTTTCGGTTTTGAAGAACATGAATCTCGAATCTATCATTTTATGCATATTTAAGCTTGTTTTTGATTGAAATGTTGCTGGATTATGATACTATATGCATAGTAGAATCGAATATATGCATCATACATGATATAACACTGATTTTAGGCCTTAGAAATGAAGGATTTAAGTTGAAATGATGAACAGACTCGAATATGTCAAGAACAGAGTCGAAATGTAAGAACAGACTCGAGTTTGGTGCTAGATTCGAAGTTGTACTATTAGATTCTAAGGGAGGCCTCGAATCTGACATCAGATTCGAAGATGAACTCGAATCTGACATCAGATTCGAAGATGAATTCGAATCTGATGGGGGGGGGGGGGTTCGAATCTGTCCTAAGGGTTCGAATCTGATGTGTAAAATTCGAGTTTAATGCCTAAAATTGAGAAATGTACTCTCTAAACTTGTATAATTTGAATGGAACTTATACACAACACATAAAATGGCAAGAATTATTTAAAGGTCAATATATGAACTTGAAATGGGTTCAAACTTAGTTATAGTATAAATTTGGTCATGTACCCGAAACGGGGAAAATATCGTCAAATTTACGAAACTTGATTATTATGGAATTAAATGGATAATGATACGAGGAATTGTTGTAATTGATAATAACAGGTCCCTTGTGGTGTTGTTTAACCCACAGTGGGGTACTTGGTGGATCCGGTTGAAAGCCCGAAGAGAAATAATAATTGGATAAGAGTTTTAATTACGCACCCACTGTGAGTACATATGATTTCGCATGTTTATATCTGCTTATTGATTGCTTTTGCTTACTGAGACATGTTGCTTCATTATTCGTTTGGAATTCTACTAACTTGCGTAATTTTTGGATGCACATTCCTATTTGATGCATGTCCGTTCGTTTGTTGTGCATCTATGATGGACCTGCGGGTCGCATCTGTTATTCCGATGTTACTGCTCTATAAGACGCTGGAGCTGATCCCTCCAGGTCCGTAGGCAGTATGTCATCCCCGGTGTTATGTTGGTCTCAGTAGTGTATTAAAAGACGAGTTGCGGGCTCGTAGAGCGACGGCTCTTGTGTGGTCGTACTTTGTGTACGTGGAGAGTGCACGACGTGCGTCGTCGGTGCTACTCTTGTAGGCATCATAAGGATTTATAAAATGCGTAATCTGTGTATTCACTAAGCATTCGCTTACCCCTCAGTTGACTTTATTTTACAGGAAAGGGAAAGTCTGCGGCCGGACCTTCTAGTTAGGTCATTTGGAAGACTTGGGAGACTCATCACTATTTCATCGGTAATTTATGATATGAAACAATGTTGTAATATTCGGGATGATTGTAATAATTGTATGGGTGTGTAGACTTAGACCTGGTAACTTATAGCACTGTAGGGTGTTTAACACTGTTGCACTATCTCATTTATGTATATTAATGCTTCCGCACTTAAATTAGGTTTTCAGATCATTATGTATTGTATGTTGATGATTAATCCTGGGTGATTTGTGATTGGTGGTTGTTGTGGCAAGGGTGCCACACGAGATGGTATCAGAGCAGTTGTTTGAGATTCAAGTGTCCGTGAGGTCTTGATCTCAAACATTAGGTGATGATATGTAGTGATGCTAAGTAATGATCTGAACTAAGATAGGTTATGATCTAGTAATTATAAGAAATTGACTATCATACGGGACAAATGAATGGTGTCTTTAAATTTATGACATGTTACTAAACAAGTTATATGTTTATATTTTCAGAACATGTCTGGAGGAATGACACCTGAGGAAGCCAGAGAGATGATGCTAGCCATGATGGCTGAGCAGAATCGAATGATTCAAGAACAGTTTCGGGCTCGAGATGAGGCCGATGCTAAAAGAAGAGAGGAAAGTGACCAGGTTCGAGGCTGGTCTTGACATTGAAATAAGGAGGGTTATGAGCAACGTCCGCTACCCTACATTTGCTGGCTTACTTGAGGCTGCCAGAAATGTAGAGCAGATTCTAATCATGTCGGGCTATACTACTGGGTCTGCTGCTGCTTCCACCAACCCAACACAGCCGTCGCCGCCGAAGCGCCAGCGCGAGGGAGGATATTCTGGTTCTTCCCGGTCCTCACAGTACTCACCTCAGCAGTCGTATCGTCGACCATCTGGCTTTTCCGATCGTGGTCGTGCTCGTGCTTACTCCATCAACACCGAGCCGAGATATTGTAATAAGTGTCACTTGGAACACTTCGGCAAATGCACCAATGGACGTGCTTGTTTTTGTTGTGGTGAGTTGGGCCATTATCAGAGTGATTGCCCCAGGAAGGGAGATGCGTGCCATAAGTGTGGTGTATTGGGACACTACAGTAGGAATTGTAGAAAGTACGATCCAGCTGCTGCTGCTCCATCTACAACACGGTCTTCGGGAGGTTCAAGCGGTGGATCAGTTAACCGAGGTCGGGGTCAGTCTCAAAGGGCACCGGCTCGTGCTTTCCAGATAACTGCAGAGGAGGCTAGGGAAAATCCGGAGGTCGTCACGGGTACGTTTATAGTTAACTCTTTACCTGCAAGAGTGTTATTTGACTCGGGTGCCAATAGATCGTTTGTGTCTATTATGTTTGCTCAACAATTGTCTATGCCTCTATCAAAGTTATCTGCTGTTCTTGATATAGAAACTGCTAGCAACACTCTTGTAAAAGTAGATCATGTCTACCGTAACTGCACGTTAGTAATTGAAGATGTAGTCTTCAATTTGGACTTGATACCGATAGAATTCAGTGAGTTTGATGTCATAGTCGGGATGGACTGGTTGATCGAGAATGAAGCCCACATAGTGTGTAAGAGCCGAATGATAAAGATAACTACCCCGGAGGGGCGTGAGATATGTATATATGGGGATAGGAGAAGCGGGGATCTGTGTTTGCTGACTATTGCAAAAGCTCGAAAGCTTGTTGCAAAGGGATGTGATGCATACTTAGCATATGCGATTGATGCTAAGGCAGAGAAGAGAACTTTGGCCGATGTGCCGGTTGTTTCACAATTCCCGGATGTGTTTCCGGAAGACTTGTCTGGCGTGCCGCCTGAGAGACAAGTTGAGTTTCGAATTGATCTGATCCCCGGAGCTGCACCGGTAGCTCGTTCTCCTTATCATCTTGCCCCAACCGAGATGAAAGAAATGATGACACAACTTCAGGAGTTGTTGGACAAGGGCTTCATTCGGCCGAGTTCATCGCCGTGGGGAGCTCCGGTACTGTTTGTAAAGAAGAAAGATGGCACGATGAGGATGTGCATAGATTACCGGGAGCTGAATAAATTGACGATTAAGAACAAGTATCCTCTGCCAAGGATAGACGACTTGTTTGATCAGTTACATGGCGCTAGTGTATTTTCTAAGATTGATCTGAGATCGGGGTACCATCAACTGAAAGTTCGAGAAGAGGATGTGCCTAAGACAGCATTTAGGACACGTTATGGGCATTACGAGTTCTTGGTTATGCCTTTTGGTTTAACCAATGCCCCGGCTGTCTTTATGGACTTGATGAATAGGGTTTGTAGACCGATGTTGGATAAGTCGGTGATAGTGTTTATTGATGATATACTGGTATATTCTAAGTCTGAAGCAGAACATGCTGAACATCTGAGAGAACTGTTGGAGTTGTTAAGAAAAGAAAGGTTGTACGCCAAGTTCTCAAAGTGCGAGTTTTGGCTACAACAGATACAGTTTCTAGGACATGTAATTTCTGGAGCCGGGATTTCGGTAGATCCGGCTAAGGTTGAAGCAATAAAGAACTGGGAGCCGCCGTGTTCAGCTACTGAGGTTAGAAGTTTCCTGGGGTTGGCAGGATACTATCGGAGATTTATCAAAGATTTTTCTAAGGTTGCAGTTCCTTTGACTGCTTTAACGAAGAAGAATGCGCCTTTTGTTTGGGAGACTGTGCAGCAAGAGGCGTTTGACGTTTTAAAGAAGACTTTGAGTGAAGCACCGATACTTGCTTTACCGGAAGGTAATGATGACTTCGTGGTGTATACCGATGCTTCAAGGTTGGGATTAGGTGCTGTATTGATGCAGCGTGGAAAGGTTATAGCGTATGCTTCAAGACAGTTGAAGCAGCATGAGAAGAATTATTCGACTCATGATCTCGAGTTGACTGCAGTAACGTTTGCATTGAAATTATGGAGGCACTACCTGTACGGTACTAAGTGTCAACTTTACACGGACCATAAGAGCTTGAAGTATATCTTTAGCCAGAAGGAACTTAATATGAGACAACGTAGGTCTATGGAGCTTATTAAAGACTACGATTGTGAGATACTTTATCATCCCGGGAAGGCTAATGTAGTAGCCGATGCCTTGAGCCGGAAAGCTTATGCTAAGGATTTCTGTTATATGATGACGTCCACTATACTAAGTTCCACGATCATTAACGATGTCAAAGCTGCCCAACTAGAAGCTTTGAAAGAAGAAAATGTCGGTGCTGAGGATATTAGAGTACAGATTAAGAATATGGAAACTAGCGAGTCTGGATTAAAAGGTGTATACGGAAGGATTTGGGTGCCGAAGTATGGTGGTATGAGAAATGTTATCATTGAAGAAGCGCATCAATCTAAATTTTCTGTACATCCCGGGAGCACAAAGATGTACAACGACTTAAAGGCAGACTTTTGGTGGCCGGGATTGAAGAAGGATATCGGCCAGTATGTTGAACGATGTAGGACTTGCCGGTTGGTAAAGGCCGAACATCAACAACCGTACGGCAGTATGCAGCCGCTTCCTATTCCGGAATGGAAGTGGGAGCACATTACAATGGATTTTGTTACAAAGCTGCCAAAGACTAAGCGACAGCATGATGCAGTTTGGGTGATAGTCGATAGATTAACTAAGTCGGCTCATTTTATACCAATTAGAGAAAGTTACTCACTTGAAAGATTGGCTCAAATTTACATGAACGAGATTGTTTCTAGGCATGGAGTGCCTAAGTCCATAGTATCGGACCGGGACAGCCGGTTTACTTCAAATTTTTGGTCGGCTTTGCAAGAAGGGTTAGGGACAAGGATAGCAATGAGTACAGCTTACCGCCCGCAAACTGATGGTCAGAGTGAGCGGACCATCTTAACGCTTGAAGACATGATGAGATCGTGTGTGTTAGATCTCGGTGGCAATTGGGCCGATCATCTGCCACTCATAGAATTTTCGTATAACAACAGTTACCACGCTACGATTAAGAAAGCTCCGTTCGAGGCTTTGTATGGAAGGAAATGTAGGACTCCTACATGTTGGAGAGAAACGGGTGAAACACCAATCGCTGGGCCGGCTTTGCTTCAAGAAACAAACGAGAAGATACAGTTGATTAGGCAGAACATGAAAGCGGCCCAGGATCGTCAGAAAAGTTACTATGATCGGAGGCACAAGCCAATCAATTTTGAAGTAAATGACTGGGTCTATTTGAAAGTATCACCCATGAGGGGTGTTACTCGTTTTGTTAAGAGGGGCAAATTGGCTCCGAGATTTGTCGGACCCTTTAAAATTGTTGAAAAAGTTGGAAATCAGTCATATCGATTAGAATTACCTGAAGGGATGTCGGGCGTACATTCAGTATTTCACGTTGGGAATCTTCGAAAATCGTATAACACTGGAAACGAGGATTGGGCTGACCATACTGAACTGCAAGTTGATGAAAGGCTCCGGTATGTAGAAGAGCCGGAGTGTGTACTGGATACTAAGTTGAAGAAATTAAGGAGCAAGGAGATAGAAATGGTGCTTATACGCTGGAAGCATCATAAAGGAGCAAATCATACGTGGGAAGCTAAGTCAGAAATGTTAAGAAAGTATCCGAAGTTGTTTGAATCCGAGTAACTTCGAGGACGAAGTTGAGCGTGGTGGAGCCCATACTGTAACATCCTCGGACTTATTTTTGATGTATTTTGATTAATTAGGTGGAAAGTTATGTATTTAAGTTGAATTTGGGCGATTATTATGCATATTGGATATTTAGCAAAGTTTGTTGCTATTTTTGAGAAAATTGAACTCAGAATCAATTTTGTGGAAAATTAAGATTATAAAAGTTATTTATAACAATTCTAAGATTAAATCAGTATTTTATGGAACCGGTTAGCTCGAGTGGTGAAATGTGCAAAAATGACGAAAATAGTATATAAAGGGCAATAGGCTTCATTTTCTAGTTTACACTCTCTCTCTACTCTATCTCTCTAGAAATTTTCTCTCTACATCTCTCTAAGATAAATCACAAACCGACCGTCGGATTTTCGAGAATTATACGTCATCAGAAAGATATTGAGGAGTACAACAACAATCTACAAACGGATTTCAGATTTCATACGAATTGAGGTAAGAATCGATCCTTTTTAAGTTATGGTTTCGGTTTTGAAGAACATGAATCTCGAATCTATCATTTTATGCATATTTAAGCTTGTTTTTGATTGAAATGTTGCTGGATTATGATACTATATGCATAGTAGAATCGAATATATGCATCATACATGATATAACACTGATTTTAGGCCTTAGAAATGAAGGATTTAAGTTGAAATGATGAACAGACTCGAATATGTCAAGAACAGAGTCGAAATGTAAGAACAGACTCGAGTTTGGTGCTAGATTCGAAGTTGTACTATTAGATTCTAAGGGAGGCCTCGAATCTGACATCAGATTCGAAGATGAACTCGAATCTGACATCAGATTCGAAGATGAATTCGAATCTGATGGGGGGGGGGGGTTCGAATCTGTCCTAAGGGTTCGAATCTGATGTGTAAAATTCGAGTTTAATGCCTAAAATTGAGAAATGTACTCTCTAAACTTGTATAATTTGAATGGAACTTATACACAACACATAAAATGGCAAGAATTATTTAAAGGTCAATATATGAACTTGAAATGGGTTCAAACTTAGTTATAGTATAAATTTGGTCATGTACCCGAAACGGGGAAAATATCGTCAAATTTACGAAACTTGATTATTATGGAATTAAATGGATAATGATACGAGGAATTGTTGTAATTGATAATAACAGGTCCCTTGTGGTGTTGTTTAACCCACAGTGGGGTACTTGGTGGATCCGGTTGAAAGCCCGAAGAGAAATAATAATTGGATAAGAGTTTTAATTACGCACCCACTGTGAGTACATATGATTTCGCATGTTTATATCTGCTTATTGATTGCTTTTGCTTACTGAGACATGTTGCTTCATTATTCGTTTGGAATTCTACTAACTTGCGTAATTTTTGGATGCACATTCCTATTTGATGCATGTCCGTTCGTTTGTTGTGCATCTATGATGGACCTGTGGGTCGCATCTGTTATTCCGATGTTACTGCTCTATAAGACGCTGGAGCTGATCCCTCCAGGTCCGTAGGCAGTATGTCATCCCCGGTGTTATGTTGGTCTCAGTAGTGTATTAAAAGACGAGTTGCGGGCTCGTAGAGCGACGGCTCTTGTGTGGTCGTACTTTGTGTACGTGGAGAGTGCACGACGTGCGTCGTCGGTGCTACTCTTGTAGGCATCATAAGGATTTATAAAATGCGTAATCTGTGTATTCACTAAGCATTCGCTTACCCCTCAGTTGACTTTATTTTACAGGAAAGGGAAAGTCTGCGGCCGGACCTTCTAGTTAGGTCATTTGGAAGACTTGGGAGACTCATCACTATTTCATCGGTAATTTATGATATGAAACAATGTTGTAATATTCGGGATGATTGCAATAATTGTATGGGTGTGTAGACTTAGACCTGGTAACTTATAGCACTGTAGGGTGTTTAACACTGTTGCACTATCTCATTTATGTATTTTAATGCTTCCGCTCTTAAATTAGGTTTTCAGATCATTATGTATTGTATGTTGATGATTAATCCTGGGTGATTTGTGATTGGTGGTTGTTGTGGCAAGGGTGCCACACATTATGCAAAAAGACGGTGCATCACGCAGAAATTCGATGCATCACGCGGGAATTGTGATGCATTTGTGGTGGTGAATGGAGGTTTTCCAAGGTTTTCCGATGCATGTTGGTTTTCCATTGAACCCCCTCTATATATATATATATATATATATATTGAGGTTCTATGGGGCACCATATGTATTGGGAACCAAATGGGAACCAAAAATGCATTGCTTGTTTACAAAGGGTGCATTAAGCGCATTTTGGGAATGTTTAATAGTATATTGTTAAATTATAAGATTTAATTTAATATTTATCATTTATTTAGGAAACTAAATAAAATGATCAACCACCTTCCATAAATCCATCCCCTTTCTCTCTCTTTCCCTTTCTCTCTCATGGCTAGCCTCTCTCCATCTCTCTTTCTCTCAACCAGTTTTCACAAGACAACCACTACTACTACCGCCAGACCCAGCACCACCCCGCTGTCCACCGTCGGTATGCAACTTTGCACCATACTTGTGCATCGATGTTGACGAGAATTTGCTTGCGTCTGTTGATCATGGTTTTTGAGTATCAGTTTTTTCACAAACAGTTCATTTGACGATTATGTATCATGCTTATGGCTAGTCAAAGAATTCTAAGATTCTTTATTAATGTTGGTGGTTATTGCTTCCAAGAAACAGTTGGAGCATATGATATTGGTTGTTTCAAACATGATGCACAACAACAATGCATCACGACAATGATGAACACATTGAAGACGTTGATGGACACGTTTAAATTTCAGAGATGCATCATGAAACTAACACGTTTAAATGTCGAAATGCATCACGATTTTGGTGATGCATAATGATGGAACAAAGACGAGGATGAATATGGCCGAAATGCATCACGATTTTGGTGATGCATAATGATGAAACAAAGACGAGGATGAATATGGTCGAAATGCATCATGTTTGAAATTGAATTGGATGAAGATGCATCGTGTTTGAAGACGAATCCAATAAATTGGATGAAGACGCATCATGTTTGTTTAGATTCGGATAGAATGTTTTCTGAAATCAAGCATCTTCCGATTTTGCCCTTCCGCGCGCGGGAAGTTATGCACCCGTGCACCCATTTTCAAGTTAATTACCCTTTTGTCACTACAATCTGAACCATTAAAATTCAAGATCTAACGGTGCATACAGGTTCCCAAAGTACACAATGCATGCAGGTGCCCCATAGAACCTGACCCTATATATATATATATATATATATATATATATATATATATATATATATATATATATATATATATATATATATATATATATATATATATATATGTATATGTATATGTATATGTATGTATTAATGTATATATGCAAACCTATTAAAAGTTGTAGGGTAATCTACGTACTTAGTATCACTCCATTCACTTTACTAAAATATTTTCTAATTAACTAGTTTTAAAAACAGTATTGTTTTTTTAAAAATTTTGGGTTTATTATGAAAAAACTAACATATTTTCATATTTTTTTTTGTGTTTTCGTCCCTCTGTATTTTTTTTTCAATAAAAGTCCTCAAGTTAATTTTTTATTTTTGGTTTAGTGAAATTTGGACATTAGAACCCAGTTATAATTAGTAAACCAGGTTCTAATGTCCAAATTTCACTAAACCAATAAGAAAAGACTTTTATGAAAAAAAATAACATGGAGGGACGAAAACACAAAAAACGTGAAAACATGTTGGTTCTTTTCATAATAAACCCAAAACATTTCATATTATGGTTCGTTTTTGTTTATTACTATATATATACACACATATATGCAGGGGCGGATGTAGTTATTAAATTGGGGTGTCACTCGACACCGATAAATTTTCAAAATACTGAGGTACGTATGTATGAAAAACTCGAGTGACACCTAAGATTTTTTTTCAGTGACACCCACAAAGACAACAATTGTAAATTTTAAGACTTCAATAGATGAAGACTCGAATGCAACAACTGTAAAACTTTAAGACTTACGACACTTATTGGTTTTAAGTTTTAATGGTATTGTATTATGTACTTTTTTAAGTAGAAAAATCTTGTTATTTGCTAATTTTGTATTGGCATTTGGCAACCCGTTTTGGTGACCCGATCCATCTTATAAAATATTTCAAAAATCTAAGTATTAAACTTACTGTAAAAAAGTGACACCGATAACAAAAATTTCTGGATCCGCCCCTGCAAACCTATGTCTTTTTATTTGTATGTGGCAAGAAGATTTAGGAACTTATTTTTAATAAAATAAATAATAATCAATGTATAAAAATCATGAGAATATGAAAATAAAATAATTTGTTAATCAAATGAAAAATGACAATACAATCAATTTACAGTAAGCTATAAACCTATAAGTAGGGGTAATATGATGGTATTTGACAAATTAAATAATATTGAAAAGTGACTACTAAATATTATTAAGATGATTATTATGATTTTACATAATTAATTATAAAATTTAGGTTAGCCCAAATGATAATTTATATTGAAGTTGACAAGTTTAGGTAATATACTTTGTTACTGTAAAATAGAAATAATGTTCGTGAGGGGTGCTATTGAAAGATGGATGAATGTAGGAGGGTTAAACATGGTCAAATGACCAAACCTTTTTCACTCTTTCTCTTTATCACACGATTCACATACACGGTCAATCTTGAAAATTAGAAGAAAAGGAGAAATGGAGAGTTTGAGTTGGAGATTAAAGTTGGAGAAGTTTTGAGCTCAAAATATTACAAAATCAAGGTGTATATATATGTATGTATGTGTATATGTATGTGTGTACACACATACATACAAAGAAAATCATAGTGCATCACGATCATTTAACCACAATACAATCAATTTATGGAAAAATTGTGCATCACGATCACTTGATGCATTGTGCGGCAGGTCCAATTGAACCACAATGCATCACAAAGAAAATCATAGTGCATCACGATCATTTAATGCATCGTGTGGCCGGTCTGAGTCGGGTCAGTACGACGGTCCAAATCGATCTGGTTTTTGAGTGATCATTCAATTGAAGGTAGCTATCATTTTATGCATCTTCAAAAATATATCAATAAATTACTTAGCTGGGAATCAAACCCAAGACCTCTAATTTAATAACATAATGCTTTAAGAGGGTGTTTGGATTTGCGTTTGAAAAAGTGCTGCAGCGTTTTGGAAACTAATAATCAGATAATAGTTGTAACAAAAAGTGCTGCAGGAAATGTAGTGTTTGGCTTAGCTTCTGCTGTTTGCTATCATAATTATCAAATAATCAGTTTTTAAAGTGTTTGGATTTGCGTTTTTACTTGTAAAATGACCAAATAATCACTTATGAAGCAAATAAGCTACAATTTTTAACTTATGAAAAAGTGTGGTAAGATTAACGCTAAACGCAAATAATCACTTATTAACGTATGCAATCCAAACACTCTAAACTAATTATTTGCGTTATTGTAACGTAATAAGCTGATAATCTGGTTAATAACGCAAAATCAAACACCCTCTAAGTCTGTAACCATTAATCTACAAGTCACTTTGTTATTAAATTTATTGACATACTTCTTATAACAAACTAACTCTTTAATATATTAATTTATTATATATCGAATCCAAGATCTCTAATTCCATAGATCAACATCGAATTTTATTCACTAAGTTTTTCTTATGATGCACTAATTAGTTAATATATTAAAAAGTAACTTTGTTATTAAAAGATATGTATCAATAAATTTGATACTAAAAGAGTTATTAGCTAATGGATAAAACATTTTTTTATGGACCAAAAGGTTCTGGGTTCGATTCTCAGCTAAGTAATTATATATATTATTTTTATGGAGAATCTAAAAGTCATGGACTGAATTAAATTGAACAGACCGGTTGAACCGTTGGACCGACTTGATCCCGGACTGGCCACATAATGCATCAAATGATCGTGATGCATGATTTTCTTTGCGATGCATTGTGGTTCAATTGGACCTACCGCACAATGCATCAAGTGACCGTGATACACAGTTCTTCCCGTGTGATGCACAATGCTTTTTACTATATAATGACATTAATCTTTTTTGTTTAATCCAAATTCAATGTTCAATATATACACTTACAAATGTGTAAAAATATTTTTTAAATATATAGAATTAATGATCGATTTTAAGATTAATTTGTTGTTATGACAACTACTACCAGCTGCTTGTAGCATCTTGTATATAGCATCTTGTATATATAGAAATATATGTGTGTGTGTGTAACTTTATCATCATCTCTAATATTCAATCCACTGATCAGAAGATCATAACACATATATAGTGAGAATTGAAACCAAAAATGGAAGGAGAGACATGGAAATTAGTGGTAGATTGGAGCATAGCTTTGGCATCTCTTGTATATTCTTATAGTGTTGGCATGTTTATTGCACAAGGTACAAGTAGGTTCTTGGCTTTATTACCAATTATACCCCTCTTCTTCTACCTTCCATTGAACCTTACCTCCATCTTTCTTTCTAGTTTCACTTTCTTCTTCATTTCATGGCTTGCAACCTTCAAACTAATCCTCTTTTCATTTGGTCAAGGTCCTTTGGCTTCAAACCCACCTCTCCCTTTGTCTATTTTCATCCCAATTGCTTGCCTACCCATCAAGATCATGAACACAAATTCAAGAAATCAAGAAAACCCTAAAACATCCCAGAAATCGGCTAAAGATTATGTAACTAGGGTTTTAATCTTTCTTTTCATGATCAAAGTCATTGGCTATAAAGATTACATACACCCTTTATTAGAAACTTCAATCTATGCATACAGTGTTTTCTTTGCGTTAGAGTTAGTGCTAGCGTTGGCTGCTTTTATGGCCCGAGTTCTAATTGGTGTAGAACTCGAGCCACAATTTAATGAGCCACTGAACGCTACTTCATTACAGAACTTCTGGGGCAAGAGGTGGAATCTTATGGTGTCTAGTATTCTACGGTCTATAGTGTACCTTCCCGCCCGTAAAATTTTTGCACGCGCGATCCCTCAAGAATGGGTGTCGGTGCCTGCGGTTTTCGTGACATTTCTGGTGTCGGGAATAATGCATGAGCTCATATTTTATTATCTTGGACGGTTAACTCCAACATGGGAAGTCACGTGGTTCTTTGTAATCCATGGGCTTTGGGTTGGAACCGAGATCATGATCAAGAAAACCATCGGTAAGAGGATCGAGCCGCCACCAATCGTGTCTCGAGTCTTGACTCTAGGGTTTCTGAATTTGACTTGTTTTTGGCTATTCTTCCCACCCTTTATGCGATTTAATCCATTTGTTAAAGCTTGTAGAGAAGTTATGGCCTTTGTAGAGTTTTTAAAGCATGGTCGTATGATTAGCCCTAATGACCTTGAGTGCCCTCTTTCTATTAATTGGTAATTAATGAGTAAATATTAGGTTAATATGCATTTTGGTACGTACGTTTTAACTTATTTGTGACGGTTAATTCCATCACAAATAACCCTTTTTATAAAGTTGTGTTTATATATAAATACGTTGCAACTTAATTATGACATTTTTTGATATTGTTAGAACTGTATGTATGTATGTGTAGGATCCTTTTATACGTTTTCGTCCAGAGCCCCAAAAATCAATGGAACGGCTTAGAAGTTATATACATCAAATTGAAATTTGAAAATCAACCTCTTGTGAGAAACATCCTATAAGTGATGTTTATGTGTCACTATAAACAAGCAAATAAGGATTTCAGATTAATCTGTTAAGTAAATTTATATGATCCCAAGAAAATAGTTTTTTTTTTTTAAAAAAAATAATAAAGAAAAAGAAAATTTAAATTAACCACCAAAAGATTAAAGAAAAACAAGGACGATCAAACGGCAAGGTTGTTGTGATGTTCGATGTTTTATCATTCTTTTTATTTTTTTTTAAACAACTAATGTTAGTAGTTAGGTTAGTGATTAACACCTTTTTTTTTGTTAGACACATTGAGGGTGGGAATTAAACCTTACATCTCTACCTAAGGAGAAACGTTATTGGCAAGGCTCGAACTTGAAATCTTAATCAATGAGAAACCCTTCACCCTTTGGTGGTGACCATTTGAAAAAAAATGTTTTATAATAATTAAAAAGTATTAAAATTGAATTATATAATATAGGTTATGTAAACAATGAATTATCATAATTGCATCAAAAAGAGAAAACAAACATTCCACTTATTGGATTTGACACAAATGCTGTAATTAATGTTTCACGTTTATGGTATTTGTTTTGGATTTATCGTAAATATAATAATTAGTTTTTTAAGATTAATAAATATATAATAGGGGAATTAAAAAATAATAAATGAAGATGGAATGCAAACCACATGTTATTTATGGTGTTGCTTAAAGCATGTTACAAGATGAATGATGCATATATTGTGATGTGAGTGGCATATATATAATGTTATTATTGGCATTTCGACTTGTCATAATCTTTTTAAATATTTTATTATTGAAATAATAAGAAATTGCCTAATTAACAAGGAACCATCACCTCATAAGAGGTGTGAAAATAGAATGAATTATTTATAAATAAAAGTATTTGTATAGATAAACCACATGAACCACTCTTGTAATGCCACATCATATAATATAATGTCATATCTTTAGATTTAAATTAAAAAATAATAATATTAATAGGTTAAATGAAAATTATTTAAAAGTATAAGTGGTTGTATTGAGATTTTAAAATAAAAAATGCTTGGGGATGAAACTCATGTGAGAAAGTTTAAGGTCATTTTTGTTTCACAGTATTCATGAAATTGGAATGAAATTTCATATGCATGTACGTATGTGTTTGGTTGGCTAAAAAAAAATAATAATAATTCTTTTTGACAAAAAAATTTCCATCATCCATTGAAATCTATTTTCTTACCTAATAAGTAAAGAATTAATTTTACATTCTTATAATACATTTTTCTTGTCGCTACTAAGTACTACTTACCATACTGGCCTAACATCATCCACCCACACTACCCTACCTACCATACCCCACCCCACCCTACCCGCCTCACCTCACGCCACCCCATCCCACCTCAACCCTATAGATATAAAATTAAAAAAATAATGAAAACAATATGATGATGATTAAAAATAATTTCTCTTGCCTAGTTGGCATATAAACCTTATGAAAACTTATTTCTACAAATGTTCTAGCTGCTTTTATTTATTTTATTTTTTTAACGGGCAAAGTAACCTACTCCTACTTCCTAAACTACATTGTTGCCCCAAATGCAGACTTCAGAACTTACTTCCTAACTTGCCTCCAACGGGAGTCGAACTCGTGACCCCTCACTTGCATATCACCCATCATACCAGATGGACTTTAGTAACTAATATTTTATCTAAAAGTTATTAGGTATAAAAACCTTATTTTCATTTTTCAAATTCAAAAAATTAAAACTTCTTTAAATTCTTTCTACTGCTCTCAACTCTTGTTCATTACTAATATTACTATTTTCAAACGCCTAAAGGTACTGTTTACTGTTCAATGAACGGTGCCAAACACCTCTTCTATATTACATTATAAGAAGTTTGCGCTGCATATATAAAATAGAGTATGCTGGTTCAGCGGTTAGAGCATCGTTTGTAGTTGTAGTTGCTCCGGATTCAAATCCTACATGGAGCGTTTTCAGTTTTTTTTTTTAATATACCACCACTTCACCAACCTGAATATTTATGTTTTTTGTTTTTAGATTGAGTTTAATTTTTTCTTATTTACTACAATAACATATATATATATTCATCTATTATACATTTTTGAGACATTTTTGTTATTCATGTTATGAAATATTTAAAATCTAAACAAATTTTCTCGGTTTATTTAGAAAAATATAATTGTGTTGTGTGCATTTCATGGGCAAATTTATAATCAGACGGTGTTAGTTTTAATTTTTTTTTTTCTTCGTATTTTTGCATGTTTGTTTTAGGTTGGACTTTCATTATGTCAAATATTAGTTTACTTAAATCGAGTAACAAATTCGTTTTTTTTTTCAAATTATAAATACGTTGTATCTCAAAAATATAAAAATATTATTCAGTAAAAAGTTAATATGTTTTTTGACCTATTTAATTTTAACACAAATAATATTTATATATTGTTTATATCCAATTAATAATATTAGTGTATCTGCAACAACGTGCGATGGTCACCACTATTATTTTTAATTTGAAACCCAATGATCAGAACCATTATTTTTAATTTGAAACCCAATGAATGGTGCAGCTGCCTTATTTAAAATTTTTTATATAGTTTTTAATTGATTTGTTTTCTGGTTATAAATTTTGATATATTATATATGTTATTTAATATTCAAATATATCATTATTATGTCATTTTTTTTATTTACATTGGACATATAATTTATTATAATCGCATTGTTTTAATATACATTCTGATATAAAATTTATTGTCATCTAATCTATTTTTAGATTGACTGTAAAGTTAAAAAAAAGTAAAGTCTTTAAAATATACATTTATTTTATTATTTTCTTATAATTATTTATATATTGACAAGTATAATCCTTGATAAAAAAAATCTTATCATGATTAGAAAGTTTTGTCGACATCCATTTATTTTACAGAGACTCTAAATTATGTGATACCATATATTTTTTTTGTTTCATAAAATTTGTATTGAATGATATTCCCGCCGCAACGTGCGGGTAAAAATACCTAGTTCACCAATAATGATGAACATGGTTCTATTTAGCGTAGGATGATATAGTAGTGGGATTTTTGTATAAAACTGAAACGAAAGTTACGACCTTTAGAACCTAAAAACCACGAGGGTGTCGTTTTTTATGGTTCGGTTTTGGGGATTTTTCGGTAAACCCTTAGGGTGCGTTTAGTTCCTGAAAATTTTCAAAATTTCATCTCACTTTTCAACAAAAATGAAAACTTGTTTACTTAACAACAATTTTGTAAATTTTCATTTCACTTTTTAAAATATCACTTTTCATATTCTCTCTCTTACTTTTCTACTACCTACCCTATTTCTTTATTATACTCTCTTTCTCTCTCTTACTTTTCCATCACCTAACCTATTTTTTTTATTTTATAATCACTCATCTTATTTTTCTTAAAACTAAAACTTAATCATCTAAACAAGTTTTCACTTTTCATGGAATCCCTTGTTTTTTTCTAAAAACTATAACTTGAAAACTGAAATTGAAAAATAACTAGTTTTCGTTAACTAAACGCAACCTTATCATCTCTCTTAAAACCTTAGCTTTGTTTTTTTTTTTTTTATAAATTTTAAACTTACATTTAAACGATTAAACCAAACAATTAATGTATTAATATTAATTCTAACATTTCGATTATTCCATTAATCATACATTATACATTAAAAACTTGAAATAACAAGCTTAAAGATCATATCATTAATCGTTTATTTAATATTAGTTATTCTTCAACTAAGTAACTTATAGCTCGTTCACAAAAATTCAATCGCTTATTCAAACTATAAAACTGAACATAGTTGATAAAAAATGGAAAATATCTACCAATCATTATTCTTTCGTGTTATTGAAACATCTAAAATATGATGTTAATTTAAAAAAATAATTAAGAAAATAGTAATTAAAATTATGTTGTAGATTTTATAAATGATGTGTTAAAATGCACACCCACCTTATTTTTCTTTCTGTTGATTACACCCTCCACCTTTAATCACCTCTTAATGACATGAGTCTTTCAATTACTAAATCACATACTTCTTTTATGTCACATCAATTGACTTTTTTGTATTTTTTAGATTTTACATTACTACTTACGTTACAAAAAGATTTGATAACGAAATTACTTTTTTGTATCTTTGAATATTACGTTATCATTTACATTAACAAAAGATTTGGTAATGAAAGCTAATTTTCAAATTTTTTTGTATTTTTGTTATAATTAAAAAAATGATTGAAAAGGGGAAAGTGTGCACAATTGAAGGGCCCATTTTAATTTTAAATTTCAACTTTCCTCCAACAGGAGTCGAAACCGTGACCCCTCACTTACATGTCACCCTCTAACCAAATACACTAAACCCCGTTGGTGGACCCATTTTATATGTCATGGACTGACAAGATCACTCCTACATTGAGACAATTGTCAATTTTCGTCTACATGGGCTGTCTATCATGATTTGCGTACAAATGAAGGTCCATATCTTCTTCTGTTCTTCATAATAATTTTATTTTAATTGTATAAACTAAAAACGAATTTGCTAATCCAAAATGATATTTATTCTAATCCACACAAATCAAACCTTAAATTCTTTTTCTATTAAAATCAAAACCCTAGAAACGAAATATATATTTTGGATTATTATTGTTTCCCACTAAAAGGTTTTTTATTTTTGTCAAATGTTACAGTTAAGATATTATATTAATAAAGTAATATAAATCAACTAGTTTATAACCCACATATTACGTAGATATTTTTAGTTAAATTTAATTATATAAAATGTATATGATTAAAAATAAAAACATACAAAAATAATAATTGTGTTTATTTTTTATTATCTACAGATTAAAAAATAGAGTATATTTATCTTTTTTAAAAATATTAAATTGTATTTATCTTTTATTTTTTATAAGTTGTAATTATCTTTTTGGTGAACGTAGAGGTGACACGTGACATTTGATGTCTTCCTTTATTATACATAATAATAATAATTTCCACAACTAATTCAAATTATTACATTTGGATCTAATTATGATTATTATGAATAATAATGATAGATATTTATTTTAGGTAAACATTAATTTTAAATGTTACAAAATCTAATTTATTACTAATTAATTAATGAAAAAAACAAAGTCAATATTTAATGCAATTAAGTTAAGGTGTTATATTTGGAAAAAGATGTGGAAAAATAAAATTTTCTTGTATCGTAAAAGTGACATGTGACATGAATTGTTTTGTTTTATTATAATATATAGGTTAAGCAACCCATGTATTACATGGGTTGATTTAGAAAATACATATTTTTTTATATTTTAATAAATTATTATAAAATTTATATATAATTAAAATAAAAAAATTGAAAGCTAGTTAAATTAAAGATAAAAAAAATACTTAGTTGTTTGATATTAAATAAAAAATATTATTATATTGTATTATTAAAAACAGATAATATGTGTTTGCAAAAAATGTTTCTTTAATTTTTATTAACTTCAAATATGAAATATCAATGTAAGAAACAAAAAACTTCAATTATGTGAATGTGTATATATTTTGAAAATGATAAAATATAAAAATGGAATATCTGAAAATCAACAATCAAAATTTATCATATTCACAATTGAAGTTTTATCAATTAAATTTTAAATCTTGTTAGCAAAATAATTAACAAAAAATTTGAACTTTATTTACTACACTTCTACATTTAAATCCAAATTTTTACATTTGAATTTAACTATGATCATTAATGATAATAATGACACATATTTATTTTAGGTAAATATTAATTCATTAATGAAAAATTAAAATTAAAATCTAATTTAATTAAGTTTAGGTGGTAAATTTAAAAAATGAATTAAAAAATGGCATAGGTATAATTATTGATTTTAATTAAGGGTATAAGAGACATTTCATAAATAATTATGAGTTGTCATTAATCTGGATCATTGATTTCTTTCCATCCAATGGTCCAGAAACTCCAAGTGATTTTTTTTATTATATATAGTATAGATTTAATAGAATACATTAAAATAAAAATGTCCCACATCACATATTAAAAAAATCATGCTTGGATTTAACTATTGCAACACTGAAACAATAGATTAATCAGTAATCGACCGTCCCATCGTCTTTGTTTTCAGGGCGTTTTAAAACTTTGTTTTACAATCTTGTATGGTTGTTAAGATACCAATCTTGATCTTAAGATTTTATTATTTAGGATCATGATCAGCAAAAACGATCTGATCCTTAGTATGATCTTTTAATGATAAGATGTTAGCCAGGATCATAATATCTCGATCCATCCAATCCTACTTTTACTTAATTCAATATTAAAAAAATTATAAATGAGTCAATTTTTGTTAAATAAAAAGGTAAACATATACGTGATTATCTAATTTGTGCATAACAGCATGTTTCACATAATTGTGGAGTTCAATACTCTAAAATATAAATCAGTAGTGATGTTATTAAATCATCAAAATTTTAAGAGTCGTATTAAATTATTGTTGTAGTGTTTGGATTTTAGATATATTATCAGTTTGACATAAATGTTAATATTTCATAAAAATTATTAAAAAGAGACAATATTATTTTAGTAGGAGCTTAAGATCCCGATCTCGATATTACGATTCGATCTTGTGAGGACAAAAACAATCTTAGTTAAGATTTCGATCTTGACAACCTTGCAATCATTGTACTTGTACCAATTGCTAGATATGGGCTATGGAAAACACGGTGAATGACAATAGAGGGGGTTCAAATTGTCCATAACAAATTAAAAAATCTCCGGTTAAAAGTTCACAGGAACTTAAATGGGATCTACAGAAGATAAGTTGGACAACCGTCTAAAATAAACAATGAGTTTTCGTCACAGATGTGTATATCCGAAACCAAAACCGGATTCAAATATGAATTATAGTTGAATTATAATCCACCATCAAATTAAACTAATGCTTTAATATATTCAAAACATTAAAGACAAAATATACTAATAGAGACCATATTATGATTACATAAAACTAAATACTAAAGTTGTAAAACCACAATTACTTATTACTACAGATGTTTGGATATATAAACGCGCATCCAAAACAAATTATATCATCAAAATCCGACATTATAATTTTGTATGTTGCATAATAATATGATTACAATAACTCCAAATCACTAAAGTAGTGAATGAAATCTTGATAGTAATTGGTTTTTTTTTCCGAGTGATATAATTTATTTTCTTCATCCAAAATCACGAATCACATGTTGTGTTTACTTAGATGTAATGGAATGACAAAGGAATGGACTATTAATGAAATGGACGAGGTGAATGGATTAATCATTAGCATCTATTGTCACGTTTTGTTGACCTATTAGAATAAAATGAGTTATTACTTTTAGTTGTTTGTAATGCATAATTATAAGTTTAAAAATATTATCCAATAAGAATATATATTTAATTGGAATAAATAATAAATGTTGATATCGTTTCACCATAAAAAATTAAAGAAAAGTTAAGTGTAACCTTTTTTTTAAAGCATAAAAGTTAAGTGCATTGTAATATCATATGTAATAAGATTTATCATTTTAATAAAATCTATAAAATAACTTCATAAAAATTTTATATTTAAATAATTTATATGCGAAAAACATCAGAGTTAAATGCATCGTAGAATTAATTTAGTCAGACAATATGTGTATTCAAATAAAATTTATAATAAAAAAAATACTATGTATAATGTATTTTATATTTAATAATTATGAAATATAAAAATAACTTCATAAAAATTTAAAAGTATTAGCTAATTTATTGTCATTAAATACTAAAAAAAATCAACTATTTTTCATTCCATTTCATAAGGAGATGAAAATCACCCTATGAAAATGAGAGAAACGAAAGTAATCACATTACTCAAGCAATGGTTTATTCTACTGCTATTGATACATGTTTATTTTATCTCAATAAAATTAACTATTCCATAATTTCATTTGCTCCTTTCATTACGTCACACCAAACACTACCTAAATGTTTTAAGACATTTGCTAACGCTGTAACTTATAGTATATAATCAAAGTTAATAACTTTTAATTATAATATTGAATTAAATGGGACGGTAATCGAATAGTCGAGATGTGGAGTAGTAAAATTGTCTTCGTCCCGATATAAGTTTTTAGAAAAAAAAAAAAAAAAAAAAAACCAACCGTGATTATGTCCGTTTTCGATTTTCTCTGTTGATTTCGGGTCTCTTCCCCATCCCTAATATTAACATCTATTTAACCCATTCTTCCTAATAAGATGTATTTTCATGAAGATTTGTAAAATCTTTCATTACAACTTGATTATATATACAGTTATATACTACTTACCCACCTCGTTGATCGGATGGATAAATTTCTATTTTCTAGTATACTTTTATACACTTGTGTTCATGATCTATATTTCGATTTCTACCTGAGAAAAATACCCGATAAAACCAATGCTCTCGTTAGTAGGCTGCAAGATAATAAAATCCGAACTTGAGTTAAACCCGAACTCAAGTCATATCCCAAAACCTAAGCTTGAAATTTGATAGGCAACAAGTCAAACTGAGGTTTTATGGACTCGACTTGAATTCTTATCGAGCTCTTATTATATAACTCAAATTTTAGCTATATACAATCGAGCTTTTATTGAGTTCGAATGTTTGAGCATGAGGCATATGCCACAAAGTAGTTCGAAAAAGAAGAATAGGATATAATGTTTATATCCTATTCGAGCTTTCCGAACAGAATTTGAACCTACAATTGAAAGGCTGTCAAGTTATCGAGCCATGGTCGAGTACAAGCTTGCTTAGACTAATATTTAACTAATATTGATCAGTTTTTTTTTCCTTTTTTGGTATGTATACTAGAAGCAGCAAAAAAATTATTTTAATACCTGTAAAAATTAAATTTACCATAGAAGTATGTTATAACCGATTTACTCGAACCAAGTAACTAACCACGGGACACAGGTCATATCTAACTAAAGTTTTAATATCCAAAATTTTTATAAGAATAAAAGAACTACAATCCTTGAATTGTATCATTAAAAACCATAGGATATATGGTACACAAACATTCTTCTACTTTCACAAAAACCTAACCTTGTCAAATCGTACTTCAAAACCATATTTTTTTAAGAAAAGAAAAGGCAAATTTGATCTAGAGAAAAAGAAAATGAGATGTTACCTGCTATCTTTGTGGGTCCCGAAATCCCGTATCTACCTCTGACTCCGAAAAGAAATCGAACTTAGGTTTTCCATTACTTGGCCATTGTTGCCTTACTGTGTCTTTGGTTTCTCGATCTTCACATAGGGAAGGATTCCCATAAAGTGGACGACCTTGGGGCTCCATTTTCGTTGTTGAGCACGGCAAAACATCAAGAAAGTGTTTGCAAAGTAAGAATTGAAACCCATTAAGACATGCCACAAGGCATGGCCTTGTGGGTTGATGGGCCATTTCAATATCTGGTTGCAGCAAAATCGATCAACTAACCAACATAAACTACCAAGGAAAAGGGTAGCCACGTAGAACTTTGCGAGTCTCTTGGCAGAGATATCTTGTGTGTATATGTAATACTTGTACACCCGAGGAATGCACAATAGACACAGCATCACATAATGAACCTTGAAGCCGATATCAAAACGAATCACTGAATGGAGAACGGCAAAAGAGACCCCATAGAGGAAGAGGAATGTGGGCATGGTACTACGGTAGTGCCAATCAGGTGAGTAGAGAATATAGATATATAGAAGCATTTCCCATACCATTGGAGTTTCATCACTTTGCTGTTGCCTGCAAATGATTCTCATTGTCAATTTTAAATGTAGATATAAAGTATCACAGAATAAGGACATTCCCCAGAAAATCTCATTTACAATGGCTGAATAGGATATTATAAGATCTGTCAAAGCCCCAAAGGCATGCCAAAAGAGCAAACCATAACAACCTCATGGAGTCATGGGTATTGTGTACAGTTGACAGATGCATTAATAACTAGCATCAAAATAAAGTACAAGAAACATGGAAGTAAAATTTTGATAATCAGTTCATTGATATATGGAACTCAGCGATTCCACTCCTGTGATACAAACAGAACATTTGTATGTAAAATTAAAGTGTGGGAGGTGAAAAAAGTGCTAGGGAAGATGAAGTAGTTAACCTAAAATCATAACACAATAGAAATGACTTGTGAACATTGAGCTTTACCTCTAAATGACGATAGTCATGATACTTCTAAAACATGTAGTTACTATAGTATATAATATCACAATAATTCACAGGTCAAGTGACCACAGACCTTATATAGTGGATCTGCTAATGCATTTCGAATAAAAAATAATTAGCAAGGAGAGCTTGATGCGAAGGTGGTTAGAATAATGTAAAACGACAACAAGATTAGGATATCTCATGTGATTAAGAAGCCCCTTTCAAGTTGAGAATAAAATCTATGGACTGGCATGAGGCTTACTATGATTTAAGGAGCAAAATATAGGCCGCCAAATAAAGGATTTAGAATAATAGGAACATGAATGCTCAAGTGGACAAATAGTCACACATGCTAGAATAAATAAGAAATCATGATATGTGGAAAAGGGGTAAAAATAACATCCTCAAGGAGAAGTTGTCAACAATGCTTAAGATGGTTCTCAAATATAAACCTTTAGATGCACTCGTTAACAGAGAATACTTGTAAAAAAGGATGATGATAGGACGAGTAGGTCATGATTGACATGAATATATTATATAATGTGCATAATAGGGAAAGAACAAAAGAAGGCCTTATACATGGAAGCATAAAGGATGCTTCTCACATTTCAAAGCAATGGGCAAGGTTCAACTTTTTGTAATCTTGCAGTGTTCCATACCCGATTTTTGTTTATCACACTTTTAAGTACAACTGTGTAAATAGTGGTAATCAAAACCATTTTTGGCCACTAAGTTAATTTATACTAAATTGATAACTCAAGCATCAACTTGTCAAAGTAAAGAAGTGGTTGGAACTTGGAATGACTGCAACAAAAAAATTATAATATCATTGACATGAAAACACCTGAAAGAAACTAAAATCCAACACTTGCAAATGAATTATAATTAAGAATCATGTTGAATGCAATGGTGAAAATGGTAACTGATTTTTTGAATGCCTTAACTTAAAGAAGTTGACAAAAATGAGAAATAAGGATTATTAATTATCATGCTGAGAAGCTTGAAGCTATTGCATAGAAAAGAACTGTGTATGCATTGCAAATATTGTGCCCCTAGCACCCAAAATGCTTAGGAAGAATAACACAGCAAGAAATGCATGCTGAAGTTTGTTTACTTACACATGTTGTAGTGTGGCATGATACATCATGCTTCCAATAGCAAGTGCCATATTTGATAGGTGTAGAACACTAAATCTCTTCTCAAACCGCTGTAGCAATGAGCTTAGAAGGCCAATGAATGCCAAAAGAATGCATGGGATATTTGAGATGGTATTGTAAAATTCAGCAACGTAGGAAGAAAATACATAGTTCTGCTCACACCATTCATGGGATGATGTGACAGGACCCCAAAAACTTGATATACCATCTGCCATATAAATATATATTTTTTCACCAAGCAATATGCTGCAACTATATCATAACTTCTAAAATATTGCTTCAACTATCAGAACCAACAACTGATTTGCCTGCATGCCCTGCAAATAATGAGAGAAGTTTTGATCACCTCAGCAGTAAATCCTTAGATATCATCAACCCAAAAGAAATAAGTTTCTTTTTTGAAGAATGGTTTTTAGTTGATTCCATCAAAGGAGCCATATAGACGACCAAGATACAATGTTTTCAGATGCTAAGATCATAGACCATGCTAAAATATATATAGAAATGAAGTACTCTGCTTGGCAACAAGAAATGAAGTACCCTGTAGTAAATCTCAGCATTTCACATCAAACTTATTGCATCTTTAAGTTCTTAACTACCTTCAAGTCTTAACACCTCCATTAACAATATAAAGTAGTAGGCATGTCGTTTTGACACGGAAAAACTGCTGGTCAACAAATTGTGGCCATAAATAAATGTGTTTTCAGGTTTTATCACCTGTATTAAGGATTCCTACAACATGATCGGCCAGTAGTATAGACTATATACAAAGAATTCCTCCCAATGAAAGAAGAGAAATCTGAAGAAGCTAATATGCAAATAGAGTGGCACCTCAACCTGAGTTGTAAAGGCTGACATGATACAGATATGTATAAAAATTTTTGAACTTGTTCCCATTGATCTAGAAAAAAAAATAGTGGGCCTGTATAGAATATAACCCCAAGCCCCAACAAAGGGTATATTGTTGAATGTTGAGTGATGAGGGTATGTATCATGGGACAGTAATTCATTAGCGTATATATTTAGGTTTAATGTATAGTGGGCTTGGCCCGTTAGGGTTTTCAATGTACCCTATGTATTCTATTTATAATACAATGATAATATAGAGATATTCACGGGAAAACATCATCTCAACAAGCCCACTATACATTAAACCTAAATATATACACTAATATAATTAGCTTGAAACACGTACAATCTCACAAGTCTCAACTTCAACTATGTCGTCTATTAGAACATGATCGCACCAAGGGTTCTAACTTGTATATGAGAGGAGGGGAAAAGAGACATAGGGGAAAGCAGGATCAATTAGGAAGTAAGCAGTATTTGGAATATAATAACTATATAAGTAACTGGCTTGGATAAGAGAGCACAAGATAACGTGGCTTGAAATATACTAATTGTATCTGAGAAGAGGGGAAAATACCAATCAAAAAGCATCCAAAACGATTTTCATACACGGAAATTTTGAATTCAGATTCATATAGTTAACTAAGGGGCTGTTTCTTTACTTTTTTCATTAAGTGTCTGGATATGGAGGGTTATCTGGATTAAGTCACGCTGTCTGGATAAAACAGTTATTGTTTGTTTAAGCGTTGAATAACCCATCTAAACAATGCAAAATTTACCTATTTACCCTTGAATTTAGCAATTTTTAATGATATTATCAAACATTTTTTAAACTTCTACAATCAGTTAAATAACAACATAACAGTTTCCACTATTTGTTACCGATTATCAAAATAATAGTATAAATTATTACCAAACCTAAAATGGGAGATTACCATAACACGGTAATATGCAGTTATGCAAAGCACGGTGATAGAGAAGCAAAGCTTGGAATTACCAAAGCATTATGCTCACAAAAAAAAGTCATTGAATTGCCAAAAGAAACCCACTTTGAAATTAACGATAGTGATCTAAAATAACCCACCCATGTTCAAGATATATCTGGAAGAAAAAAACCATGGCAATAGGTGAAGAGATGCAACAACAAGAAGGTTGGTGGAGGAGAAACTGCAGTGAAGAGGAGAGCAGAAGTGGAGGAAACGCCAGCAACAAGGAATTGCAAACGGCAAGGAGGGCTGCAATGGAGACTGCAGCGGTGTGGGAGAAAAGCAATGAAGAGCAAACTGCAAACGGCAGCGGTAGAAAAGAGTCTTGGTAAAGCTCAGTAAAAATTAGAGAAAAAAAAAGGCTGAGTGCAGACTATTTTGGGGCAGAAGGAGAAGACTACGAACTTATAAAGTGAATGAATTAGTTCACAAACAAACACACTTTTATGAAAAGGCTGAGCCTGTTTTTTCTCCATTGAAGTCACAAACAAACACCCACTAAGAAAAGGCCCTATAAAATCTAGAAAATGACTTGATTCATATTCGTTTAGGTCTTCATCGATCGGAGCACCTGTCCAAGCCAAGCAGTCTGCATCGGTTCAATCTTAATGAAAGGCTCCTCCAGATAATGTTCGTGTCCTCATCTCATTTGTTGCTGCCTGTTGGTCTAACCTCCTCATCTTGCTATCTATGTCTACCTCTATATGACTATACTACCTTGCATGTATTAGTGAGTTACAACGAGAAGAGGTATTTCATATTTGGGTATTTTATTATTTCATATTTGAATATGTATGTTAATTTGTGTAAGCTTGAATCTCTTAGGGATCGAAGCTCAAAATTAGACTTCATGCTCATTACAGATCATATTGAAATTGAACTTGATGTTATTTGCTAAAATATTTCAGTTAATTTACTTTTTGTTTATCACAGAAAGTTTAGAGTTTTGAATTGAATTCCCATCTCATTCTTGTATATTACCATCAAGTGCAAGTTCATACGGATATTTTATGTTTGAATATGTTCTCTATATCGCTTTTACTTATAATTTCTTTCTTTACAGATTTCGATTTTTGGATAATATCCATATTATTTTGGATATGGATACGGATATCATTTTTCACTATTCGTAATTTCGGATATCCAGAAATGAACAACCTTACGGCCATTAATCTAGAAAAAGCATAGCGGGCCTCCAAAAGTTATAAAGCCCCAAGCCCCCACAAGGTATGCTGTTGAGTGATGACAGGATCGATTAGGAAGTAACCAATATTTGGAAATTGGAATATAATACTATATAAGTAATTGGCTTGGATAAGTGAGACTTTCAATTGTTTACTTTCTTCTTAATTAATTTCTGATGGAGATGTTTCAGCCAACATCAAAATAGTTTGAGATGAAAGACAGTTTGCTTTTGATGTATTGACAAATGATAGGAATCAACTAACCACTTCACAACTAAAATCCCCCTTACAAACTATATAAAATATTGGTGGCAGTGCTTGTAAGCTTGCTATTTCTATATTTGATGCTTAGAATTAAAAAATGTAACTCGTTTAGTTCACAATTCATTGATTATGTCTCGATCCAAAAACCAGGCCGTGTAACTAACGACTAACGCTGTTATTATTTTTGCGATTTTCATGCTCTCCTTAGCAAAAATACAACATATATTTCCACCAAAACTATCATACCATTTCAAAATTCCCTCAGATCCAATCATACAAAACTAATCATACGATACCATATAAATTAAAGCTGCAAACACAATTCATATACAGTTGAAATAGAAAAGAAAAGGAATTCCTGAATGAACAATACTGAGAAGAAGAACCCTAGATCATTGGATAGAAATACATGTATTGAGATTCAAACGGACCTGTATTAGCATTAGATCGGTGGTTATTGGGTCTGTAAATAGTCGGTAACTGGAGTGAAAAAGAATTCCGATCGGGATGGGGATGGTAACGGCGACAAGGACGGTCCTCTCTTTCGGCCGTTTGGGGAATTCAAGGTGTGAGAGAGTGTGTATCAGTCGGTATATAACTATATATCTCTTTTTCCTTTTTTTAATTCTTCAAAACAATTTATTCTTAGAACATGTTAAATGTAACTTATATTGCACGTAAATATATATTAAGAATGAAAAATCAATATGTTTTCATGTTTTTTGTGTTTTTATTTTCATGTTTTTTTTCACAAAAATCCTCAAGTTAATATTTGTTTTTTTGATTTAGTATAATTTGGACATTAGAATCCGGTTATAATTAGTAAACCGGGTTTTTAAAAACTGAAAAACTGGGTTTCAATGTCCAAATTTCATTAAACCGAAAAAGGAAAATTAACATAAAAACTTTATGGAAAAAAATAACAAGCAAAGATAAAAACATAAAAACATAAAAACATGTTGGTTTTTCATAATAAACATGTTGGTTTAATTTATGTTGTTTTCCATTACAATTATCAAATAATTAGTTTTAAAATAGTTAAATTAGCGTTTTAACTATATTAACAAAAGGCTAAATTTCGATATTAAATTAACAACATTTAAGCATTTGAGCTTTTAAATATATTTTTATCTTCATTCAATTATACGGTATTGAAATGTTTTTTTTTTAATTTATATTATTAATCAATATATTATTTAAATAATATTAAGTAATACTAAAAATAATATATTTATATTAAATATAATATATTTGTTACTTGGCTTATTTAAATTGTTGAATGAATTATTTATATATAGATTCAATTGCAAAGTAATCTACTTGATAACCATGAAACAATGCTAATGAACAAACTTCACATGATAAAGTCGTTAAATATGACTTGTCAATCTGAATCTGAACCCATGTAAAAATTTATGAGATAAGTGCATATTTATATGAGAAACTATGTAAAAAAGCAACAAACTATCATTTTTTTTAGATTAAGTCTCTCTTTCAAATTACTTATTTGATAAGTTTTTATCCAATAAAAATTTATGAATTGATGTTTTTTCAAGAAAAGTTTTGTTTCTTGGTAAAGTCCTTTAACCAAAAACTTTTCCCCCCATAACTTTCTTAATTGGAAAAAACTTACAAATTTTATCTATTATCGATAGACAAAAACTTTGTTAAATAGATAAGAAAAGCATTAGTCAGCAACAACAACATAAATGTCGTGTTTGAATTTTTTTAGTATATTTAATGAGTCTATATTGACTATTTTACAACACAAAAAAAATTCAAGTATGATGACATATGTTTTTGTGTCAAGCCAACATTATATTTTACTTATTTAACGAATTTCGTGAACATATTTTTGGTTTTGGTTTTGGTTTTTTAACGACTTTCGTCAACACATATTACTTTCAAAAAGCAACTGGCAAAATGTTTTGCCAATATATGACCATATGTGTGCCACCTAACCACATTTTGTCATGTGGATGCTAATGTGTGTGTCACGATTCTAGGCTTGCATGCACCGCTAGCCTCTCCGTAGATAGGGCACAATCGTGAGTCCCTTGAATATAGAGACAAGTTTTGTAAGCATGGTAACCTGTTGCAATTTACAACATATCAAATTCGTGATTTAAATTGATTTAGGGCCTTATTCGAAAAAAAAAAACGAATAAGAGAATAAATGAAAAAAAAACTTGTTTGTAGATGGTTTTTTGCATAAATTTTCTATTTATTTAATAATGTTTCACAATAAATTAGTAATTATTAATGCAAGTTATAAATTAATGTTTAAACTTGTTACTAAAAGATATAACATTCTTGTCAAATTATGATATAATATTATTAGCAAATTATTATATGACAATAAAACATTGTATGAATCAACAACAGTGATGCTACATTGCAAAAATCATGAACAAATAAAACACCATCACATGACCGAGTTAATAGAAAGTTGAGTAAATTACATAAATGGTCCCTGCAGTTTAGTCGAAATTATGGATATGGTCACTAGTCTTTAAAAATTATGTAAATAGTTTTTCAAAACACTATTTACTTGCAAAAATGAACATTCTTTCTCTTAACTTTTTTTTAAATGACGGTTTTGCCATTTTCTCAATAAAATTTGGACCCTCAACTATGTAATTTAGTTTCAATTTTAATCCTTTTCACAAATTTTCACCTTTTGTTTATATTTGTTGTTATTATTATTTTTTAAAGGTATTTATGTTATAAAATATATTGACTTTTTATTTATTATAAAATTGTTCCAATTAGAGTATTTAATTTATTTAATTTATGTTTTTTTATATATTCAATTTAATTATTAAAAATTTATTTATCTTATTTATCATTTGATAAAATACTTATACACTTTTATCTTTTATATATTTCTATCTAACTATTCATTACGTTAATATATGTTGATTTAGTTATACTTTTTAAGAAAAATATATAAACTAAGGATTTAACATTTTGATTTAAATATTTTTTATGTGAATATGTTTGGATACAAATTTAGTATTTTATTTATTTTTATTTTATTGTAACATTAATACATTTCATTTTAAACTTAGTATTTTATTCGTTTTGTTTTAATTATTTCGTTACTTACTACATTTTGATTTAATTATAATTTCTAATAAAAATATGTAAACTTCACATTTTTATTTGATTATTTTTTACATTTCTAAGTTTTGACTTAATTTTGAAGAAAAAAGTATAAACTTAACATTTTATTCATTTTAACTTAAATATTTGTAACATGAATACATTTCAAATTAATTTTAAATTTTAAGTAAAATAAATAAACTATATAAATTTAACATAAACATTTATATGTTTTGATTTAACGAAACCGAAACGTATACATTTTGGATTGTATACTTTAACAAATTCATTTTGGTTTGTATATTTTTATAATTAAATCGAAACATATTAATGTAACAAATTAATCAAAATAAAATGAATAAAGTAGTAGGTGTAAATTAAAACGTATTACAATAATAAAATATTTAAATCAAAATGAATAAAACCCCAAAATAATAATGAAAAAATGATAGTATGAGTGTCACTATACGTAACAAAATAATTAAATTAAAATGTCTCAATGTTTATACTTTTTTCATAAAAATTATAATCAGATATATTAACATAATTAGATATTTATATGAAAATGTATAAAACATAAAAATGTACAAATATTTTCACAAATAACATAAGGTAATTAAAATTTTAATAAACAAATTTGATATATAAAAAGGACGTAAATTAAATAAATTAAATATGCACAATAGGATAATTCTAGTAGTAAAACAAATGTATTTTAAAAATAAAAATATAACAACAACAACAATAATAAGTTTTTTGAATTAATACATTTAAATTTAAACATAAAGTAAAAATTCTTGTAAAGAATTAAAATGGAAAATAAATTACATAGTTGAAGGTGCAAATGTGTTATTAAAAAAGGAGCAAAACTGTCATATAGAAAAAAGGGTAAATTACAAATTTCGTCCCTGTGGTTATATGGAAATTATGGATTCGGTCCTTTTAACGAAGAAATTACAAATACAATGTCTATGGTTAACAATTTGTTACGGATTTGGTCCCTGCCCCTAACTCCGTTTGTTTTCCCACTGTTAACTCAGGAGTATTTTCGTCAACTAGATATCTATCCCTATCATCTCCTCCATTTAACTTCAATAACACTTAAACCCCTCTCTCTCTCTCTCTCTCTGTGCAACACTTAACCATAAATTGAAACGATCATCAATCAAAAAAGGAAAAAAAAAAAATCAAAGAACAAAACATAATTGATTCGAGATAAAATAATTATAATTTAATTCGTTGTTAATCACTCTTGATTTTGAACCATTGCAGCTGCTAATCCACCAGATCATTAAATTCATTAAAACTAACCATACCATCACCATCCACATCCACCTTGATAATCGTCCTCCGGCAATCCTCCGCCTTCCACCCATGCTTCAGTCCCAACGGCACCTACGCAGATCTCAAATCTTCAACAACAATAAATTCATCTCGATTTTGATCAAATACATTGAACGCATCCAACATGTCATCGTCATTATCTTCTTCTTCCTCCCGATCGTCCATGATCGTTTTGTACAACGCATCAAACTCATCGATAGCGACACATTCGTCGCCGTTAACATCTATCTTCTTAATCATTTGAATAAGATCCGTGTCGGTGATGAATATGTTCAATATTTTTCGGTCTGATATTTTCATTTCTACTCACGAAGCTCTTCTCTATACTCTTCTCCTTTCGCGACCAAAATCTCCGTATCACCCGTGCTCACTCTGACGAAGATCTATCCTACCAAATACTAAGTGAACCAGGGTCGAGATCAGATCAGGAAGAGAAAAAACTAGGTGCGGAGGTTCCAAGGGATTACGATGCCGGTGATGAAGAAAATACATCGATTGGTAGCGGTAGTGACGACGATGATGATAGTGACGATGATTGGGAATGTGTAGAGAGTTCGAAATTAGTTGAGGCGTTTAATGCTGCCACCGCATTTGCAGAAGGAATTAAATGAGGCGTTTAGTGCTGATCGCTCATCGCAGAAGGTTTCTAATTCACGGGTTCAATCCCTGACATTGGTGAATCTAATCTAACTTTGGGTGTAATACTAACAACTAACTAGCCTTTCAAAAAAAAAAAAAAAAAAAAAAAAGAGTCAAGTAGGCGTTACAAATAAATTGACGAAAATTTTTGAGTTTTTGCCAGTGAGTTCACACGGAGCATTAAATGAGACGTTACAAATAAATTGACGAAAATGCCCTTCAGTTAACATGGGAAAACAAACGGAGTTAGGGGCAGGGACCAAATCCGTAACAAATTGGTAATCATAGACATTATATTTATAATTTCATCGTTAAAAGGACCGACTCCGTAATTTTCATATAACCACAGGGACGAAATTTGTAATTCACCCTAGAAAAAATTTATGAGGAAGAAGAACCATTTTTCCATGTAAATAATACCAATTATGTAATTTTTAGGGTAAATTACAAATTTCGTCCCTGGGGTTTACTAGAAATTATGAATTAGATCCTTTAACTTTAAAAATTACATTGACAGTCTTTGTGGTTGAAGTTTTGTTGCGAATATGGTCTTTTGGCCATTTAAAATGACCATTCTACCCTTACTTGTTTAATAATTATTATTAATGTTGTTTTTATTAATATTTCTGTTATTATTTAATAATGGACTAATCTAAAAAAAATTAAAATACGAGTAAAATTAATTTAATATAAAAGACATAAATTTGAGTAACAAAATATTAATAAACACAAATGCATAATAATTATTATTAATTAAAAACTAAAAAATAACGTTTTGAATTTATATTTTTTTACCTTAAAAAATAAACCTTTTTGAATCAAAAAAATAAAAGTAAACATTGTCAAAAAGTATTAAAAACTTTTTTGATGTTTAAAATTTTTAGATAAACAAATTTTTAACACTTTCAATAAACGTTTAAAAACATTTTTATAGTTTAAACATTTTGAAAAAAAAATGTTTAAAAACTTAAAGCATTTTGAAAAACTTTAATTGTTTTGAAAAGTTTAAAATTTTTAAACATTTCTTAAAGAGTTATTTTTTTGAATGTTTTTAGAAAAGTTATAAAAAACTATGAAAAAACTTCAAAATTATTTATTGTTCATCAAAATGTTTAATTTTTTGATTTATTATTGATGAAAATGTTTAATTTTTTCAACAAAAAATCAAAAAGGAAACCTAAAGTTAAATACTATTTTGTTTTTAGTATTTAATTATCAAAATGATGAAATAACAAATTATATGTTTCTATAGATGTTTTAATCCTTATTAAAAATCATTTAACATAAAAAGGATACAAATGAATACTTAATAAAAATAAAATATTTTATGGTTTACAAAAGAATTACATTTTATTTTTAAAAATATAAACTCAAAACGTTATTTTTTAGTTTTTAAATGATAGTAATAATTATTCGTATGTCTTAAAAAATATGTTATTATTTAATTTCATGTACTCTACACTAAATTAATACTAGTTTTTAAAATTATTTTGAATTGTTCTATCATTTATGATAATAGAAATCATAATAAATAATTATTAAACTAGTAAGGGTAAAATGGTTAAAATACCATTTCCGTGACAAAACTTTAACCACAAGGACTGTCATTGTAATTTTTAAAGTTAAAGGACCCAATCCATAATTTTTAATAAACCACATGGACGAAATTTGTAATTTAACCTAATTTTAAATACTAACCATACATCCATAATTTAACCATACCAGACGACTATTTCCGTAATTTACTCTAGAAAGTTTGTTAGGTAAATCAAACACAAAATATGAAAATGTGGATTCATGAATATGAATTAAACATAGCAGTGGGCCAGCTATCAATGGCTTTGATTTACGGCACTTCACGGAATACTGTACACCCGCGTGCACCTAATCTTTTTCCAATCTCAGAAGCGAGATAAAAGACCCATCGTCGGAGGTTCCCACTCCGATCCGATCGCCGCTGAGTCCACACCGATCCGTGTTAGAAGTTAATTAGATGGAGGGAGTTGGAGCCCGACTCGGCCGATCCTCGACTCGGTACGGACCAGCCACCGTGTTTACAGGCCCTGTAAGGAAGTGGAAGAAGAAGTGGGTCCACGTAACGCCACCCAACGCCGCAGCCGCGTCGAGTAATAACCAGCACCATCATCATCACCAAGCTAGCATTAGCAACGGAAGTTCTTCTAATGGTAGTAATGACAACGGCTCTCATCTTTTGCTATATAAATGGACTCCTATTAGTCAAGGCCAAAACGCCGCTGCCGATAACCATCGCAATGGTGATGCCAAGGACGACGGTGCCGCTGCCGAAGTGGATGAAGAGCCTCCTCGCCGTAAGATTAAGTATATTCCGGTATCGATCCATCACTTTTTCATTCAATTTCTGATTGGTCTGACCTGATTCTTAGGTTGCATACGTAGATGTAACATTTTAAATAATTTTTAATGCTTCATAACTACAACGTGTATCCATTAATGAGGAAACAGTCAATTTAGGGAACTCAAAATTCAAAGTCATATTAGGTTTAGATTGAAGAACATATGGTCCTCTTTTGACTTCTGAGTGACCAAAAGTAAATTAGGGTTTTTGCTGTTGCTGGATTTTAATGTAAACGTTATACGATTATTTATATTAGGTTTGAATTTCCAAAGAATTAGAACTGTCTAGGTTAAAATTTATTTAAAACACTGTTAATATTGTGATCTAAATTGCAGAAGAAAGACTCTAGAATTTCCTACTCATTGCTTGCGAAATACTATCCTACAAATGTTAAAAGAAAAGGATTTACTATGACAATCATGTAAAGTAGTTTGAAATTTGAAGGATAGCTCATTCAATATGCAAAGAAACACTTTGTAGATTCAAGTTTTAGGGCATTTGATTATCTTGACTCAACGTTAGTGTTTGTTTCTTCTTTTGCCTGAACAAGAAACGCATCATACAGGCGTAAGAATTTCTCCCGGATACAATTCAAGATTTAAACCAAAATCCTTGCCACATGCAAGAAAATGAATCATATAGGCCTAACACTTGTATTCGATCCATGAAAATGAATAAGATTCGTTAATAGGATAAGGATGTGTGTGTTTATGTAATTTAACAAATTTTCAAAGGATGCATAATGAAAACAGGACTCAGGACAGTGTCCAGAAGTTGGATTAGATTACAAAAACTCTTGTGAAAAGAGGCAATGATACCTCTATCAAGGAAGTGTACAAGGACTTACCCAAGAAAGGGGGAACTACAATACAAATTAAAGGAATTAACACAAATGTGTAGAACTGAACACAAATAGGGGTGGGTCTCTACTATCTAGTGAATACATATAAATAATTCACCTAAGCATTAATATGTGCTTTTAAATTGTGGGAGTGACTCCGAGTGAGATACTACGTGTGCGCACCCGCCCGGGGATTGTTGTATTTGCCTATCTGGTTCTCAAGATAATGTTTATTTATTTGTATATTTTGATAAGTTTATAATCTACTTTCTAACTTCATCCAAGAGAAATCTGTTATTGTAGAAACTAGAAAATACTTAGAAAGATTGAGTGTATATTCTTACGGGCAAAAGAAATGGGCTTGAGATCTAATTATTTATTTATTTGATGTACTTGTTTAAATGAGAGGACCTCAACTGCAACCAATTCATGAAGTTCTGTCTGCTCTGTTTATTGTTCAATTCATTTTTGTTAGCAGATAAATCTAACTGAACTCTGAAATAAATTGTACTGGAATGGAAATACTTGTCGCAATACCTTTAGACATATTTAACTCGCATCAGTCGCATGTAATTGACATGTCAGTCGGATAACTACTAGAAGTCACTTCACTTGGGAATCAATCATATTCTGTACACTTATATATTTTTTTCTACTATGCTCTTTACCCCCACCCCAACCAAAAAGTTTAAAATAAAGATGTTATAGTTCTTTTAGGTAACTTTAAACCGGAATTTGTTGTGTGCCTGTCAGTGATAACTGCTATTCCAGTTCACAAGTTTTATGTATTTGTTCTTCTTAAGGGGCTCCTTAGACGTTTGACCAACAGTCATGTACAGTTATTGAACTATGTGACAAGTTTTAAACGTTACATTTTTTAAATAGTTAGTTGCCTACTTGCCTTGGCTCATCTATAATCCATTGGTGTGTTGCTTTTTGGTGTTTTCCTTTTCTTTGCCAACAAATGCAATCGGGCAAGAAGCCTCTAATTAATGGCTGTCTCAAATCAAGTCTGAAGTTTGAGGGTGTGCACATTTAAAAACTGTAAGCATGACTGGTCCAGAATAAATTATTTCCCCATCGAGGACCATAACAAATTACTTGGAGTCGGTCTAATAAACACTTCCCATGATGTTACATGTGTAGTAAACATTGTGTTTTGGATAGATGGACTATTAGTATATAATTTAGCAATATTGTTTCTTATGACGGTTTCTTTTCAATGGCTTACATCAGATAGCCTTGCTCGAAGAACAAAAGAAAGATTCCCCAGAGGAGCATATTGATGAATTGGTTGAGACTGACCCAAATCATGCTAATGGGAAACCAGATATTAATGATGTCCCAATGGAAGAGAATCAGGTAAACATGGTTCACAACTCACAAGTTTTGTTTTTTTTTTTTTTAATTAAAAAAAAAAAAAAGCCTAGAACCCTGACGAAACTTTCGCCCTCTACCAGTATTTTTGTAACCATCATATTTAATATACTAAATGACTAATTACCATATCTGAGCTGAACTGCATGATCAAATGGAGGACAATTCTGAGACAATTTTGTTGGTGATTTTAGTGTCACTTTATCATTTTAGTATAACGGAAATAATAAAGTACGTCAAAGAGATCAATTTTAGTTTTAATATAAGTTAGTAGGTGCGTTGATTCCGGCGTGACAAAAATGGCGGGGGTCAAGGGGGCTGCGCCCCTGGCGGGGATCCTTTAGTTGTCTTGACATACATAAGAGAAAAGGAAATAAATGATTCTTTAAGGATCCTTTATAATTTCTGTTAAATCTAACCGCCAAATTAACCGAAAATCTTATCCATTCGGTTGTCTTGACATACATAAGAGAAAATAAAACACAGAATCAAATAGACAGTTTTTAGAGAATTCGTTTTATGCCTAAAACAAATTTGTTCTTCAAGGATTATCCCCATGGTTTGAATTTCGTGAAACCTTTTAGGGGTCAAATATCAAATTCGGAAAGTGAATTGTACACGATTCTTGGAGAAATCCGTGATTCAGAAACCCTATTTTCTAACAAATTTGACTTACAAATGACATTTGTTTTCCAGGCTTCCGAAGAGAAAAATGCAGGAAGGCAAGATCTCAATGAAAACACGTTGGACTTGAATGCTCGTGATGGAGATGAAGATTCAGAAGAAATGAAAGATCAAAGGCGATAAATCATGCTCTATTAATATTTATTTTTAGCTGGGGAACAGGGTGAGATTCCAGAACCAGAAATGAAGAAGTTGATGAAGCATATCATACTGAAAAACTTTTGACTGAATTCTAATTTTTTTTTTTTCCGGGACCTTATGAAAGGTTAGGTTCAATTTGGAAGTGTTAAAGGTATACACTGTTGACTTCTGAACAACGGTTTTAATGTATGGAAGAGTATATTTTTTATGTCTCAATGTATTTGGACTCAGTAAGTTCTGTGCCCCTTTTTTCGGGTTTGGGGGCAGGCATGGGGCTGTTTGGCACGAGCCAGTTGTCGAAAAGTTAATCTTTTTGCACTCAACCTGTAACACCCCAACATTTTTGACATATAATTTAAGTCAGAAATGCTGATGAAAAATGTCAAGAATTTAAAGTAAGATAAAATGACAGAGAAATCAATTCTAAGAGGGTTTGACTTTAGTTGGTCAAACATAGTTAAAAGTTGGTATATATATGGTAAAAGGTTTATCTAAATTAGTCAAAGTTTGTTAAGTTTTGATATTTGGTTTATAAATATAAAATACTTCATTTGTCTCAAATTAAGAGTCTACGTTTCTTTTTTCATATGTCTCAAAATAAATGTTCAAATTTATAAATAGATATATAATTTAGGCTAAATTACAAATTTCGTTCCTCTGGTTTAATAGAAATTATGGATCGAGTCTTTCTAACTTTAAATATTATACTGATAGTTCATGTGGTTGAAGTTTTGTTACGGATACTTTGGCCATTTAAAATGATCATTATACCCTTAATTTGTTAAATAGTTATTGTTATTATTAATATTCCTATTATTATTAAATAATAAGCTAATCTAAAAAACTAAAAATACCAGTAAAATTAATTTAATATAAAAGACAGAAATTTAAATAATAAAATTTTATTAAAGACAAAAGAATTATTATTATTAGTTAATTAAAAATTAAAAATCGACTTTTGAGCTTAGATTTTTTCACATTTTAAAAATCAAAAAATAAATGTGAACATTGTCACAAAATATTAAAAAGAATTAACGTTTTTTTAAAAGTTTTAGGGTTTATTATAAAAAACCAACATGTTTTCACGTTTTTTGCGTTTTCGTCCCTCCATGTTATTTTTTTCCATAAAAAACCTCAAGTTATTCTTTTCTTATTGGTTTAGTGAAATTTGGACATTAGAACCCGGTTTTTCAAGTTTTTAAAACCCGGTTCACAAATTATAATCGGGGTCTAATGTCCAAAATTTCACTAAACCAATAAGAAAAGAATAACTTGAGGTTTTTTATGGAAAGAAATAACATGGAGGGACGAAAACGCAAAAAAAATGAAAACATGTTGGTTTTTTTCATAATAAACCCAAAGTTTTACATAAACAGCTTTTTAACACATTCAGTAAACATTAAAAACAATTTTATAGTTTGAACGATTTGAAAAAAAAAAAAGTTTAAACACTCAAGACATTTTGAAAAAATTTAAATGTTTTAAAAAGTTATTTTTTAAATGTTTTTTGGTTTGAAAATGGTGATTCATAGTTGATATGTGATGTTAAATAACAAAATTTGATGTATTGTTGAAGCTTTTTAATATAATAACACATGTTGCACCTCAAGTAACACACAAGCTGCACTTGACACCCAAATAGCTTTTTTTTGGACAAATTATCAAAGATCAGCACTCTATCCATAAAAACTCTACAAACACAAATATAACTTTCTTGAAACTCATGAGTTCCACACAAAGCACTCATTTATGTTATAAACTTCTGAATTTTGAATTAGCTAAAACATGTTTTTAATATCCATCAGGGTCTAAATTCCATTTTCAAGAATCCCCTTAAAGCCTATCTTTGGACTTCTAAACATATTGTTTATACATAATTCTTTGAATTTTAAAAACATGAACTCAACCAAAATTATGTTCCTTCTATATGTAATTTGCTTGTGAGAATATTATTTTAACCTTCATATATTTTGAAACATTATACACTTTTTATCATAATTGTTACATAGGTTTTATGTATTCTTTGCTCTCTTTGTATAGTGTAGGATCTCATTGTGTAATATCTGTGTTTATATATTGTTGAGTTGCAATGCAATCCCTATAAGGTTTTTCACATAATACGGTATCAGGTTTTACGACCTAATTTTCCTGTGGCAGTTTCCCAACACTTTCTTCTCTGACGGTGTACCCACCATCGGAAACCCTAATTTTCTATGACCAGCGCCGCTTCCCTCTTTGCTGCCTCTGCCTGCCTGTGACCAAAAACCGGCGACCATCTTCTGTCTGTCTGTCTCCCTCTTCGCTGCCTCCCTCCTCTGGTTCCCATTTTCAGACCAGGCCATCAAGACTGCCGCCAATGTGTCTGCGCTGCCGCCGCCCCTGGTCCTCTCCCTTCAGATCAGCGCCGCCCCTGGTCCTCTCCCTTCCACATAACAATAAAGATTAAAACTAACATACTCATTTGCCCACACAGACCATTTCAATTGAAAATCTTGTTCATATTCATCATAAACGAACCCTACCAATTTATAATCGTTACATGCACAATCAAATGAAACATAACATTATTTTTGAACAAGCATCAAACTCCATTTCAAGATTAACGAATTGAAATTTCTCCAACGACAAACGTAAAACAATTGCCATAAATTCATGACCAAATCATTTTATATAAGAAAAACATTAGTCTGTTCGCATCAAGATATCGTCATCATTCCTTTATAGCAGCAGTCTCCCCTTCGCTGAAATAGTCTTGCCTGGTACACAAGTCAATACAAACACAAGGATCAGTCATCGTAATTATCATAGCTCATAATATCACCATACATACAGTTTGACTATCAAGGTAATCAAACATCAAACTCATCACAATTTTCTTAATTTTTTTAAAAAAATATTTGAGTTGTAGTATAAATACCTATATCATGTCTACAAATAAAAGAACATTTATTTATAAATCTGTACGAAATACGATGCCAATACGGAACATAAACCGAAGTCAAAACTGTCTTTTACCAACAACCTATCATCTTAAATATGGACACATGAAAAGTGTAACTATTTTATATTTTCATACTAAACTTTCTCACATAACTCAAAGTTCAGGAAATTTTCAACTTGTAAATTACATGTGCAAATGTCACTCAGTCATATTGGTTCAGATTATATTGAAGGATAGTCTAGACATATAACCAAAAGTCAAAGATTTTCCTAGCTTGCCAAGTCAAACACCATATATCTCCCTAAACTATTATCAAGATCTAACATATAACATCTACAAAGTAGAAACTTAGAGAAACAAGTGATGCACATCACCAAGACAACAAAATCAGCAGCAGTAATCCCATTGACTTACCGGATTTTCCGCGAGAGTTGATACAATCCTGTTCCAGCCATCGCAACATTTACACTGAAAAGGTTCCAGTTTTTCTGTAACCAAAATTTATACATAAAAATGATCAGGATTCAGGAAGTGGAAAGCAAGAAAAAGAATTTTCATCAAGAAATCGTATGACTTGGCTGTGTTCAAATAAATTGACAGATTGTGTTATTTGTTTTTCCCATTCAGCATTTTTTAATTGTGGGTCCCATTAACTTTACGTGGGAAGAAACGAAGATCAAACCCACAAAATAGAAATGTAAATAGTCTAGATAAATACAATCAAAACCAACTAGAATCGAGCAGTTATTGCAGCCTCTTTTTACATTTTGATCTTTTGTAAAACAATATAACTATGGAATCCAACAACTTCAGCAAGTAAATTTATGCAACCTATTGGCACAATATTTCCAAATATGACTCATAAAACCCATCAAAACCACTTTAAGTCACAAAATCCATTGTTTATCCATGAATTATATCCCGAGTCATGAAAATTGCAACAATTACTCTTCTGGTATTTTTTTCATGTTAAAAGTACCTATTGGTCCACTATCATCATTACAAATAAATTGATGCTGTTGACTGGGTTAACAGGATTTCTTTATCATCAAAAGCTGCACTCTGTTGAATTTTTTTCCTCCTTCAACCTATGTCCCTTTATAGCTAATTAATAAGTAGTAGCTCACAGAAAACCCCTTACCATCCACATATATGCCATCGTCTACAAGATTAAATATACTTTGTTGCCATATGCATCTTTTCCGGTTATTACAATACATAAGGATCCATGATGTCCCTGCATACTTGACCTAACAGTAAGGAAGTGAGAATCCGGCTTTAGGTACAAGTCTGGATATGACCTTTCTTATTGTGGGACATTGTGATCTAGATCTTGGCCACTGGACTGGCAGGTTGGGTTCACACGACTACACTAGGGGTCCATGAGAGACCTTATCTAATAATCTACATGTAATTTAAAAGGAATTTCAATAGACAAAGTTTTACAAAATTTAACAATCGCATCGCTCCACTCCCGAGCCTCCAAACATACAACAAGCTACCATTAGCTACAAGGTTTAGGACCTCCTCCCCTTTCCACTTTCGCGATGAAAAACTAAAAAATATTTAGGCTCATCAAATTTAGTGGAATGATAAGATTTGAACTACAACACTTGCTAAAATCATAAAATGAACACTTTCTTCTTCAGACGAAGGAAGTAACATGAGCATGTTGTATACTTATATCATTTTGCCGATATAAGCTGTCTTGAACTTTATTCACAGCTCAATCCTAGAGACACAGCAACCAGCACTTTTCCTTGCATGGGAGAAGGGGTGTCTTCTAAAGGAGACAAATTAAGAAGTATTTCCTTTTCTTTTTTTTTTTTTTTTTTGTTTTCCTTAGATCATTTTATTTTTTAAGGATTAAATACCTCTAAATGAGAATGAAGAGATGAAGAAAAAAGGCAGAAAGATTCAATACAAAAATCATATAAAAAGAACATAAATTAACATTAAAACTTTCCTATATCTAGGATTTATCAAAAAGTCTTAAGGTAACCATCAACATTTTTCCTGAAAATACAAAGGATCCATGATCAAAACTTTAAGTTGAAAGGTGGTCCATTTGAGCTCATAACAGGTACCTCTGATTTTAAAACAAATAGAGTACAACTTTACGAGGCCTGCAGAAATGTCACAGCATTGATATATACTTCAAAGGTTATTCAGTAAATAATGAACACTCATTCTAGTCTGTATGCCCTAAAGTTAAATAAGTATGTAAGCAGATTTGCTTAAATCACAACAGTTTGCTAAATTGATAAAAATTAGACTCATAGACATGTCTCTTCCTAGACCATTCAGCCAAACCACAAAAAATTCAAGTTAAAACGATCTATTTGCAATGATGATTATTTGCACATTATCATCATTACGAATAACGTTGTTAATTAGGGCACATAAGATTCATTCAGCTATATTTACTGAAGGACATTTTAGACATTTGATAAACAATGAATATTTAAATTGAACTATCTGATACATCAAACATTGGAATGCAAGATGTTTGACTTACCGGGGTGATTACCATGCTGTAGCGAGACCAGATAATTCCAGTGGCAGTGACAGCTGCAGATAGATGATAATCGGTGAATCACTGAATTGAATCAACCAAGCGATTAATTCTCCTCCCTTCCCCCAAAAAAACAAGTCCCGTTTGTGATTTTTTATAATTTCAAACCTATTGCTTTAAAAATCCAACTTTTCACATATATTTTCAATTTTTTTATTCTATCTCCAAAATGTTTGTGTCCTGATGCTTTTTATACAAATTAATGCAGTAAGCAATTTCTCCGAGGAAGCCAAAAAAACATTTTACCAACTTTGAGATTAAAAGGCATCTCACTTGAAAGCCAATTCTACTCTTTTTGCAGAGGAAGAAATGAGATAGAGAAAGAGGAAGAGGAACAAATCCAAAAAACAGATAAATTTGTAACAAATACCTATTTGTTGTGGGTATGAAAGTTTCTCAGGTGGCTTGGAAAAATCTGCAATATTAGCTATGCTGATTCCCCACTTAAAAGTTGGAGCCCAGAAATGAACTACAATAACATATCAGTCAATTAATATATAAAAGATATACAAATGATTGGTGATCAAAGTATGATAATCCTCTCAGCATGAATATCACAAGGTCAAGCAGAGGTTTTAGAAATGTAAAGTCAGCCATACCCTGTAACATCCACTTGGGTTTTGACACCACAAAATGTATCACTATCATCCAAATGCTAGCAAGTAGCAAGACAAATATCATTACAAAACCTTCTTATGAACGGTAGATTTCGCTAGAACATAACATCAAGAACATCTTTCAAATATAGCAGTAAAGGACATTGACTTCCAAAGTCCAAACATGATGTGTGCTTTTGTTATAGTTGTTTTACCTAAAAGATTCAGTTTTGTTATTGCTGTCTTCGCTCCCTTTTAATTTCTTACACGTGTGGCAATTGTTGCAGTATTCACACTCATTGTCCATGTTATGGCTATTATCATAATAGTAAAACAGAGAAACACAATGCCCTTTTGGGGCCTCTTACTGTTTGTATAATATGGAATTATGGAGTCTGATTAAATCTGTAAACTGGACTATGACTTCATGGATACAGCAACTGAAACCTTTGTGGATTCTGATTATTTCCAGAATAATTGATACGAAAAAACAAGCTTTACTTCAATAACTACATGTGTGCAATTTTGGTGGTAAACTGGTACCGAAATCCATATCCTCTTACATTTGAGAAGGATTACCTTTGACACGAAAAGTCAGATTTCAGCAAATTATTAAAAACCCATATAGTAATATCAATAATCCAATTACAACACCACCACCACACACACAGTTTGACCTACTTCAAGAGATGCACAAAAACTCAAATCTTTTTGTAATCGAACAATATACATATAAAATCATCAATATACCCTATAAGCCCTCCAACCATTCCAAAAGGAACACACGCTAAAAAAGAAAATCTAATTTCACATGAATATAATTCGATTAAAGGTTTTTTTTTTTTTTTTTTGGAACAACTCACTTGTTTTGGGCCCAGCAGGGTGGTTCCAGAGAGCTTGTAGTTTCGAAGTCGCCATTGATAACTCTACTTTGTCTCTCGAAACTCGCTTTCTCTCTCTAAAATCGCACAAAAATTGCGAAAACCTTTCAGGAATTGCATCAACAACACCAGAGGAGGGGGGTGGGTGTGTATGATGAGGTATTTTACCCTACTTGCGTGACCACCTAAACCATCTGCTCACTCATTGGTTGTCCAATCACATGGATCCACGTCAGCATTTCGGAATTATTTTTGTTACGAGTAGTATAACGTAAACCCTCCAAAAACGACTTGGAGCTTGGGGCTACCGTCTATTGACTTTTGTGAGGCGGAGGTCGTAAACCAACACTCCAACATGTATTGGAGTTTTGGAGAGGTACTTCTGAATAATAAAATATATCTACCCATCAAAAAATTCATCACTATAACAAAAAATAATAAAATCACCATCAACGTAGAAGAATCATACAACGAGGATAAACAATCTCAATTAAATATAAAAATACAACGACCACCAAGATACACCTATAATTGCAATCATCTTTCTAAATCCATCGTAATATGCCATCATACAATAAATACTCACTAGAAGCACAACCATTCACTAAAAATATAAACCAACGTAAATACTATATAAATGCTAGTAGCCTACAACAATTATCCATTTGAATTAAATTTACAACACCATATTATAATTAAAATTGATCATCTCCAACAAATGTCATAAATATTTCATCATTTCTAATTAACCATCACATCCATAAAAACACTTGTCACAAAATTACTAATCTCCATACACATGTATTGGAGTCTTGGAGAGGTGTTGGTATTTTTTTCAAGGAGAATTTCATATATGTCCTTCTAAACCTGCATAATATCATATATACCTAAGTTAAAAAAAGAATTTCATATATATATATATATATATATATATATATATATATATATATATATATATATATATATATATCCTTCTAAAACTTCATAATATCATATTTACCCAATTTAAAACCCTAATATCATATATACCATTTAAAACTTTTAAATATATCAAATATATCCAAATTATTTATTTATTCTTTTTTATTACTTTAAATCTCATAATAAATATTCATTAATAAAGACAACCTACCCTTTTTATTTCTTAAACTTTATAATATCGTATTTACCTAGTTGAAAACTATAATATCATATATACACTTTTAAACATTTAAATATATTAAATATATCAAAATTATTTCTTTATGATCTTTTATTATTTTAAAACTCATAATAAACATTTTTTTTATATTTTTCCTATATACGGGATATTTTTGAATTCTTGCAGAAGTCATTTCCCAAATTTTGGGACCGTTTGGGGTTGCAGTTCTTGCCGATGTAACCCTTTCGGAGTTAACTCCAGTATATTTCTACATTGCTAAAGATACCCATGGAGGCATGACAACACATTTTTGCACTGATAAACTAAGGTGCAACAAAAAATAATCATACACACGCCAGTACGCCACACGCTACACACACACATATATAATTATGATAGCGAGAGGGTGGTGTATGGGAGCACTGTCCTTGTTCTCGATGGTGAAGAACTTACGATGAGGGTACTGGTAAGTTTGAAAATATCCCGTATATAGGAAAAATATAAATAAAATGTTTATTATGAGTTTTAAAATAATAAAAGATCATAAAGAAATAATTTTGATATATTTAATATATTTAAAAGGGTATATATGACATTAAAGTTTTCAACTGGGTAAACACGATATTATAAAGTTTAAGAAATAAAAAGGGTAGATTGGTCATTTCTTTATTAATGAATATTTATTATGAGTTTTAAAGTAATAAAAAAGAATAAATAAATAATTTGGATATATTTGATATATTTAAAAGTTTTAAAGAGTATATATGATATTAAAGTTTTAAATTGGGTAAATATGATATTATGAAGTTTTAGAAGAATATATATATATATATATATGAAATTCTTTTTTTTTGACTTGAGTATATATGATATTATGCAGCTTTAGAGGGACATATATGGAATTCTCCCCTTTTTTTATAGGTTTTATTTGTGAAGTTGTAACAATGATGGAAAGGAAAAAAAGTAAAATAAGAAGGATAATAAACATTTTTATCATTTTTTCTTTAGTATTGTATTCGATTTTTAATTTATTTGTTTTGATTTAAGATTATAAAGTTTTACAATTAAGTTGTACACTTAAAAAAATTTTATAATTGAATAATATAGGTTGGAGAGTTACAAATCATAAAAATTTACATTACGTAACAAGGTTATTGAGAAGTAACCCGATGGCACGTACCACCCCCTGCCACACCTAGGTCCGCCCATGTTTATAGCAATTTTTTAGTTGTTAACACGTATAGCACGTTATCACTTACCACATCTTTTAACTACCAAACAACTTGTATTTTTTGAATATTAATAGCAACAAATGAAAAATGTAACAAAGAAATATAAAACATATAACTGCTCTGGAAGTCGGTCCTCTAGCTCCCTTAATCTTCTTCATGGGCAGCCAAAAACACATAGTGCTTCATCAATCGCTACTTTAAACCATGACGATGACTCACAGTTGCTCCATTCGTCTCGTCCTGTTGCATGTTTCAGATTAGAGCTTTGATGCTTCACTCGTTCCACAATTAAACTTCAAGATTCGGGGTTTGGATAATTTTCAAAGAGAAATCGAACACTTTAGATTCAGACTTTAATGTGTTCGCATGCTTTAGATTAAGACTTTGATGATAAAGGAAACTCGTCTATGTTGGAGATCATCTCTATCGATCTTGTTGGAAATCAACGATGTTTTCCTTTGATGTTATAGATTTCATCTCTTTTAAGATTTCATGTTAGGGGCTTTTCATGTTCTTCATGATTTAGATCAGGGTCCTTCATGTTCTTTGTGATTTGGGTTCTTTATCTTCTTGGTCTTGACATTGTGTTATTCGTAAGTGTCTTGGATCTGACACAATTGAGTTTTCCTGTACGATTTAGGGTTTATGTGATTAGATTTAAAATCCCAGATCATGTTAGGGATGTTGTTTGATTTGTGATTCGAATTTTGTTTTCTAGATTTGTATTTGGATGATTCAGGATTAGTGATTTCAATCCGTATAGCTGAATGATTTAAGAATGAATGGTTTGTGTGTATACATGAGATTTTGCTTCTCATGTCTTTGTATTCTTCAATAGTGTTTATATATTTTGTATACTTTGATAAGATTTTTTATTTGTTGTTGGTGGTGGTAAAATATAAAAAGATATTGTTATTTTTGGTAATAAAAAAGTTACAATAACATGCTAAACAAGATATCAAGGTTGTGTTATAAAATGGCAAAAAATATAAATGTTAATATTATTAATGATAAAAATTAAATAGTATAATTAGTAAAATAAAATGTTGCTGCTATTTTTGACAACTAGTCCTTATTTTTGTAATCAAAATATAATAACTATGGACATATCAAACCTAAGGGTATAAAATAGAAATATATAAATTTCAAGGGTTAAAACGAAGATTTTTGAGTTTAACACGAAGAATAGTGTTACATTATAGTTAGTACAATGTGAATGTTATCATCACACAAAAAGTTTTATTATTTTATATACTTTTAATTGATATATTTAAGATATTCTCATGGTCGGTTCTTGAGGGGGCCAACAGGGACGACTGCACATGCCCCAGATTTGTTAGGTCTCACAGATACTTCTTTGTTTATTTCTAATGCAACATGAAAACATGAAATCTACTTATTTTGTATGAGATGTCCTGAAAATTAAATGATCACATTTTGTTACATTTTGTATTATTTTTTAGATACTTAAACATAATAATATTTGTATTATTAATATTTTTTATATTATAAAATATTCATATTTAGGGTCCTATTTTAAAATTTATGGCACAGGGCCCTTAAAATCAATAGGATAAACAGATTAAAAATATGATGATCAAGTTATTAGATAATAAAAGATGATTAATAAAGTCAAATATTTATTAATATTTATAGATTTTAAAAAATAACAAATAGTATTTATAGTTAGTACAATTTGAAACTATCATCACACAAAAAGTTTTATCATACATTTATATATTTTTAATTGATATAATTTAAGATATTTTATTTTGTAAAATATTTAAAGTTTATAGATGGGATTAAAAGATATTGATGACAAATTATTAATAAAAATAATGAATAAAGTTAAATATTTATTAATATTTATAGATTTAAAAAATAACAAATTGTATTTATCTTTTATCTTATTTTTAATAATAAATTGTATTTTATCTTTTATGACATGCGACAATATGTGTTCTCTTTTATTATAGATAGATTATCTCTTTCGATTCGTGCTTATACGATGGTCACAAGGTGTATGCCATCAACCTAAAAGACATTGTATATCCTATTGTGCAATTCATGGGTTTTCCAACAATTTTTTAGATGTACGATAATAGTGAAGCATCCATATAAATATAATTACGCTTTATATTATTTTCACACCTAATAATATAATTATAGCTTCTAAAAATAGGCAATTTTGAAAATTTTTACATATTAATGATACTTTGCAACATCCTAAATAGCCCTGAAATATCATGTCATCATAGATTTATTAGATGAACATGTTAACTACCATTTGCGACATGTATATTACTGTTACACTCATGATTGACATTATAATTTTAACCTCAAAAACATGATATATATATATATATATACACACACACACACACACACACACACACAGGAGGGTTCAATGGAAAACCACAATGCACCTGAAAACTTGTGAAAACCGCACTGCACCACCACAAATGCATCAAATTCCCCGCGTGATTCATCAAAATCCCGCGTGATGCATCAAATTTCCTGCGTGATGCATCAAAATCCCGCGTGATGCATCACTTTATTTACGATCATGCCACCGCGTTTTTCATGAAATGCATCAAATCGGACGGTATGCGTAGGTTTCCACAGTTTTCCGGTGCATAGTGGTTTTCCATTGAACCCACCCCTATATATATATATATATATATATATATATATATATATATATATATATATATATATATATATATATATATATATATGCATGCCAACCAAAAGAAAGGATCTCCAAGTCTAAGCTTTGCATATGGCTCCTATTTTCTTTATGATGGTGTTAGGCTACCTTGATCCTTCTCCCCTTATATGCATAATTTAAAAAAAAAAGCTGAATCAACATAAATCTGGTAAGAATACAAGTAAAAGATCTTGAAAACACTGTTGATCTAGTTTGCTACTAAAAATAAGTTATCTTTTCGTATTTTATCTCAAAACCTGAGTATTTCAAGAGTCTTGCTACTTTCAATTGTCAAAGACAATGATACTCTACGAACAATAATGACAAGGACTCGCTATTGAGAAATGAAAAGGTTGAGAATGGCCCAACAATGCAACTGATATCAAATGTGTATTATATTGAAGCGAATCTTGAAACGAATAAACTCTTATCAGCTACTAATAAAAAAACATACGACTAATAAAATAGTTTGCTACATGGTAAAATGATTTTGTTATGAATTATACATGATTAATTTATAAAATGGCTTTGACGACAAAATAAAGATCATGTATAAAACAAGTAAACATTGCATCTCAAAATAATTATATATAATGCACCTAGACACTTAAATAAACTACATTTCATATAAAGTAGTTGCAATTCACTTTAACTATTGCTATCGTAATCCACAATATACTTACGATCGCTATTGATGCTGTCTACTAGCTATGCTACTAGATGCTCTTGAATCACAAACCAATTACTACATATCAACTGCTAGATAGACATCATTAAATCCAGCTTACTAAAAGATAAAAACTTTATCTGCATTGAAGGCACAACCGGAAGGATGGCGGTTGCGATCTCTCACCCACGATGAGAATGAAGTCCTTGTTATTTATGATATAAAAGGATAAATGATAGCAACTTATAAAACAAAATTAAAAAAAAACTAGTAAAATTTTTAATAAATCTTAGGATCTTAATATTTTTAGAACAAAAACAATCTTATATAAAATCCCATGCACACAACCAAGCCAATAAGCCATACCAAAATATATTGGTAACTTTGGTTTGTATAAAAACGAAAATGAAGAACACAAAAACAAAAAAAGACAATTGAGAATAGTATTGTAGGAGGGGCTAAAACCCCCCTATGGAAGACCCAAAAATGAAGCTTTCTTCCATCTTAAAACCAGCTGCACTCCTTGCCCTCACTTTCTCCATCACCATTTTCATTATACTCCTCTATTCACCACCATCTTCTCCTCAATCAGCTCTCATTTCAAACTCTATGGCGTCCCGAAGCTTCATCTTATGGCTACACGGTCTAGGCGACTCTGGTCCAGCCAATGAGCCCATCAAAACCCTCTTCACTTCCTCTCAGTTCGCCAATACTCGTTGGTCTTTCCCTTCTGCTCCATCCCAACCTGTTACCTGTAATTGTAAGTCCCGATTCTTAATTAACTCAAACTCATTATGAAATTCAACTTTGATTTGTGGATTTTTGGTTATGAATTATATGTGAGCGACTGAGCGTAATGCGTATTTGTAGAATTTAGGTTTAGGTTTCAGGTTTTGTTGATCTCGCAATCAATTTCAAATTGGATGTTCACGTGACATGTTTTGAATAGTCTTGGTAATTACAAAGTTATCAAGTTCTTCTGTTACTTAGTAAAACACAAGCTTATTCACTCGGTATTACTATAATTTATGGGTTTCTGATAGCGCCTAATATTAATCATAATTTTAACTGAATCTGTGTGTTAATTTGACCAAGTTGTTGCTCTGAGGGAATATCAAGGATCATACAGTGGTATTATGGTTCTAAACTGGATTTGGTAGTATTATCTGATCCATGGTTATAAAGGTCACTAATTCATATGCCCATAGTGAAAACAATTGAGGAACGTAATGGAATCCATATGAAGGATGCCTACTAGCATGAATTTTTTACGCAGGAGATCACAATGGTCATGTTGGTAGAAAGTTTAGAGACTATGAAAGAAGTCATGGTGATAGGAATTAAGAATATGAAGACTTTTAGGGTAGTAGCATATGTTTTAGCAGTCATATAAACCAATCAAGAAACACAGAATTTTGATCAGGTAACATTTAAGGGGTGTTTGGATGTGCATTTTGAAACTGATTATATAATAATATTAATAATTGTGGTGATTGATAGTGTTTGGATTTGCTCATGCTTCTTGAAGTTGTAATAATCACTTTCCATGGCATTGTGTGTTTGACAAATGATGATTATTTAACTATGTCATAGACACATACAATTAGGATAAAATAAGGGTATATAAGTAATTTGGTTTCATACTCAGGTTTCTGGTAGCTAGTATCACATTGATTATTCAATACTGGTATTTGACCCCTAAATTACCGGATAATCACATGCAGAAGTAGATTACCTGGATCAGTAGATTCTGATTATTGTGTTTTCTTACTAATTAAATTATCACTTTTATAATGCACATCCAATCCAAACCCCTCTTTAGTAGTGACCAAAACTGTAGCCAAGACTGGGTACTGGAAGCACGTTTTGGTGAGATAGTTGCTCTAGCTACTACTAGAGATAAGGGTTGAGGCTAGGGGTCCTTATTCTTTTGCTTTAGGCATGAGATCACAAAGCCATTCATGGTGTATGCTCTTTCGCCAATGATGTTATGTTGACTAATGAGACAAAACAAAGTATTATGTGATTTACTTCCTTCATGTCGGTCGTAGGACTAGTCGCTGGGGGCCCCAAAAGGGTTGGTTACCCTTTTTTTTGAAGCAATGTGTTAAACTGTTAATGCAAAGTTGTCATAAGAAAGCACCATAAAGTCCCAAAGTAAAAGCCTTTTATCCTTTGCCCCATACTTGGAGATGCTCGTCCCTGCTGATCAAGCAGTGACGCTTCTCTTAGCTTTAATCCGTTTAATGGTTTTGGATCAATCACGAGTATGTGTGTTGAATTTGACAAGGAGCTTAGAACATTTTGCGAGCATGTATAGACGTGAAATTGGCAAGACAAATGTTCTAATTATTACGATCTGCAGTTGAGAATTTATTTATTCGAACTTAATGTAAACACATTTTTAATAGATATAGACTTGCAGAATTGCAACGTGTTGTGGAAGTTGTATGGTACATGCAACCAAATGCATTGACATTGTATAATACAAACATCTGAAATCATTTTGTGATGCTTAGATTATACCATAACAGTTATGTTGTTTGGTATTATAATCGGCTGGTCACATTTCGCTCTCCTAATGCTTTCTTATCAGAAAAGGGTTTCTTGGTAGATTTTGTAATAGATAAATTAATCATTGGACATCAAAGTCTGCAGTCTATATCAATAAAAAAAATAATATCTTAACCTATGCAGATGGTGCTGTGATGCCTTCATGGTTCGACATTCATGAGATACCCATAACAGCTGTAAGTTAATTTCTTTCTATGTCTGTCATGAGATACCTATAACAGCTGCAAGTGATGGAGCGGACGAGGAGTAGGATGACAACAAACTTTAGTTTTTAACTTTTTACGTGTTTCATATGGTATATTACTCCCTGTGTCTTAAAGAAAAGTTTTATTTCAAACACTTAAATAATATAACGCCCCTGATTTTTACAAAATAGGATAAATGATCATTCTGATAATTGATATCTGATCATGCATGCAGTTTCTCCAAAAATGTTGTCTTGAAATTTGATATATATTTTACACAGGAAATGTTTTTGGGGAATGAGGGAATACTGTATGGTTTTTGAAGGCCAATGGACATGGGTGATATTTTCTTATGTTAGCAACTTTGTGTGTAGCAACAATAATCTATCCTTCTAAATTTTTTTGGTTGATTTGAGAACTTCAATATTTGGACATGATAGAATAAATTTGATTTGCATGATGAATTTTAGACTGATTGGTGTCTATATATGATGTTATATGAAGTTTCTAACGTCCAGTCATGTTGGAACGGACTTTAGAAATGTTCTGTCAACCTGTCATGATCACTGTTTATTCCAAGGCCACAACAATGTATCAATGCTATTTCATGGTAAAGCTTCATTAATAAGTAGAAATAAAGATGCCTAGAGAATCCTTATACTTGAATTCAGCATCTTCTCATAAGGAGGGAGCATTTGTTAAAATTCAGTAATACCAATGTCCCACTATTATTGCAATTTTGACTAGTCAGTTGTCACATAGTTAGAATTGAATGAGTATTCATCATATATCTGCAACACCCTTCATTATTGTGAACCGACGTGATTCCATCATTTTATTTTGTGAGGATGATGATGGTCTTATGGTCGTACTATAAACTTTCCTAGAAGAAATGTTGAAATTGAGGCAGGGGTAAAGCTGTGTAACGTTTACTTGAGATAGCATTCACTCTGCTGAAACTTACAGAGTTCTCCTGTGGATGAAAGTTCATTGCTTAAAGCAGTTCAAAAGGTGCATTCAATGATAGACAAGGAGGTGGCTGCTGGAATTGACCCTAAAAACGTTTTTGTTTGTGGATTTAGTCAAGGAGGTTTATCTCTCTCTCTCCCTCTCTCTCTCTCTCTCACACACACACACACACTCACACCCTACTCAAAAGGGAGAAACATGAACATCATAATGAATGTTGCAGGTGCCTTAACCTTGGCTAGTGTTCTACTATATCCAAATACTCTTGGAGGGGGTGCAGTCTTTAGTGGATGGGTACCCTTTAATTCAACTGGTTCTATAGTAGAACGAATCACACAAGAGGCGAAAAGGGTATGTTTGAACAAAAAACAAGTGATCCAGAGATGTAATCTTGTATATATCTGTTATATACACACATGAAGACAGTCTTTCCATCGATCCATTCCCATCAAAATTGCAACTTTTTTCGGTGCACATAGTTCTACCAAATTATTTAATTATATTCTATATGCCTTAGGATCTTTTGCTAATGACAAAATAAGGAAATACTGTGGACTCAAATAGTGAAAGAACGAATATGGAACTTAGAAACTTTCAAGAAAAGGAATTGTTCCACTTTCAAGAATTATAACAGATAGATTACATCGATTTTTATTAATGGGGAGGCCTAACTGGTTTGTGCTTCTAATGGGCATTTCGTTTTATGAACAGACCCCGATATTGTGGTCTCATGGCATAGCTGACGGAACAGTGTTGTTTGAAGCTGGACAAGCAGGTCCACCATTCCTTGAACGAGCAGGCATAAACTGTGAATTTAAGGTACTACTCACTCAGTCCCATGAAGTTGAAACACTTGATATTTCCTTTTTGGGAAGTTCCGAGTTTTAACATGTTGTTATCATCGAAGGGCATTTTAGGTAATCTATAAATAGATCAACATCATCATTTAACTATAATAATGGCCATTTCCAAATCACAGGCATATCCTGGTCTCGGCCATTCGATAAGCAACCAGGAGCTCCAATACCTGGAATCATGGATCAAATCCCGTCTACAAAGTTCCTCATGAAGGATCCTTTTCACTTGTATTCCAATAATATTGAGCGTGGTTACTTGATTGTTCCTGGAGAAAGAGTTACACTTTTGATTCATGAGGTTAAACCGACTGGTTTTAACATTGGTTCTTTGAGTATCGTTGATTGAAGATAAGTATAGATGTTTAAATTCGATAATCTCATTTAATTGTGTAATATGTTGTACAACTAAAGCAGATGTTGAATTTGTGATATAATTCTTATCATTTTATGATGAGCGTGTGACAGCCCTCGACTTGGGAAACAGAAAATCATATCTTTTTTTATCGAAATGTTGCATTGTTAAACGCACCTCGGGGCTTTTGAATTGATTACTTTACATGAACAAGTTTAATTTTCTTTTGAACTCATTTTAGGCTATTTTATGGGTGATTGTTGATCTTAGAGATTTTGAATATGACATATTGGTTGTCTTTTGAACTTCATGTGGCAAATCTCCATTTAGGTCATGCGTAAACGAGACGAGACAAAGCTACTCGGGATCGACTTGTAGAAAACTCGAAATCGACTCGCAGCTGGTTACACGGATTAAAATAAAGACCATTTAGCATTGCCAGCTCTTTATTAAACAAAATTACCATATGTTTTGCTAATGGTGTTCGTGAATCTGTACGTACGACCATTAGTTCAAGCATCTTCAGAGAAATCAATGGATCACTTTATTGATCATTTCAAATAAAAATCAAACAAAATCTGATAATCAAAGAGAACGGAACATCATTATACTCGTCAAACATTCACTGTAACACGAATACATCAGATTAACATGTGCTACGACAAGAGCTTATTATCCAAACTTTGATGTCGTATATAATGCTAAAGCGAATTTGGGATCGTGATGATCATTGGATTCTGGAGTTGGCCTAGAAGAATAAAAGGGTTTGATGTGGCTTATAACCTGGAAGGCGCGCCTCCAGCAACCACAATAGTCTCACCAGTTATATATGAAGCTTCATCAGAAGCCAAAAAAGCAGTGGCCGCAGCCATGTCATATGTAGTGCCAAGCCTCTTGAGCGACGTCTGTTCTTCGAGGGCCTTTCTCTGACCACACCAAAAAGTCAAGTTCATGAAGCAAGTCAAGCTCAATAAATTTTGAGAAATATTCTAGGGCAACTGGCATGAAAATGCAATGTACTTTGGTTCCAGGTTCATTTCGGGGATCGTAAACTCAAAACATACATTTAAGGATCATCGTCTCAATCATGCACATTCTGAGGGATCGAAAACCCAGGAAACCAGTTGAGTGTGATATGAAATCGATAACCAAACGACTAGTAAACGTAAATCAAATTGTGGGATGAGATTCCTACAACACTATTTACTGTCTACATGTCAAATTCAACAAGTGCTAGTGCTATAGTCCAAAATAGTCATTAGTTTGTAAGTACTTAGACCATCTTTATCCAGAACCTTCTCCAATCCAACCTTTTAATAAAAAACTATTTTCTCTTTCTTCAACCTACACAACCCAATCCAACTCAACCTTTAACTCACAATAACAACCCACCTTAAATCTATTTTATTATAAAAATATAATTTTTGGTGACTTTTGACCACCAATAAACTTATGCCATGTGGCAATCAAAACAAAAACAAAGAAGCCAACCTTGGGTTGGTGTATCCATCAGGTTGGGGTTTTTTGGTGACTTTTTTTTTTTTTTTTAATATTAATCCCCAACCCACCTATGTAAAAGTTCACCAATAAACAGTGGCGTAGCCACATAGGTAGTTAGGTGGGCCATGGCCCACCCTAGATTTTATAATAATAATATAATAATTTTTAGTTTTTTCATATAAAATATATAGTTATCTAAAAAATATTATTCAACCAATCACATAACAAATGTTCTATTTGTAATACATTAAATATGCTGTAAATTATGTGAAGCTGAAATTGGTAACCCATATTATATACTTATTTACTAAAGATATTATAGAAACAATACATACTATTAATATTTACGGTGTTATTGATTTTCTAAAGTGTGAACAAATTGTTGGATTGTTCATTTGCGAATCCATGTCTTAATTGTTGAATTGCATGATTTAAATAATAGATCTACTTAGATGAGTTATCAGTTTATTTAATTTAGAATTGTATATTTAAGCTTTTTTTAATGATATTAAACTTTTTTTTATATTCATAGTGTCTTGTAACCAATTAAAGATATAACACTTGACACTCGTGTTTAAATATTAAATAATAAAGAATTGAGTTAAGTCATTTTTCTAAAATTTTCTATATATATTATAATAGGCGATTAATCAACTCATTGATGTGTAGACTCAATGTTAAAATTTTATGTATGTAATGAAAACACTATGTGTGGTTATTTGTTAAAACTTTCTAGATAAACAAATTTATTGGAACATTACATATTTATCATTATATTTCTTATTTTTTATTAGTTGATGTTTAAAAACTAGTTGGCCACCCCGAAAGAAAATTTCTGGCTACGCCACTGCCAATAAAGATGGTCTTAAGGGTAGTTTAGACATTTGATTGATGGCCAAACCCTTTTAGAAAAATGAAATTAACTAAGCTATATATTGAAGAGGGATAGAGCATCAGATTCCAAAAGGGTTTTGATCCTATCTACATTACAAAGGTACAGAGAAGCTAGAAGACACTCACCATTACTTCATTATTAGTGATGTATTCAGCAAAGTGTGTTGGTACAAACCCCGGCGCAACACAGTTCACACGAGTATGCGGGGCCAGCTCGGTTGCAAGAGCCTAAAAAAGATCAAAACCACAAAAAAAAAAAAAACCAATTGACTGTAAGAATAACTAGCATAAACAAAGGTTTCTTGTCCGACGATGGTATCATGGTAATCGCATTTAGTGGACAAATCTAATTAATCATTTCGCACAGAAAGACATCATATAGTTTAAAGTTTTTTCCTTCTACCTTTTTTATTCTTTCCATAGTCTATAATGAGGATGTACCATAGTATTTTATCAACGGTCACCAAAAACTATATTTTAAAAAATACGCAGTTGCTCACAACATTCAGTATGTGGCGACTGTACACACACAGAAGCTAAGGAACTTTCAAAAGAAACATAAAAACATATTATACTTTGATACCTTGGTAAGACCAAGAAGAGCAGTCTTCGTGACACCATACATAGCCAAGCCAGGTGGAGGTTGGAAAGCACTAATAGAGGAAATGAAAACAATCGACGACCCTTCCTTTAAGTGAGGGGATACATCCTGAGAAAAAGAGTCCACAAAGTATATCTCTTGATGATGATTTTGCTGAAGTTTTTTACTTCTAAGATAGTGTGAGATGGTTAACAGTCAGAATACAAAATTCTCTACAACAGTCATCAAATGTAAGTTGTAAATGCAGTCTTCTGCACCTATTAGAACTTTTTTATTGAAATTTTGTGTAGTTATGACTAACCATGTAGTTCCGTGTTAAGAGAAAACTTATTACTTTTCAAGGGTTAATGTCATAAATAGCAACATACTTTTCAATTTGTCCCACTCAGGTGACTATTTTCGTACATTCCAGGCCATTATACTTTTTTTACTAAAGTGGTATTTGGTTATTAAGAGGATAAACGTCTGAAGTCTGAAATTAAGAGGAGGCCTTCAAATCTGAAATTAAGAGGCTCTGAATTTTAATTCAGACTAGCCTCTTTTCTCTTAAAATTCAAAGGGAAATTCAGATGTTGTAACCTCTTAAGTCCGAATTTAAACAAACAATACAAATTATGTTAAGATCTGAAATTTAGACTTCAGACCAAATTCAGACCCTCTTAATTGAAAACAAACACACCCTAACACTTTCACCTCCAAAAATGACTTAGATTGGACAATTTCTTAAAATACAATGACCTGGAACATACACAAAAAATATGACCTATGTGGGAAAAATATGATACGACATCATTTCAGAAACTTCACACATAATCACGAGTTTATGTCTCTCTTACAAGATCGATAATCACGAGTTTATGTTTCTCTTACAAGATCAAATGTATTATTTCCAAATCCAAATCCTATATGAATTCTTGGTACAATTTAACACCAACAAGTCTTAAAATTCTACTTGTGTTTAAAATTCAAGTGTGGTCAACAATGTCCTCTTCAACGTTTTAACGGTTCATATCATATTGAAATTATTGATTCATTTCTTTGAATTTCAGAGTAAACAACATATCTGTTGGGCACAGGAGTAACTGAACGAAATAAACGTATAGGGTTTACCTGAAGAAACAGTATAGAGGTTTTAACATTGATTTCCCAAAGCTTGTCAAGGGCTGATTCTTGCGTTTTGAGAATGGTATCAACTGAGGGATTCGCAGCAGCATTTGATACGACTACATCTATTTTCCCGTATTTCTGCAACAATAAACAAAAAAAAGGTAGGAATGCATAAAGCGACATAATAAACTTGAAAAGGCATATATGGATGAAAACGGACCAAGACTGTCCAAACTGGTGAAACCGGTAAACCGAACAGGGACCAAACGGTCATATTCGGTTCGATCCTCGGTCCATAATATTCACAATATCAGTTTTCAGTTCGGTCTAGCCCGATCCAGTTTTAAATTTTTTCACTGTAAAAGTCAGGAATAACAGAAACCGAACCAGTACACTTCGATCCGATTCTCGGTTCTAATTTTTCAATTTTTTGGTTTTCGGCTTGGTCTGGTTCAGTTTTGGACCACTACACACCCCTAGAATCTAGTATTCTTTAACCCGAGTCAAGTTAAGTGAGATAATCTAGCCAGCAGAAAGCTTCATTTCAAAACGTATACCACAAACTAACTAAACTCATGTGGTCAGAAAGTCATTTAACTATTCGTTTATACCATTTTCTTCCATAATTCATTCACGGGTCCTGCTTCATCTTCCTTTACATCAAATAAACAGGGCAAATTACCACATCTTTTTTTCTTCTTCTGAAGTCAAATATATTGGATTATAGGACAAAACAAAAGAATGCAATCGACAAAACGGATTCAGATCAATATTTTAGCTGAGAAGGTCTGCCACAATCTCCTCCAAAGCCATCTTAACTACCTTTAGGGACAGTGGGGACCACAATGGTCTTAATGATGAATAATCATTTCTTATATGATTCCAATCATGTGAAATTGGACATAATTATTGGGATAGATACCAAACTGTGCCTGGCTCCCTTAAAATATCAATGGATTTCAAGATGGGTGACCAAACTAAAAATATGCAAAAAAAAAAAAAAATCACTGAAAGAGTAGTCATTTTTGTTAAATTGGTGAATAGAAAATATCAGCTCATCAACAGCATGATTATGATCATAACCGAGAGGCAATTCTGAACCAAGAAAACAATATCAACACGCTTGCTTCAGAAGTTAAATAATTTAACAAATGGAATATAAGAATACGAGTCAAAGATCATCCTAACCTGAACTGTCTGATCAATGAGATTCTTTCTCTGTTGTGCGTTAGAAACATGGCATACCAAACCCAACACTTCAATTCCTTGAGCCTTGAGTTTTTTCACAGCCTCATCTACGTTTCTCTAAAAGAAATGATTTCATAAAAGTTTCAGTAAGCTAGAGGTAAAACCAGGGCCGTCTCTTAGATTTCGGAGGCCCTGTGCAATAACTATAAAAGAGGCCCTATAAACTTAAAATTAATATTAGCATTATCAACATTAGTCTTATTTTTAAAAAACTTATCAAGATCCCCACTTTGAGACTTAACAAGCTCTTCAATTCATTTTTTTTTATTTTATGTTTTTCATACCCAGACTCGTGTTTTTTCATCCAAGAAGACATAAAAGTTTATATAGCGGTTAGAAAAATGTTGAAAGAATGAAAAGATACAACCTGATGGTGACTTATTGGGCTTTGGCTTCGCAAGTATTAGACATAAACATACCAAAAAAAAAATTTGTGGCCTTCTGGATTTTGGGGCCCTGATTTTGCCCTCCCTCGTCACCGGGCCTGGGTAAAACATGGATCATATCTATGATCCGATATACATTTCAAACAGCGATCTTAACAGGACGTGTCAGCTAAAAGTTGGGGTTCTGCTTCAATCTGACTTGAATATACATATAGAAGCCTTGAATCAGATTCGAATAAGTTTAAGAAATACATCTCTTTTTTTTTTCTTTATGCCTGGACATTTCAAGATATCATAACTTAAGAGTAAATCAAACATTTATAAATGAGCACAGTGAAGAAAACCTATTACAGTAACCATTGATCATTTATAACAGTTATTTTATCATAATCAAAATAATAGAACATGATCAAAGGGATAGCCAAATTAATAAATTAAAAAAGTGCAAACATGGGGATTGTTATTAAGATCCTATATAATCAAAAATCACAAATTTGACTAAAAAAAAGAGAACGTAATTTTCAGCATACATGATCATCAAACCCTAGAAATTTAAAGAGGAAACATACTAAACACATAGAAGCTAAGCACTTTATGCCAAACTGAAAGTAACATAACAGAGTGTCGAGAAATACTCACTCGATCAAACTAAAAATAAAAAACTAGTTCTTTTCAGATAAATTGAAGTACACCAGGTGAGGTGAACCAATAAAACCCTAAAAAGTAAAAGGATTAAATAGATGAAAAGAATGAAAAGTGTGTGAAAACAAAACCTGTCTGCGAGAGGAGATGACAACAGAGGCCCCTTCTAAGCCGAGGCGTTCAGCAATACTGAAACCTATGCCTTGAGTTGAAGCTGTAACGATGGCAACTTTTCCTTCAAATCTTCTGCCGATCTTCGATTTCTCCATAGTTGTAATAAGTTGTACAGAGTTGATGATCAATCTGACTTTCTGGTGAATTTGGAGGAAGACATCGGGAATACCGATTCTTGAAGTGATAGAAGGGACCCACTGGATTTCTTTTTTAATAAACATGAAACGACGTTTCCATCTCTAAGTCCATGCAACGAAATCATTTTTAACACGATTTATACAATGATTTTTAAACATATTATCAAAAATACGTTTTTTATTTTTACGAAGTAATGCAATAAAATCATATTTAACACGATATATGTAATAATGATTGATCTTATTACACAAACATGCAACATAATTTACCAATTTACCTCGTTAAGGTCACAAATTCGACTTCCGTCGATGGTAAGTTGAAATTTTAGTGGGTTTATAACAAGTTTTACTGTAATCTTTGTTTTATTCCAACTAGGGATATTAACGGGTCAAATAGAGAGTTTGTCATCTAATCCCTATTTATAAAAATTCCTTATCTGTTATAACTAAAAAGTAGCAGTGACTGATAACTGGTGAAAACTGCGAAGATTGAGAATAACAATTTAATAAAAAAATAACCGATCTATGTTGTAAAACTTTACCGTTTACGTTAAATAATTATCCAATCATGTATTGAATATTAACTATTTATGGTTAACAATGATCAATTTGTACAGTAAAAAAATAATCATTTATATTAAAGTTTAATCATGAATATCAAATTTACCCTCAATCATCTGACGGTAGTTCTTGTTAAGTATTTGTAGTTTTTTTAACCGGAAACAAACAACTTTCTAACCCAGATACAAAAAATTTTATAATAAACCGATAAAAATAAAACGTCGCATTAAAATCAGATAAATTTTTCACAAACCCATACTATATTAACAAAGAATATGACACGAATTTTTTTACACGTAGTTGTGTCATTTAAGATTTTAAGTGATGTAATACAAATTAATAAATTATCAGATAAATAATTGGATTAAATGTTGCATATTTTGATACCAAGTTCAAACATTATTGCATAAATTTTGTTAAAAAATAATTTCGTTGTATAAATTGGTAAAAGAGGAAAAACATCAGTGCAGTTTTTGATAACAAGTTTAAATGTAATTATATAAATTGTACTAAAAACAAGTAAAATAACAAGTAAAAACGTGTATTGCATAAGTATGACCTTGTTTTTTTGCTTGGTTTTCTCATTTGGTCATTTATGATCACGAGTTCTTGACTTTGGAGTGGGACCCCGTAACAAACTTTTGGGGCCTTTGGCAACAAAAAATCAGAACAGAAAATTTTTGATTTGGATCCTTTAAAACTTTATTTACACATCTTTCTTCTACCCTTTATGAGTAGGAAATCTCGATATGGATTTAGAAAAGTTCTCAACTAAAAACCCAAAAAATAAACTTTAATTATCCACTAAGTAATTTGAAAACTTGTCAATTGTATTGAATCAATTATATAATGTTTACAATTTAACATAAAATTAATTTTTTAATATAAATTATAACACACATAAAAAAAATTATACCAATTTTAATTAATTTTTTCCACTTAGACCTATATACATTTACGAATAAAAACCAAACCATCAAAGACAATTTTGAATACCAAAAACAAGCAATATAGCTAACGTCATGACTTGTAATTTTAATGACCTAAAACTTTTATAAGTAATATATATCTGGTAAATAAAATTATAAATATAAAAATATAAAATAGTTATATTTTATAATTATTGATAAGGTAAAAATTTGAGTTTTGAAAGCCTTAATAATAGTAACTTAAACTCTCTAAAAAAAATAAAACTTATATATATATATATTTTTTCGAAAATAAAAGTTCAAGTCCTCGAACTTCTGTCAAACATGTCCAAGATTAAATAAATTTTTTTCTATGCCGCTTTCATTTTACAATCTCAATATTTTAAAATAAAAATATCCAAGATAAGATATCGATATTGACAATCTTGTTATGATTTTCTTTAAAAAACAAGTTATTCGACTTTATTGTTTGCATTATTAAATCATTGTACTTTTTTTTTTATTGTATGACTAATGCCTACTTTTTGCAAATGACAAATTATTTAACCTTCAATAATTCTTATTTCAAATAAGTCATCTCATCAGAATAATAATTTCCCAACCTACGTGCCACTATATTTATCAGACATAAAAAACAAAATCAAAAAAGTATCCTACATGTAATAATATAATAGAATAGCAACATAATAATAATTTCTCAAACTATATGTCACTAAACTATAGTATTATAAAATGGCAACATAATTAAAATTATAATGAAACATACCAAACACAGAGGACAATTTCATTGCTTGAATGTTAATTTTCAGTGCAGCTAATATTTAATCATATGGATTTCTGAAGTTTTTCAAGAGCTCAGGAATATCATATGCAAGCATGTCATCCACAGCTTGTATCATCTTAGGCTTCACTTTCTCAAACTTATCGATGTTGTATGCACGAAGAACTTCCTTATAATGTTCCACATCTGGAAAATCTCCTGCCGGAAATCGGAATTCCTTCTGAATCTGTTTATTTAAAAGAAATTCATGTCGTTGAACATTATGACGATTTCTAATTAGGCAATCTTAATGAAAATAGGAGGTGCTTAGTTATATAATTAATCAAGGAACAAGAATGAGAATGCTGGGGAATAGTATCTACATTACAGTGATTAGATTGTTAAAACTTAAACCCAGAAAACGGGATAATTGTGCAAAAAACCATCAACTTGTCAGTTTTTTGTGATTAAAACCCCAAACAATTTTTCGTTGAAAACCCCGAACTAACTAAAAATCAGTAAATCAATGTTTTATCAATGGGTAACCGGTTGAAACCGATTATTAATCCTACGTGGACCGGTAAATAACCTACGTGGAATAAATTTTAATTGTTGAAACCGGTTGACAAGTATTACACACCATTTAAACCCCCGTTATTAACTTTTAATTATAATTTTCTAAACGGCATTACATCATCAACAGGGGTTTAAATGATGTGTAATACTTGACAACCGATTTAAAAAAAAAAGGCTGACAAGTTGATGGTTTTTTGCGCAATTATCCCCCAGAAAACTATAGTAACAAAAAAAATGGGGTTTGCCTGTAATTTACCATCAAATAACTAGGGTCGCTGCAACTGTAATTCTGTAAAAGTCAGGTTTATAACAGGAGCATTAATTGTGGATGTGTAAAAAAGAGGGAGAAGAAGGAATAAATACCTTTACAAATTCATCTTGAAGTTTATCTATGAGCTTCTGCTGAGCTTTAGTTTTACCCAACATAGTAGGCATCTCTTTTTTCAGATGGCCAATTATATAGGCATGTATCTTTGCAGCACGAGCACGTTTGACGAACTCATTGATCTGAAAACATTAATTAGTTTCTTTTAGATTTCTACGAGAATTAAACAAAAAAGATTAAAGGTACACATACTCGGCGATCACAAGATTTCTTTGGAATGTCTAACAAGTCTAGAAGGAGGTCATCTTGTTCTTTCTGGAAAAGCTCCTTGCCCAATAATGAATCAACTGCTTCTATGTTAATGGGTTTATCACTGAACGATCTGTCAGGAAGACAGAAACGTCAACAAGTAGTTAATGACGAGAATGAAACATATGTAAGTTATAAAATTTGAGATATTCTAGCATGCAACATCCTAGAAAGGTTGGAAATAACAAGAAGGTGAAAAAGTATAAGCTGGTTTACAAATGAAGGGGACTTGGTGTAAGAACTTGGAAAATGTTGATAATGCTCTAGCTAGGATAGGTGATTGTGATTCCCAATTGAAGGGAATTGCCTATTTATACTTGAGGTCTTCCTAAGTAAAAACGAAGGAACAAATATATCAAAGAGTCATCTCTAGAGATTTATACTCCAGATATTTCTGTAGGTATATATACAAATGGATATCTTTTAGGGATATTAGTCCATAAATTTCCAAGTATTGGGTTGGCTTGATCAAAATGAGCAAGCTTTTAGCTTTTAATGAGTTGGGTTGCTGGCTGATCTAGTCTACACCCTGTCAGCCCTAGAAACATCAGATTGAAAACTTCAAACTGTGAACAAGTATACCCGATGTATACTCGTGCCACTTCTGGTGTGTTCAAAACTTTCCCTAGTGACCACATCAATGCACCATAAACTCGCATCAACTGCAATAACGAAAGGTTAGATCTTCACAGTAAATGCAATAACCAACACGTGACAGTTTTCCCCATTGAAAGAGAAAAATATATGGTGCATGGACACTTGTTTTGCAGTTCTTACCTTCTGTGTATCAACTTGGTCTGCTTTGTTAAGGACTACACGAATCTTGTCATCATGACCATGTAAAGATGAAATCACTAGCTTGAATTCATCACTTATATCAAGTTTGTGAGGATCAAAAAGAAGGAGAATAAGATCACATTTTTCTGCAAACCACTTTATGACACCAGTAAAATCATAACTTCTTTGCATGCGTTGCTTCTCTCCAGATAAAACGCCAGGACTGTCAACAAATGATATATGATCCAGAAGCTAGAAGAGGGATTAGGAAAATGTTAATTAAAATATAATAGATACATATGAATAGAACGGTGAACCATCAACAATGGCAAACAGCTTACAGAATGTGCCATTTGAGAACACTCAAATTTCGATAAAAATGCTCCTCCAAATGTTGAAAGGCCCGTAAATGGCATATCTGCTCGTACGGCAACAGTGTTCCCAGGTATGCTTCTCTCATCAGGTCCATTCTACATCCAAAAAATGACAAACAGAAAAGAATATGTAAAAAGACATCAAGAATTAAACAAAGTACAAGCAGATAATTCTAATACAAATTAAGAAAACTAAATGTAATCATATAAGAATCAGATTACCATAACGACAATAAATCTGTCAGTCGTTGGCTCTGGTCCAATGTGAGCTCCTACTCATGTACAACAAATATCATAATTAATAAAGCCAAAATATTTAATAATTTATGAAAAATAAAGAAGAAATTTGATGCATGAAGGAACACAACAGACCTGGGTAATTGCATTTAAGCATATGTTTTATAAATGTTGTTTTTCCAGTTGAGTATTGACCAAGAAGCATCACCATAGGTTTAGCATCGAAGTCACTACTTGTCTGCATATTTTGTTTAGAATACAACAATATTTAAGGTTACCAAATAAGTAGAGAGAAATCTAAAAGGAAAGAAAAGAAGCAGCAAACATATGTTAGAATTCTCTCACCAATAAAGGAGATATGAAGTCATTGTATTGGTAAGTAACTTCCAATGGCTTTAGCTTTTCATCATACAATTTCTTCAATCCATCAACTATAGAGGTCACTTCACTAAGAGCTGACTGAAAAAAAAAAAAAAAAGAAGAATATTCAATTAGGTGCTGATCCTAATACTAATAACCATTTAAAAGAATTGTAAGAGCACAATGAAGTCAACTATAATTTTTTTTAACAAACCAATGAAATGCTTCCGCGTTCATATGGAAATGTTATAATTAATATTCAGCCAAATATAAATATTTGTCATTTATTGAACTACCAAAAGGGAAATTGGAAAAGCCCAAGCTCAATAATTAGTGTTTGGTAAAAACAAATACAAAAGACATGGATGTATATGTATACCTTCTTACTAGATTTTGAAGAAAATAAAGTGTTCAGCTTTGGCACATTCGGAAATGCAGGAGAGCCTACATCATCTCATATCAAACAACATATCAATAGTAACAGTAAATAGATTAATCTCAAATCCATATTAAGTGTCTACTTTAAGTGATAATTTGGATGTTAAACCTAGTACTTCCATGTCCAAAACTAATTTGAATATGTTTCACGTTCTTAAAAAATATGTTCTGTGGTGTTCTTATATGGTTACTAAATATATAAAGTTTAGACAGGTTATCAGTTTCAGAGTTGAAATGCAGCTTTCTTGACTCTCAAAAGCCAAATCAGGACACTTACTATGGAAAGGAGGGAGTATTAAAAATAAAAGGTGCACCAACCACTTGATTCAGCAACAGCATCGCTTCTTGAAGCATTACGCTTCTGTAGGGTAGGAAAAAAATAAACAGTCAATACGATAAAGAGTTCTATAACATGAATGCTAGTTTAAAAAAACAAAAATTTAAATACTTACTGCCAGAAACGAACCCAAACCTTCCATTGCTGGAAGTTCCAGACGCTCCACATCTATAAAACCCAACAAAAAAACACAGAAAGTGTGGGTAGGTATGTTCAGTGTATATCATATGAAGCATTGATAACATGGTTTGAAAGGCCTTGTTCATGCACACACTATCATATTGTATTGTAGGAAGGGGTAAGAATAAACAGTAAAATGGATCTACATGCCTGTGTTTCTCAACAAATCAATACTTAGCTCATGTCCTGCTTGTGCGAGAGTCACCAACTAATGCCATGAATCAGAACACAATTAGATTCTTGTGAAATTGTAATATAAATAATGTGCATTCATTTACAACAGACAAACCTGCATAGCAGTGATGAACTCTTTAAAACCTAAGAATCCTTGTCTCTTGGAATCAGCTATTGCCCAAACCTTCAAAAGCACATTTTCTAATATCAAGGAATAAATCTTGAATTGTGACAACTCGAGTGGGAGCAATATATCTCCATCTTTCATTTCATCAAATTTGACAACTAACAGCACGTCAGCACCACAAAAATGTTGGAAGACCAGCAATGTATGCGAATAGGCATATATGCAGAATTCATATGAATTTTGTATACCAGTTTTCAAATTTAGCTTAGTGGCACTAATAACAGAATTCCACAGCAAATGCTACATAAAACTGTAGCATATAAACATGTTTCTTAAACCTCAGAAAATGCCAGATGGCAGAAATACAAGTCAATGTAGTGGAAATCTCTCGTTGGAAGAAATTGCGGTATGTCTGGATAAGCACCTTTATTACTTTAGCGTTTTGTGGCACTACATTTGACTGCAATAAATAGACTTTCTTTAATTATGTTATTTCCTTTAAACTAACTGGGCTATACTGCAGTTTTACAGGATGAATAAACTTATAAAGTAACGACTGAACGTCGTAACCACAACCTTGCAATTTTCTCAAGTTAACTTAAAGCAGCCAAGCCAATGAACATATTTATATTTTTGTCAATCGAATCAAATCCAAGGGTGAAAAGGAGGCACTTCAATACACATGCACAATGAAACAAATTTCTAATATCACCCCATTTGACAAGTATTCATATACCAAAATTCCGTTGGAAGGCATCATTCCATTTGGACATAGATCATATCAGTGCTTAAAGGCCAAAACAGATAAATGGCCAATGATATGTAAAATGTGATTATAAAAAATATAAATTTGTGAAAAGTACTAGGGTTGACAAAATGAATAACAGTACATCATCACTATGAGCCTCTCTTCATATATTTTACATCAAAAACTAAAAAGCAATTTGATGCTTTCATCCATCAAGGCCAAGGAATCATCAACAAATATAGTATAATATTCACCTGCTTAAGTTCATGTTTTGCCAACTTTGACATTGCCAAAAACTCAGTTGCATCAATGCCTGTTATCCGACCATCTCCATCTGCAGATAAAAGACCAGCCACATAATTAATTACTCACATTATATACACCCTGATTACATCCAAGAAAATATACCCACATACAAATAAACTTTGGGCATGTCTATGCATGATTTGACAACTGAAAATCCCAGTAGCACATTATCGCATTTTAAATATAGTCTCGCTACCCCAAAAGTATTGGTTTAGTTTGCACTTAATTATCTCATTTTTAAAGAAGATGATAGTTCATAACTTCATATTCATACACACACAGTCACACACACAAGTAAGTACATACTCATACAATTGTATTGACATTACATAATGCATACAAAAGAGCGTCCAGATCTATGCATTTGCAGGGCACATACTTATCTGATTACATTTACATGTGTGTTAGTTGATCATACACAAAAGACCTAATAGTAGTTTAACCTGAATTCACAAATTTAAAGATGATACATAAAGCAGCCCACAAACATATATGTACACCGGTGCATATGCCTGCGCTTGAGTCTGTCACATACAGAGTCAAATCAACCAAATGCACAAATTAAAATGATACGCTAATAGAAAGTCATATGCAGGGGCAATTGGCAAACATACATACAAATCCACGCAATCATACATCTGCACGCGTGAAATGATCAAATTCAGTATTCCCGTGAAATAACCACTACAACATTATAAAATTGCAGAAAACAGAATAAAATTATAACCTAGATCGATGTAGTCGAACCATTGTTGATAGATTTTCTGATGTTCCTTTGGACAAGAAGCAATTGAAGTAGACACGATCTCCATTGTTGTGTAAACCAAAACAGTTTACGGTTTAGAGATTAAGGTTTTTGTTTAGAGAGTGATGGAGTGCCTCTGAAATTTGCAGACGAATGTTTTACGCCTTGCATGTCGGCTTACGAGACAGTTTGAGTGACGATACGTAAATAAACCAGGCTCAAAGGGGCGGGTATTGTTAAAAAATTGATATATCATCGAATATTAATTATTTTTTAATTTCAGTTTTCAGGTTATAGTTTTCAAAAGAAAAAAAACAAGGGTTAGAATGAAAATTTGTTTATACGATAAAGTTTTAGTTTTAAGAAAAATAAGATGAATAATTATAAAATAAGAAAAATAGGATATGTGATTGGAAAAGTGGTATTTTGAAAAATGAAATGAAAATTTATGAAATTTTTGTTAAGTAAACAGGTTTTATTTTTTGAAAAGCGAGATGAAAATTTTAGAACTTTTCAGTAACTAAACACACACTTCTTTATGTTGTTTGATGTGAAATTTAGACGATAATTATTCAATTAGTAGTAAAAATAAATTTATCGTTAATTTTGTAGAATACATTGTGTATTTTGATACTAATATTTTTCCGTCACTTGTTACATCTTCTAACTTTATCGGTATCATCGTCTAAGATTATAACTTTTGTTATTGATGATGAATATATGAACATTAAACAGCAAAACAGAGCATATATACTTATTTGACTGAAAAATTATATCATTTGATTGTTTGATACCCTGAGCTGTCGCCCGTATGGCCCCCTCAGGGCTGGCCCTGAATCCAAGTTCTTACCAAATTAACACATTGATACCGCTAAACTACAAACTCTTTGTTATTATATTAATTGGATTGGTCGGGTCGGGTTGGGTTGGGTAGAAATAAAATTTCATGCCAACATACGATAATACATTTTTAACCAAACCATTTTTTTAACAAATATGTTAATAGTAGAATAGTATCATTGCACACTCAAACAATCATCTCTTGTACAAACGAAAATTTTAAAACACTTACACTATATGAAACTAAATTATTGACTGATGGGCCCGTTGCTTGTCCGGCGATGCTTTGGTGCTACCCCTCAAGGTCCTTACCACCTTATGGGTTCGAGGTCCATCCTAATTCAAGCATTTGTGATAAGTAAACCTTAATATGACTTATAAAAATTGACAAATCATAAATCTATCATGTCCAATTAATCTCTATTATAATTTTCTAATACTATACATTTTGTTGGATCCTATACAGGTTATGATCAGGGACGAACTCACACTTTCAGAAGTGGTAGCACGTGTAATAGGTCACCTACCCGATAATCCCAATTCATAATGTAATTTTTTTCAAAAGTGTATGTTTGCAACTAACAATTTCTCAAGTGTGAAACTTACTATTCAAATATTGACAAACGTTTTTTAGTGTGCAACTTAATTTAAGAAATATATAACCTCAAATCATAAAAATTAATTTAAAATTTTACAATACATTTATTATCAAATTTTGTAATTTATATTATCTTTCTTTGTAACTTTCTCCTTTTAAAAATTGTTATAAAGATTAGTTTCAAATTCATATATGATTTTGTTTATCAAACAATTTTTATAAACACCAAAAGCTAGTACCCACTACTCAGAATATTCAAAGTTCAAACACGTCCTTAAATGGTGTTAATTAATGATATATTCAAATATTTTAAATTACTCTTTTTTATAGAGTTACTAAATTTAAAATATACCAAAATTACTTTTATAACGTCAACATAAAAGTGAATTCAAATTAATGAAATATATGCAAAAGGTATTTCCTTCAAATTAATCAAAAACTATATTGTAATATTTTTTGGCTTGAAATTATAAGTAAGTTCAAGTAATTTTTTTGTATTATTGTAAAAGTAATATTTTTCCCTTGAAATCAGACTAATTGTAATAGTTATTGTGAATATATATAATATTTCTTTGTTATGTTTATATTCGTTCTCATACAGACATACTCTATATATTAGTTGGTTTAATTTAAATAAAAAATATATTATTAACTATACGAAAATATAATGTTTAATGGATAAATATTTTTATTCTCAAATCTCAAAATTTTAAACTATTGTTGTAGAAAAAGTTAATTGTATATTTTATAACATCTTGTATATTATTATACATTAATTATTGTATTAATTCCTTACCATAATATACATATTCAATCCTCCTATAAATACAATCACCCACAAGCCTTAAAAAAAATACATCAACAATTGCATTCTAAAGAACTCCCAAATTTTGAAGAAAAAAATGGTTAGAAACATGCGCTTGGTTTTGACTTTGATTTTTGTTCTATTGTCGAAACAATACGTAGACGCGCAAGTGAATTGTCAAGATGTACTCTTGAAGCTATTTCCTTGCGAGTCTTTCTTGTTTGGATACTCGAATCAGCCGAGCCCACAGTGTTGTGTTAGTGCACAGGATTTGGTTAAAGTTGCGGATGCTTCGAAAGATGTTCTTAAGGCAACTTGTCGGTGTCTCAAGCTCGCTGCCCAATCCTTCCCTGTTAATCTCTCGAACGCGGCTCAGATTACCCCATTGTGTCATCTCAACCTCAACATCCCCATCAATCCATCTGTCAACTGCGACACGTTATGAAAATACTTTGTTTGAGTTCTAGAATATTAGGATGTGGCTCAAGTATTAGAATATTTGGTTCTTCTAGCATGCTTTCTTTTTCTTTTTTCCTTTTAACAATGATGTTCTATTTGTAATTGAATAATAAAATACGAAATAATTGTTTGAAAATTTTGAGTCGTAAATTATAAATTGTATCGATTCCTCTAGATGTTAAGTGTTCACATCAATTTAACACCTTGATACCACTAGATTACAAACTCTTTGTTATTATATTATTTAGATTGGTCGGGGTCGGGGTGAAATAAAATACATGCCAACATACGATAATACATTTTTTTATCAAACCATTTTTTAACAAATATGCTAATATTCGATAAGTATCATTGCACACTCAAACAATCATCTCTTGTACAAACGAAGATATAAAAAAACCAACAACATATGAAACTAGATTATTGACTGATGGGTCCGTTGTTTGTCTACCGGTGCTACCCCTCAGGTCCTCACCTAGGTCCATCGTAATTCGAGCATTTGTGATAGATAACCCTTAACATGACTTATACAATTAATAAATCATAAATCTATCATGTTTAATTAATCTCTAATAAAATTTCCTATATAATACATTTTGTTGGTTCCTATATAGGTCATGATCAGGGGTGGACTCACACTTTGAGAAGTGGTAGCACGTGTAGCAGGTCACCTATTTGATAATCCCAATTCATAATGTAAATTTTTTTAAAAATTGTACGTGCGCGACTAACAATTTCTCGAGTGTGAAACTTACTATTCAAATATTGACAAACGTTTATTAGTGTGCAGCTTAATTTAAAAAATATATAATCTCAAATCGTTAAAATAAATTTAAAACATAATACCTAAATAAGTATTGAACAAAGAGTTCACACAATAGTATCATACATGTAACAAATACGTGTACCAAAATTAGTTCACTCGATGGACTTTTTTGTAACAAAAACATTTGATTTATTTGAAAACATGTTGAGATATTCAAATTTACCATCAATATTTATAGGTACATTTTATATTTATAGGAGCAAAATCTCAAAAACTAATTCCAATCGACACATTTTATTACTTCACTTCCGTTTATCATAAAGATTTATAATTAATATATATGTAAGAAAACATGATCATATAGTCAGATACTCATACATATGCTATTTAAAAGGTAATGACCGCGTTTTGGTTGTTTTTGGTAGACAGAATCAAATAAAAATAAAATGAATACAAATTATTAGTTAGGAGACTTGATTGTATATATAAATTCTCTAGGAATTCTTAAGTTAAATCATTGTATAGATTAAAATTCAGTTTATTCATTTCTCTAGTAATGGTGAAAAATCAAATAGAAGCTAAAATTAGAGGAAAGAGATTACAAAAACCATATGATTATTATATTTTCAAATTTCATTATCTAAAAAATCATTGCTTTTATTATCGTTTATTTTCTTTTCGAATCTCTCTACCAAACATTGGTGTTTCGTTGTGTTTTTAAATGTGTATTTTTAAAAAGTGTTATAAAAGATTAGTTTCAAATTCAAATATGATTTTGTTTGTCAAACAATTTTTTATAAAACACCAAAAGCGAGTCGTCCTCAAAAAGCATATTCAAAGTTTAAACACGTCTTTAAATGGCCTTAATTAGTGATATGTTCAAATATTGTAAATTACTCTTTTTTATGGAGTTACTAAATTTAAAATATACCAAATTTACTTTTATAACATCAACATATAAATTGAATTCAAATTAATGAAATAAATGCAAAAGTTATTTCCTGCAAATTAATTAAAAACTATATTGTAATATTTTTTGGTTTGAAATTATAAAGTAATATTTTTCCCTTTGAAATATTGTAAAAGTAATATTTTTTCCCTTTGAAATTGTAAAAGTAATCTTTTTGTGATATTGTAAAAGTAATATAATAAAAGTAATATTTTCTCTTGAAATCAAACTAACTGTTATAATTTTTGTGAAAATATTTAATATTTCTTTGTTTTTTTATGTTGGTCCTCATACAGTCTGGGGTGTTCATTTTCAGATAACCCGAAAATCGGATACATGAATTTTACTATCAGAATCTGTATCTGATATCCAGATAATACGAATTTCGGATATCCAAAATTTCGGATCATCCGAAAATTATAAATTTATAAATGAATTCAAATATAAAAAATACAAATCTATATACCTTTTAATATATAAAAAAGTAAATGTGTCGTAACGAAATTATATCGTACTTTTTAAACATAAAACAATAAAAAAAATCTCAAAAGATGGTAAAATACATTTAAATAAGTTATAATTATGTTAAAGCTACATTATATATATAAAATTAAAGAAAATATACTTATTTTTAGTCAAATAAAAATATAAATTAAAAAAAAAAAAAAGGATTTCCGATTTTTCGGATAATCCGAAAAGCCAAAATTATGGAAAATTTGTGTCTGAATCCGAACCCGAAATTTCGGATCCGAAATTCGGATGATCCGAAATTTCGGATAATTTCAATTCGGGTTTTCGGATCGGATCCTTGGATTCGGATATTTTTGAACATAAAGTCATACTCCTGATCAAGTTGAGGTCTATATATTAGTTGATTCGTTTAAATTTAGCTAAAAATATATATTATTAATTATACGACAATATAATGTTTAATGGATAAATATCTTTATTCTCAAATATCAAAATTTTAAACTAGAGTTGTAGAAAGGTTAATTGTATATTTTATAACATCTTGTAGATTATTATACATTAATTATTATTTATTGTATTAATTCCTTACCATAATATACATATTCAATCCTCTTATAAATACAATCACCCACAAGCCCAAAAAAAATACATCAACAATTGCATTCTAAAGAACTCCAAATTTTAAAGAAAAAAATGGTTAGAAACATGCGATTGGTTTTGACTCTGGTTTTGGTTCTATTGTCGAAACAATATGTAGACGCACAAGTGAATTGTCAAGATGTACTCTTGAAGCTATTTGCTTGCGAGTCTTTCTTGTTTGGATACTCGAATCAGCCGAGCCCACAGTGTTGTATTAGTGCACAAGATTTGGTTAGAGCTGCCGATGCTTCGAAAGATGTTCTTAAGGCAACTTGTCGGTGTCTCAAGGTCGCTGCTCAATCGTTCCCTGTTAATCTCTCGAACGCTGCTCAGATTACCCCATTGTGTCATCTCAACCTCAACATCCCTATCAATCCATCTGTCAACTGCGACGCGCTATGAAATACTTGGCTTGAGTTCTAGAATATTAGGATGTTGCTCGAGTTTTAGAATATTTGATTCTTCTAGCATGCTTTCTTTTTCTTTTTTCATCTTAACAATGATGTTTCTATTTATAACTGGATAATAAAATTCGAGATAATTGTTTGAAAAGTTTGTGTCGTAAATTATAAACTGTATCGATTCCTCCCTCTAGATGTTAAGTGTTCACATTTACAATGAGAAATATACGCAAATACAAGTTTAAGGATATGCATAAAACAATCAACAAATACAAATGGCTCACAATAGCATACAAGAAATCTCTATTCCTAAATGACACATCAGATCATTCCACCAATCATGGGATCCCATCCCACAGAGGCCAAGTGGCAATAAAGTGAAATCCTGATTACACGATGACCCTGGGTTGTTTGACCAATCATACCATGCCAGGTGGACAATCTAGATTATTAAACGACCAGTTATTGAAGCCAGGTGGCGCTAAAACATGATGAATCCATTATGGTGATGCAGTGCTTTGCACAAAAATTGGTGTTTTGTTTTGTTTTTAAATGTGTATTTTTAAAAAGTATTATAAATATTAGTTTCAAATTCAAATATGATTTTGTTTGTCAAAACGATTTTTATAAAACACCAAAAGCTAGTCCTCACTACTCGTCCTCAAAATGCATATTCAAAGTTCAAACACGTCCTTAAATTCTTAAAATAGCCTTAATTAAGGGTTAATATTGAAAAAACCCCATAAACTTTCATTAGTTTTGTGATTAAGTCCCTTAACATTTTTTCTGATTGTTTAAGTCCCTTAACTATTTTTGTCTTATTCAAAAAACTCACTATTTTTACATGTTTTAGCGATTAAGTCCCTAAACCTTTTGTTTTATTGGTTTTGTTTTACCTACTCATCCGGTAGCCGGTCAAAAATATAAACTTTTGAATAATAGAAAAAAAGTTTAGGAACTTAAACAATCGGGAAAAAAGTTTAGGGACTTAATCGTGAAAATAAGAAAAGTTTATAGGGTTTTTTCAATATTAACCCCTTAATTAATGATACGTTCAAATATTTTAAATTACTCTTTTTTATACTATTACTAAATTTAAAATATACCAAAATTACTTTCAAAACGTCAACATATAAATTCAATTTCAAATTAATGAAATAATTGCAAAAGTTATTTCATGCAAATTAATTAAAAACTATATTGTAATATTTTTTTGCCTTGAAAATATAAAGTAAGTTCAAGTAATCTTTTTGTAATATTGTAAAAGTAATAATTTTCCATTGAAATCAAACTAATTGTAATAATTTTTGTGAATATCTAATATTTCTTTGTTTTTTATATTCGTCCTCATACAGACATACTCCTAATCAAGTTGAGGTCTGTATATTAATTGATTCGATTCAGTTTATTATTAGTTATACGACAATATAATGTTTAATGGATAAATATTTTTATCCTCAAATCTCAAAATTTTAAAATAGTGTTGTAGAAAAGGTTAATTGTATATTTTATAATATATTATAGATATAGAATATTATACATTAATTATCGTAAATTCCTTACCATAATGTATATATTCAATCCTCCAAAAAATACAATCACTCACAAGCCTTAGAAAATTCATCAACAATTGCATTCAATAGAACTTCCAAATTTTAAAGAAAAAAATTGTTAGAAACATGCGATTTGTTTTGACTTTGGTTTTGGTTCTATTGTCGAAACAATATGTAGACGCGCAAGTGAGTTGGCAAGATGTAATCTTGAAGCTATTTGCTTGCGAGTCTTTCTTGTTTGGATACTCGAATCAGCCGAGCCCACAGCGTTGTGTTAGTGCACAAAATTTGGTCAATGCTACTGATGCTTCGAAATATGTTCTTAAGGCAAATTGTCAGTGTCTCAAGCTCGCTGCCCAATCATTCCGTGTTAATCTCTCGAACGCAGCTCAGATTACCCCGTTGTGTCATCTCAACCTGAGCATCCCCATCGATCCATCTGTCAACTGCGACACGCTATGAAAATAGTTGTCTTGAGTTCTAGAATATTAGGATGTGGCTCGAGTTTTAGAATATTTGAAAAGTTTGAATCGTAAATTATAAACTATATCGACTCCTCTAAATGTTAAGTGTTCACATTGACACTGAGAAATATACACAAATACAAGTGTAAGGATATGCATAAAACAATCAACAAATACAAATGACTCACAATTGCATACAAAAAATCTATATTCCCAAATGACACATCAGATCATTCCACAAATCATGGGATCCCATCCCACAGAGCTAGGTGAAGTGGCAATAAAGTGAAATCTTGATTCCAGGATGGCACCCTGGGTTGTTTGACCAATCATACCATGCCTAGTGGACAATTTTGATTATTGAACGACCAGGTGGCGCTAAAATACAATGAAGCGATTGTGGTGATGCGGTGGTTTGCACAAAATATATACTACGAAAACGATACCAAACTTTGTTCACAAACAAATTCAATTTCATCACACTATCCAAAAAAAAACCCAAGGAGATTACGAAGCAAAATTCAAATCCAACATATCATACACATATATTGAAAGGCAATTTGCAATAAATTTAACCAAGATTTCAAAAACATTCATGGAAAACTCCCGATTTGCAATTAAGTGTTATAAAGATTTGTTAAAATTCAAATATGATTTTTTTGTCAAATAATTTTTATAAAACACCAAAAGCTAGTACTCATTACTCGTCCTCATAAATGCATATTCAAAGTTAAAACACGTCCTTAAATGGCCTTAATTAATGATACATTTCAAATATATAAAATTACTCTTTTCTATACAGTTACTAAATTTAAAATATACCAAAATTACTTTTATAACGTCGACATATAAATTGAATTCAAACTAATGAAATAAATGCAGAAGTTGTTTCCTGCAAATTAATTAAAAACTATATTGTAATATTTTTTGGTTTGAAATTATAAATTAAGTTCAAGTAATCTTTTTGTAATATTATAAAATTAATATTTTTTCCTTGAAATCAAACTAATCGTAATAGTTTTTGTGAATATATTTAATATTTCTATGTTTGGTTATATTGGTCCTCATACAGACATACTCCTGATTAAGATGAAGTCTATATAATAGTTGATTCGATAAATTTAGATAAAAATATATATCATTAATTTTACGACAATATAATGTTTAGTGGACAAATATTTATTCTCAAATATCAAAATTTTTAAACTAGTGTCGTAGAAAAGGTTAATCGTATATTATAACATCTTGTAAATTATGACATATCTATAATTTATAAATACTAGTAAATAGTAACTAAATTGTCAGTTGTCATCTTCTCATAATATCAAGTGACATCTTCTACTAATGACAAATGTTAATTAGTATTAAAATTAAATTATAATTTTTAAATCAAATTACTTTTAAGATAAGATCATGGTTAGATCCTTAAATCCCACAAAATCACAACAAGGAATATTTAAAAGATTTTTTTGATTAATAATTATAATAAAAATAATACTAATAATAAACTTAAACGTTATTAATGATTAGATTTTTTAAATGATTTATACATAAATTAATTATAATAAGATATATTAATTATAAATAAGATATACATAAATTAATAATCAAAATTTTAATAATAATGATATATATAAATATCATTAGTCTTAAAAGTTTGAATATTAATTTTTAATTTTAAGCTTATATAGTTTTAAGAAAACAAATTTATTAAAGTTATCCGTGTAATACACGGGTTAATAAACTAGTTAATTATTGTATTAGTTCCTTACCATAATATATATTCAATCCTCCTATAAAAACAATCACCCACAAACCTTAAAAAATCCATTAACAATCTATATATATACACATATAGTAAAAGAGAACACAGAACGCCACATGGCGTCACCATGTTCTACCTAAAAAGATAAATGCATTTTATTATTTTAAAATAAAATAAATCAAAAAATAAATACAATCTATTATATCTAATATCTATAAACATTAATAAACATTTAATTTTATCCACTATTTGACATTATATGTGCTATTTACCATCATTATCATAATTATACGTTATTATTTCTAACATAATAAAATAAAATAAAAGATAAATATAATTCATTATTTCTAATATCTATAAATATTACTAAATATAAAAGATATATATTATTATTAAAATAATATAAAATAAAAGATAAATATAATTTATTATTTCTATTATCTATAAATATCAATAAATATAAAAGATAAATATTATTATTTTCAAAATAATATAAAATAAAAGTAAATATAATTTATTATATCTTATATATATTTAAATATTAATAAATAGATAATATTTAACTCTACACCCAAATTATATTTTATATGTACTTATCTATATATCGAATTAAAAAAATATATTATTTGTTTATGTATAAACTTATTATTATATATTAAAATTAAATACAAATCATATAAACAATATTACATATTTAAAAAGTAAATATAATACAATATTAATAAAACCATTATTCATAACATTTTATAAAATATATAAAGTAAAAGATCTTAAATTGTATAAATAATATGTATTAAAAAATGCATATTATATAAACAATATTAAATATTTAAAAAGTTAAATCATATTTCATTACAATTTGTTTTTTGTTAATTTATATATAAACATTATGTTGTACATAAAATTGAAATTTCAAATTATATTGATTAAATGTAAGTATATAATTTTATAAATAAATTTATTTTCGAAAAAATAACTACTATTCATGTATATTTAACAAATAAATAATATATATGACAAATTATTGTACATTTCTTGTATATTTTTATAAGAATAATGTTTATATAGTTTACTTTTTAGTTAACATACATTTTATGTAAACAAATATTTATTAAAAATGATCCACGTAAAACGTGGGTTCATAAACCAGTTACATTCTAAAGAACTTCCAAATTTTGAAAAAAAAAAGGTTAAACATGCACGTGGTTTTGACTTTGGTTCTATTGTCGAAACAATATGTAGACGCACAAGTGAATTGTCAAGATGTGATCTTGAAGCTATTTGCTTGCGAGTCTTTTTTGTTTGGATACTCGAATCAGCTGAGTCCACAGTGTTGTGTTAGTGCACAAGATTTGGTTAAAGTTGTCGATGCTTCGAAAGATGTTCTTAAGGCAACTTGTCCGTTTCTCAAGCTCGCTGCCCAATCATTCCATGTTAATCTCTCGAGCACAACTCAGATTACCCCATTTTGTCATCTCAACCTCAGCATCCTCATCGATCCATCTTGTCAACTGTGACACACTATGAAAATACTTGGCTTGAGTTCTAGAATATTAGAATGTGGCTCGAGTTTTAGAATACTTGATTCTTCTAGCATGCTTTCTTTTTCTTTTTCCTTTTAACAATGATGTTCTATTTATAACTGGATAATAGAATACGAAATAATTGTTTGAAAAGTTTGAGACGTAAATTATAAATTGTATTTATTCCTCTAGATGTTAAGTGTAAGGATATTCGTAAAACAATCAACAAACACAAATGGCTCACAATAGCATACAAGAAATCTATATTCCTAAATGACACATCAGATCATTCCACAATTGGATTCCATCCCATAGAGGTCAAGTGGCAATAAAGTGAAATGTTGATTCCAGCCTTCCAGGATCATGGGTTGTTGGACCAATCATACCATGCCAAGTGGACAATCTTGATTATTGAACGACCAATTATTGATGTCAGGTGGCGCTAAAACACGACGAAGCCATTGTGGTGAACTGGTGATGCAGTGGTTTGCACATGATAGCTGCTACCCATCGTCTCTTCTCCATCAACATACATTACATATATGGAAGCACACGTGATCCCAATTAGTTTGCACAAAAAGTTAAATACTTACTGCCATTAACGAACCCGAACCTTCCATTGCTGGAAATTCCAGACGCTCCACGTCTATAAAACCCAACAAAAAAAAGAAAACATAAAAAATTACAGCGTCTATAAAACCCAACAAAAAAAACACAAAAACTGTGTGGGCAGTATATATCATACGAAGCATTGGTCGATAACATGGTTTGAAAGGCCTTGTTCATGCACACACTATTATATTGTATTGTATGTATCTACATGCCTGTGTTTCTCAACAAATCAATACTTAGCTCATGTCCTGCTTGTGCGAGACTCACCAACTAATGCCATGAGTCCCAATATTTTTTTTTAATTCAGAAAAACTGTAAACCACAATTATTCATAGTTTTTTCATTCCTAAAAGACTTAAAAAAAATGAATGGATAACAATAATTTTTCATTCGTAGTACTTTTCATTTAGATTTAAAAAACTACAAATTTTTCAGTTTTTAATAAATTCCAAACAAAACGGATTACAATCCATTCATGTTTTAGTTTTTCCGAATGTTAAAAACTACGACCTATTCATGTTTTAGATTTTTTTTACAAAAAAACTATAAACCATTTTGATTTTTTTCTAACAAAATAAGTGAAACCCATTTATTTGTGTTTTTAACAACGAAAAAATTATGAATTATTACGGTTTATAGTTTTTTCGAATGAAAAATATAGCAACCCATTTTGATTTTTAGTTTTTAAAATAAAAAAAATACAACTTACTTATATTGAAAAAATTAAAAACCAGAATAGTTCATATTTTTTGTCATATTTTTTGTTTGGAAAAATTAGAAAATAGTATGGTTTGTATTTTTTTGTTTGGAATTTAAAAACTACAAATTTTTTAATCTTTTAAAATGAAAACAACTACGATCCATACAAGTCTGAATGACAAAAACTACGACTCTTCATTATTAAAATTTTTTTAACAAAAAAATTATGAACAACTCCGGTTTTTTTATTTTTGCTAACATAAAAATCGCAACCCGTTCATTTTTTTAGTTTTTGACAACAAACTTATGAAAATGGTCCATCAACTTCTAAAGTTTTTCTGAATGAAAAATATTGTTCGAAATTATGAAAATGGTCCATCAACTTCTAAAGTTGCAGTGACGGTCCCTCAAACCACTTTTTATTTGCAGAATTGGTCCTTCTATTTATAATTTTTTTTAAAATTGATGATTATGCCCTTATCTCAATTACAAGTTTGATAATTTCAATTTTGGTCCTTTTTCTTGATTTTGTATTTTGGTTTTAAATTGGAAATATTAATTTAATAAATTATGATTTAATTCATTATTAAATATATTATTATTATTATTCTCATTATAATAATTATTATTAATTATACCAATTTTTTTGTAAAATAAATATATATTTATTTACTAAAAATTATTTTTATTTATATACTTGATTAGTTTATTTATGCATCTTTCTATGTATTCAATTTATTTATTAAGGTTTTATTTATTTATATTTTATTGGTTAAGCTATTTGTATAATTTTATTATTTATATTTTTTTCATCAAACTATTTCATTCCGTTAATAAATTTTGAATTTATCTAAATTTTGCTTTAAATTTACTAATTCATTACGTTTTGATTTAAGTTTACTAATTTATTATTTTTGATATAAATATTTTGTTACGATAATATGTTTTTACTTAAATTTATTATTTTATTTGTAGAATTTATATATTTTGTTATGCTAGTACATATAGATTTTAATTTATTATTTTATTTGTTTTGATTTAAATTTTCGCTACGTTAATATTAAGTAAAAATTAACAAAAGATTTAAGTGTTAACGAATAAAACATATTTTAATTTAAGTGACTATAGTATTTTAGTCTTTTTGATTTACAAGTTTGTACATTAATATGTTTTTTTCAGTTTCACTTAAATATTTTGTAATTTTCACTTAAGTATTAACGTAGCAAAATTTTAAATCAAAACAAATAAAATAATAAATTGAAATTTAGATGTACCGGCATGACAAAGTATTTAAATCCAACAAATAAAATAATAAATTTAAGTAAAAACATATTATGGGTAAGAAAATACTTAAATCAAAAATAATAAACTAGTAAACTTAAATAAAAATGTAATGATTTAGTAAATTTAAAACAAAATTTACATAAATTCAAAATTTATTAACGAAAAGAAATAGTTTGATGTAAAAGTATAAAATTATATACATAGTTTAACCAATAGAATATAAATAAGTCAATTTTAATAAATAAATTGAATACATAAAAAGATGCATAAATAAACTAATTAAGTATATAAATAAAAATATATTTTAGTAAATAAATATGGATTTATTTTACAAACTAAATAGGTATAATAATAATAATATATTTAATAATGAATTAAATCATAATTTATTAAATTAATATTTCAAATTTAAAACCAAAAATAAAAAATCAAGAAAAAGGACCAAAACTGAAATTACCAAACTTTTAGCTAAAAGAAGTGCAAAATCGTCATTTTCATAAATTCTAAAAATAGAAGGCCCAATTTTGCAAGTAAAAACTGGTTTGAGAGACCGTCACTGTAACTTTAGAAGTTGAGGGATCGTTTCCATAATTTTGAACAAACCACAGTGATCATTTCTGTAATTTACTCTAAAAATAATATAATTCATTTAGATCGAAAAGACTAAAAAACCAAAATGTTTTATATTATTTTTTCCAAAAAACTAAAAAAAGAATGCTTCATAGTTTTTTTCGTTTGAAAAAAGTGAATTTTCATTTCCAAAATTTCCAAAATGAAAATGAAAATGAAAACTTGTTTACTTAACAAAAGGGTGCGTTTAGTTTATGAAAATTTCCAAAATTTTCATCTCACTTTTCAATGAAAATGAAAACTTGTTTACTTAACAACAATTTCATAATTTTTCATTTCACTTTTCAAAATATCATTTTTTATATTCTCTCTCTTACTTTTTTATTACCTAACATATTTTTCTTATATTATAATCACCCACCTTATTTTTCTTAAAACAAAAACTTCATCATCTAAACAAGTTTTCACTTTTCATAAAAACCCTTGTTTTTTTTCTAAAAACTATAACTTGAAAACTGAAATTGAAAACCAACTGGTTTTCGTGAACTAAACGCCACCTAAAATGATTCATGGTATTTTTTTTCATTCATATTATATATAATCGTGAAAAAATAATCGAATATATCTGTAAATAAATATTCAGAATATATATTAAAATTTTATAAGGTTATAAAAAAATAAAAAGTGTAAATAAATAAATTAAATGGAATTAAAAAAAATAGCCACTAATAATATAATTAAATAAACTAAAATAAAAATAGAAAAATGAAAACTAATATTTTATTATAAAATTTCATAACAAAACACCAACATAAATTAGGATTACTTTGCTGTATGAAATCTTAGAAAACTAAGTAAAAAAATTGGGTTTTAATTTGACATGTTACTATTATTGATAAAAATATGAAAAGTTGTTACTAGTTTTGATAACTGAAAAGTTGTTGGTGACCAGCTAAACAGGATTGCAGGTGACTAATTACTATTTTTTATAGAAAAATAAAAAATTGTTACTATATACGATAAAAAATATAAAATTCAATGTTTTTAATGATAAAAAAAATAATGTTACTATTAATCATAAAATTGTCAAAAGTTGTTACTATTTTTGATTATTTGCCCTTTAAAATGTGCTATAAAGATTAGTTTCAAATATAAATATGATTTTGCTTGTCAAACAATTTTTTATAAAACACCAGAAGCTAGTACATCCCAGTATCCCACTCGTCCTCAAAATGCATAATCAAAGTTCAAACACGTACTTAAATGGCCTTAATTAATGATATGTTCAAATATTTTAAATTACTCTTTTTTATGCAGTTACTAAATTACTAAATTTAAAATATACCAAAAGTACTTTTATAACGTGGTCATATAAATTGAATTCAAATTAATGAAATAAATGCAAAAGTTATTTTCCTGCAAATTAATTAAAAACTATATTGTAATATTTTTTGGCTTGAAACTATAAAGTAAGTTCAAGTAACCTTTTTGTAATATTGTAAACGTAACATTTTTCCCTTGAAATCAAACTAATTGTAATAATATTTGTGAATATGTTTAATGATCAAGTTGAGATCTATATATTAGTTGATTCGATGAAATTTAGATAAAAGATATATTATTAAGTATACGAAAATATAATGTTTAATGGATAACATCTTGTGGACTATTATACATTAATTATTGTATTAATTCCCTACCATAATATACATATTCAATCCTCCTATAAATACAACCACCCACAAGCCTTAAAAAACGTCAACAATTGCATTCTAAAGAACTTCCAAATTTTGAAGAAAAAAATGGTTAGAAACATGCGCTTGGTTTTGACTTTGGTTTTGGTTCTATTGTCGAAACAATATGTAGACGCACAAGTGAATTGTCAAGATGTACTCTTGAAGCTATTTGCTTGCGAGTCTTTCTTGTTTGGATATTCGAATCAACCGAGCCCACAGTGTTGTGTTAGTGCACAAGATTTGGTCAAAGCTGCCGATGCTTCGAAAGATGTTCTTAAGGCAACCTGTCGGTGTCTCAAGCTCGCTGCCCAATCGTTCCCTGTTAATCTCTCGAATGCGGCTCAAATTACCCCATTGTGTCATCTCAACCTCAACATCCCCATCAATCCATCTGTTAACTGCGACACGTTATGAAAATACTTAGCTTGAGTTCTAGAATATTAGGATGTGGCTTGAGTTTTAGAATATTTGATTCTTCTAGTATGCTTTCTTTTTCTTTTTTCCTTTTAACAGTGATGCTCTATTTATAATTGGATAATAAAATACGAAATAATTGTTTGAAAAGTTTGAGTAGTAAATTATAAACTCCTTGTTATTATATTATTTAGATTGGTCGGGTCGGTTGAAATAAAATATCATGCCAACATACGATGATAGATTTTTTTAACAAATATGTTAATATTCGAAAAGTATCATTGCACACCCAAACAATCATCTCTTGTTTGACTAGATTATTGACAAATATGTTAAAATCAAACGAAATTTTTAAAAAACTAACATATAAAACTAGATTATTGACTGATGGGTCCGTTGCTTGTCTGGAGGTGCTACGGTGCCACCCCTCAAGGTCCTCACCTAGTTCCATCCTAATTCGAGCGTTTGTGATAAATAAAACTTAACATGAATTATAAAATTAATAAATCATAAATCTATCATGTTTAATTAATCTCTAATAAAATTTTCTAATATAATACATTTTGTTGGTTCCTATATAGGTTATGATCAGGGGTGGACTCACACTTTGGGAAGTGGGTAGCAAGGGTAACAGGTCGCCTACTCGATAATCTCAATTCATAGTGTAAAGTTTTTTAAAATTGTACGTGTGCAACTAACAATTTCTCGAGTGTGAAACTTACTATTCAAGTATTGACAAACGTTTTTTAATGTGCAACTTAATTTAAGAAATATATAACTTCAAATCATAAAAATAATTTTAAAATATAATACCTAAATAAGTATTGAACAAGGAGTTCACACAATAGTATCATATATGCATATGTAACAAATACGTATATCAGAATTACTTCACTCGATGGACTTTTTCGTAACAAAAATATTTGATTTTTTTGAAAACATGTTGAGATATTCAAATTTACTATCAATATTTATAGGTACATTTTATATTTATAGGAGTAAAATCTTGAAAATTAATTCCAATCAACAGATTTTATTACTTCACTTCTGTTTATCATAAAGATTTATCATTAATATATACGTAAAAAAACAATGATCATATTGTCAGACACTCATACATTGATACATATGCTATTTGAAAGGTAATGACCACATTTTGGTTGTTTTTTTGTAGAGAGAATCACATAAAAAGAAAATGAAGACAAATTATTAGTTAGGAGACTTGATTGTATATAAAAATTCTTTAGGAATTCTCAAGTTGTATCATTGTATAGATTAAAGAGATTACAAAAACCACATGGTTATTGTATTTTCAAATTTCATTATCTAAAAAAGCATTGATTTTATCCTCATTTATTTTCTTTTCGAATCTCTGTATCAAACATTGGTGCTTTGTTGTGCTTTTAAAATGTGTATTTTTAAAAAGTGTGATGCATTTAGTTACCGAAAATTTCTAAAATTTTCATCTCATTTTTCAACAAAAATGAAAACTTGTTTACTTTACAACAATTTCGTAAATTTTCATTTCACTTTTTAAAATAACACTTTTCAAATTCTCTCTTACTTTTCTATAACATACCTTATATTTCTTTATACTATCTTTCTCTCTCTTGCTTTTCTATAACATACCCTATATTTCTTTATGCTGTCTTTCTCTCTCTTACTTTTTTATCACCTAACCTATTTTTCTTATTTTATAATCACCTATCTTATATTTCTTAAAACAAAAACTTAATCATCTAAACAAGTTTTCACTTTTCATAGAAACCCTTGTTTTTTTTTCTAAAAACTATAACTTGAAAACTGAAATTAAAAAATGACTAGTTTTCGTGAACTAAACGTTTAGTTTCAAATTCAAATATGATTTTTGTTTGTCAAATTTTTTTTTATAAAACACCAAAAGCTAGTCCTCACTACTAGTCCTCAAAATGCATATTCAAAGTTCAAACACGTCCTTAAATGGCCTTAATTAGTGATACGTTCAAATATTGTAAATTACTCTTTTTTATAGAGTTGCTAAATTTAAAATATACCAAAATTACTTCTATAACATCAACATATAAATTGAATTCAAATTAATGAAATAAATGCAAAAGTTATTTCCTGCAAATTAATTAAAAACTATATTGTAATATTTTTTTGGCTTGAATTTATAAAGTAATATTTTTCCCTTGAAATATTAAGTAATATTTTTCCCTTGAAATTGTAAAAGTAATCTTTTTGTGATATTGTAAAAGTAATCTTCTTGTAATATTATAGAAGTAATATTTTTCCCTTGAAATCAAACTAAGTGTAATAATTTTTGTGAAAATATTTAATATTCCTTTGTTTATTTATGTTGGTCCTCATATGATCAAGTTGAGGTCTTTATATTAGTTGATTCGTTTAATTAGATATAAATATGTATATTATTAATTATACGACAATATAATGTTTAATGGATAAATATCTTTATTCTCAAATTTCAAAATTTAAACTAGCGTTGTAGAAATGGTTAATTGTATATTTTATAACATCTTGTAGATTATTATGCATTAATTATTGTATTAATTCCTTACCATAATATACATATTCAATCCTCTTATAAATACAATCACCCACATGCCCTAAAAGATGCACCAATTGCATTTTAAAGAACTCTCAAATTTTAAAGAAAAAAATAAACATGTGCTTGGTTTTTACTTTGGTTTTGGTTCTATTGTCGAAACAATATGTAGACGCGCAAGTGAATTGTCAAGATGTACTATTGAAGCTATTTGCTTGCGAGTCTTTCTTGTTTGGATACTCGAATCAGCCAAGCCCGCAGTGTTGTGTTAGTGCACAAGATTTGGTCAGAGCTGCCGATGCTTCGAAAGATGTTCTTAAGGCAACTTGTCGGTGTCTCAAGGTCGCTGCCCAATCGTTCCCTGTTAATCTCTCAAACGCGGCTCAGATTACCCCATTGTGTCATCTCAACCTCAACATCCCCATCAATCCATCTGTCAACTGCGACGCGCTATGAAAATACTTGACTTGAGTTCTAGAATATTAGGATGTGACTCGAGTTTTAGAATATTTGACTCTTCTAGCATGCTTTCTTTTTCTTTTTTCATTTTAACAATGATGTTCTATTTATAACTGGATAATAGAATACGAAATAATTGTTTGAAAAGTTTGAGTCGTAAATTATAAACTGTATCGATTACTCTAGATGTTAAGTGTTCACATTGACAGTGAAAAATATACACAAATACAAGTGTAAGGATATCCATAAAACAATAAACAAATACAAATGGCTCACAATAGCATACAAGAAATCTATATTCCTAAATAATGACACATAAGATCATTTCCACCAATCATGGGATCACATCCCACAGATGCCACGTGGCAATAAAGTGAAATCTTGATTTTAGAATGGCACCTGGGTTGTTTGACCAATCATACCATGCCAAGTGGACAATCTTGATTATTGATGCCAGGTGGCGCTAAAACACGATGAAGCCATTGTGGTGATGCAGTGGTTTGCACATGATAGCTGCTACCCATCGTCTCTTCTCCATCAGCATATATTACATATTTGGAAGCACACATGATCCCGATTTGCTTCAGAAACTCTCGAGTCTATTCTTTAAAAGCAAAACTATATTTGTACGAGGTAAAACAGATCGTTCATGAGAAACCGATCGTTTTGTTGAGCAACCAAAGTGTGAGTGACATTTCGATCGCGAAGATTGTGTGCAGTGATGTTCTATCCAGCATGAATCCGAAAACAGTGATCCCAGCTCTGTTGTTCTCAAAGTACGTAACTGCAAGAAGCCAAATTATCAATCTTGAATCTGTCATTTTGCAGATTAAAAGAAAATTATAGGCAGGGTTTATAGAGAAATCACCTAACGCTTGTCTTTTCTGGTACGAGATTGTATCCCTGTAAATCGGAACCATCTTTGTATTGTCCAATTCATCTTCATCTCCTTCATCCATGTCTGAATCCATATGGGCATTAAAATGGTAATTAGCCCTGTCTGAAATGTTAGCCACTGGAGTCTCTTCTGTAGGACCCACGTTGTCAAACGAGTCAATGGTGGCACAGGTATGCCATTTGGCAGCCAAACTCGTCACTGACTGAGCTTTGTGTGTGATCTTGGCAGCGCTGCGTAGGCATATGAATAGACCAGTCACGAGTGTCAACGAGCACAGCTGTAACAGTAACGAGTTAATATGAGCGATATCACACAATGTAAATGCATATGTTAGAGGAGAGAGATTTAAGATTTTACCGAAAGTTCTCCAGCAGTGGAAATATTAACAAGAGAGCCAGTCTCGGTTGTAACAAGCAGAGAAGCAAACTGACTTGCTGTAACCAGAATCAAAGTCGACAAAATGAATGCACGAAACCTGTGGCTTATGATACGAAGAGTTCTTCTGATAGCAAGATGTTCCATCAATATCGAACCCACGTCTGCTTGTCTCTCAAACACCTTAGCAAAGTCCTCTAACTTTAGTATTTGAAGCGAACATGTGAGTTTGAAGAGTACACAGACAAGAAAGAAGAGTGATGTTCGGTATAACCAAGAACACAAAAGTAAAATGCAAGCGAAGGTGTGGCTTAAGTATATGTTGGAGATGTAAGGTATTTGGTTTCCACCGGAACTGAACCACCATATCTTGTAAGCGCAATTGGCAAGAAAACAAGGAACAATGAATGCAAACAGTAGCTTCATCGATCTCTGCACATATAAAGAGTGATTACTACAACTTCAAGCAAACGAAGCAGATTGAAACACCATCTTTACACCATTAACTGATTAAGCACATTAACAGCAAGCATATAACATTATGCTGCTTGATTGAAAAGCATATGGATGCAAATGAAATGAAAACTCACGAAGAAATGTCAAGCTCATTAACTCAAGCTTCTGAGGTAATAATGGAGCAAGGAGGGGCTAGCATGTCGATTCATTCTATCTGACTTTTTGTGGTTTATAGGATTTTAAATTTTTTTAGTATAAAGTCATAAATTAATATTCACCCCCTCTCCTCCAAGAAAAAAGTAGAATTTTACGTTATAATTTCGGCCCGTTACATAGTTTTTCTTTTTGCTCTGCTCCTATTCTTGGGTAAAGCAGAGCCTACCTAGTCTCAGTCAGTGTGTTGTACTTGTAATATAAAAAACAGTTGTGTTTAATATTGGTTTTGCAATTTATTGAACTCTACTTTCGTATGGTTGAAAATGGTAGGTATGAAAGGGACCTTTTTATGGATTCTTTTGCTATCCACAAGTTCATTAAACCTGTGAATGACTAACCTTTCTTCTGTAGACCCATATGAGTCATCAGCAATCTTTTTCTAAGAAAAAGTTCTACTTTACATACTTCAATATCACAACTCACAAGACACCTCACCAATATCGACAGAATTGTGGGTTCTGTTTCTTATTATTGGTATGATCATTATTATGATCATAAGATTATATTTATTTCAACTGTAACAAATATAGAAATATTTCTACCAGCCATTTTTATTTATGATCGATGCATAAATTTACAAATCTAATGGAGTATATATTCAAGTCAAAAATATACACACCACTTTTAATGTTTCAGTTCGACATGTGTTACAAAGGTCATACAGTATGAGATGTCATAAAACGCTACAAAACCTTATGATATGATATGACTCGGAACGATAGAAAAAAGGCATAAAACTCTACAGTACATAAATCAATGAGAAGGATATGATGATGATATATAAAGCTATATTCTGGATATAACAGACTTCAATCATCATGTGAACTAAATTTAATAATCATATATATTTGTAATCTATCTATTTGGTATGTTGTGTAATGTGTATAGGTGTAAACTTATATCTCATGTATCTTTACCCAAAAAAATGGGAAAAGAAATGAAAAGGAGAGAAAAATATTGGATCTTTGAATCAAAAGCATCTAATTTTCACCAATTTAAAGAAAATTTTATATTTTTCACCCGTAACTGTATTGAATTTAATTCAAAACCAAAGTGAAAAGAATAAGCTAATCGGAGTTCAAATTCCATGCAATGAAGAAATAAGCCCAGTAAATTTAAATTTCGTTTTGAAAAGTGGTTTGCTTGAGAAGGAAAAGTGTAAATTATTGAAAACAGTTCCCGGCTTTATTTATCTTTTAAAATACCAACTCTTCGTGTAAATACTACGAAAACGATACCTAACTTTGTTTACAAACAAATTCAAGTTCATCACGCTATCCAAAAAAAAAAAACCATGGAAACTACGAACCAAAATTCAAATCCAACATATCATACACATATATCGAAAGGCAATTTGCAATAGAATTCAACCAAGATTTCAAAAACATTCATAGAAAACTCCCGATTTCAAAAAAAAAAAAAAAAAAGAAATTATAAAACCCGCTTACTCATGACAAAATCTTACATGTTTTCTGTTAAGATTGGTCTGAACAAACGATTTTGAAAAATACAAATGGTTGTAACAACAATATTTAAAGTAAATAGAACGAAATTAGAGTTGCGAAAGCCAAACAAACGTTTTTATTTGTTAGAATTTGCCACAAAATTGAACTAAAATGTGATCAACTAGAACTTTCTAGAAGAATAAAGTTTAGCGAAATAGGGAACGTACATGAAGCTGATCGGAATATCCATCGCGAACTTTAACACTAACATCAGACAACTTATCAAGGAACAGGAACCGCCGGAGACCGTATTTCCGAGCAAACGACGATAAGCTAATGAACGAAAGAGTTGAGCAGATCGATAGCGACAATTGGACGATCAAATCGAACGGCCGTCGATGGCTACGGTCACATGAGGAACATTGATACACGATGTGTGAGAGCATCGGAACGCAGATGGTGAAGATGAAGAAGATCAGCCATGAAAGAGCAGCGGTCCAAGGGTTAGATTGATCAATGAAAATCCATGAAAAGCTTCTGGATTCAAGAGTATTGATGATCCAGTAGTTTGACTTTGACTTTGGCTTCAGCATCACTTCCGACTCTCTTCCTTCCTCCATTGAATCTTGTGATGTGCGTACAGATTGGTGTCCGATGGACGCCAATTATACCCATTTTTTGCTTAAATTGCAGATTCCACCCTTAAGGTTTGGTTATTGTTCAGATATTCTATGTTTAAGTTTAGAATATAACATATACACCCCCAATATTTGGCTAAATTGCAAATAGGAACCAACATGGTTCATCAAAATTCAAAAAGTAAAAGGGTAGAAGTATTTGGGATGAAAAAGAGAAAAAGAAAAAGAAGGGTTGAGGTGGTTGTTTTTCCATTGAAATATATGAATTGATGATTGTAGATTTGTAGAAAGAACATATAAATTATAACTAGTTAACAAATATTGAAAAAATTTCAATGGAGACATTATAGGCAATGTTTGTTTTTTTAAAAAGATTTTCGAACCTCTAATTTTTACGAACTCGAAGACACGGAAAGAGGTTTTATACGGAAGTGCGTTTGTTTTTTTCCGTCTGCACGCGTCTGCGAAGACCCGCGTCTTCCTGCGTCTTTAGGTCATCTTTTCTGATCGCTGATTTCCACAGCTAAGTCCGTTTAGTTGGCATGTTTTCAAGGAAAATTTAGCTTTCAAAACTACGGATAAACTTAAAAACACATTTTTGAAGTTTTTAGCTTTTGTTTTCAATCTAATTATCTCAATCTATGTTATAAAATAAAGTAAAAAATGAAAAAGACAAAAAAATATTGATAATACATTCAAACACATTTTCAGTTTATAAAAAATTTAAACCAAAAATTCTCGTTTGTTAAACGAACGCTATGTGCATTATGTAGGAACTATTTAAAATTTTGGTTTGGTATTCCTTAGTGCAGGGACAATATTTTGATTTAAAGTTTTCTCAACTAACTGAATTTTTTTAAAGAAAATTATTCTATATATATGTGACAAAATTGATTAAGACCACACCAACAATTTAATAATATGTTTTAATACAAATATTAATTCATGATCACTCATCAACACCAATCATTTGTAGTGATATATCAAATTATACCTCAATTCTCTTTGCTAAAGAGTACTATGGTCTTTACTAGTTTCGCCTCTAAAGACTAGGGGTGAGCTCGGTACTGGACCGTACCGAACCGGTATCGATCCCGAAAATACCGAAGCCGAATTATTAGTTTTGAAAGAACCGAATACCGAATCGTATAATTTTATATGGTGTCAGTTCGGTTCCGAATACCGAATTTTAGCTAATTTAAAAACCGAATACCGAACCGAATATATTAATTCGGTACCGGTTCGGGTTCGGAAAATGGTATCCGTCGCTCACCCCTACTAAAGACCTACTGAAAACCTTTTTCTTACCTTGCGCTAAAATACTCCAACTCAACTAGTTCTGTAATTCCTTAAAATAACCATAAAATCTTAACGATTAATTTAAACCAACCACTAAAACTAAACAGCTTAGCAATAAACACTAACAATTAATTATGTAAATTTACCAATTATTGACTTTAGTGACTATGCTATGGTGATATCGTTCACTATTTTTATATCACAATTTTCTTTCACAAGTTGAAGACTAAAAATTCATAATTATTTAGCTTTGACATTTGGCAAGTTAAGTAAAAAAAAAGGGTCAAAACCAAGTAATTAACACAGATCAATCGAAAAGAATAAACATCTACATTTCCATAAAGACTAAAGAGTACATGTTAAAAGAAAGATTTTAAAAATCGGGTTTTAAACCTTCTAGGGTTGGCTTAGTGATTGATATGAAGTCTTGATTTTGACATCCACAGGTTTCAACTCATTGAACATGTGCAATGATGACACTCCATGCACACCATTGAACATGTTCAAATAGTCAATAACTCAATATTGGTTTATCACCAAGACGATGAACAACGACTAAAAACATAATAAACCCTGATTGCACATGTTCAACAACGTGTAAATGAAATTGAACATTCACGAACGATTTGAGAACATAATAAATACATTTATTTGACACATCCGGTTGAACATGTTCACTAAAACCCATTGTTAAATCCAACTAAACATGTTCACTAAAGCCCATTGTTGAATCTGATTGAACATGTTTACTAAAGCCCATTGTTGAATCCGATTGAACATGTTTACTAAAACCCATTTTAAAATTTACTATAGATATGTTATGGAAGTAAATCCCTATAATTAAGGGATCTACTAATTTATTAGTTGTCATCTATTATTTATTATAAACCTAATTGACTATATTACCATTTTAAACTTATAACCAAACATAGATGAACTCCGGTTTCCCAGTATAACATGGTACCCCATTGATCCCGATCCTATATATGTATATGTGTGTGTGTGTGTGTGTATATATATATATATATATATATATATATATATATATATATATATATATATATATATATATATATATATATATATATATATATATATATATATATATATATATATATATATATATATTATTTGTGATAGTTTTGTATTTAGTAGTTTTACTTAACCATCAAAATAGTAGGTCAACCAAGTGTCTTTTTTTATGGGTGGGGTTAATAAAGAAAATACTAAAAATAGATTATAGTATGTACATTGATGAATACGAACAGACCAATCATTAAAATTTTATTATCGAACTATACTTTTTACATAAAAATAGCCTTTTTACTAACAAACTTTTATTTACTATAGCATTGCACTACTAAAAATCATCCCCAAATAGCAATGTGCATGTTGTCGGTCTAACATCGCACTGATTTGGTATCCATGTAGACCGCCACATCAAATTTAAAGGTTTCATCATATAAAATTGTGATGTGCTATCTTTTTAAAATAGTAACGTACTGCACTAAATAGTAACATACTTCATTAAAATATAATGTAATATTTTTCAATTTTATATTATTATTATTATCATCATCATCGTATACAATTTAAATGAAAAAACCAAAGCATGATGTTTGGCGGCCGGATTCAAATCATGAAGCAAGAATTGTTTTTTGAAACCCTCCTAGGCTCCTACGCAACCACCACTTTAACCCTCAGGATCGGCCCTTTGGAGTGTGCAACCTAACCAACTGCCCGGCCCAAAAAATTTTTCCCCTTTAATATATAGGCTAATACTATTAGTTTACTTGTTTTGCTAGATTTGATTGTAATATTTAAATACATATTTACATGGTTGTTTCCTTTAATCTTTAACTGTAAGCTCTTATAAGTTTTTGCTCCGGGCCCAAAAACGATATGAACGGCCTGTTAACCCTCCTCATGTGCAACTAGCCAACTACCACAATCTCCTTCCCACTTCACCATATTCGATTCATTGATTAATGTTATATTTTGCTTTGAGGTTCGTTTACGGTTTTTCATACTACGTTCCGAAGATTCCAGATCCAATTTTAAAACGGTTTGTTTTTCATCATTTTCAAAGGTTGCATATTTGATTTTGAAATCCATTTATTGTTTTGATATGGTTTTCTTGAAATCAATCTCCAATGAATGTCGATTGAATCATAATTTGTACTTGCACGCCATGATTTTTGAATGTTAACGACTCAATGATATTTGAATGCATATGATGATGGTTTTCAGATCACGGTTCGTTGTATTTTAGACTATGATTTAAAGATTTTTGAATGTTTACCATTGCATATCACGATTCGGTTAGAAAATCTAGTTTGGTTTTTATGACTAAAAAGTCTGAAATAGATTTCAGAATAATATTACGCTTGTATGAAGAATCCATTTATGACTAAAAAGTCACCAATCAAGGCAGCATCACATTTGCTATTATCATTTGGGGAAATTACGCAAAGAATTCTAAGTTGTATCATTTCTGCGATTAAAACCTCCAACCGGTTAAAACTTTGTAAACTTGGATTTTTTTTCAAAAAATCTGACTTGCAACCGACTAAACTGGTTGCAACTTGATGACGTGTAAAATTTTTAAATAGATTTTTGCGTAAAAAAAACCTCAACTTGTTTAGTTTTCTCAATTAAAACCCCAAATCAATTTTCATTTGATAAAAAAACCTCCAATCAAAAAAGAAAATTAAAATTGAGTCTTCACTTATTGCATTTTGATGACATATATATTTATTAAAATTTTATTTATTAAACAAAAAATTTGTTTCCCAATGAAATCTCCACCCTCTAGGCTCTAGCGAACCTTACTGCTCTGGTTGATCATATTCAGAAGCTGAAATGGAATATAAATAAACGAAATTGAACATAATACTGAACCTAAAAATGCAACTCGTGATTACAAAATGAAATCGATTCCATTGGCACAATTGAAGTTAAAATTCAAGATTAAACGGCCAAAGTTAATCGAACATATATACATAATATAAACAGCACCGAACATAAAGAGAGGATAGAATAATCGGAGTTGCCGGAGGTAGATGAGAAGAGAAACGGTAAATATGATTGTTGGTTAGAGGTGAGAAAAAAATAGTTAAGGGTTTTAATTGAGAAAGTCACTAATTTTGGGGTTTTTATACAAAATTCAGTTTAAGAATTATACATGTAGTGTCACGTAGGCGCCATGTAAGTCAGGTTTGACATGTGGACGCCACGTGTGTGCCATGTAAGCATAGCAACCTATTATAACAGGTAACACCCTAATTTCAAAAGGTTTTACCAGTTAGGAGTTTTTTGTGCAACAAAAAATGGTTAGGACTTTTAATCACAAAAATGATCCAACTTTAGGGTTTTTTACGCAAATTTCCCTTTATCATTTTTAAGAGTGTAATGTTATAATAGAAAAATAGCTATCGGTATATATATTATTTTTATACGACAAATTAAAATAGAATGTTATAATGAAAATTCATTCACAAGTATGTACAAAAAATTTCAAGGATGAAAAATCCAAAAAACACACGCACGCATCTTGTCAAATTTCTTGTTAAAATTTACAATTTTACGTGACACTAACATGTGTCATGACTCATGAATGGTTTAATAATACGTGAATGACTTGTATTTACGTGACATGGATACATGTCGCTTCAAGTAGTGGTGTTCATGGATGGTTAACCGAACCAAAAATAACTTTCGGATGGTTAACCGTATATTTCGGTTTGAGGATTTTGTGAACCTAAACCTAAACCAAAATAAACGATCGGTTAATCGGTTTTTTTGGTTCGATTATTCGGTTAACCAATTGACCAACCATAATTCTAATTAAAAAAATTATATTTCGAATTAAAAAAATTAATTTTTAAGCACTTTTTAAAAATCAATATGAGAAATTTATCATTGATAATATATCGTTAACAAATTACATATTATCTTTAAAAAATCTAATAAATACAAAAAAAAAACTTTTAATTGTACCTAATTAAGCTCTAACAATATAATTTGTGTTGGTTTGAACTCATGGTTAAAAACATTATAATAAGTTTTGTATAAATGTTAACATTATTGGAATAAAAACTAAAATTTATAAAGTTTATTTAATTTTCGGTTATTCAGTTAACCGTCCGTCAAAAAATCGTGAACCGTAATTGAAACCGAAAGATTTTTTCGGTTCGGTTAACCAAACCAAAAATTAAAAAAAATCCAGTTCGGTTAACTTGAAAACCAGAACGGTTCCTCGGTTTTTTCGTATGGACTTTTTTGAAGACCCCTGGCTCCAAGGTTCGTTTCCGCTGATTCATTTGTTTCAAATCAATGTCAAATCTTCTTTAGATGATGACTTCCACGTCGTTAAGTTGTCCCATATTACGTGTCTGGTCCATATTTTTGTGATTCACAGTGTGATGATTCATTACATCGCTCATCTATAACCAACCACAAGTCCACAACCAATTTCGCCGACTGAACCCACAATTTTTCCATGCTTTCAGATTCAACCCGATTTCAAATAATATTATCATATTGTTTTTTTAGCTTGTATGATTTGTGATTCTTGCGTAACTTTTTCCAGTATTCGGATTTCAATTGCATATAGAATTATAAAATTATAGTAAGCCAGTAAGGTACTAAAATGAGAGGGGATTATGCTATTTCTCTTCTGATTCTTATGTAACTTATTCTGATTTATCCAATATTTTGATAGGAAAAAACCGAAAAATAAATGAAATAAAATGTGAGGGGATTATGCTATTTCTCTTCTTATCAGTAGGTGTATTTCACTTTTTCTTACCTATCTGTAACCATTGTTCTCTGACAGGTATTATGGAACTAAATAAGAACTCTAATCGAGATTCATTTTCAAATCCAACTGCATAAATCTATTGGAGTTAGATAACGAACACAAATCAGTTGAATTTGAAACCAGATCTCATGTTGAATTTAATCCAAAAATGAGAAGTGAAAATCGTTGAAAATAAGTTGTGGACGAGCAACAATCAGATCGTCAATCGGAAAAAATAACGACTGAAACGATATCTCGCCATCTTTACTTTATCCTTCTGTTATCAGAATGATGAGCCCAATAATCCATGGCTCTCAAATTTATCAACAGAGGATTACATATGGATTTAAATTTTACTCGAAAATTGAAGAAGATTTCGTAACTATAAACACATTTTGAAAAAGAAAATACGGATTACAAACCTTAAAAGTGCACTTATTTGAAGAAATGGAGGAGACGGTCGAAAATGGATGCGATGGCCGATGGGAAATTGGAAATGGGACTGCTTTACTGCACTTATATAGAGGCCTTATGCAAAAACCCTAGATGTCCCTTGATGTACATTTTTACATTTTTACCCCTTGAAGTACATTGACGTTATTACCCATTGTTTGTTGTTCATTTTTTATGACTCTGTTCTCCAAACCTATTGGAAGGAAAATAACCGAAATAAAATAATATGTGCTTTTCGAATATATATATTTTTTTAATTATGATTTTTTGTTCTTTCATTTCAAGAAAAGGAAAGAAATAAATCTTTATATCATTATTTAAAAAATTGGTATAATAATAAACGTATTATAATTACATAATAGTATGATAATGTTTAGTAATTCGTACGCAAGAATAAAAAGTGAATTGAAAAATAAATTATTATGATAGAATGAAATATCATGTTTGTTTATAGTATCGTAAAGAAACGGATCATTACGTAAGAAATGTAATTCTTTCTTTTTTATTGATTCTCATTCCTTAGAAGAATGGTGGTTGTTTCATTACTTCAAGGAATGAAATGAAAATTTAGCTTTGTAATTTTTATCACAATTTTTAAATTATATAATGAAAATCTATATATTATTTTTTAATATCTTTGTGTGATATCTTTTTTTTTTTTACAAACACTTTATTTTTTAACCGTTCATAAATGTAATAAGGTTGTGCGTATCCTTTCGGTCTTTCACATGATGATACTTTGACGGTGGTTTTTTTTCAATTGACGATGAAGAAAAATTGTAATAGGATAACGACTTTTAATTTATGTAACATATTTCAGAGTATTGCAATCTGAAAATATATATCTTTTACAAAAATACTATTAAATAAGATAAATGTTACACAATGTTTATTATATGAGTACATTTGTCATTATATGTTAATTTCATTCCTTTTTTATCTCTATCTATCAAACAACAACCAGTAATGATTCATTTTATGTCAATGGTTCAATCAAACGTGATATGGTATGATAATGATTCATTTTATTATGTCATATATCTCATTCATTTGTCATTCTATTATGTCCAACCAAAGATAGTCTAAAAGGATACAATTTTTATACTTTCATTTTCCTTAAAAAAACATAAGAGGGGTGGGAGTACCCACCTTTCCCAAACCCACCTTTCTGTACACGTCAGCGCCACATCAGCTTTTCTCTCTCCACCTTTCCCCACCTTTCTAACTAGGAAATACCCACCTTTCTTAAACTTTCCATTTTTTTAATTTTTTTAACATTAAATTAATTTTAACTAACAAAACAAATACTAGAACTAAAATAATTAATTTCATAAATATTTAAAAAGTATTACATAAACTAAAAATTAAAAATTACCGAATTAAAATAAAAAAATACATAACAATAAATAAAAACTAAAATTACGAATGAACATAAAAAAATACAAACTAGCCGTCTAAATTTGGTATTTGGGCAAGTGCAATATGTTTCACGAGATCTGATTGAAGGTTATTGTGTGTTTCCTGATTACGAAAGTAAAATACGAAACTGTACGAACGAAACAACAATTACGAAACTAAAATAAAAAAATACAAACATTTATGAAACTATGATAAAAAAACAAAAAATAAAATTATAAAATTATAAAAGTAAAAATATATATATATATATATATATATATATATATATATATATATATATATATATATATATATATATATATATATATATATATATAAAAGAAAAAGAATAGGGTCTGCAAAAAAAAAAAGGAAAAGAAGGGGGAAGAAGAAGGAAGAAGGCGGGGTGGAGCGGCCTGGGGAAGCCGGGCGGGGAGGGGAAATCGCGGGGCCGCCGGGGGTGGGGTGGTGTAGCCGCCGGGGCCGAGCCGATGTGGCAAGGCCGCTACACCGCGGCTCCGGTACTCCCATCTCTCTAAGGGGTGTCTGCCTGTCTAATACGATGGAATTAAAATGAATATAATTGTTTAGGTTAACTAGTTTTATCCTCTTTAACTTTAATTAACCTCCTTTTACAAACTTTTTTGATAGATGAATTGTATCACATATTATTTATTTATTAATTCATTTATTATTTTAATGAAAATTTGTACCTTGTTGAAATACGAAAAAGAAAATACACAAGCCCACGTTTTGTTTGTATTTTGATAAAGAAACGATCGTATTTAAAACCGAGTCAAGAGCCACTGATATATACAACATATTTAAAACCGAGTCGTTGACTTTGATTGTTTTAGTGCATAAAAAATCTTTAAGTTTTGTATTTGAAGTGAATAAGTTCCAAAAATATTTTAGTGTTTCTTAATAAGCTATCATTAGTAACGTGAAAATGACCTAAATTATCATTTGGAAAGCAAAAAGAACATAAACTATAAATTAAGTCTTTCAATTACTTGTATTATTAGAAATTTAATGTTTGTTTTTGGGAAAATAACACAAAATAGGTACGTACTTTCAGTTTTGTTTTGATATAAGTTGTGTAGTTTTTATACATATTTAGAGTGTATACTTTAAAAGTGTTTCGTTTTGGACGTCGAAGTTACTCGAGAACCGAATATACAAATTACAAAGATTATGTGGCTGGTGATATGACTAATGACATGAAATTGAAATAGAAAAATTGACACGAAATATGTGTGTACTTTCAGTTTTGTTTTGATTTAAATTGTGTACTTTATATGTATACATTTAGAATTTGTACTTTGAAAGTGTTTCGTTTTAGTAGTCGATAAAATGATGTAAACTTTATTATCAAAGAAATGGTTTCCGGTCAATTTATGCATTTCATAGTGTTTAAATTTAAAGTATAACAAATGACAAGAATAACTAAAATTTTAAATCAAGACATGTTTAAATTTGATCGGAAAGACATCCCAATCGGCAGAGTGATGCCAAATTTTAAATCAAGACATGTTTATGCATTTCATAGTGTTTAAATTTAAGAAAATCACTTGGAGTTTTTGGACCATTGGATGGAAAGAAATCAATGGTCCAGATGAATGACAACTTATAATTATTTATGAAATGTCTCTTATACCTTTAATTAAAATCAATAATTATACCTATGCCATTTTTTTAATTCATTTTCCATATTTACTACATTAACTTAATTACATTAAATTTTGATTTTAATTTTTTCATTAATGAATTCATATTAAATTAATATTTACCTAAATTAAATATGTGTCATTATTATCCTTAATGATAATAGTTAAATTCAAATGTAAAAATTTGGATTTAAATATAGAAGTGAAGTAAATAAAGTTAAAATTTGTTGTTAATTATTTTGCTAACAAAATTTAAAATTTAATTGATAAAACTTCAATTGTGAATATGATAAATTTTGATTGTTGATTTTCAGATATTCCATATTTATATTTTATCATTTTCAAAATATATACACATTCATATCATAGAAGTTTTTTTTTTCTTACATTAATATTTCATATTTGAAGTTAATAAAAATTAAAAGAAACATTTTTTACAAACACATATTATCTGTTTTTAATAATACAATATAATAATATTTTTTATTTGATATCAATCAACTAAGTATTTTTGATCTTTAATTTAACTAGCTTTCAATTTTTTTTGTTTTAATTATATATAAGTTTTATAATAATTTATTAAAATATAAAAAAATATGTATTTTTTAAATCAACCCATGTAATATATGTGTCTCAACCCTATATGTTATAATAAAACAAACAATTCATGTCATATGTCATTTCTACAATACAAGAAAATTTTATTTTTCCACATCTTTTTCAAAATTTAACACCTTAACCTAATTACATTAAATTTTGACTTTATTTTTTTCATTAATTAATTAGTAATAAATTAGATTTTGTAACATTTAAAATTAATATTTACCTAAAATAAATATCTATCATTATTATCCATAAATATCATAATTAGATCCAAATGTAAAAGTTTGAATTAGTTGTGAAAATTATTATTATTATTATTATTATTATTATTATTATTATTATTATTATTATTATTATTATTATTATTATGTATAATAAAGGAAAACATCAAATGTCACGTGTCACCTCTACGGTCACCAAAAAGATAATTACAACTTATAAAAAATAAATACAATTTAATATTTTTAAAAAAGATAAATATACTCTATTTTTTAATCTGTAAATAATAAAAATAAACACAATTATTATTTTTTGTAAGTTTTTATTTTTACTCATGTACATTTTATATAAATAAATTTAATTAAAAATATCCACGTAATACGTGGGGTTATAAACTAGTTTGATAGAATTAGAAAGAAAATGCTGTTTGGCAGTAAAAAGAAATAGAATGAAGATTCAATTTTTTTAAAAAAAAGGTGTATTATAAAAAACCAACATGTTTTTACGTTTTTTTGCGTTTTCGTCCATCCATGTTTTTTTTCCATAAAAAAATCTCAAGTTAATTTTTCATTTTTGGTTTAGTAAAATTTGGACATTAGACCCCGGTTATAATTTGTGAACCGGGTTTTTAAAAAATGAAAAATTGGGTTCCAATGCCCAAATTTCACTAAACCAAAAAGAAAATAATTAACTTGAGGACTTTTAAGAAAAAGATAACATGGAGGGACGAAAACGCAAAAAACATGAAAACTTGTTGTTTTTTTTTCATAATAAACCCTTAAAAAACATCACTTTTTGAAGGAATTTATTTTCCTTGGGTTAGTGTCATGGAATTTAAATTTCATTCCAAAGATTTTAAAGTTTTTAAAATCAAACCATAGAATTCATCTTCACCAGCCTCCATTTATATTCCGACAGATTCTATTCTTTACAGAATTTCATTCCAGAAATACACATTCTGCGAACCAAACGCCGCCTAATAGAAATTTATGAATGTCAAATTCCTACATATCTTAAAACTGGATGAAATTCAACCAAATTTGAACATACATTTTTGGTTGATAATTATAAATTCATTACAAGTAAGTTTCATGTTTTAGTGAAGGGATAATTGCGTAAAAATATTCAACTTGTCACCCTTTTGTGATTAAAACCTTATGCAATTAATAGCGTCTCACGGTCGAATAGCGGTTAAGTCCGCTATTTGCTATAGCGGTTATCGCGGTGATATAGCGGTATATTATATATATATATATATATATATATATATATATATATATATATATATATATATATATATATATATATATATATATATATATATATATAAAATTTAAAAAACATAATATAATGCATATATAAAATCATAAAAAAATTACATAAAGAATTAAAGTCATAAGGTAGTAAAGAACTAAAAGTATAAAGGTCATAGTATCAAACAGAATTTAATCGCATTTCACTGGCTCCGCATTCGAGTCAACATCATCTAAAGCATTCACATCTCCCTCCACACAAATAGCGCTAAGCCTATCGTTATTCTTCACAAAATATCGTTCAAATTGCGGTAAATAGCGCCGCTATTTGCGGAACAACTATTTACTATCGCTATTTGCAATCGCTATTTTTAAGAACACCGCTAATCGTTATAGCAACGCTATAGACTGCCCAGTTAAAACCTCAAATCATTTTTCGTTGCATAGAAAACCCCGAACTAACTAAAAATCATTAAATCAATGTTTTATCAATGGGTAACTGGTTGAAACTGGTTATTAATCCTACGTGGACTGGTAAATAACCTACGTGGAATAAATTTTAATTGTTGAAACCGGTTGTCAAGTATTACACATCATTTAAACCCCTGTTAATAATTTTTAATTGTAAACTTTTAAACGGGATTACATCATCAACGAGGTTTTAAATGATGTGTAATACTTGGCAACCGGTTTCAACAATTAAAATTTATTTCACGTAGGTTATATACCAGTCTACGTAGGATTAATAACCTGTCTCAACCAGTTACCTATTGATAAAAGCTTGATTTACTGATTTTTAGTTAGTTCAGGGTTATTAATGTAACAAAAAATGATTTGAGGTTTTAGTCACAAAAAACTGACAAGTTGAAAGTTTTTTTACGCAATTATCCCTTTAGTGAAATGGGCCTAAATGTAAAATACAAGGTCAAAGCACAAAAGTTGCATAGTGGAGAGTAGTTGAAGGACCATTCATGTAACATTTTAAAAATCAAAGTAATGGAGCCCCAACAATGTTGCAAAAAACCATTATACTAATAAGTAATCACAAGTAGGCCCCTCTCTCACTCCTCCACTTGATTTTCAAGCTCATCACCTGCTACTGCTATCTAGGGTTTCGAATTAAGTACTCAACCATAATAAACTACCGTAAAACCCCCCAAAACCCAATCTCTTCGTTCTATGTGCTTCAAACCCTCTTAAACCAATTCAACTTCATGCAAATCGATCTCGTATGCTCCAATCACCTCGAAAAAGGGTCTACTTCATCAAGAGCTAGGTAAATTTATCTCAAATTTCTCAATTTCATGAACTAATTTGTTATCGAACATTCTGCAAGTTTGATTAGTTCGTAGTTTCTGTTCGAATTAGATTAAATATTTCTGTATTAGTTAGAAGACATGGGGAAATCTGGAGGTAGGAAGAAGAAGGGTGGTGGTGTTAACCAAAATCAAAATCAAAATCAAAGTCAAAAACCTAGTCAAACCGAGAGTCATGTGTCAGGAGGTAACTCCAAACCAGTGTCAATGATGGCTAATGGTGGTGGTGGTGGTATAGATTTGGATTCAACCATTTTCTTGAAGAGAGCTCATGAACTTAAAGAAGAAGGGAATAAGAGGTTTCAAGCTAGAGATTTTGTGGGTGCACTTGAACAGTATGAGAATGCTCTTAAACTCACCCCTAAGACCCACCCTGACCGAGCTGTATACCATAGCAATAGAGCGGCTTGTTTGATGCAAATGAAGCCCATAGATTACAAGATGGTGATATCTGAGTGTTCTATGGCACTTCAAGTTCAGCCTCAGTATGTTCGAGCATTGCTTCGTAGGGCCCGGGCTTTTGAGGCCGTAGGGAAGTATGAAATGGCTATGTTGGATGTGCAAACGCTCTTAGGCGCTGAACCAAATCATAGGGATGCTTTGGAGATTGCCCGAAGACTTCGAGCTCCTATCATTGGGGCTCGCCAGGAGGCACAACAGGACCTTCAGAGCCGCCCTTCACCTGCAGCTCTAGGGGCTTCTGCTATCCGTGGAGCCCCCATTGCTGGACTTGGACCTTGTTTGCCAGCCCGTCCTGTTCCAAAGAAGACTGGACAATCTGTGTCAGTTGGTGCTGCTAACCATAAGATAGATAAGACTTATCCAGTACCACCTGTTGAGATTGATCAGGAGGTCAAAACCACCCAAATGCCAAAGCTTGTTTTGAAGCCCTCAGGTGGTTCTTCTAATAAATCTAGTGCTAATGGCGATAAGGATAACCAGAAGGAAAAGGTGATATCTTCAAAACTTCCTGCTACAGAGGCTGTGATTCAATGGAGACCGTTGAAGCTTGTGTATGATCACGATATACGGCTTGCCCAAATGCCAGTGAACTGCAACTTTAAAGTTTTGAGAGAGATTGTAAGCAAAAGGTTTCCATCTTCCAAGTCTGTCCTGATAAAATATAAGGATGATGACGGGGATTTGGTGACTATAACTTGTACTCGTGAGCTCAGACTGGCTGAATCCATTGCAGATGGCCTTGTTCTTCCCGATAAAGAACATGATATTGAGAAATTTGACTTATTTGGGATGCTGAAATTGCATGTTGTGGAGGTGAGTCCAGAGCAGGAGCCAGCACTGTTAGAGGAAGTGGAAGAAGTAGAAGAAGAGAAGCCTGTTGAGATCGAGGGGATTGAAGGAGACAATAGTGGTTCCCTTTCCAATTCGGAGAGTGATCAAAAGACAGGAAAAGAAGCTGATACAACTGAAAAGCCAGCATCATCCGACGATCCTGAGTTGAAAGAAGTAGAAATGGACGATTGGCTTTTTGAATTTGCTCAGTTATTCCGGACCCATGTAGGGATTGATCCAGACGCTCACATCGACCTGCACGAACTTGGAATGGAAATGTGCTCTGAAGCGCTTGAAGAGACAGTCACTAGTGAAGAAGCTCAAGTTCTCTTTGACAAAGCTGCCTCAAAGTTCCAAGAAGTGGCTGCATTGGCTTTCTTTAATTGGGGAAATGTTCATATGTGTGCAGCAAGGAAACGGATTCCAATTGACGACTCAGGTGATAAAGAGGTGGTAGCAACACGACTACAAGCGGCTTATGACTGGGTGAAAGAGAAATACACGTTAGCAAGAGAAAAGTATGAAGAGGCGTTGTTGATAAAACCTGACTTTTACGAGGGATTACTAGCATTAGGCCAACAACAGTTTGAAATGGCAAAACTTTATTGGTCTTTTGTTGTTGCCAAGAAAGATGATTTGTCAAAGTGGGACCCAACAGAAACGATGAAACTTTTCGACAGCGCTGAAGAGAAGATGAAATCTGCTACAGAAATGTGGGAAAAACTGGAGGAACAAAGAGCTAAAGAAGCTAAAGATCCTACTTTCATTAAAAAGGAAGAATTATTAAAGAAAAAGTCAAAGACTAGTAGTGATGTTTCAGGTGATGAGGCAGCAGAGCAAGCAGCTGTTATGAGGTCTCAAATACATCTCTTCTGGGGTAACATGCTTTTTGAAAGATCTCAAGTTGAGTGTAAGTTGGGTTTATCCGGTTGGATGGAAAACTTGGACAAGGCAGTTGAACGGTTCAAGCTTGCTGGTGCATCGGAGGTTGACATATCAACGGTTCTGAAGAACCATTACTCAAATGCGGAACCTGTGGAAGTTGAGGATAAAAAGGAGAAAGATCCAAGTCAAGATGGGAGCAACAAAGGTGACAATGACGATCAATCTTAAGAAGGTATGGATTTTTTTCCTCTAATGCAGCATTTTTCGTTTGTTTATGTTAGATTTGAGAAAGGGTTTGTGAAAGAACAATTTTGTGCCAAACTGTTTCATTCTTTGGATCATAAGTTTTTAGGTGATGCTAATTTTTTTCACCTAAAACTTCTAATTCCAAGATGGGTTTTGCAATGGGATACTTATGATTCACATTTTGAGTTCACTATGGTTGGACTAAAGTCAATGATTTTTGTGCAAAATAAAACCAATATTTCATTTGAATGTTTTATGATGAGATTGCTAATTAGACTGTTAGCATCATTTGTTTCTGTTCATATATTTTCCTTTACATTCTTATTGTTTACCAGCGTTTTAGACATTAGATAAAGAGGAATGCCGGGGGCCAAATTTCACTTGGTTTATGTTTGTGATAAAAGTGTCAATCTTTTGAACCGAAAATTAATAGGTGACGAAAATAAGCAAGCCAAACAGGTTGGGATAATATGTCAAAATGAGTAAAGTTTTTTAGATTAGTCATGTATTAATCTGACAACACCTTTTGTCCTTTCATCTAGTTTCCTTTTTTAGCCAGTAATATATTCTTTTTGTTAATCAGGGGCTGGGACTTGAGATTGCCCCTCTACAATATGTACTTGTATAAGTGTTGCTCAAAGGGCATTTTTAGATGGTTAGATGAAGGAAAATCTGGCATTGGGTTTGATATTGTGCAATATCATTGGTTGTTTCCTTTATTTATTTATTTTTTTGTTATATAGAAGGCTACTTTAATATTTTAATGATGGTATAAACTATTTTGTGCAATTTGTTTTGGGAGGAATCAAGCCATAACTTCCTTGCTGCTACATGGACAGCCTCAAAAGCAACATAAACCAAAACTTTATGCATGATATTTATGGATATTTTAATATCACAATCACAAATTCACAATCCAACAAGGGTTGACTGAATCAAAATCTGAGAAATTGAAAATTTTGAAACTGTGTTACAGAAAATGTACACCCGTTTTCCTGTCGATATACCAGACCAAATCAAACCATAATTGAGAACAAAACCAAATGTTACCTGTTTTCGTTCCAATACAGTTTGGTGGGATTTTTGGTATAGTCAAGAGTTCTGTACACCTCTAAGCAAGCAATTGAGGTAGCCACTAGGGTTTCAAACTAGTCAATGTTTTATCAAGCATTCGAGGTCACCCAAATTAACTTTATGGGGTTTTTTCAATATTAACCAAAGTTGTCTCTTTTTACGATTAAGTCTATTAATCATTTTTTGCCTAATAAGTCCCTCAATCAACTAGAAATCACTAAAATGATGTTTTTTATCCTTTTTATTTTAACCGGTTGTAATAAGGTAAAACTCTTACGGGACATCTATTTTAAATAAAATAATTGGTTAGAAATCCGACGTAACATTTATGTTAAACATTTTGTTGGATTTGGAAGATGAGTATATCATGCCGAAGTTTAACACATATGTCATGTATAACTTTGAACCGACTATTTTGTTTAATATAGATGTCACGTAATGCTATTATCCGATTACAGCTAGCTCAAATTTAATTTTTTTTAATATAATCTAACTAATTAAATATTTAATCAACTAAATCTGAAGTTATAATTATTATAATCATTTTATGTATCTTTATTTTAAAATCAATCCATGTAATATATGGGTATTACTTTAATTTAATATAATAAAATTATAAAATACACAAATAAAACCATTTATTGTTCATTAAAGTGTGAAATTTCATTCAAACATTTTGAATATTCTGTTGATGATATATAAATCATCAAAAACTTGAAATTCTTTTTGAAAGGTAAAAAAAACCTTAAACGGTAATACCAATTTATTATTTATTCAACTTAATCATTGTCCAAATAAGTAATTTAAAATGTCAACCTTTTTTAAGAATTTAACACTTATTCAAACTTTAAAATTGAATATTTAGTTGACTAACAAGTAAAAAACATCAAAAACATATATATTTTGGTATTGGTATGGTTCAATTGTTAACGGATTGGTTCTAATGGTAAAACTAAAATGAAATAAATATTTTGCACTATACACAAGGCTGCGTTCACGAAAATTTTTTTATTTGTTTTCAATTTCAGTTTCAAGAAAATGTATTTATATTTAGTTTTTCAAAAAACAATTGAGAATTCTGAAAACGTGTTCATATAGTAATTGTAGTTTTAAGTTTAGAATTCATGAAATGGTTTGAAAACAGATTAAAATTGTTCTCAACGTTTAGTTATAAACTTTGAAAATGAAAATTTCATGTAAATTAATTTTAAAAAATATGTAAATGAACATGTTTTCATAAAACCCTTGTTTTTGTAAAAAATAAACCAGAAAGCACTTCATTTTTCGTTAAATGAACGTATGGTTTTCTCAGGTTGGTTTTTTCATAGGCGTTGTTTGGTTTTTTTTTCTCACTCACTAGTTTATGTCCCACGTAAATACGTGAATAAAATTTTATTTCTAATTTAATAAATTTTAATTGATAAAAATTGAGATTTCACTTTATATATAACATACTACTTATATATTTTATTATATATTAATATTTATAGATTAAAAATTAATAGTGTATTTTTATTTATAAATCTATTTAGGATTTATCTTCTTTTGTAATAATAAGTTGTACTAATAAGTTGTATTTATCTTTTATTTAAAAATAAATGTATTTAGGATTTATCTTTTTTATAACAATAAATTGTATTTATCTTTTATTTAAAAATAAAAGTTGTATATAATAAATTGTATTTATCTATTATTTTTTATAATAATAAGTTGTATTTATCTTTTATTTTAAAAATAAAAAGTTGTATTTATCTTTTGTGGTGTAACGTGGAAGCGCCACGTATGCATTTGATGTTCTCTTATCTTATAATTGTATTTATCTTATAATAATAATTTGTATTTATCTTTTATTTAAAAATTAAAAGTTGTATTTATCTTTTGTGGTGTAACGTGGAAGCGCCACGTATGCATTTGATGTTCTCTTTTATTATATATATATATATATATATAGATAAGGCGGCAATTGGTTTAAATTTTATTTTTGAGGATGAAATCTGTCAAATAAAAAGTTGATAGGAATGAAAATTGAATGAATTGAATTCGATGATGTGTTTGGTATTCAAAGAATTCGCAAAAATTGGAACGGAAAAACTATAGAGATGGTGCAGAGGTTCTTAGTGCCTGTTTTGCGTCCAAGCCAAAACTCCACAGCTAGTGCAGAGTTCTCCATATGAATAAGCATTTCCCCTTTAATAATGGAATGTCTCCCCGTCCTCCCAACATAATTTTTTTTTTATTTTTTTTATTTTTCATCCCATTTAATAGCCAAACCAAATTGAAATGAAATTCCAAATTTTTTTTTTTCATCAGATTTTATGAACCAAACTTCCCTTAAAATTGAACAATTTTTAGATGTTTGGAAACTTGGCTCATAAGAATGTCATAATTCTTTTTAAGGTTAAGATATATTCTCCAAATCAATGTTTATAAAATTTACCTAATAACCACTTGTAGACTTATGTTTTCAAGTTGTTAGTGGCATCCATGGGTTTCAAAGTCGAAAAATTTTAAAAAATTTACATTAATATTTTGATTTAATCCATTTAATTTTGATTTACTAGAAATCTAAAGTAGTCTCATCAAATCGTACCCCTTAAAAGCAATAAACAAAGACTATTGATTGATTATTCCATATTTTTATGTAATTATAACTTTCTATCATTGGTTTCGATATAATGCATCTTGCAAAAAATGTAACTTCAATTTCAAGATTTTATAAAACAATACTTAAAACCAAAAAAAAAAAACTCTAAAATAGAAAATTGATTTTCACATATCGATATTGCAGAATCCTATCGTTTTCTCTAGCATGATACCTATAACTTTTACGAGGTAACATATTTTATAAACAATTACAAATTGTATATTAGTTTAAATAGAAGTACAATTTCCCTTAAAAACTATAATTTGAATAATTCAATAGTTATAAACTTATAATAACATGTATTTTAATTTTTAATAATTTTATAGTTTTAGTAAAATGTATTTTAATCATTAATTTTTTTTAATCAATTAGTGGCATATCTAATTGATAGAGTTGTCGTCTTGGTTTGTTAAAAGCACTAATCAATGGTCCATTTGGACCCCTATGAGAAGATTGCTAGATACATATTTAGATGACACTTGTTAAATTATGGAAAATTCTCCATAACATTCAAAGTTATGATGAGAGAAACCAGAATAGAAGAGAAAATGAAAGCCTCAAAAATGTAATATCTATCTATAATCACTAACAAAAGAATATTGGTAGTCTTCAATGGCACTTGCAATACAAGAACAAATTTGAGCAAACCTCATGGAAAACCTCAAGTATAACACTATGAAACTCCTCAGAATTCATCGATATATAACAATTCAAAAGGCGACGTAGATCTTTAGGCTCGGAAATCCGGTTGGTGGTGATCATCTCTGTCATGGAATCTCGAAAATCTTCTCTGATATTATAAGATGATTTCTCCATAGCCACCATCACAAACAATCTATTACTATCTTCCCTTACCACCTTTCTTCTTCTTTCTTCGTATCTTCTTTCCTGCCTTTCTCTAATTATTTGATCTAATCTTTCTTGAACCATGGCGTGTGCAAGGCTCGAGACTGTTGGAAAACGGTCAGATTTCCCGCTTTCGGTTTCTTCGGAAGAAGAAGAAACACTAAGCCTGCAGTTGCAACAGAATGTCCTGCATCCTTTATATGGAAGTTTTTGCTTCTTGAGAAGCCCTCTAGAGGTTTGCATTTTGATAGAGCAGAACTTATCAGGACAGAGTGTGAGTAAAAAGATATATTTATGGTAAGTGACCAGACCAAGTCACCAAAAGCAAAAGAAAAAGAAGGTCAAGTAGGAGACTTGATGATTGTGTCACTAAGAATACACTGAATCATCCAATCAGTCCACAATCCTGTTATATTATTTAAGTTGGAGTGTGATAGGCCATGGTGAATATAAAGATTGATTCGGGTTAAAATCCAGTTGGATATTCTGTTTAAAGTTATTGTTGTGACTTGAAGTCATAACCATCAGTTTACAGTGATTGGGAAAAAGTTATGAGTATGTTTTCTTAACTATTTAGGGTCAAAAATTCAAAATATTTAGATTAGGAGTAGCAGAAAAGATATGATAACACTAAATATTGAGATTAATGCAAATTATCTTAAAAAAACCCTAACTATAAGCACACAATAAGTTAATGAAATTTATTCAACTAGTAATTCTCATCTCGAAAATGAACATCCTGACATGAGACAACTATAGTGAATAAATTCCATGATTCCTGCAATTTATAGTTCATGTGCAACTATTAATTATAATGGTAGCATAGTGATAAAAGCATCTTATATATTGTGTGAGGTCAGAGGCAGAGTCTATCCAAATGATTAAACTAAAAATAAAACAAGAAACGGAAGAGAGAAAGGGAGATCACAGTATCATATCACGAGTTTGAGTCCAGTCATATTCGCCAATAAACAAAGGGATATTACTTGAATCGTATTCTTGTTGTCTCATGATTGTTAACGTACAATGACCTATATGTCTATTGTCGTCTTTGTAGAGAACTAAGGGCATTAAGTTAAATCCCTTTATTTTGTGTAGATTTTACAGTGCATTAGACATTTCCAAAATAATTAAACACAACAGCTTAAAATATGTCTAATAAAACATTGCAACTTTCATAGAACAAAGAGATTTGTTTTAATTAGGTGCATATGCCACATGAGTACTTCCTGTCATTTGAAAATACCCATGCTAACACACCACATGGCCTCATCATTGTAACAATCCTTTGTACTCCAAAACTTAACAGTAACAACTTATTTTGCATCTTAGCCTCTGCCAAACGATCCCTTTTAGTCAGTTTTTTAGTACACTTTTAGTATTTGAGAATTACCAACATGTTTGGTGAGTTGCTGAATGCTGACATGGCAGCAGCAGCATCACTCCTTAAAGAAAGTCCATAACTTTGCAGGGTTCTTTACTTTTGTTATTCTCTCTTTCTGAATCATGGGTACAGAATGATTAAAACTAAGCTACTTTAATTAACACAAGGAATATAATATTATCTCCAATAAGGATTAATAAACCTCAAGAAATCGATCTTTGTCGGGGGGTTTTGGATAAAGGCATGACTATTATGTGCTGTTTTTTAAGTGCTCCCAAGTTCCCCTCACTCTTGCTTGCTTGATCCAAAGTCCCTAATCATGCTAAGAATCACAAGGGGATTGTACAACTAGATAGAATCTCCTCTTTAAAGATTTCTTGTTTCTCATCTGACCTCCTTTTGCTAATTCAAGCACTTAACAGATATAGGAAGCTTTTAAAGTTTTGTAATTGGTGCTTATAATGATACCTTTTACTTCCTGTAGTGTCTACACCTTTAAAATTGTAATAGTTTAAGAGCTAGACTCATACATCCGATTCGATACAACATTTAGGCAAACCGTGTGACAAAAGTTCTATATGAAATGTCCCGAAAAGCTAAAACGATTCATGTAACAGTGGAAGTATGTTTAAGACCACATCATTTTCATTCTCCTTCAAAGTTAATTTAAATGATTATTATTGTGAAGACCAACAACCAATTATCCAACAAAAGAAATGTGAAATTACCATTGATGACTAACTCTTCAAGACATCTCATCGAGCACCATCAATTATATAGTTTTCCTTCATGTTCAATTGGACAAAATTGTTTCGATTTCGGAGTTATAAATTAGTCAAATAAGCAAAGGCATTTCATCAAACACCCAAAATGTGTCTTTTAAGACATTTTATAGAACACCAAATAACCCAACGAAAAACATACTGTTAAACAGAATTAAAAGAACACCAAATGCAAAATTTGGTGTCTGGGAAAATTAAAACATATTTATGCCCAATAAACAACTAATTTTAACGTTAAAAATGAGTAATACTAACTGCATGATTAAAATCACTAATTACTTTTCTTCAATTGCTCAGATTTTCCTTCAAACTGTTTCGCTGTAGCTAACTTGTAAATCCCAAAAACCTTCAACAAAAATTATAGAAAATTAACAAGGATTCAGGGATCAAATTAAATTTGAGAAAATCAAAATATACCAATGCGAGGACGTGAATCACTATCAATAAAAGCGTTATGAACGTCGACGCCTCAAGGATCCAGGGCTGTTTGGAGATCTTTTGCTGAACTTCCATCGTAACGACTGCCGCAAGATTATGATCGTCCAAAGATTTGTTAGTAAAAGTATATTTTTTCAAACTGTTGTTAATTTTTCGTTTGTATATAGATTTACTAATATATATTTTTGGATTATCTTTTTAAGAGGTGTTTGTTTACGAGATAATCTCATTTCTCACATGTTTATTCACTTTTTAGCCACTTTATATACATTTTACCAAAATAGTCACACTTTACGTTACCACACGTGATAGCCACAATTTACGTGATTTCTACTTTTTTCATTTTTTAATGCATTACGTTACAAAAGTTGTCTGGTCACGTAATTGGTTGTACTTTACGTGACCATTTTTGTTCCTTACTCATGAATGTTTGGTGGGATGTCTTGTCATACTTTACGTTACCACATTTACGTGATAGCCACAATTTACGTGATTTGTACATTTTTTTTCATTTTTTAATGCATTACGTTACAAAAAGTTTTTGGTCACGTAAATTATTGTACATTTTATTCATATTTTAAAAGTTTGTTCCTTCCAAAAAAAAATATATATATAATCATTACTTTTAAAATTAGAAATTAACTCTTTCCCTTATCTTACCTATTTACCATTTCGTGATTAGTCACCAAACCATCGAGTCCGGCGACTTCTCGTCTTCTCCGACGCTCTTCTCCGGCGATTTGTCATCTTCTCCGGCGACCACCTATTTCCATATCCAACCATCAAGCCACATCGCAACTCATGTGGCTTTTTGGTATTTTGATGGATTTTATTTAGTTATTTTAGAAACAAATTCCTAGTGTTGGAAATCATTTGCAACCTTCTTCAAGAAGGTGGTAAAATTCCAGAAGAAGGAAGCCTAAGAGATGATGGTGCTCTTCGATATCAGTCTTTAGTTGACCTTTTGGGAGCAACGGTGGTGACCGGTTGAGGAGGAGGAGTTTCTTTCGTAAGATCTGTCAAAACTTCAGATCTAGTAGCGATGGCAAGAGAGGCATCAACAAGGTGTGGATGCGGCGGTGGAGGTGGTGGCGGTTTGCGGGTGTTGTTGGTTGGAAGGAAGAATCAATAAATGTCGAACAACAGGTGGAACTGGGAGGTGAGCGGTTTTGAGCCGAGGAAATCTTCGACGGAGCAGCCACCGTCTGCTCCTGCTCAAGGTACAAGGATGAAATGCATAATAAAAGGGTAATTAGACATGTTGTTTTGTGTTTGTGTGTTGCACTGCCGGCCCTCTTCCTCTTCCTCTCTCTCCTCCACCCTCTCCCTCTATAAACACGACACACCATTCTCTCTCTCTCTCCTCTTCAATTCCAACTGTTTTTCAAATGGTGGAAAATGGTGGTCGCCGGAGAATATGATAAGTCGCCGGAGACTTGATGGTTTCGTGACAAATCACGAAATGGTAAGTAGGTTTTCTAAGGGAAAGATTAAAAAAAAAAAATTAAAGTAATGATTTTATTTGTTTATAATTATAACTGGTATTATTTATACATAGAATGTAAATATGTAAATACTCATTTTTTATAATCAAACCATTTAACCAGTTTTACCCGTTTTACCCAACTCATTTAACCCGTTTAAACTACTTTGTTGATGATTTCATTTTTTATACCAAAACCGAATAACCCATTTTACCCAAACTGAATAACCCGATACTCATTTAACCCAAAACCGATTAACCCGTTCCCTTATTTGGTTCGGGTTCAGTTAGCTAATCCACACACTCAAACCCGAATAACCCGATATCCAATTAACCCCCCCGAATAACACCCCTAAACAACATATCTAATAAACAGGGTCGGCCCTGAAGGGGTGAGGGGAGACATGGGCTATCGCCTAGATATGAAACCAAGAATGAACATTATTTTTTCAGTCCAATAAGTAATATATTAGGTCCGTACATGTGTATTTTTTTTAATTTTTCTTCCCAATAAATTACTAAAACCCTTTAAAAACTAGTATGCTATAATTTTAAAAAGACATTTTTTTTATTTTGATCAAACCTTTTTAAAATAACTGTGTTTTTACTTTTAATTTTTTTAAAAGATTTTTTTCTTGTATCTTGGTCTGGACATGAAAATATTGAGCAAATGTCATGCAAATAAGACCTATGTTTCATATAATTTTTCGGAAGGAAAAGGAAAGATGTTTTTTTTTTTTTTAAATTTTTAGCCTAAAGTATTTCTTCAAAAACTAGAAAGAAAAGAAAAGAAACAATCACATATCCTCATCTCCTCCTCCTCCTCCTCCTTGTCCAATATTTGCTTTCACCCATTAGGAGCATAGTGTTAACGTTCAATGATTTTCATAAGTTGCCGAGAAAAGAAACCACGACATAAAGTTTGTAGAAGTTGTCAAGACACTGTACCAAAATAAATAAATAATATTTATATTTTATGTCCTCTAAAATCATCTTCTTGGATAGACATGTTAAGGTTGGGAAAAAGTTGACAAACAAGTAAGATGTGTTCAATAAGTAACAATATGGACATAAAAAAAACTTACATATTATAAGGAGAAAATTGATAGGAAAATGCATATTCTAATATGACAGAAAAAGAAAGAAAGAATTATCACATAATATAGGATTAAATCATGTGTACTTAATTTGAAGTATTAGATTTATGGAGTAGTGTTTACTTTGAAGGAGTAAATCCGGTATTTTCTTTGAATTATTAGATCATTAATTTGTAAACATTAATGATTATTATGCACTTCGTAACTTTTTTATTGAGTGTACAATGTTTAAATTTTCTTATTAGATTTATGCATTCATATATCAGTAAATAGAAAAGGAAAATTTTTAGGGAATGAAATAAAAAAACTTGACCAACCATGTAAGTTGTTGAGAAAAATATTGAATCAGTTAGTATGGATAATAAGTGATTTTTTTTTAAAGTAAAAACTTTTAATCATAACGCTAAGGTTAAAAGTTTTATTTTTTTAATATAATAAAAATAAAAGAAATATAACCATAAACCTTTACGTGATCACAAGTTATTACTTTGCGATCACAAGTCTGAATGACACTGTTTAGCTGCAAATCGCTTACAACACTCAAAACACCAATCTGACCATTTTTAGCTCATATTCATACAAAATTTACCATTAAACTGATTTTAATGACCAACTTCAGTTAATACTTCAAAACTCAAAATTAGCTACATTTGGATTCCGCATTGGCTGAGGACGGGAAAGATTCCAGTTCATAAGTAAGCATTGACTTTAGTATAATAAATATTTGGTTGCCCTTGATGGAAAATCTTCATTTGGACACCAAAAACAATAACGTAAAGAAAGGAGGCATGACCATAACCCAGAGAAAACAATATTATATCATAAATAGGTTGGGTTTTAACTCAAGCTCATGTTACTTCCTTATGAAGAACACATCTTCGTGTTAAAGATGACGGTGATGATGAAGTTCATCCAACTTATTTTTTATCCACATTTGACTTCTTCTTTCCTTATGATAGAACAAACACATATTGTATTACCTTTTGTTAGCTTTGTATGGAAAAAAATAAGCAACATCATATGTATTTATACATGTTAAAAGCAACTTAATGACTACTACCTGATATCTCATACCTGATATCTCATTAGTTAATCAACTTCTTATAATTTATTTGTATATTCATTATATATCAGTATATTGATCATTTAATCGAGTTGTAGATTCTTTATTTGTGATAGATATTTTTAAAAAGATAACGAGTAAAGAGATTGAGAAGGTCAACATTAGAGACTTGTATTTTATCTATATTTGTTCGTGGATATATTGGTTAGATAAAAATTTTGTTGAAGAATCTTGATAATCATGTTTAAGTTCTTGGTTTACACTATGTAATTCTATTTCAATTTATACGTTTGAACTCGACTTTCTATATCTGTCTCAAAAAGAATATGATGTTACAAACATCAACATCTATCATAATGGGTAAGCAGTTTTGATGAGAAAAGAAAAACATATGTATATAAGACATCATCATAATATAAAATTTTAGTTCATATTTTAAAATCTATGATTAAATTTCATATATTTTGATCATAGATCGTGTGAATTATTATTATTATTTTTTGTTATGACTTGTGCTAGAACAAGACCAACGCCCATAAAAAAAAAAAGTTTTACCCAATAAAAAAATATTTATTTTTATTTTTCTGGACCAACCGCATCCTAGCAAACCGTTTTTGTGAATTCGATGGACTAAAATCTGTTTCCGTGGTTTGCCTAACATACCCCCAAATGTTATTCGTCGTGTGCCAAAATTCCAAGGACAGTTTTGTCTTTTGACCGTCCAGTCCTTCTTCATTCCTTTGAGTCCTGAAATATAAAAGACAAAAACTGAAAAAAAAAAAAACAACGAAAAAGAAGGACACTGAATAACGGTGATACTGATTCTCTCTCCCAATCGACCGATCAATGGCTCCGTTTTCTGTACTAGCTAACGGCGATGGTACGACTGCCGGTAAGTCGATTACTAGCCGTATGGCTTCCGTGTACAGCGAATTACAGAACAGCCGTCTTGACCATCCTCTTGCTCTACCTTCCGTTATTAGAAACCCCTTTAAAATCGTCGATGGCCCCGCTAGCTCCGCTGCCGGAAATCCAGGTATTCCTTAATTTAGAATTTTTTCTTTTTGCGAATCAATCACTGCTTGTGGATATTAATTATGACAACTGTCAAAGCAAAGTTATTTATGCCAAGATCACAAATGATCGGACTCTGTTTTATTGGTTGATGGAAAAATAGCTTTGGATACTCGTGGATTTGATTGTTTGATGAAACATAAGTTTGTGAAATGAAAGCTCTAGTTTTTCCTTCGGGAACATATTTTAGTTTTTAGTAGAGTGTTTTATAATTTATAAACATAAACTCCTAAAACTAGTATGCCAAACATAACCTAAATGATCTGCTTGTAAAGGTCACGGTTATGTTCCTTTTGTAAAATTTGTTTCTCTGACAAAACAGAGATTGCATCGAAATGTTGGTGATTTATCACCAATATTATTTGATTGTAATGGGATGAACTTGTTTGACCAAAATAATCTTATTACATAATGTACAAGTTGGGTTGGTGCGGAGTGCACACTTGTTCAATATTGTTTAAGATTAATTACCGGGGTTCGGGGGGGTTCCAGGGGCGGCAGCCCCTGGTAGCGGGGTCCAAGGGGCGGCATCCCCTGGCGGGGTCGAGCTGCCAGGTCAGCTTGGAAATTTTGTATTTCGACTAATGTTGCTTTAAGAAATTTGATGCGAAATTCGGATGAATCCGAAATTGGACCCGAATTCGGATGATCCGAATTGGACCCTAAATTCGGTTGAATTCGAATTATAGTTACTTTTGGCGGTTAAAATGGCGGTTGGCCATTTTGGCGGTTACCCGCCAAATAATTACCCGCCGTTTTGGTCATTTGAGGGGTACATGAAAATCAGTAACATATTCCATATTCTTTCTTCGTTATTTCTCTGAGTTTTATCCGATTAAGATTTCGATCGTACCGTCGAAATACTTCAATCTGAAAGTGAATCACGACTCTCAGAGTATCCTAGCATTTTTGCAACCCGTATTTTCTACACGAAATGGGTCTAGAGATTAATTGAAAGGAGGCCAAACACAATCCCATTGATATAATGAACATGCAGGCCTGCCTACAAACTTGAATTTCATTTGTAAACAAAAGTGACTGACAAGTGACGATGAAAAACATGTAATTTTGCTAACTTAATTCACCAAAGAGACAAACACACACACAACCCATCGACAGAAATTGAAACTCAAATCGACAGTGACAATGAAAATCCCTGTCTTTGTAACCACGAGATTCTGAATCTGCAAATTAACCCTGAACAAAGCTTTAAAGATCCTAAACATAGCTCGATGGGGGGTTTGAACGACCTGATGAGATTTTCGAGAATCAGTGATGAAACCCCTGATCAGCCATTCAGCCCTGTGAAAATGAGCCATGTCAAAAACAGGTTGGCGATCTTCAAAATCCAAAACTGAGACATCAGATGACATCCATTGCTAGAATAAGGCTTCAAACCACATAATGAATTGGCAAAACACCACATATGACCACCTGCAAGCAAAATTTACCTTTAGCCCAGCTTCAGACAATGGATGTTGGATGATACATGACATTGATAAGATCATACATGAAGCCACTGCTACGATGCAAACTTGTAGCCACAGGTAGAACCTCAACAGACAAGGCAGATTCCAGCAGTGCTGTGGCATCCATGAAGCGAGTTTATAACTTGCAGCCAAGGATTGAATTTCATATTGCTTGAAAGAATCATTTGATGCTGTTAGTTGAAACCCCAGAATTGAATAGAGAGTTGTGGTGGTCGCAGAACCTAGGTTTAGGTAGAGGATGTGGATGCTGATATCTAACCAGGAATTTTCGGACTTTGAGGGTAAAAGGATATCTATCTGGCGATTAGGGCTTGAGTGCATGGAAGAACCTGCTGCTGCTGGAGTCTGTAAATGCTTGAAGACTGCATAGTGTCATGATAAGATGAATCTATATGGTTGGGATTTGAACTTGAAAATATCTTTGAAGACATCCAAATTATGATAATGGAAGGTTTAGACCACCTGCTGTGGATGAAGGGACTTGAAAGGTGAATAACAGCTCTTGACTTGAGAGTTTGAGTGTAATAGATAGGGGGAGTGACAGAAGGGTAGGTAAGATGAGGCATATTGGGCTGCTGGCCAAAAACCTGGTGGCCAGAGGTTGTGATATTTGAAATGTTAACTCTGTTGTTGAGGGAGGAGATAAATAATCTTATTATGTAGTCACCCCTCCCCTTTTCCATGATTTTTGTTGGATAAGTATTTAATTTACCTGGTTATTTTTTAATCAAATTGCTGCCTCTTTCTTGTGGTTTGTAATAACTGACAGTTGTAGACGGATTTTGACTTCAATGTTGCTGGATTTAATGTTTTCAGATGAAATTGCAAAACTATTCCCATCCCTGTTTGGGCAACCATCAGCAATGTTGGTGCCTGGTGAATCTAATGAATCAGGATCAGCCTTGAAGATCGGAGTTGTGTTGTCAGGAGGGCAAGCTCCAGGAGGGCACAATGTTATATCTGGGATTTTTGGTTAGGACTTAGGAGTCTGCCATCGCCTATTGTTCATTTGGTTAAAAAATGCATACATTTAACCCCCTCTCTTGCTTGGTGTAGATTACTTGCAGGAACGCTGCAAAGGAAGTACCTTGTATGGATTTAGGGGTGGACCAGCTGGGATTATGAAGGGCAAATATGTTGTCTTGACCCCTGAATATATTTATCCCTACAGAAACCAGGTAAATATTATCTGGCATGCTTTAAGTTACTTATTCTTCCCTTCTCTAAATTTGGTCTTCTTTTTATTATGTATGCGTATGACTCTATGTGTATAGGTTATCAGGTGCCTAACTTGAAATGAAAAAAGTAATTTGTAGGGCATGAGCATGACCACTTGATGCTAACAATGATTAGTATTGAGATGCACCATTTTCTCTCCAAATATAGTTGCAATGTTTAGGGTTCATTTTCTAGTCATTTGGTGTTATTATAAACCTACAGCATACACTTTTCTGATGCCTTTATATAGATAAGTTGAAGCTTTTTGATATAGAGATACCCAGAATATTCTATTTCAAATATGTAAGCATCTAAATTGAGTTGAAAATTTGATACTTGTGCAACCAAAGTAGAATAAAAATGTTTTGAGTCGCTGAACTTTGTGCTTTGATTGGAGTTATAGCATAACTAGGATTTTTCATATAGCCACAAATAGACATACATCATTCTTTCATACAACTTCTGCAACTCTGTTAAATCTTAATTCCAACAACCAGACAATATCAGCTGATGGTTGGTAATGATGCCTGTGAGTGTGTACTACTATGACTAACTGCTTTGTTTTGATTTACTGCATCAGGGAGGATTCGATATGATTTGTAGCGGGAGAGACAAGATTGAGACTCCAGAACAGGTGTCAATCCTAATCTTTCCTACCTTGTGCAGATTTTTTGATTATTAATACTCTTTGAATTTAATGATACCGTAAACCTAAAAAAGTTTGATATTGATTGAATTTGTGTGCACATGATTTAAGTTTAAGCAAGCTGAGGACATAGCAATGAAGCTTGATTTGGATGGTCTTGTTGTTATCGGTGGAGATGATTCAAATACAAATGCTTGCCTTCTTGCTGAATATTTCAGGTGAAGGATTTACCCACCCAATATGTTTTTGAGTCGTGTCATTTTTTTTCTGGTAGGCTTCTTGTTGTATGTACTTGAGTTATGAATGGTGTGTACTGTATAAGTGCTGTCATTGTTATTTGCTCATATAATCACCAATCCCACAGGAGTAAAAATTTGAAGACGCGAGTCATTGGATGCCCAAAGACCATTGACGGTGACTTGAAATGCAAAGAGGTTCCTACAAGTTTTGGATTTGATACTGCATGTAAGGTAATTTCAGTTTTGCCATTGATCTTCACACTTCCAATATCATCAGTGGATCGATGTTTCCTTGGGTTATATTATGAAGTACATATGCATTTGAAAATGTATGTTACAACCCTAGTTGCCTTGAATTCTAATCCATTTGATAGCATCATAACTATACACACACACATGATCATATGAGAACTGAAAATATGGTGAGAACTGTGTGAATTCCATGTTATGCTATGTGAAATCCACAAAAACATTTTGAATTCGAACTTAGTTACGAAATTGCCTCCGTGTTTTTGAGTCCATTATCTAGATGCTACACCGGCTGGATCAGCTCAAACTTCTCACAATACTTGTGGTTGCCATTTGATCCCGTTCCTTGTGTGTGTGTATGTACCTTTGAACCTAACTATTCTGAGAATCATGATGTAAGTTGCCTCTCAAGATTTTGTCATGCCTATTGGGGTGATCTTATCTTGATTCATTGAATATATTTCAAAAGTGTCTTTTTTTGGACTTAGATATTTTATAGAGCAGTTTACACAGCTCTAATGGTTAATGTATTTTCAGCCTTCGCCAACAGGCCTTTGGCCTAGCGACATATTCCCCTAGTGCAAATGCTTAGTTGGTTCCGGAGGGAGGGAGATTTGTGAAATGACTTGAGTTCAATTCCCATGGTTGACACAGTGACACCTCCCTTAGCCTCAGTGGCGTAGCCAATAATTTTTTTTTCATGAGTGGCCAAATAAATTTCTAATATAAATTAACAAAAAAATCATCAAGATAATAATATACTATATAACGTCACAACAAATTTGTTTATACTAAAAAAATTCAACTACACATGCATGATATGTGATCGATTACATTTAATAATTATATCTACATATTTAGGGAAAAGTTCATATATATCCCTCTTAAAATTTATAATATCATATATACCCAACTTAAATTTTTTATATCATATATACCCCTTCAAACTTTTAGATATATCAAATAAAATCCAACTTATTAACTCAATCAATTTTAATTAAGATTTTAATCATTTTACAAAAACTATAGGCTTAAAAATTATTATTAATTAACTAACGACATTTATACCATTCTTTATTTCCCAATTAATTTTTATACTCAATCAGATTTTTACAAAGTATGAGATATTTGTCATTTATACTCGATCAATATCTCATACTTTGTAAATACTAATGACATTTATACGATATATTGTGCCGGCAAATGGCAAACTGTTTAATCACGGGTCCCTATTATTAGATAATTACAAATTATGAGATATTTGTCAGGAATGAAGATTGTTATTAATACATGAGTTGAGTGGTAAGGGAAAATAAGAAGGGTATCTTGGTCATTAATTAATAACTAATATTTATCTTGAGTTTTTAAGGTAATGAAATTGACTACTTTAGAAGTTTGGATATATATGATATATTTAGAAGTTTGGAAAGGTATATATATGATATTTAAAGTTTTAAGTTGGGTATATATGATATTATTAAGTTTAAGAGGGATATATATGAATTTTTTTTTTTAAAGTTAGGTATTATATGATATTGTGAATATATATATCCGCCCACACACATATGTGAGAGAGAGAGAGAGAGAGAGAGAGAGAGAGAAATTCTCCCATATATTTATATACAAATTTAGAATCAACCTAACTTAATATTTAAACACGAGTCACCGTTATTCTATTTTAATCAATTGCAAGAAACTATCAGTGTAAAAATAGTCAAAGACCTAACAAGTACATATATTACTATTATAAGAGAAATAGTTTAAAATTACAATTCTGAAATTTAAAATTGATAACAAACGAAAGTATATCAATTGTTTTCAAATCAACAATTGAGATATGAATTAATAGGAAATCAACGATACAATAAATTATTCAAAATATAATAATGGGTCTTAATGAATCACAAAATAGAAAATCGGTATACCAAATGTCAATTGTGGTCGTGTTTGTTTCCATGTTATTTTACATAATAAATAAGTAAATAAGACGGGCTGCCAATTTAAACTCCATGTAATTTTGTGATGTATTTATTGTATATTATGTATATTCTATTGATTTTCAGTAGTTTAGGAAAACCCATATATTTATGTACTAGAAAATTTAATAAATATTATAATATTAGATGTCAAATTTGAGGATGGGTCATGGCCACCTACTTATTAACTTGGCTACACCATTGCTTAGGCAGTTGAACATTGCTTTGCTTGTGCACGGTCCTTAGGGTCCGGGGGCCCCAGTTAGAGGGTTCTTCAGGTTTCTCAACCTTTTATGAATGTAACTATAGCCTTCAGTGTAGACAGCAGTGCTTTTGCCTTGTGGCATTATGTTCGTTTATTAAAATTCTGTTTCTTATGGCTTTCATAAATTTTAAATTATGGTGCTCTTTTTTTGGCATTTTTTTAATCTGTTTTCGCCCTAGTTTTATATGTGTTTCAATGAGAGTATTACTAAGTTCATCATAGAGTATATGACTTGTTTACTGAGCAAGAAATGATTAATCACCTTACTTTATGTTCATGATGCCTTTTATCTTTTCATTATAGACAATTTTCTGCTATCTCATTTATACAGATCTTTGCTGAGCAAATTGGAAATGTCATGATAGATGCTCGTTCTACAGGAAAATATTATCATTGTGAGTTCTTCGACCTTTACTTCCACTTGAACTCATTATATATCTGCATTCCTTGGTTTGTGTTTTTGTAGCATCAAGTTCTTCTCCAACTTTAATTCCTCATGGCTAAAAATAGGAGTGCAACTTTGTTATAATGACAACATCTTCAAGCTCCAGCCGGGCTATATACCTGTGAATCATATGCTTTTGCTGCACTAATCCTGGCCAATATGGGGCTTTGCGTTAACACTGAAGCAAACAACATACTATAGAAAAAAATGTGACTTGGCTTTAACCTTCTAGACAATATAATAATTTCCTATAAGCTTAAATGGCATAGCTAATGTATGAAAGTTATGCGGGGCCACTAGTAATTGTTCTCATGTCTCAGCAGTAGTTTACTCATTTTATGTTAAAAGAACGTGCTAGGTAGGGAACATATCATCTAATCATCTGTACTGGGACACTTTAAAAGACATGCATGAAATATGTTTTTGGATGGCAAGGGTACTGTCATGTTTTTCTCATAACCTATGATGCTTGAAGTGGTAACTGCTTCTTTGTGTATATGTGGTTTTAGGCAAACTGTTGCTTCAACTGGATTTGTAATAATTATTAAAGCAATCAGGTTTAGCTACAAGAAAATTCTCACCATCATTTGTTGTATATTTTCTTTCTTTATTAGTCTTGTATTTTTATTTATAATTGGTACAAGTGTGGATCACATCGATAAGAGTCGATTGTATAAAGTTTCATTTACTTTGGTCGACCTTTTGACACAGGAACAAACTAATGAACATTCTTTCTATTTTTTATGAAGTCCATCACTTCACTATTGACCATGCTTTCTATGAGTATTTGCCGTTCTGTGCTTCCTCAGATCCAAAGAAAATTCAATGTTTGACTGCACTTCAGATTAGGATAAGTAGTTGACTACAGCTAAATTTCCAAACCTTGCAATAACTCTTCTACATGCGATTCAGAGTAAATCCTGGGAACCAAACATATCTTAATGTTGAACTTGTTCACATTTGGATGTATAATAACATGCATACCATGTGATACCGATACATTCAAAGGATACAGTGGTATTAACTATTAAGTTTAATGTATTTTGCAGTTGTACGGCTCATGGGACGTGCTGCTTCCCACATCACATTAGAGTGTGCTTTGCAAACTCATCCAAACATTACTCTTATTGGGGAGGAGGTAACTAAAACTTCTGCCACATAACTTAGGTTTAATTTGATTAATCCAGGAAGATGTCAGCAATATTGTCAGATTCTTTTAGTAATTCTTTTTACAAGCATGACATATATCACTTTTTAGATATGGAGGCCAGGGTATTCACGTGCCTGACTGGCTGCCCAGAAAATATATATTGTGGTGTAAACAAGCTACAAAAAGTGTTTTACAACTATTAATATGCGATGCTGAAAAGCCTGTCATTAATTTATTCTGTCCATCTCATCTTACTGCAGGTTGCCTCCAAGAAGCTGACTCTGAAAAAAGTTACAGACTACATAGCAGATGTAATTTGTAAACGTGCAGAGCTTGGTTATAACTATGGTGTGATACTGATACCCGAAGGACTTATTGATTTCATCCCTGAGGTGGAGTTCATCGTTTAATAATCTACAAACTTTGTAAATCATCGTATATGTAGCTTTAAGTCGCCACCTGTATCAATTTTCCATGTTGATTTTTCTAAATTTGATGTATCATTGATTTTCAGGTGCAACAACTTATTGCTGAGCTGAATGAAATTCTGGCTAGTGGAACTGTAGATGAGAGTGGATCATGGAAACAGAAACTTATTCCTCAGTCTTTGCAGCTTTTTGCGATACTTCCTCATGCAATTCAAGATCAATTGATGCTTGAAAGGGATCCCCATGGAAATGTTCAAGTATTTATTCTGTGATTGTAATTTCGTGAGTAAGTTTTTACTGGGTTTCTGATAGAAATATTTATTACCTTTGAACTTGTTTATATAATAGGTTGCCAAAATAGAAACAGAGAAAATGCTTATCCAAATGGTTGAAAGTGAATTAGAGAAGAGGAAGCAAGCAGGTCAATATGCATACCAATTTAAAGGGCAATCACATTTTTTTGGGTACTTTGGCGTTTCTCTTTATTGTGTATTTCATATGTTAAATGCATCTTTTTGATGAACTGAGATCATCCAGCATTAACTTCTTTTATTCCTGAGTAGTATGCTGTGGGTTTTGGTATCTAATTTGGGATTTGGATCTTTCAGTTATGAAGGACGATGTGGTTTGCCTTCAAATTTTGACTCTTCTTACTGTTATGCATTGGGTTATGGTGCTGGAGCTTTACTTGAGGGTGGAAAATCCGGATTAATATCTTCGGTATGTAGCTTTTCTGAGCTACTTTGTAAGCTCTTGATCATATCTTTATTCATTAAAAGCTTAAGCTTATGTTTAATTTGGACTTCTATCATGCCCGTAGCTAGCAAAATGAGTGGGTCCATACGAGTCAGGTTGGGTTGACTCGACAACATTGGTTTTGTTCATTCTTTTTTTACCTTCCTAATTTTCAAGATAGTTAGTTTATTAAATAATTACAGAAATTATAAGATTAATATAATTAATCTAATTTTTCTTGAATAATGCAACTTATGGGATTGTAAGCATATTTTAAGGGGAAATGATAGCTACTTTTTTACTGTAGCTGTCATGGCTACTTTCTCACTTAATTGTATTGATTTAATTATTTTAAAAATAAAAATAAATAGGTATGGTGAGTATAAAAAAGGAATACATTAGATGTAAATGGAAAGAAAGTAACAACTACTAAGGATAGTAGCTATCATATCCCCTATTTGACTCTTTTCAAGTTTTGACTCATTAACCCATTTGACTCTTTTCATTTTAGCTATGTTTAAAAAAAAAAAATTACCCACTTGACCGATTTGAGTTCACATATAATCCACCCATTTTAAGGTAAAATGGTAAAAGTCCATCTCTAAACCATAACCATAAAGGACTTAACTCAAAATTTGTTATGCTGTATCTGCCGCAGGTTGGAAATTTGGCCGCGCCTGTTGAAGAATGGACTGTTGGTGGAACTGCTTTGACTTCGTTAATGGATGTTGAAAGGAGGCATGGTAAGCTATTGATTTTACTGATTGATGAAATGTTTCATTTGATGTATGCTTAAAACACTTTCTAAATCTATGTGCCCAATTTAACATTGCAATTTCCATCTTGAATTGCTGTGTAAAAATTGCAACATGGGTATAGTAAGTTCTACTGATGCCTATGTGCCCATTAACATCATTACAACAAATTGAATATTGATGATTCCCTTGTCTGTGTGATTATCAAATGACATTACACCAATTCTTTCTCAACGTTTGAAACCACCACTGTCCTTTGCCCTCCTCACAAGCATTCCTCATCACCAGCGTGATTTCCACCATTCCCCGAAGAACCAACTCCTTCTTTTGCCCCTCAAAATCCGATTTTTTCGTGTCTCAGAAAACCACTTGGAATCTTCAATCTATTGAGAAAAATCCCAAACAAAACCAAATCGAAACAAACGCAACAGCTTTGTGTGTGTGTGTGTGTGTTTGAGCCTTAGAGGAAGATGAACACAATTGATATACTTTTCATATGTGTGTTTGGGCACAATTGGAGGCAAAAACTGTTAGTCAAACCCAATTCGTTAGGGTCCACTCAAAGGAAGTCCATGTTAGCTTTACAAACCAGGTTAATTGGTCGTCGATTTCACCTAAGGTGAAACATTAAATGATAATTGAGTTGTCAAAAATGGACCTAAAAAGGTTTAGTGGCTACAATGGACATCGAGTGGCAAAAGATAGCATAAACTTTGTACATGTGACATCCACATGAGCGTTACAAACCAGTACTTTTATCGATGTAAAATGGTAAATTAGTTGCGTGGTAAAATATGGACAAAAAACTATAGTGGGTAAAATATTTTTAATAGTTGAGTGGTCAAAAAGTAACATAAACCCTTGTACCTCTTTTGGACAATCCACAAAGGAAACTGTTGCTTTTATATTTGGACGAAGTGAGGATAGAATTATATGCTATTGTAATGATTCTTATCATCTTACACTACCTTCTATATTTCTTGAGTATTCCAGTTTCTGAAAAATACCCTTAAATTGACAGGTAAATTCAAGCCTGTGATAAAGAAGGCAATGGTTGAGCTTGACGGTGAGCTACTTTCAGATCTTCTCGTTTAGCAAATTTTAACAATTTTGATTTAAAATATCCATTGGTGAACTTCCTTCCTCCCTTCAATTAAAGCATTGGCCTGACCCCAAGTCAACAATTCCTAATCCAAAAATGCCAATGTTCTCAGGTGCACCATTCAAGAAATTTGCATCAGTGAGGGAGGAATGGGCCGTTCAAAACAGATATGTCAATCCTGGTATGCAGTTGGTTCCATAAATTTGATATTCGAAGTCCCGAAATAAACATATATTGTCATAACAGAAAGTTTGAGAAGTTAATGTTTTGATAAATAAATCAACAAAGTCATTTAACATGGTCACCAACATCTATAAGACAAAGATTTCATGTAGGGGTATTACGTAACATTATTATTTTTTATGTTTCTTGGCTTTACTAACATAGATAATGATAAGGATGTGTATTTGATAGCTAGTGGATAGGTATATGGTTGTATTCAATCCATAGAGGTAGGTCAAGAAATCAAACTCTAAGGCCTCGTTTGGCTCACAGAATGCAATTCAAAGGAATCAGAATTTATTTATAGTGTGTTTGAACTCTTGGATTGCAAAAATAATGGATGACATCTTGTTTACATTCCATCAAAATCTATGCATTAAGGAAATTATCATTTCTAACTATTTGTAAAGGAATTAAGATTCCAGACATTGCATAGCCCATACCTTTTGTCAACCTTAAATACCATTTCATACCTCAACCCATAAACGTAATATATACTATAATTAAAATTCCAATTCCTTCAAATTGCATTCTGTGAGACAAACGGGGCCTAAAGTTCTACATAGAGTTGAGCCAATAGGTGCAAAGTTCTACGGAAAACCATGTTTTGGTTCACTTGGTTAATGTGGTCAAATCTGTGCATCATATTAGTCAAAACTTCCTGTTCTTGATATTATGTGTGACATTTATTTATGATATTTCTTTGGAAGGTCCTATTCAATTTGTTGGACCAGAAGCTGATAGAGCTAACCACACCTTGCTGTTGGAGCTTGGAGTTGAGGCCTAGCTTTCGTTATGGTCCTTCGCCTCTTTGACCAATGTATATTTTTCCGGTATGTTCCACAAACTACAGAATCTCGTCTATGATCAAAACATGTTTTGGTAGATGTTTCACAATGCGACTCCAGCCCTTGTGTCCTTTTCTGGTGTCGATTGATAGAGGATCATTGGGTCACAACCTGCTTGGTCAAGATTACACAATGTGTCTATTATTTGTAAATAAATAAATTAAATACTGATCATGAAATTTCTACTCTTATATAACCATGTGGAAACGTACATTGATCGAAGCTTATGATCCGGTCAATGAAACTCGAGCCTGTGTTGAACGATGCTTCAAAATATGTCTGAGTGGTTCCCATTTTTCTTGTTTAGTTCCAATTCCATGTTTGTAGTTAGCTGTCTCTTAAGCATGTGTCGAGAGTTAAGCGGATTTGTTAGCATGTTCATTCTATAGCTGGCATACATTGCTTCACACAATCATCTAGCTTTAGATTTAAACGTAACATTTAAAACGATAATTTCTATATAATTAGGTAAATCATGCATTTAATTTTAATTAAACAAATGAACGAACAAATATGATAATTAAACAAACAAATTTTATCGTTTATGTTAATTCGTTATAAAACTTAACTTGTTCATGTTCGTTCATTTAAAATATAAACCATGCATTAATTGGATTCTCATAAGAACTACTAAATGATATATGTTAAATACATATTTATATATTTATGTTAATATATCATTTCAAAATACATATTCGAAACATTATATTTGTATGTGTCTAAAGATATTTTTAACATATACTTTTAGTACACGAGCTTATTATAGAATGTATTACGACCCTATTCTTTTGCTGATGTAAAGACACATGGAAATGGATTAATTAAGTACCTTATCAAGTTATCATCATGCGAGTAAATGAGCTTTTTTATTGGACGGAGAAATTTGTTTGATTATGAAAGTTCCATGATTTCATTTCAACAACGAGAGCAGAAATATAAATACAATATGATGGGCCAATGGGCCAATGACAGAAACTAGGCTAAACATTATATGACTAAACCATCTGTTAATAGTCCCCCGCAGTTTGAGGGGGAGAAGGACGAACACTCAAACTCGAACGAAAATCAGCAAATAGTTGAAACGGTAGACCTTTGGTGAAGATATCAGCATACTGGTAGCGTGAAGGAACATGAAGAACACGAATATGTCCGGCCGCCACTTTGTCACGGACAAAATGAATGTCAATCTCGATGTGTTTCGTGCGTTGATGTTGAACAGGATTCGAAGACAGGTACACAACACTAACATTGTCGCAGTACACAATTGAAGCCGATTGCAATGGAAGATGTAACTCACACAGAAGGTTGCGAATCCATGCAGTTTCAACGACAACATTAGCGACACCCCGATATTCGGCTTCAGCGCTGGATCGACAAGTAGTATTTTGACGTTTGGATGACCAAGAGATGATGTTGTCACCCAAAAACACGCAGTATCCAGATGTGGATCGCCGGGTGCTCGGACACCCAGCCCAATCAGCGTCTGTGTAGGCTGTGAGTTGAAGCAAGGGAGACCGGAAAAGCTGGAGGCCAAGATCAGTGGTACCACGAATGTAGCGCAGAACTCGTTTCAAAGCATTTAGATGAGGCTCTCGAGGATCATGCATGTGGAGGCAAATTTGTTGGACAGATTATGCTATGTCCGGGCGAGTGAATGTAAGATACTGTAGAGCACCTGCGAGACTGCGGTATAATTCAGGATCAGAGACCGGAGTGCCATCCGGACCAAGTTTACTTTCACTGTCAACTGGAGTGTGACATGGGTTGCAATTAAGCATGTGAGCACGTTCGAGAATTTCCATGGCATATTTGGATTGGGAGAGGAACAAGCCGGACGAGTTGCGAACCACGGAAATGCCCAGAAAATAATTTAGCGAACCAAGATCAGTCATGGTAAACTCTGTGTGAAGCAAGGCAATAATGCACTGTAGAAGAGCCGTGGACGAAGCCGTGAGAATAATGTCATCAACATACAGGAGGATGTATGCAAGTTCAGACCCACGTCGGAAGATAAAAAGTGAGGTGTCAGTTTTGCTGTGAATGAACCCGACACGTGTGGCAAAGGATGCAAAACGTTGAAGCCAGGCTCTTGGAGCCTGTTTGAGGCCGTATAGGGATTTCTGCAGGAGGCAGACATAATCAGGATGAGTAGCATGCTTAAACCCCGGAGGTTGATGCATATATACGGTCTCAGAAAGGTTGTCATGAAGGAAGGCATTTTGACATCTAATTGGTGAATGGGCCAATCACGAGAGACCGCAAGGCTCAGGACAGTACGTATTGTCGCAGGTTTGACCACAGGGCTAAAAGTCTCATCACAGTCAACTCCTTTTTGTTGGCTCCGCCTATTTGCAACCAAACGGGCTTTGTACCTACTCAGAGTACCATCAGCATGATACTTATGTCTAAACAGCCACATAGAACGAACAATATTAACTTTTGGTGGCCGCGGGACAAGTTTCCACGTACCGTTTTTAAGTAATGCATTAAATTCGTCTTTCATAGCATTTTGCCAGGGGATTGAAGAGCAGTGAGGTAAGAGGTAGGAAGAGGGGAGACGTGAGAGACATTGAGATTGAGACGATTGACCGGTTTAGTGATGCCAGATTTGGAGCGTGTGACCATGGGATGAGGTGGAGGAGGTGAGGATTGGGATGATTGGTCAGGAGGAGAGGGAACCGAAGAGGAGACAGGAGAATTGGGAGAAGTGGGGATGAGTGTGGGTGCGGAAATTGGCTTTGTGAGGATGGAGCGAGCGATGGGGCAGGGTTCAGGGGAATCTATAGGGAGTGTGTTTTGGGGGGTGGTGGTAGATGGTATGGTCGGAAAGGGAAATTGGGACTCGTCAAAATTAACGTGACGAGAGATGATGATTTTATGAGTGGCGATGTCGAGACAGCGATAGCCTCGGTGGTTGGTTGGGTAGCCTAGAAAGACACAGGGGGTGGAACGAGGTTGGAGCTTGTGAGATGGAATGATGTAGGGGTAGCAGAGGCATCCGAAGATACGAAGATGGGAATAGGTGGGAGGTTTGTTGAAAAGTTTCGTGAAAGGGATGATATTTTGGATTGTGGTGGATGGTAGGATGTTATGTAAGTGGACAGCCATGAAAAGGGCTTCCACCCAAAACCGAGGCGGTAAATGAGCTTGAAATAGGAGAGCGCGGATGGAATTATTTATGGTACGAATCATGCGTTCAGATTTCCCGTTTTGTTGGGAGGTTTGAGGACAAGAGAAACGAAATTGGATGCCAGCACTTTTAAAAAGATTATGTTGAGGTGTGTTATCAAATTCACCACCATGATCACACTGAAACGCTTTGATTTCTTTTTGAAATTGAGTTTTAACGTACGCACGAAATTGTTGAAACTTGACAAACGCATCACTTTTATTTTTAAGAGGATACACCCACAAGAAATGAGAAAAGTGATCAAGAAACAGAACATAGTACTTAAAGCCACCATTGCTCGTAATAGGGGATGTTCATAAATCCGAATGTATTATATCAAACGGCTCATTAACGACAGTAGTTGAAGAATAGAAAGGGTGTCTAACATTTTTGCCTAGTTGACACGCGTGACACAAACTTGAAGGTTTGGTAGTATTACAATTAATGAAATTACTAGAAATAAGAAAACGAAGCACATCGTCTCCCGGATGACCTAGGCGTTGGTGCCAGGTGGTGTGACTGGTTGTGTGACTGGAAGACAGAAAAGCAGACTGAGTGACGGTGGAAAGCGGGTACAAGTCGCCATCACTGTCACATCGGAGTAGTTGTTGATGAGTCGTGAGATCTTTCACAGAAAAACCAAACTTGTCAAATTCAACACTACAATTGTTGTCACGAGTGAAACGACGAACGGAAATAAGGTTTTTGATTATCCGAGGGTTGACAAGAACGTTTTTTAAATATAGAGGACGATGAGATGATGACAAAATGCTATGACCGGTGGTGGTAGCGGGAATAGTAGCCCCGTTTCCAACAACGATAGACGGAAGTAACGAATTATCACAAACAGTAGTAAGATTACCTGTGTCCGCGGAGATATGCGAGGTAGCACCGGTGTCCATGTACCACCCAGAGTTAAGAGTGTTCGCCTTGAGAAAGCGTAGTAGGTTGAGGTGGGTAGGGGTTAAAGATCCAATAGCCATTAATGGTTGGAGTTGTGGTTTGTTGGGGCATTGGTGGATTTGCGGAAGTAAGGGGTTGTGCGTCTGACATTTGGGTTTGATACGACTGTAATAAGTGGAGGAGAAAACAGGAGCGGTGGTTAGGGATATGTTGGTTGCAGTCGACGGTGGCTAGGGATCTGGTGGTTGTGGTCAACGCCTGAACAGGAAGAGGAAGCAGGAGGCCGCGGAAGTTGATGCAGCGATTAAGGTTGGTGACGGCGACAGTTGATGCAGCGATTAGGGTTTTGTCCGGCAAGGCGGCTAGGGTTTTCTTGGTTGCGGCCGGCGGTTGAATCAGGCAGAAGAACAGCGGCGGCGCCTAGGGTTTAGAGGCGGCGACGGTTAGGGTTTTCTTGGTTGCGGTCGGCGGTTGAATCAGGCAGAAGAACGGCGGCGGCGCCTATTTGGGTGTGCAGGCGGCGATTTTGGGAAAGACGCAGACAGCGGCGGCGGCAGGGTGGGGGTATGCAGGTGGCGATTTGGAAGTTTTAGGGTAGAGAAGGAGCGGCGGCGGCAGGTCGCCGAAGATAGGCGGCGGCAGTTCGCCGGCCGGAAGAAGAGGGGAAGAAGATTAGGGTTAGGAGGGGATTAGGGTTGCTCTGGTACCATGTTTGATTATGAAAGTTTCATGATTTCATTTCAACAACGAGAGCAGAAATATAAATACAATATGATGGGCCAACGGACCAATGACAGAAACTAGGCTAAACATTATATGACTAAACCATCTGTTAATAAAATTTAGGTTGCATTTGGTAAAAAGAATCGAAGAGAATGGAAATACTAAAGAGTCGAAACCCATCAGTTGTGCTTCTTCAAGTTCTAGTGAATCTTTTAAAGATTTTGCCCCAACCTCAGCCATTCTTAGATTTTTACATACTGTTCCACTGCTAGCTTCTTTTTCGTTGCATTTTCTTGGATTCTTATAAGAACTTCTTCTAGCATATAATCTTGCATGCCAAATTAAATTGTTGAAACATGTGTGGAATGATGCTTCAATAACGTACGTGGATCGATAGTTGTTTTTAGTACGCGGCCGTTCCTATTTTTCTCGTTTAGTTCCATCATGATTGTGATTTGTGAGCAGTCAATTACATTTGATATAATTGTTAGGTATTCTTTGAATTATTAATTAGACTTTGACAAGTTTTTTTAAAGAAATTTCCACAAATACCATTTATTAATTTGGGTCAAGGCTTTAGCGCCTCGATCAATGATGTGTTTACTATGGCTTTCAAGTTTCAAACACATCAACTGACCCATTAGAAATTAAGATTAATGGAAACTAAACATTACATAATCAGGCTAAAATACATAAACAAATAAATAAAATCAACCTTGATCGATTTTGATCTCATTCCCCAAACTTGTTAACACTTTTTTTAAGTTGTTTGATCTTTAGCGTTTCTTATGTATGCGTTGGCACTAATGCCACAGGTAGGATTATATGTTGGTGTAACATCTCTGATTTGCACTCTTGCAATGACCGCTGATGTCTTCAGAAAATGGAAAAACTGGGCGTGTTTAGTTACGATTTTCCATCTCACTTTTCAACAAAAATGAAAACTTGTTTACTTAACAACAATTTCATTAATTTTCATTTCACTTTTTAAAATAACACTTTTCATATTCTCTCTCTTACTTTTCTATTACCTACACTATTTCTTTATAATACTCTCTTTCTCTCTCTTGCTTTTCCATCACCTATCCTATTTTTCTTATTTTATAATCACTCATCTTATTTTTTTTAAAACTAAAACATCATCATCTAAACAAGTTTTCACTTTTCATAGAAACCCTTGTTTTTTTTTTTCTAAAAACTATAACTTGAAAACTGAAATTGAAAATGACTAGTTTTCGTCAACTAAACGTAACCTTAATTTTTTAATTTTTTAAATTTTTTAAATTTTAGCCTGTTTATGTAATGTTTATTTTCCATTCTTAAGGGTCAATTGATGTGTTTGAAACTTGAAAGCCATAGGAAACACATCAGTGACCCAAATTAATAAATGGCATCTGTGGAAATTTCTTTTAAAACAACTTGTCAAAGTATAATTAACAATTCAAAGAATACCTAACAATTATATAAAATGTAATTGACTGCTCACATATCACAATCATGATGGAAGTAAACGAGTAAAATAGGAACCGCGTACTAAGAACAACTATCGATCCACGAACGTTATTTGAAGCATCATTTCACACATGTTTGAACAGTTTAATACGGCATGCAAGTGAGCAATATATATGCTAGAAGAAGTTCTTATAAGGGGGCGTTTGGTTCGCTGAAATCTGATGGAATGGAATGGAATCAGTCAAAGATGGAATCGGTCTGAATCCAATTACTATAGTTTGTGGCTGCTAGGGTTGAGGATGAGAAGAGCGGTTGTTAAAAGGAAATGTTTGGGAATTGAATTTAAATTTCTTACATTTTGCCATGGAATGTTCATTCCTTCAAAAGGGGAGATTTTTAAAAAAATTTGGAATGGTCATTTCATTTCTTTGGACTACCAAACAACCCATCAGAATGGATAATCCATTCCTTTTCCGCCAGATTCCAGCAAACCAAACACCCCTAAGAATCCAAGAAAATGCGACGAAAAAGAAGCTAGCAGTGGAACAGTATGTCAAAATTTAGAACTTGAACAAGCACAAGTAGGTTTATGCTATATACACTATATATAGATCCACACTAACTATACAATAGTTACTATCAAAGATTCACTTGAACTTGAAGAAGCACAACTGATGGGTTTTGGACTCTTTAGTATCGCATGCCACTCATCAATATATGCCATCGAGTCCTGTCCTAGGTTAGGTAGTTGGCGCACTTTAAGGATCTTTAGAATCTTTTTGGACTTACCAAGAAGCCGAGCAGCAGACCGGATGCTCTCTTCCCTTTTCTCCATGACCTTGTGATGACACTTGATGGTTATGACACGTGGTAAGTTGGTAAAACAAGAGCATAAAAGATCCGCAATAATGCTTGATATCCACTCAAAAATCTCCTCGTCTTTCGGCCTATGCTCTTGTTGTTTACAACCGAGTAATATGGTTTGGCTGATTCTATACATGGAGTTTGCAGCAATGAACTTATGATCCAAGTGATCCAAACATTCATTTTTGTATCGCTTGAATTGTATCACAAATTTTATTGCTTCATCGCCTAACCACCAAAGAATTTCTTCTGTTGTTTTTCCTTCACAAGCCTTCTTTCGAAGATCTATTTGCAGCCACCTATAGTATACTTCAACTTCTGTCCACACGTGTCGACCTGCTTTTCTTGCCTTTACCATTTCGTCATTTGTATTGAGGTTTTTCTTCAATCTTTTCGACAATCTGGAGGCCTTCTCTCATGCTTGAAAGTAACCCCTTCAAATGATCATTTTCAATTCCAGGAAGTGTAATGGCAATGGCTGTTAATTTCACTGCTACTAGGCTCCAACAGTTGTGAATTTCCTCGGGATGTAAAGGTGGGACTTGGTCATTGTTGAACTCCACGACTCCATTGAATCCTGTAGACTTCTCTAGAAGCTTCATAAGATTACTTGGCGCTTTCTCTTCACATTCATAAAGAATTCGATTTACAGAGTTGAACGTCTTGCTTAACATTCTCTTTGAAAGCTTCACATTCTCATCGATTTGCACAACATAGCTAGTATATTCTTCCATCTCTGATTTCACATTTGATGCCTTTTTCAGCTTTCTCAACAAGGATTTGGAGAAACAAGAACAGCTACAAGTGAATAAGATCAAAAGAGATATGGGAATGAAACATATTATTTTACATATAACCACCATCATTATCTGAATTGCTATACCGACTGCTAAAGTGTGTGGAAACCCTCAAGGGTTGTATTGCATTCAATCAACAGAATATAAAGAGTACATATTTACATAGGAGACCCCTACACTATACATCAAACATCATTATTTAACACACCCCCCTCCGTCGGAGCTGGAGGAGGACGAATGCTAAGACTGGACTTAAAATGTAAAAACAACTGTGTAGGAAGACCTTTAGTAAATATATCTGCTAACTGTTGAGAAGATGGCACATGCGACACACGCACTTGCCCCAAAGCAATACGTTCTCTTACAAAGTGTAAGTCAATTTCCACATGTTTGGTACGTTGATGCTGTACTGGGTTATTAGCTAAATACATGGCACTTACATTATCACAAAAAACAACTGTGGCACGTGAAAAAGGTAGATGTAACTCAATCAAAAGATTACGAAGCCATGCAGATTCGGCAAAAACATTGGCAATACCACGATATTCAGCTTCTGCACTAGAACGGGACACAACATGTTGGCGTTTAGAGGACCAAGAAACAAGATTGTCACCCAGGAAGATGCAGAACCCAGAGGTGGACCGACGTGTTTCAGGGCAGCCGGCCCAATCAGCATCAGTGTAACAGACCAAACGATTGATAGAAGATGGGCGGAGAAAAAGACCATGAGATAAATTACCCTTCACATAACGAAGAATGCGTTTGAGGGCATTCAGATGTGGTTGGCGAGGATCATGCATGTTCAGACATATTTGTTGTACAGCATAGGAGATTTCCGGACGAGTGATCGTGAGGTACTGCAACGCACCTGCGAGACTTCGATAAAGAGTCGGATCATCGACCGGATTGCCAGAGGAGGGTAGTTTAGACTTTGTCTCAGCCGGTGATGAGCAAGGATGACAAGTGTCCATGCCAACACGAGAAATGATTTCTTGGGCAAAAACTGATTGAGACAGGAAAAGGCCCGAAGAAGAGCGTATAGCGGAGACCCCTAGAAAGAAGGAGAGAGCGCCAATGTCAGTCATTTTGAACTCAGATGAGAGACGAGAGATGACCTGATTGACCAGAGATTGGGAGGAAGCTGTCAGAATAATGTCATCGACATAGAGAAGAAGATAGATTGTATCACGACCGTGATGATAAACGAAGAGAGAGCTGTCAGATTTACTTGAATGGAAACCGAGAGAAGTAATGAAGACAGCGAAGCGATGAAACCAAGTTCGGGGAGCCTGTTTGAGACCGTAGAGGGCTTTTCGAAGGCGACAGACATGCTGTGGGAAGGAAGAATGAACATAGCCAGGAGGTTGTTTCATATAGACTTCCTCCGATAATTCGCCATTGAGAAAAGCATTTTTAACATCAAGCTGATGAATCGGCCAGTTTAGGGAGAGGGCAATGCTGAGGACCATTCTGACAGTAACTGGTTTGACAACAGGGCTGAAAGTTTCGTCATAGTCAAAACCAGGCATTTGAGAAAAGCCTTGGGGCCACCAGACGGCCCTTGTAACGCTCAAGACGACCCTGACTATCGAATTTATGGCGATACAACCAACGGCAGCCAACAATGTTGACTTTTGGTGGAGGAGGAACAAGATCCCACGTGTGATTGAAGAGAAGGGCAGACATTTCAGCGTCCATGGCTGCCTTCCAATTGGGATCACGAATCGCCTGAGCAGAGGACTTGGGAATTGGGGAGAGAGAGTCAACTGCGGAAAGGTTGAAGATGTAACGAGGTTTGAGACTGCCGGTGCGTGAGCGAGTCGTCATGGGATGGGTGGAGGTGGGGGAGAAGTGGTGGCTACAGGAGGAGCAGGTTGCACAGTGGTACTGTGCGGAGAGTGAGGAGCATCAGACGATTGTGGTTGGTTATCGACTGTAGGTGCATCATCATTTGTGATGGGCATATCACTCGAGGTAGGCGAGCTAGAAGGAGGAGAAGAGGGAGTGGTGGATGAGGATGCAATGTGTTCATTTGTCAGCAAGGAGGGTGTGGTGACATCATCAGAGAACACATCAAACTCAGAGGGAGAGGGTGGTGCATTAAACGATGAATAGGAAAAATGATCTTCATCAAAAATCACATGGCGAGAGATAATAATACGATGAGTGACGAGATCATAGCATCGATGACCCCGATGACAAGGAGAGGGGCCGAGGTAGACACAAGCAGTGGAGCGAGGGGAGAGCTTGTTTGGAGCCGTAGAGGATAGGTTTGGATAACAGAGGCACCCAAAAACACGTAGGTGTGTGAAATCCGGGAAAGTGTCGTACAAGACCTCACATGGGGTTTTTGAATCCAGAGTGGTAGTAGGAAGAATGTTCAGAAGATGAACAGACATGGTGAGTGCTTCAACCCAGAATTTAGGTGGAAGGGAGGCTTGAAACAGAAGCGTGCGAACCACATTGTTGATGGTGCGAATGGCTCGTTCAGCTTTGCCATTTTGTTGAGAAGTATAGGGACATGAGAAGCGAACTTTAATGCCATGTTTTTGGAAAAGTTCAAGTAATTTGTTGTTGTTAAATTCACGGCCGTTGTCACACTGAAAAGATTGTATCGGTTTTAAACTGATTTACAACATAGGCACGAAAAGTACTAAAAATTTGAAACACATCAGATTTAGCACGCAATGGGAACACCCATAAGAAATGAGAATAATCATCCAAAAACAGTATATAATATTTAAAACCACTCAAACTTGATACAGGAGATGTCCACAAATCTGAATGAACCAGTTCAAAAATTCGTGAAGTCTTTGTTAAAGACTTTGAAAAGGACAAACGACAATGTTTACCAAGTTGACAAGCGTGACACGTAGGTAACATTGCATTGGAACAAGAAATGAAGTTACAAGAACGTAAAAAATTAAAGGTAGTAGTGCCCGGATGACCAAGACGACGATGCCACACATGAGGAGACACAGCAACCATAGCGGTGGCAGATGGCATGGAAGGCAGAGAAGGCTGTAGAACGGGGTAGAGATCACCAGTGCTGTCAGAGCGATGAAGGAGACGCCCTGTATTATGATCCTTTATGGAGAAACCAAAAGGATCAAAGTCAACAGAAACCCAGTTATCAATAGTGAACTTACGCACAGAAATGAGATTCTTAACCATTTGATCAGAAACAAGTACATTTTTCAGTACCAAGTAATTTTGTGATAAGGGAAGAAATGTATCACCAATGCAAGAAACCGGGAGTAAGGCACCATTACCAACCATGATTACTTTTGACTTACCACAAGGTTTAAGAGAAAGTAAGTTACCTTGGTTGAATGACATGTGTGAGTTTGCACCAGTGTCCATGTAGTAGTTGTTGTCCTGATGCTGTGGAGGCGGCTGAACGGACATTGAACTGAAGAGAGCTGCCAGATCGGTGAACTGAGGCGGAGCTGCATTGCAGGAGATACTGAAGGCGGTGCTGCATATAGGGCAGATGGAGTGTGAGACCCGGCATGAGTTGGTGTAGAAGACACCTGCTGTCGATGGTGACTGCCATTGTGAGAGGCCTGAGCTTGCTGATGTAGAGCATTCTGAAGAAGCTGAAGTAGTTGATTGTTAAAGGCTGGCGGAGCACTGAATTGACCTGCATCACGGGAGTTACCTGTAAAAGAAGCAGTGCTGTTAAAAGAACCCCCCCCCCCTGTATTACCCTTAGATGCAACACGACCTGTGTTTCTGTTTCCCCGATTATTTTTATTTTTCCCTTTTCCATTATTATTATTAGTGGCAGACGAGGAGTATAGGGCAGAACTGAGGGAAGGTTGAGGTTCAAGGGTGGGCTCAGGCTGGTCTTCTCGGGATTCATGTAATAATAACATGTTTTTGGCTTCAAGGAAGGAGGGAAAAGGTTTAGTATGAGTGATGACATCAATTAAACTTTGATAGGATGAAGGTAAATGCTGTAGAATTTGCAAAACGAGATCCTGATCAGTGATTTTGGTGTCAACATCGGCTAGGGAATCATCAATATCTTTTAGTGTGTGACAGTAATCAGTGATGGAAAGGTCACCCTTTTTGGTATTTCGAAAAAGTGTTTGAAGTTGAAGGCTACGAGACAATTTATTATTCAGAAAGTGAGCATCAAGTGCCTCCCAAAGATCATGTGCAGTGCAATTGTCTGTGGTGATGATATTAAGTAAATTTGGTTCACAGGTGGAATAAAACCAAGATTTAATGCGAGAATCTATAGCCTCCCAATCCTCATCATCAGGGCTAGTGGGTTTTGATTTTCCATTAATGTGACCCATCACTTTGGCACCTTTGCACACATCAGTAAAAATACGACGCCATAATTTATAGTGTGAACCATCAGTGGTTAACTTAAAACTAAACTTGGGATAGACATTACCAATGGCAAAAACCAATTGAGAGGCGGTGGGATTTTGTGAGGTTTGTGAGGGTTGTCCTGTCATAACTAATAATAATAATAATAGTTACAAGAAAAAAATAAAATTAACTGGAAAATTAAAACCAAGAACGTGCTCACAAAGGGGGCTGCTGGTGGCAGACGGCTACTGGCGGCAGATGGCGGTAGCAGACCACAGCAGACAGATGAGAGCCGAAGGAGGTATCCACCTAGGATTTCCAGCGGCCGCGACTAGGGTTTTCTGCGGCTGGAGGGTGAGAGGCGCAGAGGGGTATTTGAGCGGCGGCTAGGGTTTTCTGCGGTAGTATTTTAGTGGGGCTGCTAGGGTTTTCAGAGTGGGCGGCCCAGGGTTGCACACGGCGGCAGGAGAGCAGGCAGAACAGCGGCGCACGGCTGGGGTTTCAGCAACGTTAGCGGCTGTGGTTCACACGAGTAGCAGGGGCGGCGGCGCACAGCAGGGACTACGCACAGCAGGGGCGGCGCACAACAGGGGCTAGGGTTGGTGCGGCGGCTGAGAGAGGCGGAAGCGCAGGGAGGGTTGCAGTGGCCGGAGGAGAACAAAGGGTGCTGTCCGGCGGTGGTGGGGAGGTGTGGCGGCCTGAGATGGAGGCAGCCGGAATTCTTAGGACCAAGGAAAAAATAACCTAATTTTGTTGAAATAGGGTTAGGCTTGATACCATGCTAAAGTGTGAGGAAACCCTCAAGGGTTGTATTGCATTAAATCAACAGAATATAAAGAGTACATATTTACATAGGAGACCCCTACACTATACATCAAACACCATTGTTTAACACCGACATTTAAACCTACGTTTTTCATAACATGAAAAGCTCTTTTGCGACGGTGACCTGAGATATGTGAACAGACATGACTTTGCTTCCATTGTTGAAGGCTTTGGATCCAATGTTTCTCAACCAATAACACATTTAGATGATTCATGATCCATTTCGTGGAGAGGTTGAAATAAACGATGGTAGAGATACATCTCAAAATTGGTGCTATGCTACCCACCGCTATCCCAATTAATTGTATGGTAAAAATTACATTCGTTGACCACTTATAATCTGATTCTCCATACCAAAAATTTGATGTGTCTCGGATTACAGTTATAAAACGTAAAGAACAAAGGCTACAGTATAAGCATAGAAAACAATACACACAACAAACCGGTGAACAATAAGAAAGCACGAATTGAGGGTTCCTAGTTTCTGCCATCATCCAATACTTTTTCACAAGATGTTTGAGTCGCTTAGAGGAGAAACGTGTCTCTTGACAATCGACAACAAGTTTCTTGTATCGGTGTTGTAAAACTTTCTTAGATGTTGGAACTGTCAAAGCTACAGAAAATGGCAGTAGAAGGGGAAATATAATCGAAGGCATTTGTACAAGGGAAGCACCAAACACATGAGTGCTAGAATCAATGCATGCATTTACGATAACAGTGATTATGAATATACCTAAGGCTACCATGTTCATAACAAGTTCCTTGTCATTCATACACCCTAAAGATGGTAGAAAGTTGGCTAATATTACGTACAAGAAACAGATGCTGAGAGTCTTGGCATCACGTTTAGGTTTGCTAGTCATGTCGGCAGTGGCGGATCTAGAAATTTATGACATTGGGGGCATAAAAAACTTACCTTAAACATTAAAATGGTTGAACGATACAATAAATCAAAATGATAGCCAACGTTACCTAGCTAAACAATCAACCTGCAAATATAAAGAACAAAACAATATAAAAACAACACGACAATTAATAAAAATGAGCAAAGATACCATAAAAATAATATTAGGAATCAATTAGCATCATTACCTACAATTGTTCTCTACGAGTTTTCATTTTTTGAAAACGATTAATCACATCTTCGTTTGTAACCTTGACAAATGCTTCTTTTTCCACGTCACAAATGACACAATCATTTAAAAACTCGTCTCCAATTCGGTTGCGCAAATCTGTCTTCACAATCTTCATTGCTGAAAAACATCTTTCAACAGTTGCTGTTGCCACGGGCAAAACCAACGCTAGCTTTAGTAATCGAAAAACCAAAGGATAAGAAAAATGCTTCTTTGTTTCCACCATCAGTTTAGCAAGGTCCGCTATACCATTCAAGTTAGCAAATCTTTCATCCTTTCTCACATTTTCATAGTACATGTCAAGCTGATCCTCAAGAGTCATCCTTTCCACACCATCAAAATCATATGGATATAATTCACTCAATCTTACTAACTTTGATGCATCAAAATGAGAAAAAGAATCACATGGATTCAAACCTGCCATACTCGCAAGTAACTCGGTACTTGCCTCACTAAAACGATCACCGAACTCTTGAATTTGCATATCTACGACAGTGTTGAAACATTCAACCTCATAATAATGTCGATTAGTGAAGTTAGTCCTTTGTCTTCGGCTTCTTGAACTAACATAAATATCTGACATGCTCAACATTTGAATACCATGCTTTTCGCAAAAAGAAGAACATCTCTCTAAAATACTTTCAAACCCGTTCACTCTAAAATCTTGGAGTTTTCGCCTCGTTGTTTCCACCAATGAAACTGCTTCCAATATATCTTGGTCTTTTTTCTGAAGAGCTTGTGACAAAATATTCATGACTCCTAAAATTCTCTTCATCAAATGCAAATAGAACACAAAATCAAATGATTTAAAATAATGTAAAATACCAGTTGCTTGATTTTGAGCAGTGGTATTATTGGCTTCATCCTCCACATATTCAAGCACATTAATAACTGATGGAAACATATCAGTCAAACGCAAAATAGTTTTATAATGGGAACTCCATCGTGTATCTCCAGGTCGTATAAGAGAAAGCTCTTGATTCAACCCCCTTCCTGTTTCAAGTTCGCCATTACCAATGGCCTTTTCCACTCTTTCTTTTTCCTTTTCTCGAAGCATGTCGTTCCTTTTACAAGATGCACAAACCACATTCATTACTAGAGCTAACATGTCAAAAAAATTAGTAGCACCCGCATGTTTCCTTGCAACTGCAACAACCACTAATTGAAGTTGGTGAGCAAAACAATGTACATAATATGCAGATTTGTTTTCTTCTAAGATTTTAGCCTTTAAACCATTAAAGTGACCACGCATATTGCTTGCCCCATCATATCCTTGACCTCTCAGTTGTCTCAAGCTCAATCCATGATTAGAAAAAAAAGAATCAATGGCATATTTAAGAGATGATGCAGATGTATCCGTCACATGAACAAGACCAACAAAACTTTCCTTAACAAGTCCACGTCTATCAACATATCGTAAAACAATTGCCATTTGTTCCTTTTTCGATACATCACTAGACTCATCAACCAACAATGTAAAGACATCATCCCCAATTTCTTGAAAAATGGACTTGAGTACTTCATTTGCAAAACAATTAACAACATCTTTCTGAATGCTTGGAGCCACCATTTTACTATTTCCTGGAGCATTTTTCAAAGTAACCTTTAGTGCAGCCTCATCACGTTTTACATATAAGTTCACTGCTTCCAAAAAATTTCCTTTGCACATTGCAGATTCCGACTCATCATGACCACGAAACGGCAATGCACATAACAACAAATATCTACAAGCCTCAATTGTAGATTCCAATCGAATTCGATACTCTTTTTTCACAATGTCAGTTTGCTTATCAAGGGCAACGGAAATAGACTGCTTTTGTTTCATTAGATCTTCACATTTTTTTAGTGCCCTATTGTGGAAACTACGTATATCACCTACATGACTAGCAAGTCTCTCTGTTTTATTCCAACCATTAAAACCTTCTGTCACAAATGCATCGTTCCCACCTTGATGTCCAACATGGTCTCTAAATAGGTAACAACATAAACAAAAGGCCTTATCCGCTTTTATGCTATACTCTAACCAATTACCATATTGATTAAACCAAGCTGGGATAAAACGTCTTGGCTTATTTCCTATGATTGTCCTTGGAAAGTCATGCCCACGTGGTTGACATGGTCCTTTAAGCCAATAATGTCGTCTTACTTCATCTCTTTGATTAACATTATATTCCAAAATTATTGGCCTTTCAGAGGGATCACTAGGAAGCTCATTCATATCCGTTACAATAATAGGCGTCGAAGAGGAATTATTCCGTGAAATTTTATTACTAGCATTTAACCTAGAATTTTCTCCACCAAGTGAATCGGGTGTTGATGACGAAGATGAAACTTTTCTTTTATAAAATCTTTCCATCTTTCTGTAAAAATGATTGAAAATAATAATAAAAAACTATTTAATTTAACAACTAATAATATCAATTTAGACCATTTAACAATCCCACAAACAATTTATGAAACTCAATTCAATAAATTCACAACAAAGTGACAAACAATGAAACAATAATCATAAATCACAATTTGAAAAAAAAAAAAAATCAAAAACAACAAATTAGCAAATCACTAGTTGAGAGGTTTTAGTTTTTTTACCACTTGTGTAACCTAGACTGATTTGCTGGCGATTGGCGAAGGAAACCGGCGACCTAGGCGGCAGGCGGCGGCTCAGGTGAAGGCGGCTCAGGCGAAGGAAACCGGCGACCACTCGACCAGACCCCAGTGGCTGCGTCTGCGTTTCTTCACTTCACTTCCTGCAATCCTGCGTAGCTGTATTGTAGGTAATATTTTTTTTTTTGGGCTTCAGAATATTGGGGGCCTGCTAATAAATTGGTTGAGGGCCTAAAAATTTTATGTGTGGACTTCTACTAGATTATTTAGCAACCCATAGAGGGCCCAGCCCCCCCCTTCCTTAGTAATACATCCGCCCCTGCATGTCGGTGGTTAGATCCAATGGTAACTTCATTGTTATTGCTACCAGAGTGATGGAAGCAGCATTGATAGTGAAAAATCTGCATGGGAACCAAAGTTTCGATTGTCGAAAACCTTGGAAGACGTCAGCTGCCATTGCAAGAGTGCAAACCAAAGATGCTACACCGATATATAACCCCACCCATGGCATGGCGTCCTCGGGCGAGTGCCAAGGCATCTTGTTGAGGGGAAAATGAGATCAACAAGAGTTAACCGGTTCTTGATATAAATAGGAACCTAAGCAGGGCCGGCCCAATAGGGGGGGCAATCTGGGCCACGGCCCAGGGCAACAAATTGTTAGGGGCATAAAAAATTTAGCATAAGGGGTCTTATAGTAGGCCCAATCTGGTGGAGAAAGCAAGCAGCGTAGGTGAACGGACGAAGCGGGGATTTGGGATTCGGGAGAGGGAACTCAGTTGCGTTGGGAAGATACAAAGAAGATGTATGGATTCAATCAAAGCAGCCAAACAATATGGAGTAGATCGAGGGTGATGAGACCCTTCGAATACGATGACATGATCTGCTCCATCTAAATCTGTACAAAAGTCGAAAAGATGAAAACCTACGAACACAGTCTGTTGGTTTCTGCTTCTGGATCCATATCTGCATCAAATATTCAAATCTCTGATTTCGTACAGACATATATTCATGTATTGATTTCGATTTTGAGGCTAATTGACCGATTGAGGCATTTGATTTTTGAGGCTGCCAATCTGAACTTCTGAATCTGCCTTTGTCATTCGAATATATGATCAGGTATTCACTATTTAAGTATAAGTTATATGTATAACTTGTATTGATTAATGACTTTGATGATTCGATCACGACCTCAAGGTATAAATTTGTATTGAATCTGATTCTTCGATTTGTCTTCGTCCGAAACCGTATCTCGCCGTATCTCGTCTCTTCAGTTAACGGTTATTGAAATATCAAATCTCAAATCTGAATGCTGGTAAATGAATAAATGATAATCTGATAGTTTTGACAAATTTCAATTGTGATTTATCGCTTTTTATCTTCTTGTTTTGATAATTTGATTAGACAACACTCAGTAGCAAAACTTTTCTTGTAGTCTTGTGTAGTAGTGTTTGAGTGTTTCTTATTTGGCATGAGGATCCAACCCACAACAATGTATTAATTGCTTCCTTTGTTCCAAAAAGAAATTTTGGTGCAGGTAGTTCCAACTTCGAACAGCAATTGTGTTTTCAGGTTGTGAGATGAATCCATCTTCCCATTTTGGTTTATGTATCATTGCCATGAATTCCTTCTTGATTGATCCTGTAACATCATGTTTTTCAATTTATATATGACTAATTCCAAGTCTGTATGGCATCCTTATCTTCTCTTTTATTTTTGGATGAAAATAATATGTGGTTTATCATTTGCTATATATCTCAGTGTCAATAACTGTTCGTTTGCAAAGTATGGTTTGATTTGCTTAAAATTCTACCAAGGTATTTATGATTATGAGATTAATTTGCTGAGAATTTCTAAAAATTTCTCACAGATCGATTTGATTTCAGCACCAAAGGAGCACTACAACTCTTCGTCGATTACTTGTTAGTTTCAAACCAAGGACTGGTCGATTTCTTTGGAAGTCTGGAAGCTGGAACAACCCAAGGCAGCAACACCAATTGATTTCACAGGCAGCACTAAATTGGAACTTGGAAATATCTGATTTTATACCAACTCAATAGCCAAAGGACTAACCGACTAAGTTGCCTATTTTAATCAGGTTTTATCGTTCTATGTTCGTGTATTATTTTATTTTACGAGTATTTAGATAGGGCATTATTATTTATTGTTTCGCCCTGGGCATCAAAAACCACAGGACCGGCCCTGAACCTAAGAAAGGCTAAATATCAAACAAACTTTAGAAAAGAAAGATTGAGGAAAGAGAGATATATCATGTTTTATTATTCATTTATTTTTTCATGTTTATGTAATTTCATTCTTTGTCAAGGGCCAATTATGGATTTGTATATGTGGTTGAAAGTAGGCGCGCGTGTGTAATGTTCAACCGTTCCAAACTTGGCTAGCTGGACCACTACAAACCTCAAAAATGAAATAAAAAAATAAAATGAAACAATTAAGAAGCAAAACGATTGGGATTAAAGGGTTGCGTTTGACAAGGAGCCGTGTGTTTAGTAAACGAGAATTTTCGGTTTGAAGTGTTTAATAAAACTGAAAACATAATAGTTTTTAAGAAAACACATTTTAGAGATGAGAATGTGTTTAGATGTGTCATAAATAGTTTTTGCGTTTTCATTTTCACTTCCTTATATAACATAGATTGGGTGACTAAATTGAAAACAAAATGTGAAAACCTCAAAAATGTGTTTTTAAGTTTACTTATAAACTTAAAAGCTAAAAACTTAACATATGAAAAAACAATGGATATGAACGTGTTTTCCAGAAATCATTGTTTTCAATAAAAAAATTTCGTCGAAAACAGGTTAACTAAACAGACCCTAAACATTAATCGATTTTGATCTCATTCCTCAAACTTGTAAACACCTTTGTAAGTTGTTTGATCTTTAGCGTTTCTTAGACTCGTTCGATATGCCTTGGCACTAGACGTGATGCCATGGGTAGGATTATATGTTGGTGTAACATATCTAATATGTTTTTAGATTTAGTTTTTTAAAAAACAATTGAGAATTCTGAAAACGCATTCATATAGTATTTGTAGTTTTCAGTTTTGGAATTCATGAAAATGGTTTGAAAACATATTATAAAACTTTTCAACATTTGGTTATAAACTTTGAAAATGAACATTTCATGAAAATGAAAATTAATTTTAAAAAATACATGTAAATGAACGTGTTTTCATAAAACTACCCTTATTTTCGTAAAAAAAATGAAACAAAAAATCACTTCAGTTTTCGTCAAGTGAACGTACAGATTTTTCACTATCAATATATGTTGCTTCTATCAAACTGCTAGCAATAGCAATGAAGTTACCATTGGATTTAACCATACCAAAGAATAATCTCTTTCTTGAATGTAATGCTAGGTGACTTTCTTCCATCTTTAGGGCTTATGGATGACAAGCAAATTCTCATAAGAGATTTTGTCATGCACTAATTAAGAAATACAACTTCTTCATGGCTAGCTTATTAGGATAGAACCGACCAATCGACCATAGATCGAAGTTGTACGTCATGCGCAAAATTAAAAAGGTGATGACTTGGGTAGGATGCTGGGATGTAGGTAACAGGTAAACGGGTTTCAACTATAATTGCTGGTTAATTCGGGTTGGATTGAGTTGGTATGCTAGCATTTTGTCATTTTCTTAATTATAAGTTATTAATATATCAAACTTATACACTACTAGAAATTAACGCTGCGTTTACTGACCGGAAAGGGGCAGTCGGTAAATTAACTATCGGAAATGTGTCCATCGGTAAGTCATTCATAAATCTACCTGCGGGTACATGTTTTGGTAGATATATGTTTCACAATTCGATCGAATCCAGAGCCTTAATTTCTGTCTTTTCAAATTTCCTGTTTAATTCCAGAAATTGGACGTGTGGGCTTGCTTTTGTTTCGAGTTTCATGGTATGTGATATATATATATATATATATGAACCTTATCCTCATAATAAGCATTTTTAATGGATGGAGAAGTTTACAAGATAAAGCATGGGAATAGGAGATATTGACAACTTCTTTTAGAAATATCCACAAATGTCAAATGCATTTACTACCTCAATTCGAACCAAAAGCTTTAGCTCAAATATGTGTCTACTATATATATATATATATATATATATATATATATATATATATATATATATATATATATATATATATATATATATATATATATATATATATATATATGTTTACAACCACATCTACACACATCAATTAATTATCGGCTCTTGAAACATAAACATCCAAAAAGTACTATATGGAAAGTTAAACAGTTTGAATTTCCTTTTCAAGTACGCGCGATGTTTGATCTTTAGCATTTCTTAGATTCATTCTACCAAAAGCAAGATGCCTTGGCTGCACTCTCCCGAGGCTGCCATGCCATGGGTAGGATTATACGTCGGTGTAGCATCTTTGTTTTGCACTCTTGCAATGGCAGCTGATGTCTTCTACGGCTTTCGACAATGGAAACTCTGGTTTATCAATGCTGTTTCCATCACACTGATAGCAATAACAATGAAGTTACCGTTGGATCTAACCACCGACATGACTGGCAAGAACGATCATGGCCAAGACTCTCAGCATCTTTTTCTTGTACACAATCAGGGCCGGCCCTGGGCCTGGTACCAATCAATCTAAGGGGCCCAAAAAAAATTAATATGTTAATATGGTCCAGCAGTCCAGAATTAGGTTATATGTGTTTTGTGCGAAAAAAATCACAAACAATGTGTTGGTTCAGTTGGTAGTCATCTCACCTTGAAACTTTAATGTCATGGGTTCGATTCTCATTGTGTGCATTTTTTTTATTTTTAATCTCATCACTATCACTTGAATTTTCATATATAGATATCGTCTATTTGCTTTATATCAATATACAATCCATCAAATTCAAAATTCATACTTTCGTTTTCCAATGAGTTTGATTTTTTTTATTTTTGTTTATCACGTGGTTTATGTTATTTATTATACGATTATTAAAAATACTAACGAGATAGATGTTATTTTTTTGACACATATGTTACTATTTATATTATGAATCATTTAAAATTTTAATTTCTTTTTTTCAATTTACTAATAAATATATAATTTAATATTGTATGCAATTTTTACCCAATTTATAATCATACGATGTTAATATTAAATTTTTTTTTTTTGCAGTTTTTGGATTGAGGAAAAATTCAGAGAAACATCATAAAACCATTACACGATGACAGATTGTAAAGTTTTTAAAGACACGACATTGATAATAGTGCAACAAAATCAGTATTATTTAATTGTATTTTTTATACAAATATTGTTTATATATATAGAGGGTCCCTTTTTAAGTATATGCCCCGGGCCTAAAAAATGATAGGACCGGCCCTGTACACAATGTTAGCTAACTTTCTTCCGTCTTTAGGGCTTATGGACGGCAAGCAACTTCTCATGAACATCATAGCCTTAGGTATTTTCATAATCACCATTGTTGTAAATGCATGCGTTGATTCTAGCACTCAAGTGCTTGGTCCAATTCCGCTCGTACTAATGCCTTTGTATATCCTCCCCTTTCTATGGCCATTTTCCGTAGCTTTGACAGTCCTAACATCTAAGAAAGTTTTAGAACACCAGTACAAGGATTTGCACAAAGTTGCGTTAGATCGTCCAGAGATAAGTTTCTCCTCCAAGAGACTCAAACATCATGTTAAAAAGTATTGGATGATGGTAGAAACTAGTAACCCCCAATTTGTGCTTGCTTCTTCACCGGTTTGTTATGCTTATGGTTTTATATATATGCTTAAAACTTCTTTATGAATCATTTCTTTTCTTAGTAAACCAGTTCCATGATACATCAAATTAATTTTTGGTATGGAGAATCAGACTACAAGTGGTCAACAAATTTAATATTTACCATGCAATTAATTGGGATTGCAGTGGGTAGCATAGCACCAATTTTTCGATGCATCACCGCCCTCGTTTATTTTGACATATCCAAAGAATGGATCATGTACCATCTAAACGTGTTCTTGGTCGAGAAACATTGGATCCGAAGCCTTCAACAATGGAAACAAACCCATGTCCCAGGTCACCATTGCAAAAGAGTGTTCCATAATGTTAAAAACATGGTTTTAAACTTTTGTATAACACTTCAGATAATGGTTGTGGTTACTTGTAAGATGATGCGTCTCGTTCTCATGTCTTTTCTGGTCTTATTATCATGTTGTTTTTATTTCTTCAAATCACTGTTGAGAAAGTTCAGAAAGACATCAGAAACATCTACAAGCAATATTGTGAGATCAGAGATGGAAGAATATATATGCTAGTTATGTTCTGCAAATTGATGGGAAATGCAAGCTTTCAAAGAGAATGTTAAGAAATACACTCAACTCTATAGATCAACTTCTTCATGTGTCTGAAGAGAAAGCGCCAAGCAATCTTATAAACTTTCTAGAAAAGTCTAATGGATTCAATGGAGTAGTTGAGTTCGACAACGATCAAGTCCCACCTTTACATCCGGAGTCGACCCACAATTGTTGGAGTCTAGTAGTGGTGACATTGACAGCCATTGCCATTGCACTTCCTAGAATTGAAAATGGCCATTTGAAGGGGTTACTTTCAAGCATGAGAGAAGGCCTCCAGATTGTCGAAAAGATTGAAGAATGCCTCAATACAAATGACGAAATGGTAAAGGCAAGAAAAGCAGGTCGACATGTGTGGACAGAAGTTGAAGTATACCATAGGTGGCTACAGATAGATCTACAAAAGAAGGCTTGTGAAGGAAAACCGACGGAGGAGATCCTTGGATGGTTAGGCGATGAAGCAATAAAAATAGTGATACAATTCAAGAAACGCAAAAATGAATGTATGGATCACTCGCTTCATAAGTTCATTGCTGCAAATTCCATGTATAGAATCAGCCAAACCTTATTACTCCGTATGAATCTACAAGAGGATAGGCCGAAAGATGAGGAGATTTTCGAGTGCATATCAAGTATAATGGCGGATCTGCTATGTGCTTGCTTTATCAACTTACCACAGGTCATAATCATGAAATGTCATCACAACGTCATGGAGAAAAGGGAAGAGAGCATCCGAACTGCTGCTTGGCTTCTTGGTAAGTCCAAAAAGATCCTAAAGATCCTTAAAGTGCGCCAACTTCCTAACCTACAACGGGACTCGATGGCATATATTGATGAGTGACATCCAATACTAAAGAGTACTCCAACTCCCATTAATTGTGCTTCTTGTAGTTCTAATGAATCATTGACAGTAACCATTGTATAGTGAGTGTGTAGAGACTGTAGATTTATCAATTTGTATTTATATGCAATAAAGAAGCAATGCCATTTAAATAACATTGATCAAATTAATCTGCTTGTGTCAAGTGAATTATTACTTCAAGTAAAATTAAGTATAAGCTATATATAGCTTATCATTTACTTCAAATGAATTTATTAAATTATTACTTTTTTAAAATTGAAAATATATAAATATTTGGATGTAAATTTAAATAATACATTTCGATTTAATTATATTTAAAACTGAAAATAATATTAACACATAACTTTTGGTTTAATGAAAGGAAAATAATATATTTTGATTTAATTATAACTAAATCGAACAATATTATACAATGAAATTTGTGTGTGTGTATAATTAAGCAAAAAAATCAAAGGTTAAACATATAAATAGTAACATGTAGTATACATAATAGAGATGAAAAAATAAATTTTATACATAAAGAATGTCATCTTTTATAAATGAAATATAACATAAAATACTTTTGAAATAAATGCATGTATATTTAAAATTAATATGTAATAATAATACAACTTATTAAATTATTTATAATAATAAGAGTAAATTATAAATACTATCCCCGTGGTTTATTAGAAATTATAAATTGGTTCTTTCAACTTTAAAAATTAACTGGCAGTCCTTAATTATGGTTGAAGTTTTATCACGGATATCGTCATTTGACCAATTTATTTGATCATTTTACCCTTATCTGTTAAATAATTATTATTAATGTTGTTTTTATTAATATTTCTATTATTATTAAATAATAAACTAATTTAAAATATTAAATATACCAGTAAAATTAATCTAATATAAAACACATAAATTTGGATGATAAAATATTAATTAATAAAGACAATTGAATAATTTTTGTTTCTTATTAAAAACTAAAAATTGACGTTTGAGTTTAGATTTTTTACTTTAAAAAATAAACATTTCTAAATCAAAATATAAATCTAAACTTTGTCAAAAAAAGTATTAAATTTTTTTTAACGTTTTTAAAATTTTTTACATAAACAACTTTTAACACTTTCGGTAAACGTCTAAAAACATTTTTATAGTTTAAAAGTTTTGAGGAAAAAATGTTTAATAACCTCAAATTAACATTTTAAAAAACTTTACTTGTTTTCAAAAGTTTTAAAATCTTTAAATGTTTTTAGAAAAATTCTAGAAATTATCAAAAAAATTCAAAAACTTATAATTTATTTTATTGTTCATGAAAACGTTTAAATTTTTTGTTTTACTGTTCATGAATTTTTTCTACAAAAAATCAAAAAGAAAACCTAAAGTTAAAACCTATTTTGTTTATAGGTTTTAATTATTAAATGGTGAAAATAACAATTTATATGTTTTTATAGATGATTTAATCTATTAAAAATCATTTCCTGTAAAAACGGTAAAAATGTATGCTTAATAAAAATAATTTATTTTATGTTATAAAAAAGGTTTACATTTTATTTTTAAAAGTTTTAAAAAGCTAAACTCAAAATGTTATCTAGAAAAGAATTAATTTAATAAGGGACTAAAAGTAAAACATAATATATTGGTGAGATGATCATTTTTTTTAAAAATTGAATGGTCAAAAAATAAATTCGTAACAAAACATCTACCATAAAGACGGTCAATGTAATTTTTAAAGTTAAGATATACTAAATCTATGGGTATTTGTCTATCCCTATAAAAAGCAAAAAATTGTCGGCTCTTGAGAAAGAATGAAAAATAAATCACTCACATAATGACACAGGGGTTGTTTGTTTACAGCTGAATGAGACCATTCCTCTGACGTTTGTTTGGCACCAAAAAATCTCGTTGAATGATTTCATCCTTGCCGAAGGATTCTAGAGATAAAAGGTGCTGAAAGTTGCTGAACAATCATTTAATCCCTTCTTTTACCTTATTACCCTCTCTTTCTTGTAGTGTTCTCTTTCCACGAAGCAATCAATCATCACCAGAGAGAGAGTGTTGGCAGCCAAGCTCACCAGTGACGTTTCTTTTATGATAGTCATCATCATCGGAGTCAGCCAAGGGACTAACCATTTGTGGGTGTTCTTGTTTCTCATAGAACTTTTATAAGACAAGAAGAACGAAGGCAAATATGATGGTTACTTGATGTGGGAAAAAATTCAAAGAGTCAAAAGAAACTTTGAATGGTGAGACACGGAGGGTTAATTTGCACAGAAGAGAGTTAGTTTATGTATTTTGTTTCTCAAAGAAAAATGAAAAAAATTGAGATAAAAGTACAAAGAGTAGCTATGGATGATTTAGTTGCGTGGTAAAAAAATCGACAAAAAATTACAGTGGGTAAAATATTTTTAATAGTTGAGTGGTCAGAAAATAACATAAACCCCTTGTATTTCTTTTGGACAATGTTAGATAAAACCCGTGTTTCACTCACAATTGTACTCACGAAACAGAGAACACACACTCATAAATTGAGGGAACAGAAGACCTCGTTTTTCTTCGTTATATCTTAAAAATGAATAATAAAACTGACATACATATGACTTAAAACAACAAAGTGAGTTACATAAAATCAGGAACTAACTACTTGCATGACCTACGAGTAGCTAAATAAATGGCCCACATGGCCTTCTTTGAAAACGTCAAAAATAAAACAATTTCAAATACTCCACTAACTTCTGGATTACGTCATCATTCTCCCCCTTAATCTAGAAAATACCGTGTTTTTAACTCCAAGCAGCTTCCTCATCTCAACAAATTTGAGCTTCGCTAACGACTTGGGGAGAATGTCTGCCTTTTGTTCTTGGCTGTTCACGAACTTAACAATAATATCCCCTCTTTCAATACAATCTCTTATAAAGTGATACCTCGTATCGATATGTTTACTTCTGTCATGTTTACTTCTGCCGTGAAATACAGGATTCTTCATTAAGCTAATGGCTGACTTATTATCAACGTAGAGAGTCACCGGTCCGACCTTCTCACCGGGTATTTCACATAGCACACGCCGTATCCATATTCCTTGACATGTAGCTGATGCAGCAGCCATGAATTCTGCCTCACAAGTTGAAAGAGCTACACACCTTTGTTTTTGTGAGGCCCAGGTTATCAGATTTTCGTTTAAGTAGAATGCCATACCACCTGTGCTTCTTCTCTCAATCACATCACGAGCAAGGTTGCTGTCAGAGTACCCCGTGATATCGTCCTTTGCGTTGCTCCTCTCATACACCAGACCGTACTCAATTGTCCATTTCACGTACTTGAGAATTCTCTTGACAGCTTGTTGGTGTTGGACTGTAGGCCTCTCCATAAACCGACTCACTATCCCTATGCATAGGCAATATCCCGCCTAGCGTGGGTCAAATATCTCAACCCACCGATAATACTTCTATACTTCGTTGGGTCAACCGCAATCCCGTGTTCATCTTTAGCGAGTTCCAACTTTGGCTCCATTGGGTATTGTCATGGATTGCAGTCAGCCATTCCAGCCTTTAAGAGGATGTTCTTAGCATATGCAGATTGTTTCAATGTCATCCCATCTTGATGTTGTGTCACCTCTATTCCCAAATAATAGGAGAGTAGATCACTCATTTCAAATTCATTGCTCATTTGCCTCTTGAACTTCTCCACTTCCTTTTCCCAATTTCCTGTTACAATTAGATCGTCAACATAAATGCCAACCATGAGCAGTTTAGCATTTTCACCTCTCGTATACACTGCATATTCTTGAGGGCACCTCTGAAATTTCAGAGTTTTCAAGTATAAATCCAGTCGTGAATTCAAGGCCCACGGAGCTTGACGGAGGCCGTAAAGGGCCTTGTATAACTTGAAAACTTTTCCCGGTTGATTCGCATTTACAAACCCTTCTGGCTGCATTACATATACCTCCTCCTTCAACGCTCCATTTAGGAAAGCTGATTTAACATCCCGGTGATAGACTGCTAAGGCTAGTATGATGTGAATCGTTTATATCCTTGCAACGGGAGCAAAGACTTCTTTAAAATCCACTGGTTTCTGAACATAACCCTTCGCAACGAGTCTTGCTTTGGGTTTTAAGGTATTCCCACTTGGATCTTTCTTAAGCTTGTACACCCATTTGAGACCAATCGGTTCACGTTCTGGTGGCAAATCCACAAGTCTCCAAGTATGGTTTTTCTCAATTGCATCCAGCTCTAATTTCATTGCCTTCAACCATTCTTTCTTCTTACAAGCCACTGTGTATGATGTGGGTTCGTCTGTGTCTTGCATACACTACAACATACATGTCATTTGTTCACATATTTTTACACGCTTTTTTTAAAGTGTTTAAAAGTTTAGTAAATTTCTACACTTATAAATATATATAAAATTCTTGCAATAATAAGCGTGAAATATATACTAAATCATCCTAGTTACCACATTCAAAATCATAAAGCAAAAAGTTCACATGTATATGTGTGAACAAATTTTAATTTTTTCACACTTGAAATTATAGAGATAAATTTGTCACACTCAATTTTGTCACGCTTCCTCTTATGTGGATATTGATTTTCATACCTTTAAGTGTGGACAAATTATTAGTTTGTTCACACTTATATTTGCTAATTTTTTTTGTAAATACATATTTGGAGATAAAAAAACTCCACATTTGTAATTGTAACTAATTTTTGCATCCTTATAAGTGCGAATAAACATTAATTTTTACGCATTTGCTAAAAGCGTGTAAAAATAACGTCTACAACTGACATTTTTTTTGTAGTGAGAAAAAATAACTCATCACATTCTTCATAGAGTTCAGTTAAGGTCCGATACCTTTTAGGTGCACCACCTCCGATTAAGGGTGTAAATGAGCCGAGCTACTCGTGAGCTACTCGAGCTCGACTCGTTAAAAGCTCGAAAAAAGCTCGAGTAAAACGAGCTCGAGCCTGAGCTTCACATATCGAGCTCACGAGCTTAAACGAGGCTATATATAAATATATTTTAAATTAATAAATATATAATATATAGATTAAATTAATAAAAATAAAAATTTATATATATAATATATAAAATGTTATATAAATATTAATTAAAAAATTAAAATATATAATAAATGAGTCGAGCCCCGAGCCGAGCCCGACTATTCACGGGCCGAGCTCGAGCTTTACATACAAGAGCCAAGCTCGAGCTTTACATACAGAGCTTGAAACGAGCCGAGCTCGAGCTCGAGCCTGATACTTTTAAACGAGTCGAGCTCGAGCTTAAACGGGCTCGGCTCGGCTCGGCTCGTTTACACCCCTACCTCCGGTAGAGCTTTGATGCGGTGCTTGTGGAACCAATTGAGGTAACTGGGGACAAGGCTTCCTCAGAGGAAACTTCTTCCGGTGGCTGATTTTGAGGTGTTTGGTGGGGCCCTTCATCACTTTGATCATTGACATCCTAAGGTGTATCAGCAGCCTCAAGACTTTCTTCTTCCAAGTCGGGTTGCTCATAACCGTAACCTTTTCAAGAGTGAAGGTAGCACTGGATTCACTTTGAACCTGACTGTATCTTCCCATGGCCATTTCTTGTCCTCTTTAAACTGAACATCTCGACTAACTCGTATTCTGCCCGAACTTGGATCGAGGAGTCGATATGCATTGCTTCTTGTCTCTGTGCCAAGATGAACTAACATTTCACTTCGGCTGTCTAGCTTATGCTGATGACCTCTCAACACTTTTGAGTGTGCTACACAACCAAACACCCGTACATGCTCAATGTTGGGTCTTTTACCCGACCAAGCTTCGTAAGGTGTCATACCTTCAAGAGCTTTTGTTGAGACCCGGTTAAGTATGTAAACAGAATGTCTGTCGTACTGCCTCTCCCCATAATACTTCAGGCAGTTTCATATTCTTCATCATGCTTCTCGCCATCTCCATTATCATTCGATTTCTTCTCTCCACGACACCATTTTGTTGTGGGGAGTATGGTGCTGAGAATTGACGTTTTAGACCCGTTTCATCACAATACATTGTGAATGAATTCGAAATGAATTCACCCCCACGATCGGACCGTAATGTCTTCACTTTTTCACCTGGTTCATTCTCAACTAACAAACGAAATTTTTGAAAGGAGCTAAGTGCCTCGTCCTTCGATTTTAATATAAATCCACATCACACGAGTAAAATCATTGACAAGTAAAAGAAAGTAACGATTACCCGACATTGTAGATGATGTAATTGGCCCACATAAGTCAGCATGAATGAGTTCCAGCCTCATTTTTGCTTTATAGGTTAGGAACTTCTCGTTTGTTTTCCTTCTAAACAGCTTTTGCATAATGTGGAGGGTTGTTCAATCTTATCCAATCCATGCACCATGTCTTTGTCATACATTTGCTTTAACATTTGGAAGTTAACATGGCCTAGGCGTGAATGCCACAGCCATGTTCATTTCTGCACAAAAAACAATGTGGTTCCACTTGACTCATGACAATTTTATATAACCGATTTGGAGATTGTTTTACCTTCATCAGCAGCCTTCCTTTCTTGTCATGAATCCACAAATAGGAGCCAAGCATGAGAACTTTGTCGCCGCCTTCAGCGAGTTGCCCCAGGCTTATGATATTATTACATAAGCTGGGAATGTCATACACGTCTCGTAACACCCGTTTCTCACCATTTTTACACATGAAGACAATGGCACCTTTCCCTTCAATTCGAACCTTCGAATCATCCCCGAATCGAACATACCCTTGAATGGATTCGTTTAAATCTGAAAACTTCTCCTTATCTCCCGTCATATGATTACTGACCCGTTGTCTAAAAACCAAGCTTTCGACTTGCTGGCTTCTTCATTTGGACACCTCAACTTTGGAGTGACATAATGTTTCTCATTCAAGTGTACCTCCTCGATTACTTCTTCAACACTGTTGGAAGCGGCAAAAAGAAGTGTTGGCTCATCATCTCCTTTGGTCAAATGGGCTTCCTGATTTCTTTCTTTTCGTGGGTTCTTGCATTCGAATGCAAAATGACCAACGTCTTGGCAATTCTAACATTGAACCTTACTTTTGTCACGGTTACTTGACCCACCACGATCTCCATATCGGTCTTGTTGAAAGCCACCACCATGACGTCCACCACGACCGAAATTATTACCTCCTCTTCCACGGCCTCTTCCACGACCTCGAAAGTTTGACCCACCTGATCGTGTGCTATTCTGTGAATTTTTTCGCTCCCAATCACCCTTCTTCTTAGTCTTCTCGACCCATTCTTGATGTGTTAACAATAACTTCCCGTCACTGTTTTCACTTTGGCCACGAACTCATTCTTCGTGAGCTTTCAAACGGCCTATGACTTCCTCAACAGTCATCGTTTCTAAATCTGCAAATTGCTCTATAGTTGAAGCAATTTGTAAGAATTTACTTGGAACGGCACGAAGTAGTTTCTTTACGACATACATTTCCTCTACATTCTCACCCAAGGCTCGTATGTTACTGACAATGTTATTTACTTTCACAGCAACGTCGTCTATAATCTCCGTCTCCTTCATGTTGAGGGTTTCAAACTCCGCCTTCAACGTGTGGACCTTCGCAGTCTTGACTCTATCTGCTCCCATGAACAGCGTCCTCATCGTATCCCATGCCGCTTATGTTGTTTGCTTCTCTGCCAGCGACAGCAACAAATCCTCTGGAATTCCACTGCAAATGCCATTTTATCCTTCTTCATTTTGACCACAGTATTCGCGGTTCTGGGCTCAACAGCATCCCAGACGCCTTGTGCTTGCATAAAGACTCTCATTTTAATAGCCCAGGCGGCGTAGTTATTTCTCGACAGCATAGGGTAATGAAGCGTCACCAACCCATTTTTCTCACTCCTTTCGTTCTTGTCTCCCATCGTGATTTCTCGTGGTTGGTGCTTGGGCATAAACCAGATTCGCTCTGATACCACTGTTAGATAAAACCCCTGCTTCACTCACAATTGTACTCACGAAACAGAGAACACACACTCATAAATTGAGGGAACAGAAGACCTCTTTTTTCTTCGTTATATCTTAAAAATAAATAATAAAATTGACATACATATGACTCTTAAAACAAAGTGAGTTGCATAAAATCAGGAACTAACTACTTGCATGACCTACCAGTAGCTAATAAATGGCCCACATGGCCTTCTTTGAATACGTCAAAAATAAAACAATTTCAAATACTCCACTAACTTCTGGATTCCGTCATCAGACAATCCACAAAGGAAACTGTTGCTTTTATATTTGGACGAAGTGAGGATAGAACTATATGCTATTGTAATGAATCTTATCATCTTACACTACCGTCTATATTTCTTGAGTATTCCAGTTTCTGAAAAATTCCCTTAAATTGACAGGTAAATTCAAGCCTGTGATAAAGAAGGCAATGGTTGAGCTTGACGGTGAGCTACTTTCAGATCTTCTAGCTCGTTTAGCAATATTTTAACAATTTTGATTTAAAATATCCATTGGTGAACTTACTTCCTCCCTTCAGTTAAAGCATTGGCCTGGCCCCAAGTCAACAATTCCTAATCCAAAAATGCCAATGTTCTCAGGTGCACCATTCAAGAAATTTGCATCAGTGAGAGAGGAATGGGCTGTTCAAAACAGATATGTCAATCCTGGCCGGTATGCAGTTGGTTCCATAAATTTGACATTCGAAGGCCCTAAATAAACATATATTGTCATATATAACAGAAAGTTTGAGAAGTTAATGTTTTGATAAATAAATCAAGAAAGTCATTTAACATGGTCACCAACATCTATAAGACAAAGATTTTATGTAGCGGTATTAGGTAACATTATTATTTTTTATGTTTCTTGGCTTCACTAACATAGATGATGATAAGGATGTGTATTTGATAGCTAGTGGATAGGTATATGGTGGTATTCAATCCATAGTTGGATATGCATGTAGAGGTATGTCAAGAAATCAAACTCTAAGGTCCCGTTTGGCTTACGGAATGCAATTCAAAGGAATCAGAATTTATTAATTTATAGTGTGTTAGAACTCTTGGATTGCAAAAATAATGGATGAAATCTTGGTTACATTCCATCAAAATTTATGCATTAAGGAATTCATCATTTCTAACTATTTATAAAAGAATTAAGATTCCTAATATTGCATAAACACCATTTCATACGTCAACCCATAAACGTAATATATACTATAATTCAAATTCCAATTCCTTTAAATTACATTCTGTGATACAAACAGGGCCTAAAGTTCTACATAGAGTCAAGCCATTAGGCGCAAGTTCTACGGAAAACCATGTTTTGGTTCACTTGGTTAGCTCAAATACCGCTTAGGGAATTAGAAAGAAAAGATAAAATGTTCACATCATCACATGTCATGCTACAAGATGTAATCAATAATTAATGTGGTCAAATCTGTGCATCATATTAGTCAAACTTCCTGTTCTTGATATTATGCGTGACATTTATTTATGATATTTCTTTGGAAGGTCCTATTCAATCTGTTGGACAAGAAGCTGATAGAGATAACCACACCTTGCTGTTGGAGCTTGGAGTTGAGGCCTAGCTTTCGTTATGGTCCTTCGCCTCTTTGACCAATGTATATTTTTCCGGTAAGTTCCACAAATTACAGAATCTCGTCTATGAGCAAAACATGTTTTGGTAGATATGATGTTTCACAATGCGACTCCAGCCCTTGTGCCCTTTTCTACTTACTATAATTTACACAATGTGATAGAGGATCATTGGGTCACAACCTGCTTGGTCAAGATTACACAATATGTCTATTATTTGTAAATAAATAAATTAAATACTGATGATGAAATTACTACTCTTATATAACCATGTGGAAACGTATGTTGGGATTTCTTACACTCAAATACACAGGATTTACTTACAAATATGAACTTTATTTGCAATCTTTATGAAATCACACTTACAAATGATTACATTGGACCTATTTATAATAATCTAAAGGGTGCGTTGAATAGTCACAACCCTTCGTGGTACCCTTTCAGAAAAGTCACAACATTTATGAAAAGGTGCAACCCTTCAAGTTTTCCTAAATACTAAATAGGTCCTTCTACTTACTATAATTTACAATTCATACATCATACTTTCATACTTTATATAATTAACATACTAATATAAGACTTGATCGGGATTAATCCATCATTCACCCCTTTAATCACGATCATCTTGTCTTACAGTAATGTAGGTTCGTCTTCGCTTAGATAGACGATATGTGCTTCTTGCTTCTTGTCTTTCTCTTTCCATTTTGAACATTCATATGCAAAATGACCAAATTCTCCACATTCATAACATCTCATTCTGGTTTTGCTTCGTTCTTGATTCGTACCTCTTTCACGTTAGCTTTCTTACGAGTACTTTGTCTTTAATATTTGAACCCAGACTTTTGATCTTGCCTCTTATGCTTCCTAATCTTCCTGCAAAGTTGCTTACTGTCTCGTTATTCTTCATTTTTAAAGCTTCCAATTCGCTCCTTAAAGTTTGTAGGCGTGCTTGTTGAACTCGGTTTTCTCCCATGTATCGTACTTTGATAGACTCCCATACTTCTTTCGCACTTGCATACTGTAAAACTTGCATTAAAATATCTTGTGGCAAAGTTGTTAGTATTATTGCTTTTGTTGTGTGCATCTTTCTTTCATCTATATCTTCTGTGGTATCAAGTGTTTCCCAAAGATCATATGCTTTTAATATTGTTTCCATTATGATTGCCCAGGTAGTATAATTTGTTTCATCTAGTTTCGGGCATTGAAGTGTTACATTTTGCTCACGTATTTGTGTAGATGCTTCTCCTCTTGCCATAGTTTTGAATTTTAAGATTTTAATGCTTACTTACTTACTTTCTTGTGATCACTGAATGTGACCAACCTTACTTCTTACTTTCGTACTTTTGATCGTTTGATCAGTTTCTTACTTGCTTTGAAACACTATGGTTTCTCTTACTGTGAAACACGAAGGTTTCTGAAAATACTATGCTTACTGGGGAAACTCTAGGTTTCTGAAAAACACAACGACTTTTCTCTTACTTACTGGGAAACTCTAGGTTTGTGAAAACACAGTGGTTTTCTCTTACTTCTTACTGGGAAACACTAGGATTTCTTGAAAAACACTATGGTTTTTCTCTTACTTACTTACTGTGAAACTAGGTTGTTTTCTTACTTACTTAGAAACACTAAGGTTTCTTACAACACTAAGTTTCGGGTTTTAGACAAACTGGCCGGTCACGGTTGTCTAACGTACTCGTACTGAACTTACTCCAAATTTGGTGTTACACGGATTTTTGTAACTTTTTGGTTTCTTACTTACTTACTTAGTATTATTTTTATACTAACCACAATTATTATTTTAAACAATTCAACAATTCTACGTTTTTTAACGAAAAATTGTAACGGACTAATATTAAATTTTTAATCTATTATCTTAAATAAATTAAAAATTTACTGTCTAAAATAATAATAATAATAATAATAATAATAAAATTAAAAGATGTGTAAATTAAAAGATGAAACCTGATGGGCTCCTTCTTATAAACTGTTTGGGCTCACTTCCTCTTACTGATTTTGGGCCTTATCTGCCCTATGTGACTTATCTTTCAACTGGTGCAACGCTTTCTCCCTTACGGTCAATCGATGCGATGCTTTCTCCTTTACCCCTTCTCTTGTACCGGTGCTACGGTTTTCAGCTTTCTCTATTTGAATCGACGCTTCTTTCTCTTTTGAACCGATGTCTTCGAATCGGTATAACCCCTACTTGAACCCATGTGATGCGCCTTTTTGTGATGCTACCGTTGTTACTAATCGGTGCAACTTATCCCCTTTCTGTTGCCTTATTCCTAATCGACGCCTATGTATCAATCGTCGGTTTTGGTTCTATGGTGGTGATTGGCGGTTTCTGGTGGTGGTAGACGACGGTTGGTTGCGATGGTTCGATTTCTGGAATTTTTGGAACCCTAAATGTTGCCTCTAATGATGGTGACGTTCGGTGGTGGTTCTGGTGGTGGCAACTGGTGATTCGGTGGTGGTTCTGGACTCCTAACCGTGAGGATTTCTTACGGTTGGCTTCAAAATCATGTTTATTCTCTCTGATTTTGGCTTTACTATCTATGCTATCCGATTTTTAGGGTATACTTTCTGTGAAATTGCGATGGGCTTACTGCTTGCTTGTTTGCGTCGGTTCTGTGTGGGATTTTTCTTACTGTGCCTTTCTTACTTGCTGGTCTTCGAATTTGACTAACTGTGATGACCACTGGTCACGTTGATGTCGGTTTGGTGGTAGAACCGTATGTTCGGCCGCCCCGTCAATTGCTTACTCTTACTCTTACTTGACGTTGTTTCTGAAAACAAACGTCTTGGTGAATTTCTAAGACTCTTGCGTACTGTTCCTGATGGTATATGATGAGGATCGAAATAACCTTCGCTCTTATACTAATTGTCTGGATTCTTACACTCGAATACACAAGATTTACTTACTAAAATGAACTTTATTTAACAATCTTTCAGAAATCACACTTACAAATGATTACATTGGACCTATTTATAATAATCTATAAGGTGCGTTGAATAGTCACAACCCTTCTGGTACCCTTTCAGAAAAGTCACAACCTTTATGAAAAGGTGCAACCCTTCAAGTTTTCCTACATACTAAATAGGTCCTTCTACTTACTATAATTTACAATTCATACATCATACTTTCATACTTTACATAATTAACATACTAATATAAGACTTGATCGGGATTAATCCATCAACGTACATTGATCGAAGCTTATGATCTGGTCGTTGAAACTCGAGCCTGTGTTGAACGATGCTTCAAAATATGTCTGAGTGGTTCCCATTTTACTTGCTTAGTTCCATGTTTGTAGTTAGCTGTCTCTTAAGCATGTGTCGAGAGTTAAGCGGATTTGTTAGCATGTTCATCCTATAGGCGGCATACATTGCTTCACACAATCATCTAGCTTTAGATTTAAACATAACATTTAAAACGATAATTTCTATATAATTAGGTAAATCATGCATTTAATTTTAATTGAACAAATGAACGAACAAATATGATAATTAAACAAACAAATTGTATCATTTATGTTAATTCGTTATAAAACTTAACTTGTTCATGTTCGTTCATTTGAAATATAAACCATGCATAAATTGGATTCTCATAAGAACTAATAAATGATATATGTTAAATACATATTTATATATATATATATATATATATATATATATATATATATATATATATATATATATATATATATATATATATATATATATATATATATGTTAATATATCATTTCAAAATACATATTCGAAACATTATATTTGTATGTGTCTAAAGATATTTTTAACATTATACTTTTAGTACACGAGCTTATTATAGAACGTATTACGACCCTATCCTTTTGCTGACGTAAAGACACATGGAAATGGATTAATAAAGTACCTTATCAAGTTATCATCATGCAAGTAAATGAGCTTTTTTATTGGACGGAGAAATTTAGGTTGCATTTGGTAAAAAGAATCGAAGAGAATGGAAATACTAAAGAGTCAAAGCCCATCGGTTGTGCTTCTTCAAGTTCTAGTGAATCTTTTAAAGATTTTGCCCCAACCTCAGCCATTCTTAGATTTTTACATACTATTCCACTGCTAGCTTATTTTTCGTTGCATTTTCTTGGATTCTTATAAGAACTTCTTCTAGCATATAATATTGCATGCTCACTTGCATGCCAAATTAAATTGTTGAAACATGTGTGGAATGATGCGTCAATAACGTACGTGGATCGATAGTTGTTTTTAGTACGCGGCTGTTCCTATTTTTCTCGTTTAGTTCCATCATGATTGTGATTTGTGAGCAGTCAATTACATTTGATATAATTTTTAGGTATTCTTTGAATTATTAATTAGACTTTGAAAAGTTTTTTTAAAGAAATTTCCACAATCACCATTTATTATAATTTGGGTCAAGGCTTTAGCTCGATCAATGATGTGTTTACTATGGCTTTCAAGTTTCAAACACATCAACTGACCCATTAGAAATTAAGATTAATGGAAACTAAACATTACATAATCAGGCTAAAATACATAAACAAATAAATAAAATCAACCTTGATGGATTTTGATCTCATTCCCCAAACTTGTTAACACTTTTTTAAGTTGTTTGATCTTTAGCGTTTCTTATGTATGCGTTGGCACTAGGGACGTGATTATATGTTGGTGTAACATCTCTGATTTGCACTCTTGCAATGACCGCTGAATTCAGAAAATGGAAAAACTTTGGTTTCCATACAGATTTTTCACTATCAATATATATGCTGCTTCTATCACACTGCTAGCAATATCAATGAAGTTACCATTGGATTTAACTATACCAAAGAATAATCACCATTCACAATGCTAATCTCTTTCTTGTATGTGTTAGACGAAATGCTTAGGTCTGCTGGACTAATTAATTATGATTAGGACAGCAGGTTTAAAACTTTGAATGTGTCAAAGTCAGTTATTGTGTAGGTTATTTATGGTTTCCTTCATTTTAGTTTGCAGTTACTTTTCTTTGTATTAAGTTGTAATAGTTTCAGATTGTACGAATACTTTTCATGGTTCTATTTCTTTTTCCCCTAAAACTCCTACAATTGGTATCAGAGCCCTCTTCTTAAGGGTCCTGTGTGAGATTAAATTGAAGAATCATGGAAGGTGAATCCAGCGGAAGCCTTACTGCACTTGCTCCACCAGTGTTTGATGGAACCAATTACAAGATCTGGGCGATACGTATGGAGACGTATTTGGCTGCTTTGGATCTCTGGGAAGCAGTGGAAGAAGATTATGAAGTTCCTGCACTCCCAAATAATCCGACAGTAGCGCAGATTAAATCACACAAAGAAAAGAAGACAAAGAAATCAAAGGCAAAAGCCTGTTTATTTGCTGCAGTCTCATCCACTGTATTCACCCGTATCATGTCTTTAAAATCATCAAAGGAGATCTGGGATTATCTTAAGTCTGAGTATGAAGGAGATGAAAGAATACGAGGAATGCAAGTGCTCAATTTGGTACGTGAATTTGAGTTGCAAAGGATGAAGGAAACTGAAACTGTGAAGGAGTATTCTGATAGATTACTTGGTATTGCAAATCGGATCAGATTACTTGGATCCTCTTTAGAAGATTCAAGAATTGTTGAGAAAATCCTTGTGACAATGCCTGAAAGATTTGAAGCTACTATCACCACATTAGAAAACACCAAGGATTTGACAAAAATTACTCTAGCAGAACTCTTAAGTGCTTTGCAAGCACAAGAGCAACGTCGTGTAATGAGACAAGAGGGAGTGGTTGAAGGTGCTTTAGCAGCCAAGCATCAAGATGATGAAAAGCAGAAGAAGACTCGTGTAATAAGTGGTGAGAGCAGTGCAACAAATAGCAAAGTAAAACCAACAAATCCCATCAGACGTAATTTTCCTCCTTGTCAACACTGTGGAAAAAAGGGTCATCCTCCTTTTAGATGTTGGCGAAGGCCTGATGTAAAGTGTAGCAAATGTAATCAGATGGGGCATGATGCAATTATCTGCAGAAACAAAAGTGAACAGCAAGATGAGGAAGCAAAAGTTGCTGATCAAGAAGAGGAAGATCAATTGTTTGTTGCTACATGTTTTTCCAGCAGTGAATCGAATGAAGGATGGCTGATTGATAGTGGTGCAACCAATCACATGACTAATGATAAGAGGCTCTTTCAAGATCTGAAGTCATCAAACAGAACGAAAGTTAAAGTTGGTAATGGTGATTATATTTCTGTTGAAGGAAAGGGAACTGCTGTAATAACTAGTTGTTCAGGTACAAAATTTATTCCTGATGTTCTTTATGTTCCTGAAATAGATCAAAATTTGTTGAGTGTTGGTCAATTAATGGAAAGCGGCTTTAAAGTCAATTTTGGAGACGAGTACTGCTTAATTAAAGATGCAGATGGTAATGATGTTTTTAAAGTCAAAATGAAAGGGAAAAGTTTTACTCTAAATCCATTGGAGGAGGAGCAAATGGCTTTTCCAAGTAAAGAAAGTGTCATAGAACTTTGGCACAAGAGGCTCGGGCATCCACATTACAAGGGGATGTTGTATTTGAAATCAAAGATGATGGTGAATGATATTCCTGAATTTGAAGATCACATGTCGAATTGCAGTGCATGTCAATTTGGTAAACAAAGTAGGAAACCCTTTCCCACAGTGACTTGGAGAGCATCAAAGAAGTTACAATTAATTCACACAGATGTTGCAGGTCCTCAAAGAACACCTTCTTTGAATGGCAGTCGTTACTATGTCATATTTATTGATGACTATACGCGGATGTGTTGGATTTTTTTTCTTAAAGCACAAATCAGAGGTGGCTCAAGTGTTCTGGAAATTCAAAGCGAAAGTTGAAAATGAAAGTGGCTGCAAAATTCAGTCTGTTCGATCAGACAATGGCAAGGAGTATACTTGTGCAACATTCAATCAATTTTGTGATGATGCAGGCATTGAACATCAACTTACAGCTCCGTACACTCCACAACAAAATGGAGTCAGTGAGAGGAGAAATCGATATATTTTAGAGATGACAAGATGCATGTTGCATGAGAAGAATTTGCCAAAGAAATTTTGGGCGGAGGCAGCAAATACGGCCGTTTTTCTTCAAAACAGGCTCCCTACAAAGGCATTAACGGATCAAACACCTTTTGAGGCATGGTACGGCTACAAACCTTCTTTAAAATTTTTGAAAGTTTTTGGTTGTTTGTGTTTCACACATGTTCCGCAGAATAAACGAGATAAGCTAGATAAAAGAGCATCAATGGGCATCTTTATAGGCTACAGCACAGTTAGCAAAGCTTATAAAGTGTTCCAACCACAAACAGGGAGCATGTGCATCAGTAGAGATGTGGATTTTGTGGAAGATGAAGAATGGAATTGGGATGATTCAAACAAGAAAGATCAAAATCTTTCTTTGGACTTAGAACATCATATCACACAACATCATGAAAATGAAAAATGGATAAATGAGATGGTGGATGATGCTCCAGTAAGAGGTACAAGATTGCTAGCTGATGTTTATGAAAGATGCAATATAGCTGTATGTGAACCTGCTAGTTACGAGGAAGCAGAAAAAGCTGAGAATTGGATGGTTGCAATGAAGGAGGAGCTTGCAATGATAGAAAAAAATAAGACCTGGATTATGGTGAACAAGCCTCGTGATAGGAATGTGATTGGAGTTAAATGGGTGTTTAGAACAAAGTTAAATGCAGATGGTTCAATAAACAAATACAAGGCGAGACTTGTAGTGAAAGGGTATGCTCAAGTATTTGGTGTGGACTATTCGGAAACCTTTGCACCAGTTGCTCGTTTAGACACCATCAGGTTACTTCTTGCTGTGGCTGCTCAAAAGAATTGGAGAGTGTATCAACTAGATGTCAAGTCAGCTTTTTTGAATGGTTTTCTGAATGAAGAAATCTATGTTGAACAGCCCGAAGGTTTTGTGAAGAAAGGAGAAGAAGATAAGGTGTATCTCCTTAAGAAGGCACTTTATGGGTTGAAACAAGCTCCGAGAGCTTGGTACAGTAGAATTGATGAACACTTACGGAACCTGGGTTTTGTTAAAAGCTTATCTCAGTCAACTTTGTATGTTAAACACTCCAACTCTAATGTTCTTATTATTTCATTGTATGTGGATGACTTGCTGGTAACAGGAAATAATACAAGTCTTGTAGAAAAATTTAAGCAAGAGATGATGGAAGTGTTTGAGATGACAGATCTTGGGTTGATGACTTTCTTTCTCGGAATGGAGATCAAGCAGACCAAACATGAAGTTTTTGTTTGTCAGAAGAAATATGTGAAGGAGATTCTAAAGAAATTCAAACCGGAAGATTGCAAAGCTGTGAACACTCCAATGAATCTAAAGGAAAGATTTTGTAAAGAAGATGGGACGGACAAGATTGATCCAGCTTATTTTAGAAATCTGATTGGTTGCCTCATGTACCTTACTGCAAGTCGACCAGATATTATACATCAAAGGCACAAGTGATTTTGGAATTAAATTCACCAGAAGCAAAGAGTTTGAATTGGTTGGGTACTCGGATAGTGATTGGGGAGGTGCTGATGATATGAAGAGCACTTCAGGCTACTGCTTCACTCTTGGTTCTGGTATTTTCTCTTGGAGTTCAAAAAAACAAGATATTGTAGCTCAATCAACTGCTGAATCAGAGTTTGTTGCTGCAACAGCTGCCGTTAATCAAGCTCTGTGGTTGAGGAAAATCTTAATAGATGTAAATCTCGATCAGAAGGAAAGTACAACAATCTTTGTGGACAATCAATCTGCTATTGCTATCTCAAACAACCCGGTGTTTCATGGGAAGACCAAACACTTTAACATCAAGTTGTTTTTTTTAAGGGAGGTACAAAAGGATGGAGACATTAAACTTGTTTACTGCAAAACCGAAGATCAGCTAGCTGATATCTTCACCAAACCATTGCCACTTAACAAGTTTGAGTCTTTAAGGATACGGCTTGGTGTTTGCAGCAGTCCCTAAAGCAAGGAGGAGTGTTAGACGAAATGCTTAGGTCTGCTGGACTAATTAATTATGATTAGGACAGCAGGTTTAAAACTTTGAATGTGTCAATGTCAGTTATTGTGTAGGTTATTATGGTTTCCTTAATTTTAGTTTGCAGTTACTTTTCTTTGTATTAAGTTGTAATAGTTTCAGATTGTACGAATACTTTTCATGGTTCTATTTCTTTTTTCCCTAAAACTCCTACAGTATGTAATGCTACATAACTTTCTTCCATCTTTAGGGCTTATGGATGACAAACAACTTCTCATAGATATTAATTAAAAATTGTAGTTTATAATTGTTTAAATGGTAAAAAGGTAATTTCGTTTTAGCAAAAGCTCAAAAAGTAGCGTTTTTGTGAAAGAGCTTTTGATAGCTTTCAAATCCGAATCAAAAGTTTAACCTCTTATCAAGTACCAAACGGAGTTTTTGAGCTTGAGCTTTCAAAAATCAAAAGCAAGGGTCTGTTTAGTTAACCTGTTTTCGATGAAAATTTTTATTGAAAACAATATATGGTTTCTGGAAAACACGTTCATATCCATTGTTTTTTCATATGTTAAGTTTTTAGCTTTTAACTTTATAAGTAAACTTGAAAACACATTTTTGAGGTTTTCACATTTTCTTTTCAATTTAGTCACCCAATCTATGTAATATAAGAAAGTGAAAATGAAAACGCAAAAACCATTTATGACACATCTAAACACATTCTCATCTCTAAAATGTGTTTTCTTAAAAACTATTATATTCTCAGTTTTATTAAAAACTTCAAACCGAAAATTCTCATTTACTAAACACACGGCTCCTTGCCAAACGCAACCCTTTAATCCCAATCGTTTTGCTTCTTAATTGTTTCATTTTATTTTTTTATTTCATTTTTGAGGTTTGTAGTGGTACAGCTAGCCAAGTTTGGAACGGTTGAACATTACACACGCCTACTTTCAACCACATATACAAATCCATAATTGGCCCTTGACAAAGAATGAAATTACATAAACATGAAAAAATAAATGAATAATAAATCATCATCTCTCTTTCCTCAAACTTTCTTTTCTAAAGTTTGTTTGATAGTTAGTCTTTCTTAGGTTCCTATTTATATCAAGAACCGGTTAACTCTTGTTGATCTCATTTTCCCCTTGTACGTCCAACAAGATGCCTTGGCACTCTCCCGAGGACGCCATGCCATGGGTGGGGTTATATATCGGTGTAGCATCTTTGGTTTGCACTCTTGCAATGGCAGCTGATGTCTTCCAAGGTTTTCGACAATCGAAACTTTGGTTCCCATGCAGATTTTTCACTATCAATGCTGCTTCCATCACTCTGGTAACAATAACAATGAAGTTACCATTGGATCTAACCGCCGACATGACTAGCAAACCTAAACGTGATGCCAAGACTCTCAGCATCTGTTTCTTGTACGTAATATTAGCCAACTTTCTACCATCTTTAGGGCGTATGAATGACAAGGAACTTGTTATGAACATGGTAGCTAGCCTTAGGTATATTAATAATCACTGTTATCGTAAATGCATGCATTGATTCTAGCACTCATGTGTTTGGTGCTTCCCTGGTACAAATGCCTTCGATTATATTTCCCCTTCTACTGCCATTTTCTGTAGCTTTGACAGTTCCAACATCTAAGAAAGTTTTACAACACCGATACAAGAAACTTGTTGTCGATTGTCAAGAGACACGTTTCTCCTCTAAGCGACTGAAACATCTTGTGAAAAAGTATTGGATGATGGCAGAAACTGGGAACCCTCAATTCGTGCTTTCTTATTGTTCACCGGTTTGTTGTGTGTATTGTTTTCTATGCTTATACTGTAGCCTTTGTTCTTTACGTTTTATAACTGTAATCCGAGACACATCAAATTTTTGGTATGGAGAATCAGATTATAAGTGGTCAACGAATGTAATTTTTACCATACAATTAATTGGGATTGCGGTGGGTAGCATAGCACCAATTTATAGATGTATCACTACCATCGTTTATTTCAACCTCTCCACGAAATGGATCATGAATCATCTAAATGTGTTCTTGGTTGAGAAACATTGGATCCAAAGCCTTCAACAATGGAAGCAAAGTCATGTCTGTTCACATATCTCAGGTCAACGTCGCAGAAGAGTTTTTCATGTTATGAAAAACGTAGGTTTAAATGTCGGTATAGCAATTCAGATAATGATGGTGGTTATATGTAAAATAATATGTTTCATTCCCATATCTCTTTTGATCTTATTCACTTCCAGCTGTTCTTGTTTCTCCAAATCCTTGTTGAGAAAGCTGAAAAAGGCATCAAATGTGAGATCAGAGATGGAAGAATATACTAGCTATGTTGTGCAAATCGATGAGAATGTGAAGCTTTCAAAGAGAATGTTAAGCAAGACGTTCAACTCTGTAAATCGAATTCTTTATGAATGTGAAGAGAAAGCACCAAGTAATCTTACGAAGCTTCTAGAGAAGTCTACAGGATTTAATGGAGTCGTAGAGTTCGACAATGACCAAGTCCCACCTTTACATCCAGAGGAAATCCACAATTGTTGGAGCCTAGTAGCAGTGACATTAACAGCCATTGCCATTGCACTTCCTGGAATTGAAAATGACCATTTGAAGGGGTTACTTTCAAGCATGAGAGAAGTGATAGAACATTTACGGCCCGGTGATGATAATACTCTTGTAGCGTAAGGATCTTCACATTCAGATGCATATGATCCATTAAACACATCTTGAATACTGCTGATGTTTTTCATGTTATACGGACACGAAGTGCAGAGATAGGACAGAAGGAAAAACAGAATTTTGGAACACAGAAATATACTAACTAATCACTATTATTTCTGGATAATCACACACATCTTACATACGGATATTACATGTATATATAGGCTACTGTTTTGTGTCAACAGACACATCTGTTCGCAGAATGTTGTCCTAATGACAGTTACAATTAACTAACATAAACCGGTTTTATTAACAATACCGGTAACTTAACTTAGGCTAATAATATTTACAATATTAATTGTCACACAATAAACTTAACTAAAGTTTCAATAACATTTAAATTTCTAACATTCACCTCCTAAATGTTATGAAACTTTTTTTTTCAGCAGTGATATCTTCAAACAACAACATACTCAGCATCTTCTTTCATGCTGTCATCAAAATCAGGTACTTTGCTTGTTCTTGGATCATTTTCTTCCATCTCACTGTTGGTTCTACACTGATCAGCATACACTTGCTGCATCAATCTGTTGCTTCTTCTGTGCAACACTTTCTGGCCATAACTTGGCTTGTTTTGTGAACTCGTAATAGCATTGAGGCAGGAACAAATGATCTTCATAAATCTTTATCAAACCAGGGGCATAATAGGAGGGAAAACCAAGTGCATTTGCTAATCCACTCCACTTTTCTTCACAAGTGACTTTCTCAAAGCCACCATGACTTAATACAATTTTGTATAAGTCCAGCAAGCAAATCTGTACTCCAAATAGTCTCAAAGGAACTTGGGGTGCAATGTTGTTGTATGTTTTGTGATACCATCCTATGATTCTCTCAAAAGCTTTCTTAAATGCTTCTTTATTCTTCATGACAAGTTCATCCTTGTTTATTAAATCTAGGAACTTAAAAAATTCTGTTATGTTATCAACTTTGAGAGATTTGATCTCCCAATCACTTTGTTCCTGTTTTGATAGAAAACTTTTCTGTGATTTTTCAAAATCCAAGGACTTGTCGATCTCTTCAAAATAATTTGCTAGGAAATTATCTTGAAGCTTTATCCCCACTGTCTCATCAAACACATCACATGAATTGGATGGATCAAACATATGTGTTATGGTGCATTTCAAATCATTCATGTCAACCTTGAACCCTTGTAACAAAAGTTGTTTCAAACTCAAGAGATTAATGTTAATCTCAGGAGTGTACTTGACATAGGGTATAGTGTAGGTTGCTGAATTTGTTGTGATGTCAACAGATCCAATTCCATGTGCAAATACAAAGTTATCCTCATGGTCTTTATCATTTACGATAAAACAATTTTTCAGGCTTTTAAAAACTTTTCGGTTTGGAGACATATGAGTGGAGATTTCAGTGTTTACATACCATATGTGATCCCAGTGATTGTGTTCTGTTCCGTTCAGCATGTATTCCCCAGCGAAGCACACTTTCTCTTTATGTTCATACGGTTTCTGATCAAACTTTGAAGTGGGAATTTGGTCTGAACTTCCAGCGATCATGCTCTGCTTTCCTTTTGTTTTGTACGGGCAATCCCAAGCATAATGTCCTCTCTTCTTACAAACATAACAACGTGATCTTTTTTGTTTTCTTTGTGCAATTGTGAGCGGTGGAGTCTGAATCTGATCATGTTGCTTCAGTTTCAATCGTTGCATCTTCTGCTTGATCCATGAGTCTTCTGTTGGAGAATTATCATACCTGCTCTGATACCAATTGATAGAACATTTACGGCCCAGTGATGATAATACTCTTGTAGCGTAAGGATCTTCACATTCAGATGCATATGATCCATTAAACACATCTTGAATACTGCTGATGTTTTTCATGTTATACGGACACGAAGTGCAGAGATAGGACAGAAGGAAAAACAGAATTTTGGAACACAGAAATATACTAACTAATCACTATTATTTCTGGATAATCACACACATCTTACATACGGATATTACATGTATATATAGGCTACTGTTTTGTGTCAACAGACACATCTGTTCGCAGAATGTTGTAACTGTCCTAATGACAGTTACAATTAACTAACATAAACCGGTTTTATTAACAATACCGGTAACTTAACTTAGGCTAATAATATTTACAATATTAATTGTCACACAATAAACTTAACTAAAGTTTCAATAACATTTAAATTTCTAACAAGAAGGCCTCCAGATTGTCGAAAAGATTGAAGAATGCCTCAATACAAATGACGAAATGGTAAAGGCAAGAAAAGCAGGCCGACACGTGTGGACAGAAGTTGAAGTATACTATAGGTGGCTACAAATAGATCTTCGAAAGAAGGCTTGTGAAGGGAAAACAACAGAAGAAATTCTTTGGTGGTTAGGCGATGAAGCAATAAAATTCGTGATACAATTCAAGCGATACAAAAATGAATGTTTGGATCACTTGGATCATAAGTTCATTGCTGCAAACTCCATGTATAGAATCAGCCAAACCATATTACTCCATTATAATCAACAAGAGCATAGGCCGAAAGACGAGGAGATTTTTAAGTGGATATCAAGTATTATTGCGGAACTTTTATGTGCTTGTTTTACCAACTTACCACGTGTCATAACCATCAAGTGTCATCAAAAGGTCATGGAGAAAAGGGAAGAGAGCATCCGGTCTGCTGCTCGGCTTCTTGGTAAGTCCAAAAAGATTCTAAAGATCCTTAAAGTGCGCCAACTTCCTAACCTAGGACAGGACTCGATGGCGTATATTGATGAGTGGCATGCAATACTAAAGTCCAACACCCATCAGTTGTGCTTCTTCAAGTTCAAGTGAATCTTTGATAGTAACTATTGTATAATTAGTGTGGATCTATATATAGTGTATATAGCATAAACCTACTTGTGCTTGTTCAAGTTCTAAATTTTGACATACTGCTCCACTGCTAGCTTCTTTTTCGTCGCATTTTCTTGGATTCTTATAGTTATGAACTTCTAGCATATATATTGCTCACTTGCATGCCATATTAAACTGTTGAAACATGTGTGAAATGATGCTTCAAATAACGTTTGTGGATCAATAGTTGTTCTTAGTACGCGGTTCCTGTTTTTCTCGTTTACTTCCATCATGATTGTGATTTGTGAGCAGTCAATTACATTTTATATAATTGTTAGGTATTCTTTGAATTGTTAATTATACTTTGACAAGTTTTTTAGAAGAAATTTCCACAGATGCCATTTATTAATTTGGGTCAAGGCTTTAGCTCACTGATGTGTTTCCTATGGCTTTCAAGTTTCAAACACATCAATTGACCCTTAAGAATTAATGGAAAATAAACATTACATAAACAGGCTAAAATTAAAAATTAAACCTTGATCGATTTTGATCTCATTCCTCAAACTTGTAAACACTTTTGTAAGTTGTTTGATCTTTAGCGTTTCTTAGACTCGTTCGATATGCCTTGGCACTAGACGTGATGCCATGGGTAGGATTATATGTTGGTGTAACATATCTAATATGTTTTTAGATTTAGTTTTTTTAAAAACCAATTGAGAATTCTGAAAATGCATTCATATAGTAATTGTAGTTTTCAGTTTTGGAATTCATGAAAATGGTTTGAAAACATATTATAAAAATTTTCAACATTTAGTTATAAACTTTGAAAATGAAAATTAATTTTATAAAAAATATGTAAATGAACGTGTTTTCATAAAATTACCCTTATTTTCGTAAAAATGAAATAAAAAATCACTTCAGTTTTCATCAAGAGAACGTGCTTTCCATACAGATTTTTCACTATCAATATATGCTGCTTCTATCACACTGCTTGCAATAGCAATGAAGTTACCATTGGATTTAACTATACCAAAGAATTATCTTTCTTGTATGTAATGCTAGCTAACTTTCTTCCATCTTTAGGGCTTTATAGATGACAAGCAACTTCTCATAAGAGATTTAAGGCTTCTATCACACTGCTTGCACTAATTAAGAAATACAACTTCTTCATGGCTTAGGGTAGAACCAACCAATCGACCATAGATCGAAGTTGTACGTCATAAGAGACTTGGGTAGGATGCTGGGATGTAGGCAGTGGCGGACCCATAAATTTTTTTATAGGGGTCGGAATTTAATAGCTACGATAGTGTAAGTGTTGGAAAAATGTAAATTTTTCAAAGAAAAAAAATGTATTTTCCATGTTCTTGGACCAAATATAATTATATATAATTGTGAAATATATAATTTATTTTTTGTGAGTTGTATTCTCCTTGAAGAGAAGATTGCAACGATATAAAGAACATCCAAAACGAAGCTAAGATGAATGAGATATCGATGCTCAAAGATTGGTGTTTGGAATGAATGAAACTCTTTCTAGTGGGAGAATTGAACATGAGTCCCATAAAAGTGGGTTTATAAGGAGGAGTGTTTAAAGTCATGACAAGATTGTTTGTGGTTTTACTCCAATGCCTACCCGCGCGCAGGGGGGTGCAAATCATGGACCCCGAAGGTTAAAATCCACTGAACTCGTGTACGCCAGCACCTGCGGATGCAGCTCCGAAAATCAGGGCTCGTGCGAGGCAACCTTTTTACTCCGAGTGAGAGCTAAGGAATTGAACTTTATAAATCATATAATATCTCATAAATTGAAAATTTTATCGGGGTCGGTTGACCCCATGCCTAAAGCATGGGTCCGCCCCTGGATGTAGGTAACACGTAAACGGGTTCTAACTATAATTGCTGGTTCGGGTTGGATTGAGTTGGAATGCTAGCATTTTGTCCTTTTCTTAATTATAAGTTATTAATATATCAAACAAACATATACACTACTAGAAATTAATCCTGTGTTTACTGACCGGAAAGGGGTGATGGATTAATCCCGATCAAGTCTTATATTAGTATGATAATTATGTAAAGTATGAAAGTATGTTGTATGGATTTGTAAATTATAGTAAGTAGAAGGACCTATTTAGTATTTAGGAATACTTGAAGGGTTGCACATTTTCATAAAGGTTGTGACTTTTCTGAAAGGGTACCACGAAGGGTTGTGACTATTCAACGCACCCTTAAGATTATTATATATAGGTCCAATGTAATCATTTGTAAGTGTGATTTCATAAAGATTGTTAATAAAGTTCATATATTGTAAGTAAATCCTGTGTATTTAGTGTAAGAAATCCCAACAATTGGTATCAGAGCGAAGGATTTTTCGATCCTAAATCGATCATCATATACCGTAAGGAAGAACAGGAAGAGTACGCAACAGTCTTAGAAATTCACCACGGACGGTTGTTTCAGAAACAACGTCAAGTAAGAGTAAGTGTAAGCAATTGATACGGGGCGGCCGAACATTCGGTTCTACCACCAAACCGACATCAACGTGAAATCAATTGATTTCATCAGACCAGTAAGTGGTCATCACAGTAAGTCAAATTCGAAGACCAGCAAGTAAGAAAAGCACAGTAAGAAAAATCCCACACAGAACCGACGCAAACAAGTAAGCAGTAAGCCCATCGCAATTCCAACAGAGAAATAGCAAGCCCTAGAAATCGGATAGCACAGATAGAAAAGCCAAAATCAGAAAGATATAACCTGATTTTGAAGAAGCCGCTGCAGAAAAATCCACAGAAATAGTGCCAGCGCCGTAGGAGTGTACCCACGGACAGAACCCACAACAAACCGTCGCCATCCACCACCAGAACCACCACCGAACGCCACCATCGTAAGAGGCAACGTTTAGGGTTCCAGAAATTCCAGAAATCGAACCATCGCAACCAACCGTCGTCTACCACCACCAGAAACCGCCAATCGCCACCATAAAACCATAGGCAACGATTGGAACCGAAGGTAGCATTAAGTAGAAGGGGTTATACCGATTCGAAGACATTGGTTCAAAAGAGAAAGAAGCGTCGATTAGGAATAAGGCAACAGAAAGGGGATAAGATTGCACCGATTGAAAGATTCAGAGAAAGGGTTGCAGCGATTTGGAGAAACCATCGCAATGTTTGAAGAAGGTTGCACCGATTCAAACAAGAGAAAGCAAGACACATTGCATCGCATCGGTTCAAGGAAAAGAAAGGAGGAGGAGCAGTAAGTGAAAGGGAAAGAGGAACCAGAAGTGGGAGCCCAAAATAATTGTTGAGGCCCAGCCCGAGAAAAGATAAACAAAGAAGTAGCCCAAAGCAGATAAGACCCAAAATCAGTAAGAGGAAGTGAGCCCAAACAGTTTATAAGAAGGAGCCCATCAGGTTTCATCTTTTAATTTACACATCTTTTATTATTATTATTATTATTATTATTATTATTATTATTATTATTATTATTATTATTATTATTATTATTATTATTATTTTAGACAGTAAATTTTTAATTTATTTAAGATAATAGATTAAAAATTTAAAAATTAGTCCGTTACAATTTTTTGTTAAAAAACGTAGAATTGTTGAATTGTTTAAAATAATAATTGTGGTTAGTATAAAATAATAATAATAAGTAAGTAAGCAAGTAAGTAAGAAACCAAGGAGTTACAAAAATCCGTGTAACACCAAATTTGGAGTAAGTTCAGTAAGAGTACGTTAGACAACCGTGACCGGCCAGTTTGTCTAAAACCCGAAACCTAGTGTTGTAAACAACCTTAGTGTTTCTAAGTAAGTAAGAAAACAACCTAGTTTCACAGTAAGTAAGTAAGTGAAAGACCTTAGTGTTTTTCAAAAAATCCTATTGTTTCCAAGTAAGTAACGAAAAAATCATAGTGTTTTTTCAAGAAACCCTAGCATTTCCCGGTAAGAAGTAAGAGAAAACCACCGTGTTTTCACAAACCTAGAGTTTCCCAGTAAGTAAAAGAAAAGTCGTTGTGTTTTTCAGAAACCCTAGAGTTTCCCGGTAAGCAAGTACATGAAAATCAAAGTATTTTCAGAAACCTTCGTGTTTCACAGTAAGAGAAACCATCGTGTTTCAAAGCAAGTAAGAAACTGATCAAACGATCAGAACTACGAAAGTAAGAAGTAAGGTTGGTCACATTCAGTGATCACAAGAAAGTAAGTAAGTAAGCATTAAAATCTTAAATTCAAAAACTATGGCAAGAGGAGAAGCATCTACACAAATACGTGAGCAAAATGTAACACTTCAATGCCCGAAACTAGATGAAACAAATTATACTACCTGGGCAATCATAATGGAAACAATACTTAAGGCATATGACCTTTGGGAGACACTTGATGCCACAGAAGATATAGATGAAAGAAAGATGCACACAACAAAAGCAATGATACTAACAACTTTGTCACAAGATATTTTAATGCAAGTTTCACAGTATACAAGTGCGAAAGAAGTATGGGAGTCTATCAAAGTACGATACATGGGAGAAAACCGAGTTCAACAAGCACGCCTACAAACTTTAAGGAGCGAATTGGAGACTTTAAAAATGAAGAATAACGTGACAGTGAGCAACTTTGCAGGAAGATTAGGAAGCATAAGAGGCAAGATCAAAAGTCTTGGTTCAAATATTAAAGACAAAGTACTCGTAAGAAAGCTACTGAACTCAGTCCCAAAGAAGTTTCTACCGATCGTAGCATCAATTGAACAATACTCGGATGTTAATAGCATGTCATTTGAAGAAGCAACAGGAAGAATAATAACTTTTGAAGAACGCCTCAAAAGTCAAGATGAACCACAAGAATATCACCAAGGAAACCTTCTAATGGCAACTACAAGAGTTCAACACCAAAGAAAAGGTCGAGGAAGAAACTTCAACAAAGATAGAAAAGAACGTGAAAGAGGTACGAATCAAGAACGAAGCAAAAATAGAATGAGATGTTATGAATGTGGAGAATTTGGTCATTTTGCATATGAATGTTCAACCTGGAAAGAGAAAGACAAGAAGCAAGAAGCACATCTCGTCTATCTAAGCGAAGACCAACCTACATTGCTGTAAGACAAGAAGATCGTGATTAAGGGGGTGAATGATGGATTAATCCCGATCAAGTCTTATATTAGTATGATAATTATGTAAAGTATGAAAGTATGTTGTATGGATTTGTAAATTATAGTAAGTAGAAGGACCTATTTAGTATTTAGGAATACTTGAAGGGTTGCACCTTTTTATAAAGGTTGTGACTTTTCTGAAAGGGTACCACGAAGGGTTGTGACTATTCAACGCACCCTTTAGATTATTATATATAGGTCCAATGTAATCATTTGTAAGTGTGATTTCATAAAGATTGTTAATAAAGTTCATATTTCGTAAGTAAATCCTGTGTATTTAGTGTAAAAAATCCCAACAATGGGTAGTCGGTAATATATCGGAAATGTGTCCATCGGTAAGTCATTCATAAATCTACCTGCGGGTACATGTTTTGGTAGATATATGTTTCACAATTCGATCGAATCCAGAGCCTTTCTGTCTTTTCAATTTCCTGTTTAATTCCAGAAATTGGACGTGTGGGCTTGCTTTTGTTTCGAGTTTCATGGTATGTGATATATATATATATATATATATATATATATATATATATATATATATATATATATATATATATATATATATATATATATATATATATATATATATAGAGGGAGGTTCAATGGAAAACCACAATGCACCTGAAAACTTGTGAAAACCGCAGTGCACCACTACAAATGTATCAAATTCCCCGCGTGATGCATCACCTTATTTACGATCATGCCACCGCGTTTTTCATGAAATGCACCAAATCGGACGGTATGCGTAGGTTTCCATGGTTTTCACATGCATAGTGGTTTTCCATTGAACCCACCCTATATATATATATATATATATATATATATATATATATATATGAACCTTATCCTCATAATAAGCATTAATTTTTATTGGATGGAGAAGTTTACAAGATAAAGTATGGGAATAGGAGATATTGACGACTTCTTTTAGAAATATCCACAAATGTCAAAAGCATTTACTACCTTAATTCGGGTCAAGCTTTAGCTCAAAATTGTGTTTACTATATGTTTCAACCACATCTACACACATCAATTAATTATCGGCTCTTGAGAAAGAACAGATCGAAAATAAATATCCCTCACATAAACAGGCGAAAAGTATATGGAAAGTTAAACAGTTTGAATTTCCTTTTCAAGTACGTTGTTTGATCTTTAGCATTTCTTAGATTCATTCTACCAAAAGCAAGATGCCTTGGCGGCACTCTCCCGAGGCTGCCATGCCATGGGTAGGATTATATGTCAGTGTAGCATCTTTGGTTTGCACTCTTGCAATGGCAGCTGATGTCTTCTACGGCTTTCGACAACGGAAACTCTGGTTTCCATGCAGGTTTTTCACCATCAATGCTGTTTCCATCACACTGATAGCAATAACAATGAAGTTACCATTGGATCTAACCACCGACATGACTGGCAAGAACGACCATGATGCCAAGACTCTCAGCATCTTTTTCTTGTACACAATGTTAGCTAACTTTCTTCCGTCTTTAGGGCTTATGGACGACAAGCAACTTCTCATGAACATCATAGCCTTAGGTATTTTCATAATCACCATTGTTGTAAATGCATGCGTTGATTCTAGCACTCAAGTGCTTGGTCCAATTCCGCTCGTACTAATGCCTTTGTATATCCTCCCCTTTCTATGCCCATTTTCCGTAGCTTTGACAGTCCTAACATCTAAGAAAGTTTTAGAACACCAGTACAAGGATTTGCACAAAGTTGCGTTAGATCGTCCAGAGATAAGTTTCTCCTCCAAGAGACTCAAACATCATGTTAAAAAGTATTGGATGATGGTAGAAACTAGTAACCCCCAATTTGTGCTTGCTTCTTCACCGGTTTGTTATGCTTATGGTTTTATATGCTTAAAACTTCTTTATGAATCATTTCTTTTCTTAGTAAACCAGTTCCATGATACATCAAATTTTTGGTATGGAGAATCAGACTACAAGTGGTCAACAAATTTAATATTTACCATGCAATTAATTGGGATTGCAGTGGGTAGCATAGCACCAATTTTTCGATGCATCACTGCCCTCGTTTATTTTGACATATCCAAAGAATGGATCATGTACCATCTAAACGTGTTCTTGGTCGAGAAACATTGGATCCGAAGCCTTCAACAATGGAAACAAACCCATGTCAGTTCACATATCCCAGGTCACCACTGCAAGAGAGTGTTCCATACTGTTAAAAACATGGTTTTAGACTTTTGTATAACACTTCAGATAATGGTCGTGGTTACTTGTAAGATGATGCGTCTCGTTCTCATATCTTTTCTGGTCTTATTATCATGTTGTTTTTATTTCTTCAAATCACTGTTGAGAAAGTTCAGAAAGACATCAGAAACATCTACAAGCAATATTGTGAGATCAGAGATGGAAGAATATATATGCTAGTTATGTTCTGCAATTTGATGGGAAATGCAAGCTTTCAAAGAGAATGCTAAGAAATACACTCAACTCTATAGATATCAACTTCTTCGATCATGTGTCTGAAGAGAAAGCGCCAAGCGATCTTATAAAGTTTCTAGAAAAATCTAATTGATTCAATGGAGTAGTTGAGTTCGACAACGATCAAGTCCCACCTTTATACATAAAGAATGTCATCTTTTATAAATGAAATATAACATAAAATATTTTTGAAATAAATGCATGTATATTTAAAATTATTATGTAATAATAATACAACTTTTTAAATTATTTATAATAATAAGAGTAAATTAAAAATACTATCCCCGTGGTTTATTAGAAATTATAAATTGGTTCCTTCAACTTTAAAAATTAACTGACAGTCCTTATGGTTGAAGTTTTATCACGAATATCGTCATTTGACCATTTAAATTGATCATTTTACCCTTACTTGTTAAATAATTATTATTAATGTTGTTTTTATTAATATTTCTATTATTATTAAATAATAAACTAATTTAAAATATTAAAAATACCAGTAAAATTAATTTAATATAAAACACATAAAATTGGATGATAAAATATTAATTAATAAAGACAATAGTTTTTGTTACTAATTAAAAATTAAAAAATGACGTTTGAGTTTAGATTTTTTACTTTAAAAAATAAATATTTTTTAAATCAAAATATAAATCTAAACTTTGTCAAAAAAGTATTAAAATTTTTTTACACAAACAACTTTTAACACTTTCGGTAAACGTTTAAAAACATTTTTATAGTTTAAAAGTTTTGAGGAAAAAATGTTTAAAAACCTCAAATTAACATTTTAAACAACTTTACTTGTTTTCAAAAGTTTAAAATCTTTAAACATTTTTAGAAAAATTCTAGAAATTATCAAAAGCTTAAAAATTTATTTTATTGTTCATGAAAACGTTTAAATTTTTTGTTTTATTGTTCATGAAAACGTTAATTTTTTCTACAAAAAATCAAAAAGAAAACCTAAAGTTAAAAACCTATTTTGTTTATAGGTTTTAATTATTAAAATGGTGAAAATAACAATTTATATGTTTTTACAGATGATTTAATCTATTAAAAATCATTTACGTACTGTAAAAAGGGTAAAAAATGTATGCTTAATAAAAATAATTTATTTTATGTTATAAAAAAGGTTTACATTTTATTTTTAAAAATTTAAAAAGCTAAACTCAAAATGTTATCTAGACGGGACTCAATGGCATATATTGATGAGTGGCATGCAATACTAAAGAGTACTCCAACTCCCATTAGTTGTGCTTCCTGTAGTTTCTAATGAATCATTGACAGTAACCATTGTATAGTGAGTGCAGACTGTAGATTTATCAATTTGTATTTATATGCAATAAAGAAGCAATGCCCTTTAAATAACATTGATCGAATCTGCTGGTGTCAAGTGAATATTATTACTTCAAGTAAAAGTATAAGCTATATATAGCTTATCAATTACTTCAAATGAATTTATTAATTAATTATTACTTCTAATAATTGAAAATATATAAATATTTGGATGTAAATTTAAATAATACATTTCGATTTAATTATATTCATAACCGAAAATAATATTAACGCATAACTTTTGGTGTAATGAATGAAAAATAATATATTTTGATTTAATTATAACTAAATCGAACAATATTATACAACGAAATTTGTGTGTATAAGCAAAAAAAAAAAAATTAAAGGTTAAATATATAAATATATTCATAAATTATACATAATAGAGATGAAAAAATAAATTTAATACATAAAGAATGTCTATCTTTTATAAATGAAATATAACGTAAAATACTTTTGAAAGAAATACATACATATTTAAAATTTATATATATAATAATAATACAATTTATTAAATTATTAATAATAATAAGGGTAAATTGTGTTTTACTAGAAATTATGGATTGTTTCCTTCAACATTAAAAATTACACTAACCGTCCTTATGATTAAAGTTTTATTACAAATATCATCATTTGCCCATTTAAAATGATCATTTTACCCTTACTTGTTAAATAATTATTATTATTAATGTTGTTTTTATTAATATTTCTATTAATAATAAATAATAAACTAATCTAAAAAATTAAAAATACCAATAAAATTAATTTAATATAAAACACATAAATTTAGATAATAAAATATTAATCAAGACAAATGAATAACCATATATTGTTACTAATTAAAAACTAAAAAAATGACGTTTGAGTTTAAATTTTTTACTTTAATAAAGACAAAAGATAAATGTAAACATTGTTAGTTACAAATTACCACAAAATTCATAAATTCAAAACATCAAATACTGCTGATATATAGATCGATAGATAGATACTTAATTATAGCCACGTTACCATGTAAATTTCAAAACAAAAACCAAATATTTGATCATCCATGAAAATGGATTAAATCAAAACACATTCAATCCAAACAATTTGCAATTCAAAACCAAATCTTCCAAATACTTCTCCAAGATCTTCTTATGAGTACGAAAAAGAGCAACGATCCACACCTCACCATTATAATATCTTAACAAATCCAAATCCTCGTCATCTATCCTCTGAATCACCTCATCCCTCTTCTCTCGAATCGACTTGTCGAATCGTTCAAGCATCACAAACACTTGTTCATCGAAACAAAGTGGAAACGCCGTCAGAAACTCTCCGATCATCATCAGACCGATGAGTTCATGCATTGCATTGCAACCATTTTTCATGGAGGCGAAACTTATCAGCGTCTTAACAAATGTTTTACAATCGTATCCAAGAATACGGCCATTAACCGTGCCATTTTTGAACATGGAGGATGGGATACCCATGGCAATGATAGGTGAAGCTAACCGTAAAAGCTCAGCTTGTAGCTCCTCCGGTGATAGTTCGTTAACATCAATCGTCGTCGACATCTGGGCTGATGAACCGGCCATTACTATATGGAAAAGAAAGATGGTTTGACCCTGCAACTGGAATTGGCATTTATACATGTATATATATATATATAGCGCAGGAAACTGGAAAGTCTTTGAATCATCGAGAATCGGCGTTGGTTCGTGTTACGAAGAACCAACCTGCCCACCGCAAAGGTGTCCAATACGCAACTAGATACTCATTTAATAGTTTCAACTAATGACATAATAGGTCCTTTAAGAAAGTAAATCGACATTTGAACACTTAAAGTAAAGAAATGCATAGTTAGATGCTATTTGTTTTTTAAGAGGTTACATTTCTGTAGTCTGAAAACCAAATATGAAATTAAGAGTTGGCTTTAAAATCTATAATCTGGAATTAAGATGTGATCTTAAGATTGTTTGTTTCGTAATATGAAAGATCTAAAAATTTACTTTAAAATATTATATCTAATTAAATATATATTATAATTAATTAAATTATATAAACAAAATTAAATAATGATTATTTAATATGATAAATACTTTTAAATTAACTGAACTTATATTTTAATCAACGCCTCAAAAAAGATAACTGAAATTATTATAATTAATATGATAAATAGTTTAGGACTTTTAGAATTTGTAAACTAAAAATTTAAAAAAAAAAAAAAAAAAGGGGCCTCTTAATTTGTTTTCAGACCTAAGATTCTCTATTAAAATTAAGAGTTAAATTTAGATGTTACAACCTCTTAAATCTGAAACTAGACAAACTAGGGATTAGCATTTGGACCAAACCGGCCCGGACCGAAAAAAACCAAAAACCGAAATTAGGAAAATAAGAAAACCAAAAACCGGCCCAATATTTATAATACGGGTTTGGTCCGGTCCGGTTTTCTGGTTCTTGGACCGGTTGGAACCGGTAAAAGTTTTATATATGTTTTAATGTATTGTTTATCTTTCTTTCTCAACTATTTCTCTTTGTGAATTATCAAGTTTATCACATTTTCTTTGACTAAAATAAAATATCAAACAGACATTACTTATATTAAGTTCTTTTTATTTCATCGCTATAAAAAAATATTTATATCGTTAAAAAAACTTTTACATGGTTATATATATCTACCAAAGAGCTCAATAACTATTACATATATTTTTTATATGATTTAGAAATAATATTCAGAAAATTTGTTTCTTGATGGACTACGAAAAATAACAATACAACATAAATTTTAAAATTGATAACATGAAGTTTAAATTTCGGTTTGGACCGGGTTAAAAACCAAAAACTGATGGACCGAACGCGGAAAACCGATAATAGTGATTTTAAAGAAACCGAAACCGGACCAATTTTATTAATAACGATTTGGTCCGGGCCGGTTTTCGGGTTTTTTTGGTCCAAATACTCATCCCTAAGACAAACAATCTAAATTTATTTTTAAGAGACTCTTAATGAAAAACAAATAGAGCCTTATTACTCTTGCAGATCTTCCTAGTTTCAACTAATGACATAATAGGTCCTTATAGTTGTTGTTTGTTTTTTAAGTCTGAAAATCACTTTTTCAGATAGTAGAATTTTATATGTATATATATAGAATATAATTCGAGAGAGTACCACTCTTTATGCAGTGCACCAGAAGGTACCACCTATCAAAAAGTTTTTGAAATTTTTTTTCATAAACATATATGTTTTAATTGACATTATAAAGATATTATGTAAATTTCACATACATTCACATCTCCTAACTTTTTATCGAATTGAAGGTTCATTTCAGAGTTTGGCTCCACATGCTATACAAGTTAGTTCCACGATATTTGCTAATTAAATAATTAGGTTAATTATACATATATACATTATTCACTAATGAATTACTATTCATAAGTGGGTTTTGCTAAAATACACCACTTAATATATTAACTAATAAAAGGGTTTGCTAAATTGCATCAATTAATTATCAACAATTAATTTATCATAAATATTATATTGTACATCTTGCTAAAATACACTATTTAATATATTAACTCATGAAGGTTTGCTAAATTGCACCATTTGATTAGCAACAATTAATTTATCATAAATATTATATTGTACATTTTCTATAAATTAATTAATATATAAATCACATGAGAAAATTTATCTTTAATATTGTTTTAAAATATCAAATTATATCATCCTATAAATATAAACTAAAATTTAAAAATGTAAAAGAATGATAAAAAAATAACTATTATTCATATATATTTCAAAAGCTAGATGAATAATGCTTATAAAACTTAAAAATAATATCTAATTACATTCTTTTTTGTATATATTTTTTTTAAAAGGTAATATTTGCTAATAATATCTACATGATACAATTTAATTTACATAAAAATATTACATTAGTCAACTTTAATAATATTTATAGTTCATATGTTTATACTTTATAACATTTTAACTTTAAAAATATGATATTACGGGTTATATATATAAATTTAATAATAAAAATAATATCTTTTTTCTTAATTTAGTATTACAGATTTATACTTTGTACCATTTTTATGAAACTTAATTTATGTATCCATAAAAGGTTAAATTATAAATAATATGTACCTAATGTATTGCGTGTTTATTTTCTAATAGAATTATTAAAAAGTGATCGAAGGTTAAAATGATCTATTAATATTTTTATTAACATGTAACACATAGAGCTAAAATTTTGATAATATATTATGATTAAAGAATTAATAAATTTCTTATACTTTTTTTTATGTAATAGATTAATAAATTGTATACACTATACAACACATATTTTTGACACGTGTCTTTATTTCTCGAAAATGATTAATTTTTCCAAGCTTTTAAATTTGCTTCTCATAGATGATCATATTTAAATTAAACTTGAGTCTTAATTTTCAATGAGTAAATCAGTTTATTTCGAGTAGAAAGATTAGTTTAGTTTTTGGTTTGTTATACATTGAAATATGTTGTAATTAAATTTATGGTAATTATCATTTTTTTATCTTATTAATTAGAAATTATATAGCTATAAATTTCGATCTAACGCACGAACATCCTGTAACTTGAATACAATTTATAATATAACCAAAAAATCACATTATAAATTTTTAATGATAAATAATAGATTTTCAAACTAAGGTTTTTATTCTGGAATACTTGATAGGGTGCAATTTTTACCCCATTTGACCATGTGGCAAGAAGTATGTCAGAACTTTTATTTTGTGGTATGGTTTTTATTTATTTTCTTATAATTTTTATTTAAAAAATATTTTTATATTTTATATTTGAATTTTATATGTTAGGTTTGTATTTATACGTATGATATTATTTTAAATTTTATAGTAATTATGTTTTTTTACCATTTATTTATGTTAGCCTAATTATCTATTAAATATCTAACAATTATTTTATGATTAATATTATATTAAATTTTTTCCTTATATAATTAATAATACAATCTATATAAGAAATTACATAATCTGAAAGTTTATATCACATTTATCTTGTAACAAAATCCAAAAATTAATTTATTGTGTGTGCTTAACATTTTATTTATATGATACATGTTATAAATTTGCTTGAAAAGAAATGATATTTTTATAGTTTAACACTATAAATAAATACTTTGTATGATATTCTATAAAATCTTTATCCTTATATCTATCTATCTATACTATTAAAAGAGTAACTATACTCATTTCTGGTGAAGCCACGTGTCGTCACCATGAATCGACACGTGGCATTTATATATTTTAATTTTAAAAATAATAAAAAAATTTAAATCAAATCTATCCAAATTTAATATAATCCACTTTTAAAATCAAATCAAATCAAACAAAATCTAATGGTGCGTTTAGTTAACGAAAACTAGTCATTTTTCAATTTCAGTTTTCAAATTATAGTTTTTAGAAAAAAAACAAGGGTTTCTATGAAAATGAAAACATGTTTAGATGATAAAGTTTTTGTTTTAAGAAAAATAAGATGGGTGATTATAAAATAAGAAAAATAGGGTAGGTAATAAAAAAGTAAGAGAGAGAAAGAGTATTATAAAGAAATATAGGGTAGGTGGTAGAAAAGTAAGAGAGAGAATATAAAAGTGATATTTTAAAAAGTGAAATGAAAATTTATGAAATTGTTGTTAAGTAAACAAGTTTTCATTTTTATTGAAAAGTGAGATGAAAATTTTGGAAATTATCGGTAACTAAACGCACCCTAATACTCTACTAACTTATTAATTAAATTTATCCAAATCTAATATAATCCACTTTTAAATTCAAAACAAATCGAATCAAACAAAATCTAATAATTTACTAACTTATTAATTATAAGATAATATTATAAAAGTTTAAAAATATATATAAGAAAATAATTCCTCTTCATATATATTTAGAAATATATAAAATTAATAGGTTATAGTAAATAATAATATCATCTTATATACTTTTGTTTAAAAAATAATATTTATATCTTTATCTTTTTATTTATTATATTTTATATATATTAAAGATATCCGCGTAATACGCGGGTAATAAACTAGTATATTAATAAAAGAAATCTTATGTGCCACATGTCACAACCTAATAAAATCATTTTTCTATTTTCCCTCCCATGTTTTCTAATATAACTCTTTCAATTATTCATTTAGTTTGATTTTAAAAATTAATAAAATTAAAATAAATTAATATATAGTTTAACCACAACTTATGAAAGTAAGTTTGATTTAATTACTTTCTAAATTAACTCCTGCATTTATCTAAAATGATTTATTTTGATTTATGTTATATAATTCAAATAATTTCTTTACTATATGAACTAACCTTATTTAACATGTTTTAATCTTAACTATTTAATTATATTACTATAATACAATAATTTAATTTCATATTTGAGATAATTTAATAATTTATTTATACTAATTTAATTTCTTTGTCTTATTATATTTAAGAATATTTCAAGTTATATGCGTTTATAAAATATTTATATATTAATTACACCCATGTACGAAGTTCTATTTATTAAAACACAATAGTGTGTATGACCATTATATACACACTGACACACAAGTTACTATGTATGTTTTACTTTTTATTTATACTTCGTAATTTTTTATGATTTTGTATAAATTTATATGTATGTAGGAATATTTATTGAATATTAATTTAACAATACATCATGTATTTGATTTTTTTATTAAACTAAATTTAGAAAAGTCAAGCCCTAATCTTGAGGATCTAAAATAAGATAGATACGAAATAATAAGTTTAGAAATATTTATATAAAAGTTTTAACATAAACAATATGCAACTAAAGTCTAATAAAAAAGAGATAATTATAAAAAAAATTGTGTATATACAACACAAAGTGATTTTTTAAACATGTTTATGTGTTTCTCGAAAATGAAATTTTAATAACTTTTAATATTTAAATTGCTTAAAAATAAAATTTTTTATTCATCTAATATGTTTCTTGATTTGCTAATAATTAAATTTTATATATTATAAAAGTCTAGGTTATTTGAAGTTCTAATTTATTATAAAATTTAATATATTATTATTATTTATGTTTGAATAAAGTTTTTAATTGTTTTAATAGTATATAAAACTTGCAATAATATTATTTTATCTTATTATATTTTTAATCTATTAATAAAAATATATATAAATATAAATCTCGTTACAACGTACGGGCACCACATCACTTGTATACAACAATATCCAAGAATGTAGATAAATGCATATTGTATTTTCATCAAACTTCTCTAGTTTACTAGTGACTGCAAAATTAAGGGGCCATTGTGCTATATAATGGGAGTTACCAAGATTCTTTCATTTACTTGTAAACTGATTGATTTTTGTGACCAATTGTCTTTATCATGCAACTTTTTTGTTTATTGCAGTAGTGGTTGTTGAATGCTTACAATACTCATATATACTTTCAATGGTGTTTCTGACCATAGTTTCTTTGCTTCTATGTGGAGAAATGATGAACAGAAATGCATCCAATGTTAAGAAGACGATGAACCATTGAACGGAGATGCATCACGTTAGTGATGATGGTGATGAACAAATGATGGCGTTGATGATGGTTCTTGAACGAATGTGGTTTGAATGTTTGAAGCTTTTGAATGAATGAAGGATGTATGAAGGTTCGAAGGTAGTTTTATTTTCATAATGATAAATAATGAAGCAATGCATCAACGTTTTGACGATGAAGAAGGTGATGCACAACAAGAGCAACACCTACGATGATGATGTCTTGAATATTTTTACCATCTTTTTATAAATTTGTATAAATTTTATATTTGGAATTGTATAACTTTAATTTATTTAGTACTAGTTATTTAATTATTTGATAAAATTTTAATTAATATACCGGATGTTTAAACACTTGTCACATTTACTCATTACACTTTTAACAAGTTAACAATCTTAATCCTTGCATTATTGTTTATTCATCCTAAATAAATACATGCTCAAATAAAATCATCAAATTAATTTAAATTTCTCCTTCTGTAGATTTCTAGCAACAAACTCCATTAGTTTTTCTTAAATTACAAATTAAAAGCCTAATTAAAACTTCAGGCGTTACACAGTTACACCAATTCTTAAATTTCAAATTTCAAATCTAAGTTTTACAAATCGCTTGCAACAAAGTCTTGTACATAATGCTTTAAGTACTTATACCTTTCGAAATTCAAAAATAATATTTAACAAGTTGTACCTCAACAATATAAGTAGTTTTTTGGACCATGAACTAACTGTACTATTTAGTAGTATAGATATAATTCAAATTTCATCTTTAAAGTTTACACTACTAGTTAGTTTTATCAACAATATCATAATTCGTTACCGAGTTTTTAAAATTAAGATATAATTATACCTAACGACGAGAAATAACAATTTATTTTGTTAAAATTCTTATTTTAACAATTTATTTTATGATTTTATTAACTTGAGTTATTCTATTATTCATTTTTCTCTGATTATAGTAACAAACTTAATATTTTATCGATTATAACAGCGTGCATTATGATTATAACAACTAATCAGTTTCTTACATGATATGTCGATTTTTAACAAAATGTTGATTAATCATTCATATCTGGACAAAAAAAAGTGGTTTTTTTTTCTTTATGTAAGATTAAATTTATGACGAAGTTTTTTCGTCAAATTACGTTATGCATCGTTTGAAAATTGATATCTTATTTAGGTAACTCTTATTTGTTATATTTATGTAAAAAAAAGTTTGATAAAAAAAATAGATCGTTATAGTTATGAAAATAATAAAAAGTATATTGCTATAATTAGTAAATTTAAATTTGGTTGTTACAACTATAAAGTTTGACAAAGTAGATTGTTATTTTTTTTTACGATTAACCCTAAATTTAATAACCTAATTTGTGTGAGCTCTCGAAGAACAACCAACCAATTACACAGTACAATGCCCTTAGATTTCCAATTCCAACGTTAATGTAACGCTTCATAGCTCAAATCCCTCTGTACAAGCTTAAATCTCGGTATTGGAATCGATTCGTGTTTGAAGATCTCAGATTTGTGTTAGCAATGGCGAAAACTAGACCAGGCAAGCGAGACTTGGAAGTTTACACCATCAGAGGCACCAATAAAGTAGTTAGAGGTATTACATATAACATATACATTTCTACAACACGAAGAAGTTAACTTTGTTCTGAAATTCGCATTTTGGGTTGGGATCTGATTTCCTTTACGGATTTTGAATCGGCTCCCTGATTTTGTTTTAGGGACAAAATTGTGAGACTGGTGTAGTAGATGATACGAACAACCTTGTTAATTTTAGATTTTAGGATTTGAAATACGTGATTAGGAAACTAAACCCCTAGATTCAAATAAATAGATACATTTGCATGCTATTACATCTGTGATGTGTAAATTTCTTGGTTTTCTTGATAGATTCTAGTGTAAAGAAAGGGGATTTTTAAGTCATTATCTTTAAATTGGGACATCATAAACAGTTTGTAGGGTTTGGTAAGTGGTAACCTACATATTATTAATTACTTAGGGCTGAAAGTTCAGTTTGATACTTGATAGCAGCCACCACAAAACTGGTTATCAAACTGTAGAGTAATGTCAGTTTGATATGTCCAAACACCATCTCATGTTCCATGCTTTATTACGACATGATTTTTTTTGTAATTATAAGTATTCAATATCACATAATTACTTTTGAAGCACACGTCCAAAGTCCAAACATTTAGCCAAACATTTTCTAAATAGGGCACTAGGCTGCAATTGAGTAGATTTCAGTGTGGTTTTTGCTTTTCTGAGTTTGGTTTCGTTTTATATTATCACAAGATTCATATTTCTTAGCTGAACATGATTACGGGATTTCATGATTATCAGATTATGTTTACGTGTGTAAAGTTCATCTAGAAATGTTCTAAAAGTCTTGTATGGTTGTTTATGCATGCACACATTTGTTTTATACAGAATTACAGATCCATGCATACATTTGAGCTAGAGTCAAATAGAAACACTTCTTTTCTGTAACAAGTTTAGTTGTGCTCTTCTGCTCCATTCTCGAGTTTAGAGAGGAAAGAAACTGTTATATCGTAATTATTTTTTGTGTTCTTGATGTTGTAGGGAAGGGAATTCACAACAGAAACTTTTATGTTTTAATTATTGTTTTTGTTTGTGTACGTGTGATGGGTATAGCATAGTTGATATCGTTCATCGATCTAAATTTATGTAAGTGATAGGCTTTTTTTCTTTTACAATGTCCATTCGAGGAGATGCAATTTTATTTTTCTTGTATTCATATGCTTTTGAAGTTGGAGATTGTGTGTTGCTGAGATCTTCGGAGAAAGAGAAAGCCCCGTACGTGGCTCGTGTGGAGAATATCGAGGCTGATGTCAAGGGAAACGTGAAGGTTCGAGTTAGATGGTATTATCGTCCAGAGGAATCAATGGGAGGGAGAAAACTGTTTCATGGAGCAAAAGAACTATTCTTGTCAGATCACTATGATATTCAGAGTGCTCATACAATCGAAGACAAATGTATCGTTCATACATTCAAGAATTATACCAAGCTTGAGGATGTTGGACCTGAGGACTACTTTTGTCGATTTGAGTACAAGGCTGCCACTGGTGGTTTCACACCTGACCGTGTCGCAGTGTAAGTTTTGCATCTTCATCTTTGTCAATGGGTTAACTTATCTTTGCAATGCGAGACTTTTAGTTACTGTTTTGTGATTCTTTTTGAAGGTATTGCAAATGTGAGATGCCGTATAACCCTGATGACTTGATGGTACAGTGTGAAGCTTGCAAAGACTGGTATCTTCTTTAGTGACTATTATTCTCTACACAAATTGCTCTATGTTCTGTTTCTTCCTCTTTCATAGTTTCATTTACAATATTGTCTCTTAAAAACAAGTAATGAAAAACCTAATACAAGGACCTAACCCATAAAATGAAACTTGCCTGTTTCAGCTCGTGGTTCTCAATATGACGATAAGGGCATTATTTGATACGCTTGTGATAAGAAAGTTGGTTATTCCATGTGATAATATCATACAGGAATGCACATGCAGTGTTCCGTTTGGTTGGTTTATATCATCCTGGCATGTTTTTGCAGGTATCATCCTGCTTGTTTAGGTATGACAACTGATGAGGCAAAACAATTAGATAGCTTTACATGTGATGATTGCTCATCTGTAGATGGGAAGAGACTTCACAGCCGAAATTCAGCATCTACTCCAGCCAATGGCAAGGTGAGACCATAAAAGGGCATTTGGTACGGTGGAATGGAAATGAAGAAATTTACATTGTGTTTTTACTCATGATACACGAACAAATAATTTGATTCCATTCCCTTTCCTGATCGATAGTGTATTCTTAATTCTCTATCAAAATGTGAAATAAGTAAAGCCTACAAATCAAAAGAGAGAATGTAGATCAATTCTTTTGTAATGTGATTTCATCCTCATGATTAGGGAAAAAAAACAATACAAAGCTCTTCATTTTCTTTCCTTTTCATTCAATTGTACCAATCGCACCCTAAGTGTCCATTAACTTAACGATGTGTATCCAACGTGTGCCTTGTTTATAGCGATCATAAAAAACTCTTATAACAAATATTGTATAGAATTGTTTTGTTTTCAGTATTATTATGCTAGCATGTCTTGGAGGCCTCATTTGGGTGAGTGCCTGCTATTTGGCAAAGGATTGTATGCATTCTCAATTTCTTTTGTTTGATTTTTGTCATTTGTGTTTCTTGGATCTTTTTTTAGGTGGAACACAAGCGACAAAAGAGGTGATTTTAGCCTGTGTGGTTGAAGACGATTGTACCATGTGTCTTGGGTATTGTACAGTACAGATAATCTTACTCATTGCCCTGCTCAAAAGTCTTCATGGCAGTAACAATTTATGATGAACGATGGGTAGTTTAAACTGTATTTAAGCGTTACACCTTGCTTTTGTAATGTGGGAATTCTTTCGATCAAGATTTAATGGTTCCTTTGTCGGGTCCTGTGGACGATGGTGGTGCAATTGGGTTTTGTTACCATGGTTGATCATGGCACCAGCTGGTGGTGGTTATGTGTGGTTGTTGGTATCGAATCTTAACACGGTCAGGGACCATGTCATTGGTTGCTGGTCTTGATGCAGTCATGTTTTGTTTTGTTTTCGGAAAACTGTCAAGAAAAGTGATATAAAATATATATTTTGATAATAAGTGAAACTTTTTTGACCCAGAAAGAACAAGCAAGTCAATATTTTGTCACTCATACCCTTTTTTTTTTTTTGGTCAAAATTGAACCTCTATAATTCTTTTTTTGTCTAAAAAATTTTAGATTATATTTATTGTCTAGTTTTATATATTTTATATTATTTTTCTTGACAAAGTCTTTTCTTTTTATTCAGCTTATCCGGTTATTTTGCTAGACATTGGCATAGTCCATTGGACACCATTAATCTGACTGGAGTTGAGCATTGACGTATCAAAACATTGAAAACTAAGCAATCGCAGATAAACAAGATGGTACCAGCAGTCCAGTGCATTAATTTGAGTTCTTCTATGAGAGCTGCTCCAATGGATAAAATCGTATTAGATAGATCTAATTGAAAATAATTACTGAGAAAAACAGATGTGATAATTTATTTTTTTTGAACTTTTTTTTTATTCCAATATTATTCTTGTTAGGGATGAAAAAAATAAATGATTATTTACTCTTTTGTGTTTGTGTTTGTTTTTGTTTTAGGGTTTGGCCGTATGATTATGATAGCAGCTTAAATGGCCCTTATGTATTTATCAGTATTTTCCAAATAGAAATCAAATTATTATTTTTCTTAAAAGAATTTCACGTTAATATATTCTCTCTTTGAATGGTTCAACTGAATCAACTCTATGGAGGACGTAGCTGTATCATAACATCATCACTCCACTGTTTTATTCTTTTAAATTTTTGTTACAGAAATAAATTAAAATAATTTGTACCATGCATACATGTTTTTACACCATTATCGGTTCAAGCTGGTAGTATTTAACGATCTTAATATATTAATGATTTCAGTTGAAACTAAAAACGTGTATGGGAGCACGAATTACATATATAGTATAAGTTTGACTAAAGTTAAGTCTCTGTCCATGTTCAGTGTAAGAATTTCCTACTGGCCCTGATGTTGAAGTTTTACTGCTTCACTGTTTTTATCGATGAATTTTAGTGGGCATTGATAGTTTTCACCCTCTGGCTAGAAGTCATCAGATGCTGAAGCGGAGTTGCGATAAGCAATTAGTGGAAGCGATTTTCAGTTATTTTGGGAAGTCATATCCATTGTTATCTCATCTATTGACGTTTGGAAAAATAATACACACACACACACACGAAATAATCAATCCGTGACTAGTGTATTAACTTGTAACAAAGTTTGGTTATCCGGTTGTGACTAAATTATTACTTTTAGAAAGCGTTCAACACGATTTCTAAAACATCAACTCCTTGATTGTGATTCTTATTTCGTTGATTACATACCCAAACCCAGTTTTCTAACACAAATAAATGCAAATCAATCAAAACCACATATCATAAGTCTCATTTTCTCTAACTTGGTTAGTTGTCTGAAGCTTTTATTTGCACCGCAATGATTTCAACAAGATATTATTTGCTCATGCATTGAGCCAGGACAAAAATAAAATATTAGATCCATATATACCGTAAAATATTTAATAAAAAATAGTCTAGTTTATTAAATAAGTTTAGTAGATAGATTAATTAGGAATATTTATCATTAATATTTATCATGTTTGTGAATTGTTACTAGTAGTTTTTTTATGTTTGTGATATTACGGTCAACTATAAAGAATCATAATAAATCTTTCATTTTATTAATTAATTATAACCACATCTAAATTTTTTTCATAATCAACTTCTAAATTTTTTAATTGTATCATTCATAACAACTAACAGTATTTTTTATTATTTATATAATTAATATTATTATGTTTCATCAATCATAACATTGACATTTTTTTTTATCAATTATAACATGTAATTGAGTCTAGAAATTTTATTATGTTATCTATGATACCAACTTTGAAATTCAACAATTTTAGTTTGAAATTTTAATTCATGTGTTCTTTGTTTATAATTATTTTAAAGTAATAGTAATACATTAATCCCATGGATTTGATGGTTACAAATTAAATTTAATCAGAATAAATTACAAATAAATAATGAGAAATGATAGACTTTTATCTAATGATATATCATGAAACAATGTATAAAAGCATAATAATAAGATGATATATATCAAAACATGAGAAATCATGATAAATTAAAGTGAACAATACTACTTTAATTACATAATTGAAATAAAGATAGATATACATTTATAATATAACCACAACTTTGAAAAGATTTGTTTCAAAACCATATGTAATCAGTATCAATATTTACCAACTTGACTTCAAGCAACCTGCCTTGGCTGTAACTTATGTATATACATAAACATATACACATGTAGCAAAGGAATATTTGCTCTACCACCCGGGCGAGATTAAGCCATTATCGCTAAGTTTGAACTTGGTATTCGGATTGCAAATCTTTGGATGTAATGAAAAGAAACTAATTTAATAGAATTACGATATCTTGTGTTGGTGCGATCAAAGTTTTACAGGTCACGTAGCCAATTCAAACCAAAACATAATGGCTTAATCCGATATGGCTTGTAGCCTTGCAGAGCAGATATTCAATTTGCTAGATGTATGTATGCATGCATACTGCAGATTGGGTAATGATCTTACCTTTCTCAGACCTCTTTGTGAAGTTCACTGGATTTGGTAATAATCTTTAACATGGGAGGAATTGCAAGGATGCTTAAATTGTTTTGTTTCTGATGTTAATACGACATCTCGTAGGCTTCATGATCAGGGGTTTTGTATATGAATCCTGAATCCTCACTGGATCGCCTGTTGGCAATGCTTGCCCTTTGCACTAGACGAACCAATGCTTGCACAACTTCAGACATCGGAGGACGGAACTCTGGTTCAGGCTGTTCACATAAACAAAAGGTCAAGCTTTTTCCTCATGATTCCATTAAGAAGTCAACAAACACCCCCTAAGTGCCTAACTAAGAAAAGAGTCATGATTATCGAATAATAATACACACCTTTCCTTTATATGTGGCCATGTGGGGAACTAGAAAAAAGCAAGCTAGCAAACTAACAAACACCTACCCATACAAAGGAGGAATTTTTAATCCACAACCTATTTTATGATATTGGTGAATATATTATAATACACTATTCATGAATACTTTTATAAATTTAGGTATATATGCAGTATATCTATAGTCCACTCCTTCCAAAAGTAATTGTAGAGTTTACCTATGTACAAAGATTAGTAAAATTATCTAACTATTAGTCAAACATTACAAGTGTCTATTGACTAAGGACGAAATAGACTTGATCTTGGATAAAGATCAATGTTAACAACATTTTGTATTGACTAGTACTAGTAAAGAAAAAGTAAATATAAATTAATATTTTAAAGAAAATTTTGCATTTATTTTCGGATGAAAGAAACATGTAATATTTATGTGTTAAGTTTGTGATATGTGTTCAATGATTTTAGAAATTCACCTGAACACAGAGGGCTATGATGTCAGCAAACCGAGACAAGGATTTGGCAGGATACATGCCATTAAGTGCAGGATCAACCATTTTTGCCAATAAATCTATATCATGAAGTTGAGGGGTAGCCCATCTCACAAGTGATTGCTCTGATCTCCCTCTTGAACTACATATTAATAGGGAAGAAAATTTAAATTTTATTAGAATTTACAATCCCCAAAAGTTACTTCTGTGTTTTAAATGATTGTGCTTTGGTTGAGTGTTTTAAGTCTACCTGTCCAGTGGTTTTCGGCCTGTCATGAGCTCCAACATCACCACTCCAAAGCTATAAACGTCACTTTTTACGGTGTACACACCAGACAAGGCAAATTCAGGAGCACTATAACCAAATGAACCAACCATCTGTCTTGATAACTGTACATTATTGAGCACACAACTTTAACATGATCCCAAACTGATGATTGACCTTTTGAACCACCATACTTCCCTTTTCAATGAAAACAAACCATAAAGCAAAATACTAAAAGGTTTGAAAAAAATAACAAGCAAGCTACAAAAAAACCGATAATTCTTGGTATAGCCTTAGATAAATATCAATACTTATTAGTATCTAAGGATAATTATTAGTTAACTAGAGAAGGATTAATATTAATATTTAAATAAGGTTATATGTTTGATATGATTTAATAAAGATTTGAAGGAAAAAATTAGGCTGTTGACCTCTTGAACATTGATCAAACCCTTTTCATTCTTGTTCCTTATTTTTATTTAGTCAAGGTGTTTAGGTTCTAAAATACTTTGCACCAAATCGCATTTTGCAAAATGGAGGTTACTTGGCCTTTTTTTTTTAAAGGCAAAGTACAACGATACAATAATCGATGACTTAAAGCAAAAAATAGTTGAACAAGGCTGATCATGAAAAAAAAGAGATGGAAAGAATTTTGAGTAAAATAGGCATCGAAGTGTCAGCTCCACTGAATTTACCTCTCGCTCTGTGTTTGGTGTAAGGGCAGCTAAACCACAGTCAGATAAATGAGGACCGAGCTCTTCATCAAGTAAAATGTTAGCTGACTTGAAGTTTTTATGTACAACAGAAGGTTGGTAAACTTCATGTAAGTACCTGTGAGACATCACCACCATTTAACCCAAAGCAGAGAAATATATACAGGGAGATCGAGATATCTAAAATTTTATTTCGTGACATACTCCAGAGCTCGAGCCGTGCCAAGTGCTACTTTAACACGTGCATTCCATGTTAGAGACTTGCTCCTATCATCGGCATAGTGTAGTAAATCATGCAAGCTCCCATTTGCAATGTATTCATAAACCAGAAGGCGTTGCCCATGCTCTACACAGTATCCAGCTAACAAAACTATATTTGGGTGTCTCAAACGTGACATATTGGAAACGGCTTCTAGAAAATTATCTTCCGTTTGTAGTGACAATGCTGCATTATCGATCTTCTTAATGGCCATTACCTATGCGACAACCATTATTCAAATAAAAAGAAGTTAGGTAGATATCTGACTGGCTATATTGCTTTGGAAACAGAATATGCTAAAGGGTAAACTGCAAATAAAATGCTACATACTTTCATCATTTACCAATCTATACATCATGTAGTGAAGCAATCTTACCATTTTCTACCATTTAATGTAACAAATTTACAATTTCTAACTATTAAATGTAACAAAAATATAATTTTGTGACCTATGTATGCAACAAACAACAGAAATGTTAGTTTGTCACAGTAAGGAGAAAAGAAATATTGTTCCTAGATCAGTAAAATGGTGAAAATCTCTTGCATTTTTTTTGTAGTTAACCTAATGCTAAATTTAAATGTACCTTCCCACTAGGGAATTCTGCTTTGTAAACACGACCCAAAGAGCCTTCACCGATTATGTTCTCTTGACTAAAACTGTTTGTTGCTGCTTGTAGAGCTGCAACTGTGTATGAGGTAGATGTTATAGGGGACCGGACTCTCCTTGTAGATCTGTCTTTTTGTAGCTCAGATGTGTTCTCTGCAGGTGATGGCCTCAAGTCCAGCATGCTACCTGTTGGTTTTACTCGCTGTTCCATTTCTGTATTAACTGAAAAGAAATGATGAATGCATCAGTGAATAGTCTAGTCATTCTTCTATGGAGTCAAATATGTTGATGATGGTATATGACTTAACAGATTATCATCAGTCACAAACCGAGTCCACTTTGACCTTTGAGCATCAAATTGGTTAATCCAAATTCAACTTTATTGTGAATGGCTATGTTAAACTATAAAAGGAGTTTTACGATACACACACTCAAAATAATAACGGAGAAAAAATAAAATGAAGGAACATATCTCACCACTGATTGGACGGCTTCCAATGGAAGTATTTTTAGTCTTTTCCTTCTTTTTCCCTCTCCGAAGGCAGAAAACAAGCACAAGAAGCCCAAGAAGGATCAAGAATGCAGAACCCAAACTTATGCCTAAAATAACTCCTACGCGCAACTTTTTCCGACTACTTGTATTTGATGATTGCCCATCAATGCCTGTAGGTACACGTGACGGAGTAGAATGACTTCTATTGTTATTGGATCTACCGGGAGGAGGTGGGGTGTATGGAGGCGGAGGAGGAGCAGGACCATTCTCAAACGAATTTCCATCATATCTGTTACATATGAAGTGTCACACCAGGTTCAAAGGAAAAAAAAAAAAACAAATCTCATAATAAATAGACACACAATTCATATATGAAGCATAGGGGCTTACATAAACGTAGGGAGGGAGAGAAGCTCCTTTGGTATCCATCCAGTGAAATTGTTTTTCGCTATATTTCTGTTAGAAGACAACATATTAGATAACTGAAATATATAATGAAAACAACCCATTATGAGAATTTGGAACTTACAGATCAGATAAAGGCAGACCAGATAGTGCATTTAAGGAACCCTTTAATTGATTGTTTTGCACATGACTGGCAGAAGCAAAAGTATCTTTAGGATTTCAGACAAATTAAACCAAAAATTAAGCAATGAGTAGCATTAAATATATGCTCACATTGTAGAAATGTTGGACAATGAACTGATGGTTTTAGGTAGATCTCCAGTGAAGTTGTTATGTGAGAGATCCCTGCAATCAACATGTAGGGGTATGAGTGTATCAAGTAGAGGTAGCACTCTTTTTGATAATGAATATATATAAATCAGATATAATTATGAAGTTTTAGCTTCTGTGGATGGTGACATGTACAGCACATAAAAAAATTTAACTAACGTAAAGGGTGCAAACAGATAGCACCTAAATATCACCCAAGCAATTAGTAAAACAGCACAGTGCACAGGATATGAAAATGTTAATTCATACATGAAACAAATTACAAACGAAAATAGCAAATGTAGTTATTAAGTTTTACCGTTTGAACTTACAAGGTTGCAAGGCCAGTAAGATTATAAAAAATATCTCCAATATCATGAGAGAGCACATTGTGGCTAAGATTCCTGTAATAATATTTATAGGATCAAACAATCTAGGAAAATCGCGATAGATGTAATTTGTGTGTGGTTGAATTCGATGTATGACTTACAAGTAATTCAGATTAAACATTGTAGCCAAGGAATAAGGAAGATTTCCACTTAGATTGTTGTTTGCAAAATTCCTGCACCCAAGCAACAAATGTGTATTGGCACCTAATAGAACCTGGTAAAGAATGAAAGAATAAAGATTAGTGTCATGATCAAATATTACAGGCTAGTGAGATTCGGTGGTAACTGGTATGGAATTGTGTCATGAATGTTGTTTCCGCTTAAATCCCTGGAACAAAGCATCCAGAAGAAACTTGAATCAGGAACAGATAAGGAACTCAACTTTCTGAATATGAAAATCCAAATATCACAGCTAGACTCATTCTGGTGAACTTAAAGACAATGTTCTCACAATGTTTTCAATGACATGAAGCCTGATAACAAGTATCCCAATGTACCATCAAGTCCTAGCCCAGGAAGTTGACTGTCGAGGCAAAAAAATGATGAATTTTATTCGTCAAACGACCATGAGAGCAAAACAAGAAAGTTGTTTTTTCAATGGAAAAGATAGTTAAAAGCCCAAAAATAGTAACGGGTGCAGGACGGAAGTCTTAATCCATAATGTTTTCCTTGCACGTGTGCAAAGGGATTACTTTCATGACTCGAACCAGTGACCTGCTTGTCACAAAGTAGTAATCTTACCCGTTGCACAATAAACCTATTTCGGGAAGTTGTTCCATTGAATGAAAGTTAACTCACATGGAAATGACAGAAGTGCCCTGGCAGGCAACCCCTCTCCATGACTCTCCACATGGATCAGCAGCATTATTTTTCCAGTTAGTTAGCTGGGCAGCATTGTTTAAAGATGTGTATAAAGCCTGAAGTGCTTGAACTGCAACCATACAGCTCCTTTTAGACCTCCATAAGACAGCATGCATATATACACTCATTTTGCACATAAAATATCATGTGTTCTCAAAAGCAAAAGTTCCAGTGCTAGCTGACCAGCATTGACTCCCAACTCTCCACACGAATAACTAGTTTTAAGGGTCTAAGCATCATCCTTGTTTAAGAAATCTGCCACCGAATAAATTATTTTTCCACACGGAAAGTCAAAGCGGGTCTGTTTCTATTCCTGAAATCAAGTCAAGGTGTTACAACTTACAAGGATTAATTCTAATCCATTATTATTCCACATGGAAATAACAGACCCGCTTTGACTTTTAAGTCAAAAGAATTAATCCTCAGCATCATAATTGATTGAATATGGCCACATCACTCTGTACTCCTTTGTTGCCAAAAGAAGTTACAAGTACAAAGATGCTATAGTCACACTTTTAACAAAATCCATAATAGTTGTAAAACGTACAGGTTCGGAGATTAAAAGGTCATATATAAATGATCTTTTAAACATGTTGAATAACAAATACACCATCAATTTCTGCATATATTATGAAAACGGGAAAATATGTAAATTTGCACGAAAAGCATCGATAACGATTTTCATAGTGATGAATTGGAGAAACTATAAAACTACTAACCCAAAAATGAACCTTTATGTCATCAAAACAATACCAATTGATTGGCAGAGTTCTGTAGTTCCATACGAAATGAATCACACACGCACAATCACAAACTCTGTAAAACATATACTATTTTAAACAAAAAGCATGAAAGCTTGAGTCTCCGCCTATCACGGCGCACTTAAAGCATCAAAAAGTCCTCGTTAACAACAAAATTCAAATTTAAAAAAAGAAGAAGAAGAAAATTCCCAGTAAAATAACTCAATTGGTGAAGATCAAAACCAAAAAAAACAGGAAAACGAAAAGGAAACTAGTGTTAGGTGTGTACTTACCATCATTTGTATTAGTGATAGCTTCAACACAAGTAAAGAAAGCGAAGATCGCTGCAACAGACTTCATAATTAACTGAAAGTGACGGGAGATACTTTTGTCCATTATGCAGGCAGTGATCATTGATCAAAGCATTCAATAACAGAGGCGTTGTAGCAAAGAGCAAGAAGCAGGTTTTGCCATTGCTATGGCCATTGGAGTCTTAAAATGACAATTGGAGAGAGAGAGAGAGAGAGAGAGAGGCAGTTGGGTATGAATTCAGAGAGAAAAGAAATGCAGAGTGTCGGCGAACAAAAATGAAAAGTAATAAATTTCCGATAAGTTTGTTACGTTTTCAGGTAATCTTAGATCCCTTTTTTAGCCGGGGGTATGGTATACATACTGACCGGTATTTAAGTTAGATTAAGGTATTTATATATAGGAAAAGAAATTAAACCTATCTTTATTTTTTTATTGGTTTACTTTGTGTTTTTATTACTTTTTTACTTTGGTTGCGTCAATTTTTTTATTTTATCTGTTTATTTGAAAGATATCAATCAATTTTAAATCAATAAATTATGAAATATAAATGTTATTTCTTAGCAATATATAAACCATAACAAGTTATTGTACTTTTATATTTTCCTTTATATCAATTGCAGTGTACCCATGATATTCCAGTATATCCTGTTATCTATAATCATTCACATATATATTTATATATAAACATATATAAGACAATGTTATAAAAATTTTTATCAAAATAAACAACATAATAAATTTTGTGAATGGTAAAAAAATAATGTGAATGGTGTGATCATTCACATAAAATGTGAATGAACATACACATAAGTTTTAAGGACATTAAAAGTGTGAATGTATGTAAAATTCATATAACATGTATATAATATTAATTTAAACATGATTATGAAAAAAAAAAAAAAAAAGTTCTTTAAGTTTGGTACATTCGGATGCACTTGATTTCGAGACTTACTTTTTGAACCTAACTTCAATTATCTATGTATAGGTTTAAAATGAATGGTATTTATTTTTTATGAGATTTTAACAATATTTCATACATTTTATAATATTTTATACAGCTCATTGAATTGTTAAATGTATTTTTCTTATTAATAAAATGGGCATGTAAATGTGAGACTCTCTGATTAAAAAAAAACTTTATTTGTAAATGGTTACTGATGACATGTTCAAGAGAGAATAAATAGAAAAGAAGTTTTTATAAAACATTATTTATGCCTAAATTTTGCTAACTTGATCATTTATTATTTTATTAATTATAAACTTAATTAAATGTATCTACGTATTGCTATTTTACTTGATCTAAATTTAACTTTTACTTATGAACTATGATATTATCATTTATTTTACTTTCATATTATGATTTATAAAGATTTTATTGATTCTCATTTATAATAATTAGTTTTTATAATTTTAATTTTTTGTATTGTTCTCTTTTGTTTCTATATATTGTGCATCTTTATTTTTGTCTTTTTGTTTTAATTAAAAATATCATATTTACTTTATATTTAATTAAATTCAACAATATGGCTATTTTAGTTGATTTAATATTAAGTTTTAAATAATAATTATTTAACATTTAATAATAGAGCTAAACTAAACTAATGATTTTGCTTTTAAGTTTGTTGTTACTTTTGGTTTATTATAAATTTGAGTTAAGCTTGAACAATAGTAACATACATTTTAAATGTATTAATATGGTATAATAACTGTTTTTTTCTTACACATAAATTACATGTATTTTAGTTTTAGTTTGAATAAGATATAATTGTAAACTAATGTTCGGTCCTAATTTCCATTAGTATAATTCATGAATTAATAAAAATTTAATATGTTAGCCTAAATAAAAAAGATTAATGATATACCTTTTTTTTTTTTTTTTTTTTTTTTTTTGCTAATTGACCCTTTTAAAAATGGTCTAATTGGTCAAAAGAAAACGTGATTTGTGCCCTCCCCAGCTTTGAAAGTTGCATGATATATATTTTTTTATTTTAACCATTTTAAAAAGCACCACATTTTCTTATTATTTTTATTAGTTGGATTGATTTAATAACTTGGATTGATTTACTTGTAACTCAACAAGTTTAAATCAATAGCTAGCATACCCGAATAACTTCAAAATCTGTCAATAATTGTATAAAGTCATTGATAGTTTATAACTAAGACTTATATATATATATATATATAGATTGAGGTTCTATGGGACACCTTATGCATCGGGAACCAAATGGGAACCAAAAATGCATTGCTTGTTTACAAAGGGTGCATTAAGGGCATTTTGGGAATGTTTAATAATATATTGTTAAATTATAAGATTTAATTTAATATTTATCATTTATTTAGGAAACTAAATAAAATGATCAACCACATTTCCATAAATCCATCCTCTTTTCTCTCTCTTTCCATTTCTCTTTCATAGCATATGGTATTGGTTGTTTCAAACATGATGCACAAAAGCAATGCATCACGACAATGATGAATACATTGAAGACGTTGATGAACACGTTTAAATACAGAGATGCATCACGAAATTAACACGTTTAAATGTCAAAATGCATCACGATTTTAGTGATGCATAATGATGGAACAAAGACGAGGATGAATATGGCCGAAATGCATCACGATTTTGGTGATGCATAATGATGGAACAAAGACGAGGATGAATATGATCGAAATGCATCATGTTTATAAATTGAATTGGATGAAGATGCATCGTGTTTGAAGACGAATCCAATAAATTGGATGAAGATGCATCATGTTTGTTTAGATTCGGATTGAATATTTTCTGAATTCAAGCATCTTCCGATTTTGCCCTTCCGCGCGTGAGAAGTTATGTACCCGTGCACCCATTATCAAGTTAATTACCCTTTTGCCACTACAATCTGAAACATTAAAATTCAAGATCTAACGGTGCATACAGGTTCCCAAAGTGCACAATGCATACAGGTGCCCCATAGAACCTGACCCTATATATATATATATATATATATATATATATATATATATATATATATATATATATATATATATATATATATATATATATATATATATATATATATATATATATATATATATATATATATATATAAACCACAATGCACCTGAAAACTTGTGAAAACCGCACTGCACCACTACAAATGCATCAAATTCCCCGCGTGATGCATCAAATTTCCCGCATGATGCATCAAAATCCCGGGTGATGCATCACCTTATTTACGATCATGCCACCGCGTTTTTCATTAAATGCACCAAATCGGACGGTTTGCGTAGGTTTCCATGGTTTTCACGTGCATAGTGGTTTTCCATTGAACCCACCCCTATATATATATATATATATATATATATATATATATATATATATATATATATATATATATATATATATATATATATATATATAGATTTGGGTTCAAATGAGTACCACTAGTTTTGCGGAGTACCGGAGGTACCTCGCTTAAAACCATTTTTTTGAAATTTTTTTTCATAATCATGTTTAAATTAATAATATAAGACTACTTGCAAAAAATCACACCTAAACACACACTATAACTATGTGAAACGTGCAAGTTCACATGAACTGCACTGTTGTGAATGTATGTTCACAGTTAAGCATGTTCACATGAAATTTTTCACGTTCACATGACTTTTAAGAGGCTAGAAAGTGTGAATGTGTGTAATTCTTTTACGAATAGGCTTATATTACTTGTATCTAAATTAATATGAAAAAAAATAAAAAAAACTTTTTTTCGGAGCATGTTCACATATAAAACCCGTGTGTTCACAGGTATTCACGGTACTCTGCATTTTTTAGGTACTCACACGAACCATATTCTATATATATATATATATATATATCTAGAGTCAGGTTCAAAAAAGTACCTCTCGAAATCAAGTGCACCCGAAGGTACCAACCTTAAAAAACTTTTTTTAAAATTTTTTTCTCATAACCATGTTTAAATTAATGTTATACACATGATATATGAATTTCAGATACATTCACACTTTCTGTGTCCTTAAAAATTATGTGAATGCTCAATGCATATTTATGTGAATGGTCATCCATGTGAATGGTCATTTCACACAATGTGAATGGTGTGAATGACCATTCACATTATCTTTTTATACCATTCACAAGATTTATGATGTTGCTCCTGTTGAAAAAAAAGTTATAATGTTGTCTTATACATGTCTATTCAAAAAAAATATGTGTGAATGATCATTCACATTAGGGTACGCTGGAATCTCATAGGTACGCTGATGAACCTGATTCTATAAATCTATATATATAAACATTATTAAATACATTTGAGGAGGTCGAGAGTAGAGAATCAACCCGAGGGTTCGGACGTTGGTGTGCTTGTTGGCGGTAAAATTATGAGCCACAAACATAATTGAAACGAGTTTGTTACTGTAGTCAGTGAGATATTTGTGTACATGTGTATATATTATAATAATGATAATAACGATGATGATGATGACGACGATAATAATAATAATGAAATTATAGTTAACTACTTCAAAAATAAAAATAAGTATTAGTAAAATTTTAAAACTCACGTGAGTTTTGTTTGACTGATTAAACCAACAGCAAAAAATAAGCAACTAAACAAGTAAAAATAAAAGTTCAAGAACTAAATTAATAAAAAAATAAAAATTGTCAATGATTTGTTTAAAATCAAATTAGTGGTTAAATCGAGAAAATTAAAAAAGCTCGTATAATTTTTTCAATATTAAGTAATTTGTAAAACTCAATCATTAATTTAAAAAAAATACAAATTAATAAATTAAATTTTAGTAATAAAGTAGATATTATAGTTTTTTAATAGATAAAGTTAATAAGCATATTTAAAAAGAATAACAAAGCAAAAACTAATTTTCAAGACCAATATTGAAATTAGTTAGAAACATTAAGTACTAATAATGTAACTATAGAAAGAGTAAAATTTTCATTATAAAAAAGTTATCAGTCAACTAACGGTCAAATGACTGAAATCGTAAGTAACAGTGTTTTGAAGGATTGTTTTTGCAATTTTTAAAGTTGATAGGACCATTTTCATAATTTCATCTAAACCACTAGACCTATTTTTGTAATTTACTATTATATTTATGTTATATAGATTCATTTAGTGTGACTTATTTGGCATTCATTCTAATGGGAACCGTATTATTTATGTCCCAATATTTATTGTAATATACACAACAATTAATGTGAAATTATTTTGGTCAAAAAAGGTAACATAAAATTCAATTTTAACAAAAAAGGGTATTGATAACTAATTAAGAAGGTAATATTTTAATTTTATGATACCTTTTTTTTAATTGGTAAAAGAATAACATTTAATTATATTTATTGGCTTGAAATTTGAATTTCATGTCTTTTTCTCGGTTAAAATAGAATTTTACGTTATATATTTTCGGGCTAAAATTTTTTACAATACATTTATTGTCAAAATTTATATTTTACGTTACAATTTCTTGGTAATTTTCCCATTATAAATAAGGCACTTAACTTCTACAAATTTAGATAGAAAGTTGAAACACTTAAAATTAATAGGTATGGCATCCATTAGGCTATATGTTGTTCTTCTGCTCACACTCACAATTGTTGGTAAGCTTAACTATTACTAATTGTTTACATACATACATACATACACACGGAGGTTTTGTGGAAAACCAACATGCATTAGAATATCTTGGAAAACCTCCATGCACCACCACAAATGCATCACAAATCTCGCGTAATGCATCATTATTTCCACGTGATGTATCAAATTTCGTCTGATGCATCGACTTACTGTGTGATGCATTAAGATTTTTTGCATTATGAATCACCTGATACAATGGCTATACAGTCGTTCATTGGTTTTCCGATGCATTGAGTTTCTCCATTGAACTCATCCATAGATATATAGATATATATATATATATATATATATATATATATATATATATATATATATATATATATATATATATATATATATATATATATATATATAGAGAGAGAGAGAGAGAGAGGGAGGTTCAATGGAAAACCACAATGCACCTGAAAACTTGTGAAAACCGCACTGCACCACTACAAATGTATCAAATTCCCCGCGTGATACATCAAAATCTCGCGTGATGCATCAAATTTCCCGCGTGATGCATCAAAATCCCGCGTGATGCATCATCTTATTTACGATCATGCCACCGCGTTTTTCATGAAATGCACCAAATCGGACGGTATGCGTAGGTTTCCATGGTTTTCACGTGCATAGTGGTTTTCCATTGAACCCACCCCTATATATATATATAACAACTAGAAATTGTGGATGAATGTGACAATGTGTTATATATAAAAACAACTAGGAATTGTGGATTTCTCATGCTTCTAATTGAATTATTGGTTGGTAATAATGTTTGATTGTTGGTATTTGATTCAGAGACTGAGATGATGATAGGCGAAGCATGTGAAGATAGTTATTCGTATGATGATAGATGTGATCCATCCGTATGCAGTGCTACGTGCAACGAACAAAGAGGGCCACATGCCAAGGGTCGATGCATGCTAATTGATACTTGCATTTGCACTTATCCTTGTTAACATCTTTTGGTTTTCATGTAAAACTCGTTTTATGTATGTCGTCCAAATAAAACAAAGATATATCGAGTTTTGTCATGTTATAGTACTTTAAACAGCATGATGTTTTGATTTAACGTCCACTGAATATTATGATTATAAAGATAATAATACAAAAGCTAATGGTATAAAGTTAATGTAATAGTTATGATAACAAAATAAAAGTTAGAAGAACGTAAAAGATGGTAAATTGAAAATGTATTATGTATACAGTGTTTTGTTTAACATCTTTTTTTTAATTGACCAATTACAATTTACAATCAATTAATAACATACTAATAAATAAAAAAAATGTTATAAACTAGACATTAATGTTATTTTTACTTTCAATGTCATATGTAATATGCATGTGATAAATTAAATTTGAGTTAACTAAAATTAATGTGAAAACATTTACTTAAAAGTTGTAACTAATAAATATTAAACGATCATGTTAGTAATTATTTTTATGTTTGATAGATGGTTTTTCTAGAAAGTTTCATCGGTACAACTTAACAAAAATACTCATGAATGATTTTTTTTCCGTCTATGCAGCACATAATAACACAACCTATCTTAATAATTTATATATTTGATTAATAATCAGATATTTTTATTAATTTTTGTTCTTATAGATGTCATGAATTTTTTTTACAGCAGAACTGACACATCCATTTAATCTTACTTTTAAATTTACATTTTTGTTCATAATTGGATTCAAACTCTCAACCTCGGGGTCTCCTTTAACACTTTGGTATCGTTTGACTATATGTGTTTTTGGTTCATGAAGTTAAAGTACATGCCTGGTATAAAAATGGTGGTTATTGACATGGACATATATAATTTCAACACGTGGAAATCAAATGGTTTAAATTGTATTTGATATATAAATTATTATGAAAACTAAAGTTTACATGTGTTCGTGATTTGTGAACGCATGGAAAAAACAGGTCAACAAATTAAACTTTTGACTTTTTGTACTGTCGACCTCTCTGTTCTCTCAACTCTAAAAATTCTCCCCCAAGTTTGGATTTAAGGTTGAAAAATATTTTATCATTTTAAAATTAATAGTTAAATAATAATTATAACAAAAAATATTGTTTGGTTTGGCTTCTGCTGTTTGTTATCACAATTATCAAATAATCAGTTTTTAAAGTGTTTGGATTTACATTTTAACTTGTAAAATTACTAAATAATCAATTATTAAGCAAATAAATTATTATTTTAGTTTTTAAAAAAGTACAGTGGGATTGATTCTAAACGCAAGTAATCAGTTATCAAGCAATGCAATCCAAACACTTAAAATAGTTTATTTGTGTTAATATAACACGATAATCTGATAATCATTCTTAATAATGAAAATCAAACACCTTAACTGGTTGAATGAGTCATTTGATATTTATTTCTTATTCATTCAAATATCAAAAATATTTTTTTATAATAAAATTACCTCTTAACCAATCAAACACCTTTGTATATCATGGACTTATGGTTATACACAATTACGTTGCAAACATGTGAAATATATTGTCAATATTCGAATTTGGATAACATTGTAAATGGTTCTACTGAATAATAATATCTATATTATAATAAATTATAATAAAACAAAATAATTTATGTCACATGTCACTACTACAATAAAAAAAAATTTATTTTCCTGTATTTTTTTTCAAATTGAGCACATTAACTTAAGTACATTAAATTTTGATTTTAATTTTTTTATTAATTAATTAGTAATAAATTAGATGTTGTGACATATTAACTTGATGTTTATCTAAAATAAATAATTATCATTATTATCTATAATTATCATAATTAAATCCAAATGCAGAAATTTGAATAGTTGTGGAAATTATTATTATTATTTTTGTATGTGTACTTTTTACTTATATATATTTTATATAAATAAGTTTAATTAAAAATATTTCAACAAACTATTTAATGTATAACTTAAGATTTAGGAGTGTATTATCATAAATTTATGGACTATAAAAAAGGAGGCTTGTGAAGGAAAAGTATTTGTGGGGCAGAGGGGGGAATAGAGAATAGAGACAATTGTTGAGAATGATATAAAGTTCAGCAATATCAACTTTTTCCATAATTGACTTGTCTACTTTTTTTGTGGACACTAATTTTTTAATAAAACTTTACTAATCATGCTTAAATTCATTTTGTTTAAAGAGAGTTTGAATTGGGTCTAGGAAAATAAAGCTCAATATTGGCTTATGGTTGGTTTTACACACTCGAACTTGTATTGGGATCGGTTCGTTTACTATATAAAAGGTAGATAGACATGCTACTTTTTTATGTCTAGATATGCATTAAATCTGGTCTACAAATGACATATGAAATATACATTGTTTTTTTCTTTCTCTTCATATTTTTCTTTGATTTTTGACACACTTGTCATGTGTCATCATCATAATATTAGACACGTTTTACCAATCAATTCTCTGGTAATACATTCATTGAAATAGGAAAACAAAGTCCCAACAATCTTATTATGGGTTAAAGCCGTAGAATAGTTGTGTACTTTTTAAAATGTATCGATATGGTACGTGTACTATTTTAATTATTCATATTATACGTGTACTTTCTGAATCGTTCAAATTTGATATGCGTACTATATTTTTTCATACCAGTATAATACCTTTGGTAAACGGTTACTGGCTATACCTATTAAGAGTGGAATTTTTCTTTTTATTAATGTTCAAATTTTCATAATTGAAGCATCAAATACACTCTCTCGTCCTTGTGATAACCTGGTAGGAGAAATCACATAGCATAGCCAACTTCAAACACCTACAGACCTCTGTAGAAATCTCCAATGACGATCTACACCGTCCAGATCGAAGAACTACGTGTTGCGAAGCTTCTCCTCAAATTTCATGCAGATCCAACGATAAACAAGTTCGTACCGACGATTCTCCCTCAACTGCGCAAAGCTAGACGAAATAACTAACCAGTCATAAAAAAGTAAAGGTATCATATTAACAATATAAAAGTACACGTACTATATCGATACACCTTAATAAGTATACTGCTATTGTACGGCTTTAACCCATCTTATTATATATATAGATGTGGGTTCAATGGAGAACCTTCATGCATCGAAAAACCTTGAAGAACCACAATGCACCACCACAAATGCATCACAATTCCCCCGTGATGCATCATTACTTCCACGTGATGCATCACAATTTTCGCGTGATGCATCGACTTTCACGTGATGCATTATGATTTTCAAGCGATGCATTGTGGTTCTTCAAGGTTCTTCGATGCATAGAGGTTCTCCACCGAACCCACCCCTATATATATATATATATATATATATATATATATATATATATATATATATATATATATATATATATATATATATATATATATATTGATTCAGGTTCAAAAAGGTACCTCTCGAAATCAAGTGCACCCGAAGATACCAATCTTAAAAAAACTTTTTTCTAAATTTTTTTCTCATAACTATGTTTAATTTAATGTTATACGCATTATATATGAATTTCACATACGTTCACACTTTATGTGTCCTTAAAAATTATGTGAATGATCAATAGATATTTATGTGAATGGTCATCCATGTGAATGGTCATTTCACACCATGTGAATGGTGTGAATGACCATTCACATGATCTTTTTTTACCATTCACAAGATTTATGATGTTGTTTCTTTTGAAAAAAAGTCTTATAATGTTGTCTATACATGTCTATTCAAAAAAAATATACGTGAATGATCATTCACATTAGGGTACGCTGGAATCTTATAGGTACGCTGATGAACCTGATTATATATATATATATATATATATATATATATATATATATATATATATATATATATATATATATATAGGATTGGGTTCACATGAGAACCCCTCATTACCGTGAGAACGTGAGAACCACTCTAAAAATTGTGCATCCACTGTATAAAATTGTGCATTTGATACTAAAATTAAATGTTTTCGATATATTTATGCATTTCATGTAAAAATTTACGCATCTCATGCTATAATTTATCCATTTTATGTACGAATTGTGCATTTAAGAAAATTTGTGCATTTGATGTTCAAATTTGTGCATTTAGTTTATAATTTAATGAATGTAAGTTTTGAATGTAATTTTAGTGTTAAATTATGATATTTATTAATATTTAAGACTAATAATGATTTTAAGTAAAACTTTTAATTTTAATTTTGTGCATTTGATGTACAAATTTGTGCATTTTGGAGTGGTTCTCACGTTCTCACGGTAACAAGGGTTCTTACCGGAACCCAACCCTATATATATATATATATATATATATATATATATATATATATATATATATATATATATATATATATATATATATATATATATATATATATATATATATATATATATATATATATAGAATCAGGTTCATCAGCGTACCTGTAAGATTCCAGCATACCCAGCGTACCTTAATGTGAATGATCATTCACATATATTATTTTTGAATAGACATGTATAAGACAACATTATAAGACTTTTTTTCAAAAGAAGCAACATCATAAATCTTGTGAATGGTAAAAATAGATCATGTGAATGGTCATTCACACCATTCACATTGTGTGAAATGACCATTCACATGGATGACCATTCACATAAATATGCATTGAGCATTCACATAATTTTTAAGGACGCAGAAAGTGTGAATGTATGTGAAATTCATATATCATGCGTATAACATTAAATTAAACATAGTTATGAGAAAAAAATTTTAAAAAAAGTTTTTTAAGGTTGGTACCTTCGGGTGCACTTGATTTCGAGAGATACCTTTTTGAACCTGAATCTATATATATATATATATATATATATATATATATATATATATATATATATATATATATATATATATATATATATATATATATATATATATATATATATATATATTCTCATTAATTTTGATGATTGTATATGCATTATATTATATTATATTTATTGTATTACGATGACATGAATATAATCCAAATAATAATAACTTAAATTACACACCTAACACATTTATTAGAGCTTCAAATAATCAATTATCACAAAAAAGGCAATTATTAATGTACAGAAAGTGTTTGTTTGTGGACTTTTTAAGCCTATTAATGGATGAATTTAGACGAGATTAGATCACGATCCAACGTAATATATATGATCCAAGCAATGAAGCAAATATAGATGACATATTAATCAATTATCTAATACACCGTGATTTGACCCGTGATTCAATTAATTTAATAAAATGGAGGATTAGTCAGATCAAACAAATTAACTTCACCTTTCATATTACTCTTACCCACTTGGATGGTTATATAGGTACTTAACCCTATTTCTAAAAAGGCGATGTATATTGTTGAGCGAGTATCATGTATATCTCTTTAGTATTGTTCGAGTTTTTTTATAATCTTTGTTCGTGTTTTTGTTTTTTCATATTTTTAGGAATAAATAGTCTTTCTGAAGAAAAAAAAATCATTACTATTACTATTGTTATTGTTAGTTCAAAATGAAATTAAATTTTTTGCCAAATTCTTATGGGCCTTATAATCTGGGGATGCATATCATGGTCGATTGTGCTAAAGAGTTCAAGTTAGCGTTTTAAATAAAGGGATATTTGAATTTACATTTCGAAGCAAGATTTGAAAACTAATAATTAGATGGTAATTATTACAAAAGTCATCTGGAAGTTTAATTAGTGTTTGATGTAGTTGTTTATGATCACAATCATCAATACTTTTAAGTGTATGATTTTGTATTTTAAACTTGTAAAATTACTAAAAAAACTACGTGTAATGATAAAATATTTTAACTTTTTAGTTTTTCTTATAATATTAAATTATTCTTATAAATACTGAATACACATAGCTTTAATTCCATGAAATTATATAGTAAATTATAAATTGTTATTATCGTCATATAATTTACAATAAAGAATAAACGTGTTTTAATTCTTTTTAATATTAACAAAAAAGGAGAAAAAAATATGATTAAAACTCATCAACTCCTCAACATCAATGATTGTGAGAGATTAAAGAATGAAGGATTTTATCTTTTCATATTATTTGCGATTTAATCTATTTGCGTTATTTTTTATAATAAAGTCCTTAAGTTATTGTTTTAAATTCGGTTTTCAAAAACTTTTGTTTTTTTTCATAATCAACTGTCTTTTACCACAAAAAACCAACATGTATTCATTATTTTTTCTTTGAAAATCCACAAACTCGATGACTTTTTCAAAAAAAATTAAAAAAAAATTAAAAATCATAAACAAACATATTACTTAAAAATTTTATTGGTAAAAAAATAACAACAAAAACGTTAAATAAAAAATGAATGGTGTCATATATCAAGGAGGGAAGCAACAGATGGCGGCTAAAAATGTAACAAGGATACAAGGTTATTTTTGTAATTTGCTTGATTAAGTTTGCTGCGTTTGGATACAAGGTTATTTTTGTAATTTGCTTCACAAAACGCAAAACCAAATTCCGTAAGAAATAAGAAAGCAAACCTGAAGAACACGAGATTCGATTCCACCGAATCAAATCGTGACGTCGTCAATCGTGAATTCAATTCTCTTCATAATCTCCTAATAATTTGGAATCGAAAGTTGGCCAAAAAGGAAGACAGAAAATATCAGAGATTATGAACAAGAAAGGGCTAGCAATTTTGTTGCGTTCTAAAATGAGGCCTCTCTCCCCTGTTTCTGTAAGTAGTAATCGTCTCTTTGACCCAATTTTGTCTTCAATTATTTTGTTTTGACTCAATAATCGGTGAAATTTAAATAATTAAGCTCAGTATTAGTATATTAGTGTAATCTTTCTTAGATTTGTTTTGTTAGTTTAAAATTGATGGTTGATAATCGATATGAACACCCTTCATTCTATATGCAACCTAAAATTTTCAAACTTCAGTTTGATGGTAATATCTGCCGACTGCCGCTGCTGCTGCTACCTGTTAAATGAAAATTGCTACCTTTGATACTATTAGTTAACTCTTTGAAAAATGAATATTAAGTCTCAATATTCAGAGGGTGTTTGGTTTTGCGTTATTAACCAGATTATCAGCTTATTACGTTACAATAACGCAAATAATTAGTTTAAAGTGTTTGAATTGCATAATAAGTGATTATTTGCGTTTAGCGTTAATCTTGTAACGGGTCATGTCTGTCTCTTAGTTTAGTCCAGTGAAATAATGGGCTTCAGCCCACGTCTGTGTTCAAGTCTGCATGTGATTATGCACGTGTCCTTGTTTATTGCTTTCTGTTAGGGTCTCCATGGTTGAACTAGTTTATAGGGAATCATGGATAAACTAGTGGAGTTTGTTGGGGTCTTAGAGTCATTGTAAAGCTATTATAAATAGCTGCCTTTTTTTAATAGCCGTGCTTTTTCTCACGGATGAATAAGAGAGTAGATTGCAAAGTTGAGTGATTCAAATTTGATATTATCATTACAAGTGGTATCAGAGCAATCTGGGAGAGAATTCGCGTGACAGAAATGGCAGCAGATAACACAAACTTTCAGGCTCCAAGTGTTCCAAAGTTCGACGGAGATTACGAACATTGGAGCCTCCTGATGAAGACTCTGCTGAGATCGAAGGAGTATTGGGTCGTGATTGACCCAGGGTACGACGAACCCCGAGAGGGGGTGGAACTCGCGGCTGCCCAACAAAGCCAACTGGAGAGCATGCGTCTTAAAGATCTGAAAGCACAAAACTACCTGTTTCAGTCCATTGACAAACAGATAGTTAAAACGATGGCACACAAAGAGACTGCTAAGCAAATTTGGGAGGCTATGAGGAACAAGAACCAGGGTAATGTTCGAGTGAAGAGAGCTCAACTACAACGGTTACGAAGAGATTTCGAAACCTTAGAGATGACTGAAGGCGAGAGTGTCACCGCATACTTCAGCCGTGTGATGACAGTGGCGAATGAGATGAGAAACTTTGGTGAAGAAATGACTGATGTCAAGGTGGTGGAGAAGTTTTTCAGATCTCTAACTGAGAATTTCAGTTTTGTTGTATGTTCGATCGAAGAGTCCAAAGACATAGACGACATGACGATTGATGAGCTCCAAAGCTCATTGCTTGTGCATGAACAGAAACTTTCTCGAAGAAACTCTGATAACCAAGTAATGAAAGCCGAACTTGAGTCATCAGGCGGACGAGGACGAGGTCGTGGTCGCGGTAGAGCAGACTTTGACAAATCAGCCATTGAATGTTATCGTTGTCATGAAATAGGCCATTTTGCTTACGAATGTAACCGAGAAGAGAAGCCAGTGAACTATGCGGAGTTCGATGAAGGGGAGGATTTGTTGTTGATGACACATGCAGCGGTCAATGATGAACGGAAGATTGGTATATGGTTCCTCGACTCCGCATGCTCAAACCACATGACCGGGAAGCGGATATGGTTCACGAATCTAGATGAAAAATTCACTCACACAGTGAAACTTGGAACTGATCTTCGATTGTCTGTTAAAGGCATTGGAGATGTTAGACTAGAAGTGGATGGCATAACCCAAGTCTTCACAAAGGTATACTATGTACCTGAATTAACATCAAGTCTGCTAAGTATTGGTCAGTTGCAAGAAAAGAATGTTGATGTCGTCATCAAACAAGGTGTATGTCAAATTTATCATCCTCAAAGAGGATTGATAATCACTTCGACCATGACTAGAAATCGAATGTTCATTGTGAATGCATCAAGGAACACCGGGAACCACAAGTGCTACAAGACGGAGGAGGAAGGTCCAGAACAACTATGGCACCGGAGACTTGGCCATATAAACCAAAAATCGTTAAGATCGATGCAGTACAAACAAATGGTGGAAGGACTTCCTCACATTGCTGAAGCAAGTAAAAGCTGTGAAGTATGCCACTTAGGAAAACAGATGAGAGAAAACATGCCAAAGAAAAGTAAGTGGAGAACCTCTGCCAAGTTGGAACTGCTTCACATCGACCTCTGTGGGCCCATCGAACCAACTTCTCCAAGCGGAAAAAGGTACGTAATGGTTATTATTGATGACATGTCTCGTAAGGGTTGGGTGTACTTTCTTGAAAGGAAAAGTGAAAGTCTGGATACTTTCAAGAAATTTAAAATTATGGTCGAAAATGAAACTGGGCGAAGAATAAAGGCTTAAGAAGTGATCGAGGGGGCGAATTCACTTCCAAGCAATTCAATGAATTTTGTGAAAATGATGGGATCAAAAGGCAACTAACAACCGCTTACACTCCGCAACAAAACGGAGTGGCGGAACGACGGAATTTAACTTTAATGAACATGGTTAGATGCCTATTGATCGAGAATCACATGCCAAAGTGATTCTGGCCAAAAGCCGCTAGCTGGGGGTGTCATATTATAAATCGATGTGCTACCACTTCCTTGGAGAATATGGTTTCTGAAGAAAGATGGTCAGGTAGAAGGCAGAATGTGGAAGACTTCAAAATTTTCGGTTGCATAGGGTATGTGTTGGTACCCTCTCAACTAAGGTCTAAGTTAGATGATAGAAGTGTAAAGTGCATATTCTTGGGTCTTAGTAAAGAATCCAAAGCTTTTAGGATGTACGATCCCATACAAAAGAAAATCTTAATCAGTAAATATGTCAAATTTGTTGAAAGTGAAAGGTGGGAATGGGACAAAGGTGCTTTTGGTGCTAGTGAATTGTCAATTCCTGATAGTGAAAGCTTTGACAGTGAAGAGAGAGAAAATGAGGAAGCCCAAAGTGATGTGATTGATCATGGAGTAGGTCATAATTCACCCCAAAGTCAAAGTAATCTTGGAAATGCAAATGAAGGGAGTTCTATTTCAGCAAACCCCATACATCCCACCACAAATACAACACCTTCTACAAACCTCTCCCAACAGTCAGTCCAGAATCAAGATATTCAGCAAGGGGCAAGAGCTGGAACTTCTAAAAGAAACATTCAGCCTCCAACATGGTTAAGAGACTTTGACAGTGGGGAAGGACTTTCAGAAGATGAAGCTGAATTTGCTATGTTTATCTCGCTAGCAGATCCGATCAACTTTGAGGAGGCAGTGAAAGAAACGAAGTGGGTTACTGCAATGAAAAGTGAGATGCAGTCTATAATAAAGAACAACACATGGGAATTGGTTGATCTCCCTAAAGGAGCTAAGCCTATCGATGTAAAATGGTTATTCAAGACCAAGCTCAACGAACGAGGAGAAGTGGATAAACACAAAGCCAGGTTTGTCGTGAAAGGGTATGCTCAACGAAAGGGATTCGATTATGACGAAGTTTATGCCCCTGTTGCTCGTTGGGACACGGTTCGAAGTATATTGGCGGTGGCTGCTTATAGAGGATGGAACATCTATCAATTGGATGTAAAATGTGCTTTCTTAAATGGCGAGTTGAAGGAAACGGTGTTCATCAACCAACCACCAGGCTTCATCAAAGAGGGCGAAGAACACAAAGTGTGCAAGTTGAATAGAGCTCTGTATGGGTTAAAACAAGCACCCCGTGCTTGGTATAATCGGATAGAAAAATATTTTCTGAAAGAAGGATTTTTTAGAAGCCATTATGATCATACACTCTTCATTAAAAAGCTGACCGAAGGAATGGTGATTGTAAGTCTATACGTTGATGACTTACTTTACACAGGAAACAATGAAGAATTGTGTGAGAAGTTCATAATCTCTATGATGCAGGAGTTTGAAATGACAAACTTAGGCAAAATGAAGTACTTTCTGGGTGTTGAAGTGAGTCAAGGTAAGAAAGGAATTAGTGTTTATCAGAAGAAGTATGCACAGGAGGTTTTGAAGCGCTTTGACATGTGGGAAAGTAATGGTGTCAAGAATCCTATTGTACCCGGGACGACAGTGACTAGGGTTGGTAGACGAGGCAACGTAGATGAGACCAAGTACAAGCAGTTAGTGGGTAGTTTGATGTACCTCACAGTTACAAGACCTGATCTCATGTATTCGGTCAGTTCATCTCAAGGTTCATGTCAAACCCAAGAGAAGAGCATATGCAATTAGCCAAAAGAATTCTAAGGTACGTTAAGGAAACCTATGATTATGGGTTACACTATAATCAATGGAGTGGAAGTAAACTGCAAGTGTTCACAGATAGTGATTATGCTAGAGATGTGGAGGACAGGAAGTCTACTTCTGGATATGCATGTATTCTCAGTCATGCAGCCATCTGTTGGAGCTCAAGGAAGCAAGACATTGTGACACTTTCTTCCACGGAGGCAGAGTATGTGGCTGCAACAATTTGTGCGGGTCATTGTATGTGGCTTAAGGGTCTGCTGGAAGAAAAGAAATAAGTAATGAAGTCATTGACACTATTGATATTCAGTGTGACAACAGTTCTACTATCAAGCTTTCTAGAAACCCAGTGCAGCATAGAAGAACCAAACATATCGATGTACGTTATCACTACTTGAGAGACTTGGTTAATCAAGAAAAAGTGCATTTGAGTTTTTGTTCGACTAATGATCAAGTTGCTGATATCATGACAAAACCAGTCAAGTTAGACGTGTTCGAGAAAATGAGGAAAAAGCTAAGAGTTCGTAAAGTTGAAGGATAAACTGAAGGGTGAAACCCATCTTCAGTTTAGGGGAGGATATGTAATGGGTTATGTCTGTCTCTTAGTTTAGTCCAGTGAAATAATGGGCTTCAGCCCACGTCTGTGTTCAAGTCTGCATGTGATTATGCACGTGTCCTTGTTTATTGCTTTCTGTTAGGGTCTCCATGGTTGAACTAGTTTATAGGGAATCATGGATAAAGTAGTGGAGTTTGTTGGGGTCTTAGAGTCATTGTAAAGCTATTATAAATAGCTGCCTTTTTTTTATAGCTGTGCTTTTTCTCACGGATGAATAAGAGAGTAGATTGCAAAGTTGAGTGATTCAAATCTGATATTATCATTACAAATCTTACCACACTTTTTCATAAGTTAAAAAATGTAGCTTATTTGCTTAATAAGTGATTATTTGGTCATTTTACAAGTAAAAACGCAAATCCAAACACTTTAAAAACTGAGTATTTGATAACTATGATAGCAAACAACAGAAGCTAAACCAAACACTACATTTCCTGCAGCACTTTTTGTTACAACTATTATCTGATTATTAATTTCCAAAACGCTACAACACTTTTTCAAACGCAAATCCAAACACCCTCTCAGTTTTTTAAACTTGCATCCACAACACCCCCTTAACCATTTCAATTTCCATGGGACAGTTGCAAAGTTAAATCTTTGTAGTTTTCATCAGAGGAAGAAGTATGTTTTTCTTTTCTAAATTGAAAATTATTTACAATTGATACAAGCATTGTGATCCGTACTTTTAATTTTTGGATTATACAAAAAAAGAAAAAAAAAAAAAACTGTATTGGTTTTGAAGTCAAATACCAAGAAAGTTATTGGGACTATTACAGTTGTATCTCGATATTGTTCCTGGGTTCTTTCTCTATTATCCTGTTTACAGAAATTCTTATAATGTTTTCTTGTATTGAATCATTTATTTCATCCAAGAGGGACATGGAGGAAAGTAATGAGGTGATATTTTCATTAGTGTATTATACCTAGAGGAATTAACATTAGACACGAGTGTGACTGGAAGAATGTTGTTGTTGTTCTTAAACGGCTGAACCTTGGAAATTTATTATTGGTACTTGGTTCTGTGTTAAAAATTTTCAGCTTACGTCAACTAGTATCAGATAAAAGGCTCGTTGTTAATTATAAATTAACTGCTGCCTATTTACTCCAAATATTTGATTTGGGTCTGTATTTTACTGTCACTGAGTAGAGCAAAGTTAATCAGCTGCAACTCAATCCTTTGGAAGGTAACAAAGTAGCTACTCAGAATGGCTCTAGCAAGACCCAGAGGTTTTGTATGGTTCATTACAGCTGATTATTTCCTCAACAAAATGGGAACCTTTTTTTCCCCCTTCTCAATATATGCACCTTTAATCCTATTCAAATACGTACAGAGATTTGGGGCAAGTACGAGAATCAATGCATTCAGTCATATCAATGAACAAAAAGGAGATACTGGATACTGCACTATGTGAATTCTCAGAGGTGAAAAAATAACATGCTGTTTCTTTTCTTAATTTTCATTTGTGACGTTGCGTATGCGAATTCTGTTTTGAAAATGGTATTGATGATAGGGATGTGATGATATAGGGTTATTTTAGTCTGTCTCTAGAAAACCGTCACAAATTACTGCTCATTCTTGCTCTCGAGTATGATCTCAATAGGACTCAAGTTCGGGAATTGATGAAGCAGTATGTTGGCCTTGAGATCCCTAACGGTGAGTCTTCTTTGGTTACTACAAGTATTTTGGTTTCATGTGGCTTAGTTGTAAAAAAATTAATATTAGGTGATGAAACGGATGCACATGGGCATGAAATGGAAGGACAGCTTGCTGCTTTTTATAGAATCGAAAGAAATTTGAGACATGCTCTTCAGCCAATGTATGGGGTTCTATTCGAAAGGCTCAACACACATCCTGGTGGTTTAAAGTTTTTGGCCAATGTCCGAGCTGATATTCTATCTATTATCGCGTACGGTTATGCCCACAACTACCATTGTTAAAGTTCAGTTTTTCTAAACCTTCTGTCATGTAGGTTAAAATTATCTGAACATGGATTTTAGAATTCTTTTTACCTGTTGAAAAATAACAACCGTGATTATATTATGTGTTATAATTTATTTTTTGGGGTTTTTAGCTGGTTAAGTTAAACATTCAGGGATGAAAATGTTGCATCTATACGAGCTCTAGATTCGTATTTGAAAGAAAAGCTCATTACATGGCTAAGCCCGGCTAACCTAGAGCTACACCAAATTACATGGGATGATCCTGCTTCTTTGTTAGAGAAGATTGTCGCATACGAGGTTTATGTCTGTTACCATTTCTTAATATAGTTAATCTCAAAGTTATATTATAGATGGTGCTTATGACTTTATGAACATTAATATTCACAGGCTGTGCATCCCATCAGTAATCTTATTGATCTAAAAAGAAGGTTGGGAGTAGGTCGCCGCTGTTTTGGATACATACATCCAGCTATACCTGGTCAGTCTGCGTGTACCTGACTAGGGATATTCATTGTTCAAGATTCAAAGAAGATAATAAAACAACTACTCTTTTTTGTTGATAACATGTTTAATAGACGATCTTCTCAGGTGAACCGCTTATATTTATTGAAGTTGCACTTATGAAGAACATAGCTTGTAGCATACAGGTGAAGTATTCATCCTTCATGGTCCATAGAGGTGGCAAAAATGGCTAGGTTGAGTAGCAAGTCAAAATGGATCGTTTTTAAGACCATGTCTAAATAGGCCGGGACGTTCGGTTGGGTTTTAGCCCAGTTATTAAGATAAATATAATTGATTGACTTACTAGATATGATCGTAAAAACCATACTATTATAATAATAATCTATTCTCTAATAACACAATTTACTAGGTTTGTAAACATTTAAAATCATTGTTGGTGATTTTCTACCCATTTGATCCTATTCCTTTTAGCTACTTTTTCTAATTTGACCCGTTCCAACCACAAAATGCAACCCAAATGGACCTGTTATGAAAAATGGGTTGAAGTTGTCGTCTCTAATCGTTAGTCATACTATTATTTGAGTGTTTGTTTATTGTAACCAGAATTCACATTGCAGGAAGTGTTATGGCATGATCCTCCAACACCTGAAAGTGAAGCAACTACTGCATTATTCTACTCTATTTCATCAACTCAGGTAACACCCATTATTTATTTCACATTTTAAGTTTGGTTTTGTATAGTTGTTTCTGTTCTTCAACCTCCAACATTTTTTTGCAGTTGGATAGCGATAAACATTTCAAAAAATAGAATATGTATGATGGGTGTCTCACAATTTAACCAATGCGATAACTTTTAAAATTGGCAGCCTGGCTTAGCAGGAATCAACTTAGGAAAGTTCCTCATAAAACGAGTAATACATCTGGTGAAAAGGGACATGCCAAATATATCTGTAAGTGTCTCAAGTTGTTTTTTAGCACGCATTGGAAAACTGATTGTGGTTGTTAATCATATTGAGTTAAAGGTACTTCATTTCAAATCGATCTTTTCGAAATTCTTGTCTATGGTTCATGCCTCAATTTATGACTTTAATACATCTTTTTTGTACAGAATTTTGCAACCCTAAGCCCTATTCCAGGCTTCATGCAGTGGCTCCTGTCAAAGTTGGCATCATCTGAGAAATCTGGCCCCATATTCTCTGAGAACATTCTTGATCCTGAGGAAGAAAGAGCACTGGTGGATGCATATGCGTAAGATGAATTCAGATGTGCTGTGCCATCATATACTTTTTTTTAAGGGAGAATTTCATATATACCCCTCCAAAACTTCATAATATCATATATACCCAACCTAAAATTTTAATATCATATATATCCCTCCTAAACATCATAATATCATATATACCCAATTTTAATTATTAATATCACATATATCCCTCTTAAACATCACTAATATCATATATACCCAAATTCATTAATTTAATTATTTTTAAAACATTTAAAGCTCAATTAATGACCATTATACCCTTACTCATTTCTTCTTTCAACTACTAAACTTCAAAATATCATATTTATCCAACTTAAATTAAAATATCATATCACTTTTAATAATTTTATATAATTTATTTTTGTAAACTTTACTAAATAAATTCTTCAAACTAAAACAAATTAACATTAAAAAAATATAAAAAAAATTGTATCATGTTTTTGCTCGTTTTTAATCAAACCGTATCGTCTTATTGTATTTTCTTATTTGTTTTCTTTCTACAATAATCTATATACAATTAACTGATTACATATTATGTTCTTTCAACAATTAGTTTCATTGATAACATGGCGTTCCAAAATCTATACAGATCGGAAGGGAATATGATAAATGTTCGTGATGTTGTGTAAAATCAACCCATTCTGCTGACTATACGAACATGGTATCCCAAAAAAATGAATCAGTACAAAACTAAAAATAAAATCAGATTACCACTTTGTATATCTAGAAAACATGGTTTTTTGGTGGAATATCTAGAGTGGTTATGTACTTTACGTCTATATGACATTTGCATAATGTTTTATATTCGTGAGTCCTAATCATCATTGTAAGCAACAAATGTAAATCCATAAATCGTTACTTGCTCTGTTCCATAATAAGCGTTCACCTTTATAATTTCTCCTACCCATGAAAATTGCAATGTTTTTCATTTGGGACGTTTCATAGTACTTGTATAGTTTCAAGCTAAAGTAACCTTTTTGCCCCCATTATCTTGATTTAAATAATTGTAGAAAGAAAACAAATAAGAAAATACAATAAGACGATGCGATTTGATTAAAAACGAGCAAAAACATGATAAATTTTTTTTAATATTTTTTTAATGTTAATTTGTTTTAGTTTGAAGAATTTATTTAGTAAAGTTTACAAAAATAAATTATATAAAATTATTAAAAGTGATATGATATTTTAATTTAAGTTGGATAAATATGATATTTTGAAGTTTAGTAGTTGAAAGAAGAAATGATTAAGGGTATAATGGTCATTAATTAATAAGAAATATTAATTATAAGCTTTAAATGTTTTAAAAATAATTAAATTAATGAATTTGGGTATATATGATATTAGTGATGTTTAAGAGGGATATATGTGATATTAATAATTAAAATTGGGTATATATGATATTATGATGTTTAAGAGGGATATATATGATATTAAAATTTTAGGGTGGGTATATATGAAGTTTTGGAGGGGTATATATGAAATTCTCCCTTTTTTTAATTATCTTGACATGCCCACACATGACGCCATATATGGAAGCACAAGTTTGTGTCATCATCCACAAGTTGGGTGTGCAAAATCAGTCTATAGTCTAGACTGACAACGTTGAATAAGTAAACCAGGGCTGGACAAGAACCAGATACGTTCAGTATGGTTCTCTGGTCCACATTTCCTAAAAACTGTTTTTCAATCTGGTCTGGTCGGCTGCTCCGGTCCAGGCCAAAAACAGATGTGAACCAGTTTTTGCTTTTTTTTTTTTTTTTAACTTTAAATGCCACCATTTTAGGCTCTTTTTTTCAAATTAAAACAAACTTGAGCATGTATCCAGTTCATTGTTAGGTTTAAGGACAGTTCTAAACCAAAAATTGAACTGGTGCCGAAGCGATTTAGATTGGTTCTGTTTGGGTTCCATTATTTTACATAGTTTGGTTTCAGCTCCATAACTCCCTGTTCAGCCCAATGCACACCTCAAGCCTTCTAATATAATTATTGAAACATATTTTAGGCATATTTATTTAAAATTTTGGAATGAACTTGAGAATTAGATGCTAGACACACATTGGGGTAAATAACATGTTTAGGTCGTTTAAAGTTCAATATTTTCATTTTCATCTTATGTGATGTGAGGAGAAAGGAGATACAATTGTGGGGCCTATTTGCTTAGTGTACGGAGGTTTGTGTGGCCAACCACAAAAGAAATGGTTAATGGTGGACACAAATAGCACCTTAACGTGTAGCAGAGGTAACTTGTATAAATGAACAACCACCTTTCACATAAAAAAAACTGTGTTTGCAAAATGCAAATCAAATATCAGCACATGCTTGTTTTGCTTAAGATCATTAGTTCATTACAGATATTTTTGTTTTAAATTATAAAATAGGATTTGTTTCAGGGATTCCACTGTAGGGGAAAATGGCATGGAAGTGTTATTGCACTTGTTGACCTCGACCAACTACAAGTGGGCTCAATCTGAACGACTGATATCTGAACTAGAACCAATTCTACTAAGACTGTGTGCCAGGTATATGATATCATCTTTACCTTCTATTTTTCTGATTGATTGAGAAAAGTTGTCCATATGGCCGTCTTTAGTGTTGTATATTTAAACAATTACTGATGGTCTATTAATTAGAACCTAGAATTTCTTCCATTAGTCCAAGCAGTCATGTATAAGTTACATTATCGTACTTCGTTTAACACAACAGGTACCTTTTACATGAGAAGAAGAGAGGGAAAGCTCTAGATTCAGTTGCCAATTTCCACTTGCAAAATGGAGCTGTAAGTCAAACAAGCAATCTTACATCTAATTTGCTTCTTATCCCTTTGATGTGAGAACCATCTAAAATTTTTGTTTACAGATGATTGGAAGACTAAATTGGATGGCTGATCGATCAGAAAATGGACTTTCTCAAAGTGGAGGAATTATGGTAAATTACATCTACAGGTAACTAAGATCAATAAAATCACCTATTAATTTGGATTCTAATTCTATTTGTATGATGTGTGGAGAATGGAGATTTGGTTTTATATATATTTTTTCTGTGATGAGGAATTTAGAAAAATAGATAATAGAGAGTATTTAGAGAAAGAAAAACACATCTAGAAGAAGTCAACCAGTTCTCTTTTTCTTTTTAGTTATTTATTTATTTATCTTTTTTTTTGGTGGTGGTGGGGGGGGGGGGGGGGGGGGGGGGGGTTAATTCTACAATTCAATGAGTTGTTTTTAATTAAGGACAGCATGTAATCATAATTGACATGCAAAAACATATTTACAGTTTGGAAGATATTGAAGATTATGCTCAGGCGTATTTCAGCACAGGCCATATCCAAGCTTCCCCCGACGTCCTCCGCTATATTAGGGTAATATTTTATTGTAAAAACCAGGACTCTAAATGTTTTGGCATGAGATATCTGTCTCTCAGTTTCTCTAACAGACATACACACATAAATTGGAACTATTAACATATTTGCTAAATCACAAGTTTCTTTTTGTAGCCGTTGCAGGAAAACGAAGATTCAATAATTTAGCCAGTAATCATGGATGACAAAGAAAATGTTTCTCATCATACAGGTATGCAGTAAGTAATCAAATAGTGTAAAGGTTTTGCAATGTGTTATTTTCATTTAAATAAAGTGTAAAACGATACTAATGACTTGCATTACATGAAATGTAAATAGACATGATTGTTTATAACTATGTAACACTTGAATGGAAGACAAAATGGCATATGTAATCCACTAGGATGCTCCAACTTCATTTTTCACTTTCTACATGACTTGTTTCCAACACATAATCCCTCATAATTCTTGTGTTAGATTCATCGACCATCTACAAAGAACATAAAATAATAGAAAACAATGAAGTTAGAGAAGATTAAGATGATAAATGATATAACAAAGTAACAAACAACAAAATTAATGAAGAATTAAGAAATAATAAATTTTCAAAATGTCACCTTTTTAGCTAATCGTTGTAAATTGTCCCACTCAAAATCATTCTTGCAGTATGCAGACCGAACCTAAAAATAAGATTTTCGTAATTATAAAATGAAAGATTCTTAGATTTTGGCGTATTTAACAGAAGAAAGAACTTAAAATCAAACATAAACTATAGTTACCTCTAATATTCTCATGGCTATTAGGGGAGTAGCATAATGTGAATCCAGCAGATCCAATGATATAAACAAACTCCATAGTTAGAACTCATATAAAACAATATAAGAACAACATTAACTCTAAATATCAAGATTTGACTTTTACTAGTCAAATATTGAACTCTTTAACTGCATTTTATTTATATATTAATTGTTACCTTATTATAAAACATGGTAAACTGAAGAATATAGCTGTGTACCAAGATTAAGAAACAGAATTAAATATATGGTGTTTATAAACTAAAAGATACCTATTGACATCAGTTTTAAATTTGAATATTACTCCTACCTCATTTCCAATATATCTTAGGAATTTTTTCCTTTCATAATGTCAGTTGTCTAGTTTATCTAGGACTAGAAACAATATTAAATAATGTTCTCTTTTCATAAATTCCTTTCCTCCATCTTTGTCTCTCCATGCAGTAAGTTTGAAGGTTGCATAATATACAAGGGCTTAATGGGGACAGCATTTTACTAATATTAATTCAGAAATAGTGAAGATGTGGAATACCTAGGCCTTTATGTCTTGATGATTCACGCATTAATTCTGCACAAAACTTATCGCCGTCATTCAACGAGTGTCCTTCCATAAATTCTGTCAACTCCTTATTGGCCTCAGGGTTGTAGCTCTGTTCTGTCAAACTACATGTTAAATTGAATGTTGTATTTATTTTTGGAAACTAAGGAATATGATCCAAGATTAGATATTCGGTGTTGAATATTTCTGTCAAATGAGTCATCCTCTAAATCCAAAATTATCATGATTATTAAATATGTTTTGAAGATCAAAAACTGTGCTAATGGTAACTTGTAATCTTGTATGCACTATAAGAAAGTATCTACATTTATCCTAAGGACATGTTTGGTACAAAGGAATCAAGAGAATAGTATTACGTGGATTTACAAGTTCTTGCACCAATTGCACTTTGAAATTTTCGGTGTGCATCTTTATGTATCATCATCATTCGTCAAAATAAGCGCAAGTCCTTGTACCAATTGCACTTTGAAAGTAGTTAAATTCATAAGAAAATCTGTGTCTTATAAAAAGTTACTTGATTGACCTTAAAAGTCAAACATGTAAGGATTTTTTTCAAGCAGGTGCAGGAGCAAACCTCAAGCTGTGCTTTGACAATCCTCACTGCAACATATGTAAAAAAATTGTGTAGGTGTTTGGCTCCTTTGGCTTCAGGTGATGCTTCTCCAAAACCTATCAAAAGTCAGCAGAAAAATAAATAAATAAATCTTAGAGGTAGGGGGTACATTTGAGGCCATTTGAGCCTGAATTTGGCTCACTCAAGTCTCAATACTTATTTAGGTTCAGGTCGTGCCTATGGCTTTAAAAGCTTGTTATTGTTCTAATGGGCTTAGATTATGGGGAGAAATTTTAGCTTGTTTATGTGAAAATGATCATTAATTTAGTTATGTTTTACTGATAATGGATCATATATATATATATAACAGATCAAAGGGTCGTGTTATACGCACACACCCATAACTAATTTTCATTTAATCATACATCTTCTTCTCTCACATTATTTTTCTTAATGACATGGGTTTCACTTATTATACTTAATCATTTCTCTCACATTAGAGGGTGGGAATGTGTAATTAGCAAAGAGGGTGGTGTGAGTTTAGAATCACTCCAGATGAAATTGGCTAAAAAGAAGTGACACAAGTCAGGGGGTTAAAAGTCTACCCAAGTGTTTACACATCTAAAATGTGTCATTGAAATTAAACATTCTTTATTATATGACTTATGTAATCACATTCAAATATAGTAATTATTTAAGATTAGTATATAATATAATTCACAGATACAGATATTGTGTGTGTGTGTGTGTTAGAGAGAGAGAGAGAGAGAGAGAGAGAGAGAGAGAGTAGGGATGCACCTGGGACATACATCTTATTACAGTTTAAATGAGTCCTGTGACTATGAGATGATGTGTGGTTCTTCCATTGTTTGAAAGGAAAAGCTCCAATGGTGTTTGTTCCATGGCCATGGGGACACATAATAGAAAAGTGAGATATTGATGGTGGAAGAAGATTGATAGTTGATGACTCCATGGTCAACCTCATGAAGAAGAAGAAGAAGAATCGCCAATATAATATGGTTGGAAGATTGATTGATTGGAGGAGCTAGCCGGATATATATAAAAAACCCTTTCCAAAATATCTTTGACAGAAATATCTTGAATATTTCATTTTCAAATCACCCAAAAAAATCACATTTTTATTAAGATGGTGGAATTTTTGTTGATTATTTATTTATGTAAAAATCTTGCAAAGCACTAACTAACCTAACCATGTCTTTTTATTAATGAAACATAACCAACATCCATAACAAAGTGTAATATACATATCCTAATTAAAACATGATTATCTAAACCATGTATATAGATAGTGATGGTGTAGTGATTGAGCTTAGTTTTTTTAGAGGTATTGAATTAGTGAATTTGATTAACGTACAAATGTCATTATCACGTTTCATTTGAAAGGATAAATACAATTATTACTTTTAAAATAAAATAAAACATGTAATTCTTTTTATTATATATTTATATATTTTTAATTCATATGATTTAGAATATTTACTTTATAAAATTATTTGAAGTTTGTAGATGGATTAAAAAGGTAATGATCACAAGTTATTAGATAGTGAAAAATGATTGATAGAGTTAATTAATTAATTAATTATTAATTATTTATAATTAAAAAATAACAAATTGAATTTATCTTTTATTTTATTTTTAATAATAAGTTGTATTTATTTTGTGTTCTCATTTATTATATATAGATTTAATGATCTATCTTTTGTGTGTGTGTGTGTATTTATACATTTTTTTATAAGGGTTTATTATGAAAAAAAACCAATATGTTTTCACGTTTTTTGCATTTTCGTACATTTATGTTATTTTTTTTCATAAAAGTTTTCAAGTTAATATTTTCTTTTTGGTTTAATGAAATTTAGATATTAGAGTTCGGTTATAATTAGTAAACTAGATTTTTAAAAATTAACCGGGTTCTAATATTCAGATTTCACTAAACCAAAAAGAAAAAATTAACTTGAGGACTTTTATGAAAAAAATAATATGAATGGACGAAAACGCAAAATACATGAAAACATGTTTTTTTTTTATAATAAATTCTTTTTATAAAAGTTATGACAAATAATAGTATTATTCTTGTTTTTTTATGAAAATATTAATATTTATATGTTTTAATTTATAAATTTTTCATGTAAATAGTTTCTATGATATATAATAAATAACATTAGATGTATACATATTACTTTTCACGTTTCACAATAAAATTGATAATAGTAGTTTGTTATTTTAAAAATAGAAAAATATAACTTAGTATTTATAAATTTATAATAAATTTAACAATATAATCTAAACCAAATATCGTAAAAACTAATATAAATCAAATCAAATCAAGATTTTCTTATCCATATATTCATATGAAATTTTTTTTAGTAAAATGCAATAAATCAAAGTCTTATATTATTTATATTTTTCTATAGATTAAAATAACTTATAATTAAATACATATTATACAAAAATATTAATATTTTACAAGTAAAATATTTTTAGTAGAAACATATTCTGAAATCTTTTAATTTTGTCTGATAAAATATATTAACATTATCTTATATTAAATTAAAATCTGTATACAAATTTTAGTTAATATCTTATTAAATCGATTATAGATTAACGTAAAAAAAAAAAACAAATTGATAATTACTTCTAAAATAAAAGGTTTGATAAGATTTGTTAATAATAGTATGATATATATTTTTCAGATGATCAACATCAGAGTAGAAATAATAAACACATATCAAAATTAATCTAGAAAATTTAATTGTAATTATATTTTATTATCGTGTATTAAAAATAGCTACTTGGTGTGTTTGATGCATTCACCAATTTACCTTTTATTTTAGTAATAACGTTTTTTTTTTTACCATAAAAAGTTTATTACACATACGTTATAATGCTTTTCTATTTGCTTTTTCGTGATGAAATTTACATTATCACTTAATAAGTTAAAATTTGTTTTGATAAAATCTTTCTAGAATTGACAAAAAATAAACAAAATTTTTAGAATTTGACATAAAATATTATTTAATATACATATCACAAAGACGAAAGGATTATCAAAAAAAATTTATCATGAAAATTATAGATGAATTGACTTTTGTTATTCTTACAGTATTTTTAAAACACCACAGTTAAAAGATAATTATATTTGTGATTATCTCTTTTTTTAATAGTAATAAATAATTGTAAAAAATAATAAATAATAAATTCAAAATTCAAAAATGAAGATCGAGCCTTAACCTACTATTATTTAATGGGTTAAAGCCGTAGAATAGTTGTGTAATTTTTAAAATGTATCGATATGGTACGTGTACTATTTTAATTATTCATATTACACGTGTACTTTTTGAATCGTTCAAATTTGATACGTGTACTACATTTTTTCATACTAATATGATACATTTGGTAACCGGTTACTAGATATACCTGTTAAGAGTGAAATTTTTCTTTTTATTAATGTTCAAAATTCCATAATTGAAGTATCAAATACATTCTCTCGTCCTTGTGATAACCTGGTAGGAGAAATCACACAGTACAACCAACTTCAAACACCTACAAACCTCTGTAGAAATCTCCAATAACGATCTCCACCATCCAGATCGAAGAATTATGTGTTGTGAATCTTATCCTCAAGTTTCACGCAGATCCAGCGGTGAACAAGTTCGTATAGACGATTCTCCCACAACTACGCAATGCCAGACGAAATAACCGGTTATAAAAAAGTAAATGTATCATATTAACAATATAAAAAGTACACGTAATATATCGATATACCTTAAAAAGTATACTGCTATTGTACGGCTTTAGCTCTTATATAATAGCTTGCAAGTTTAATTCTTATAACTTGATTTGCATCATCTATACTATATAAAATAAGAAAACCACTTAGAGTTTCTGGACCATTGGATGGAAAGAAATCCATGGTTCAAATTAATGACAACTCATAATTATTTATGAAATGTCTCTTATACCCTTAACTAAAATCAGTAATTATACCTATGCCATTTTTTTTAATTCATTTTCCAAATTTACTATCTTAACTTAATTACATTAAGTTTTGGATTTTAATTTTTTCATGAATTAATATTAAATTAATATTTACCTAAAATAAATATGTGTCATTATTATCCTTAATGATTATAGTTAATTCAAATTTAAAATTTTGGATTTAAATGTAGAAGTGTACTAAATAAAGTTAAAAATTTTTGTTAATTATTTTGCTAACAAGATTTAAAATTTAATTGATAAAACTTCAATTGTGAATATGATAAATTTTGTTTGTTGATTTTCAGATATTCCATTTTTATATTTTATCATTTTTAAAATATATATACACATTCACATAATTGAAGTTTTTTGTTTCTTACATTGATATTTCATATTTGAAGTTAATAAAAATTAAAAAGAAACATTTTTTGCAAACACATATTATCTATTTATAATAATATTTTTTTATTTAATATCAAACAACTAAGTATTTTTTATCTTTAATTTAACTAGCTTTCAATTTTTTTATTTTAATTATATATAAATTTTTTAATAATTTATTAAAATATTAAAAAATATGTATTTTCTAAATCAACTCATATAATACATGAGTTGATTAACCTATGTCACTTCTAAGTACAAGAAAATTTTATTTTTCCACCTCTTTTTCAATTTAACACCTTAACTTAATTGCATTAAATTTTGACTTTATTTTTTTTTTCATTAATTAATTAGTAATAAATTAGATTTTGTAACATTTAAAATTAATGTTTACCTAAAATAAATATCTATCATTATTATCCATAATAATCATAATAAGATCCAAATGCAAAAATTTGAATTAGTTGTGGAAATTATTATTGTATAATAAAGGAAAACATCAAATGGTACGTGTCACCTCTACGTTCACCAAAAAGATAATTACAACTTATAAAACATAAAAGATAAATACAATTTAATATTTTTAAAAAGATAAATATACTCTTTTTTATAATCTGTAAATAATAAAAAATAAACACAATTATTATTTTTGTATGTTTTTATTTTTACTCATTTACATTTTATATAAATAAATTTAATTAAAAATATCCACGTATTACGTGGGTTATAAACTAGTTTATTAAAAAAATATATATATGATTTTTAACGTTTATTTATATGTATTAGAAAATAGAAATCTAGAATTAAGTAAATTAACTGTAATAATGAATCCTCGATAGATTCCACCATATCCATTGAACACGTGGTTTTTCATTTTTGTCAATTTGTCACCTTCCATTTTAACATCTATTCTATATTAGTCATCTTCTCCAAATCCAATCTCTATTGTTTGCAACTTATTTTTATATTTTCTTTTAAACCAGATTCAAAAATACGTGCATCGATCTTGAAGAAATATATTGGAAATATAAAAAAGGTTTAGTAAATAATAAACATATTTAATTAAATCCGATTTAACAGGGCGGTTAAAATGGATGGGCAAAATGGGTCTCTACCTAGGGCCTCAAAATCCAGAGGGCCACAAAAAAAATTATGGCATGTATAATGTAACTGTGAAGCCAAAGCCCAATCAGTCAATCACAACCCTCATCCAACCCTCGCTCCTCCGCCCTTGTCTTGGTCCTCTGCGGACTGCGGCTTCTCAGTTCCCCTAATCCCCTCGCTGGAATCACGCTCACACAGTCACACGTACGATTGGAAATGTAGCATCAGTTGAGTTCCACATGGGGCCCCTGCGTCTGCGGCTCTGCTCCTCGCCTCCTCGTCTCGCTCGATGCTCGGCCATGGCTCCTGCTTGATTATGTCCTCGCCTCCTCAATCAGTCAATCACAACGGTAACAGTTCTTTCAAGTTTCAATTTCATTCTAATATTTTACAATGTAAGCCGCGAAGGCCCCTCATTGCCATTTGCTACCGGACTGTGGACACTGGTAGACACAATCACACATCTTGACACAATTTTGCTGGTGGACACAATCTGCAGCCATCACCAATTCACCATCAGGTTGTATCTTTTCAATTTTTTAAGTTTATAGGACCCTTTTATAGTTGTTGCATAAGGCTACGAAATTTAAGAGACGGCCCTACGATTTAAAGTGTTGATGATGAATAAGATAGAATAAAAGAGAAGAAAATAAATTGACAAAATTCTTTAGTGACATATATAACTTAATATTATCAGCTTCATTAACTTAGGAACTCAAAACATCAAAAAAGAATACATTTAAACAGATATAAATAATTACAAATTATTATTTTTTTTTTTGAACGGTAAACTATCATACTTCTACTCCTAAACTACTCATTTACCACCAGAGTTACTTACATCACCTAATTTTCAACTTGCCTCCGACGGGGATCAAACTCGTGACCTCTCGCTTATAACTCCACCCTCTTACCGCCAGGGCAAAGGCCATTGCATGTATTTTTTTTTTTTTTACTTTTTTCAGTTATTCATCTAATCCATTATCAATTAATTATATTGATTTAATCAAATAAACTCACAAAAGTGTTAATATAATAAAATTACTTTAAATTGTAGGATAACTAGGGTGTGCAACCACGTATTGCAGCAGGACCATAAATTGTATTTTTATAAATATATTATTTTAAAATAATAAAATAACATTAGCTACCGATCGTGAATCTCAATTGATGATCATTTTATGCTATCAATCTAAGTTTATAAATGGAAAGAATGTGATTGATCAATCAACTAAATAATAAAAAAATTTCATTCTAAAAATAGTTGAGACGAAAAACAATATATATTCGTCATTTCGTATAATATAATATATCAAACGTTATAACACAGAAATAAAACAATTATATATTATGTATGAAATGAAATAGGTGTATACCTATCTGCCTAATAAAAATAGTTCAGACGATAACAAATTTTATATCAAAATGTACATTAAAATAATGTGATCACAATAATATATTCAAATTTTGATAAAATATAATATATCAAAGGTTATCACAGGAAAACAAAAATGTTATATATCATATATAAAGTAAAAATAAATTAGTAGTTTACCTGCCAGGCAGCTAGCTTTACCATTCGTGAACGAAAGAGTGCGATCGATTAAGCAACTAAATAATAAAAAAATTCACTTTAAAATAGGCTGAGACAAAATACAATTTTATGTTAAAATGTAGTTTAATAGAAAGTGATCGTAATGATATATTTGAATTTTTATAAAATATAACAAACATTTTAGTAGAATAACAAAACAATTATATATTATATATTATATTTAGGCAGCTGCATACCTGTCTGCTTAACTAAAATGGTTCCGACGACGATAAATTTTATATCAGAATGTAGACAAAAATAATGCGGTCGTAATAATATATTCAAAGTTTATTAAAATACATTATATCAAAAGTTATCACAGGAAAATAAAAATGTTATATAATATATATAAAGTAATAAAATAAGACAGCTACCTACCTGTTTGAGCTTAATATAATGTAAAAGTTACGCATGTTCGTAATTGTTATATATATAATATCAGGATTCATAAACAAACAATATTAAAAACAAGAAATGATGACTATATAATGATTCCTTTTGTAATTCTTTTATGCTATCAAACAAAAGAAATACGTAATCAGCATAATTATTCATCTCTCTCTCTCTCCATGTGTGTGTGTATATATAATTATATATATGTATCATAATTATATATATAGTTCATTAATTTCTCTCTCTTTCATCAAATTATATCAGCTCAAAACGCTCTCAATCTCTATCTCATGAACAATATACCAAAGAGAAAGGTACATATACTAGAATTCGTCGGATTTTACGTTCTTTTCTTCAACGCCAAAATCGAATCCAAGTGTAGCAGCGGTTGTGATCTTGCTTTTGCATCGTATTACGTCACACAAGGATCGAATCTAAGTTACATAACCAAAATCTTCTCTCAATCCATCCCTCAAATCCTCCTCTACAATCCACAAATCTCGAGAGGCGATAGCATCCAGAGCGGCACACGAATTAACGTCCCGTTTTCGTGTTTGTGCTTGAATGGTGATTTTTTAGGTCATACGTTCAAATACAAAACAAAAACGGGTGATACTTATGGTAAGGTTGCTAGAGAGGTTTTTGCTAATCTTACAGATGAGTATTGGATCCAACGGGTCAACTCGTTTGAACCCGCTAACATCCCGGAGCTTGTTGATATAAATGTAACGGTGAATTGTACGTGTGGCAACAGACACGTGTCAAAGAAATATGGTTTGTTTATAACGTACCCGCTTCGACCCGGAGATGATTTGCAATCATTAGCTAGGGAGTCGGATGTCACATCGATGTTGTTGGAGCGGTTCAACCCAGGATCCAATTTTAGTGTTGGGTCAGGACTAGTGTTTGTGCCGGCCAAAGGTTAGTCAATTAACTTTTTCAACTGAGTTAACGAAAGGTGCATGCATGGTTGATGAATAATTAATTAAATTGTATGCAACAATTGGATTTAAATATAATGAGAAGTATATATAAAAAAATTGCATTTCTCACTTCCTTCCTAAATTAATTTAGGTATTTTTATAATATACTTAATTTGTATATGAAATGACTTATTTTTTTAACTCCCTATATATAAGTTTTAAATAAGAAAAATATATTAACACAAATGATAAACAAAATAATTAGTTTATGGTTATAAATATTAGTCCATAAACTTATGGTGTGTTTGGTTTGTTAATGGGTTTGAAAATGAGTATGAGTATAGGTATGAGTTTGAAAGAAATAGGAGAATGAATAATGAGGAATGAGAAAACTCATAAATATGGATGAGTATGAGTTTTCGGTAATCATTTCTCAAACAAGCATCTATGAAACCCAAACTCATTTCATACCTTAAAACCCCACCAAACAAACACATCCTTGGTGATTCCATATCTACTTTATAACGTTAAAGGTCGAATTAGGAAAAAGTCAAAAAAAAAAATCTTTAGTTATAGTAATCCATAAAATTACGTAATTTAGAAAGTTAAACTAAAAAATAGATAGAAAAATAAAATTTTTGTTTATCCATCTGTGTGTCAAAATAATATTACTACTGTAGCATGACTGATTTCATAAAACACTCAATGGTCACATCGATGAGCGTAAATAAGCAGTATTGATTCAAACAAGTGACAACATTAGATATTTATACTTATTAAAATAGTTACTCATTTAATAATTATATAGAAGTTTGAAAGTCCATATTTGATGAGCAAAAAATTTTATTTTTATCGTTTTTTAATATAAATTATCAAGATTATGCGAATAACGAAAATTTTATTTGTTAAAGGTGTGTGACTGTATTAAAAAAATTATAATAGAAATTTAAAATAATTAGAACTAAAAATCTACTAAATCTGGAATTATTGATTAAATTTTGCTATATTCAAATTCAAAATTCAATTATCTATTAAATTTTATATGTTCGTAATACAACATCCATTATTTTGACATTTATGATGAATTTTTTGTATTTTAATTTAGCATTAGTTATTAGGAATGACAACGTCTGATCTTTTATTTTAGACAACAATTCCATTAATATGTCTGATTACATAATTTATAATTTATTCATTGAGTAAACAAAAAAAAAATACTTTTTGTAAAGAAACTTGATATAATTAATCTAATTAGTTTATTGAATGTGCTAAATTAGAAAATAGAGCCGAAAAATCAAATATGTTGTGCATCGAGGAGCAGACATGTCACATAATATTTTCTATTTTGATATAATAGACAGATTATTCCAATTATTTATTTGGAGTTATTTATATGTTAAGTATGTATTGTTATTATTTTTGATGATATAATTTAAAATAAATCATTATAGGTAATTTTAATGTTAAATTAGAGCAGGTTAAATGATCTTTTAATTGGCATAATTTTCATTACTGGGTTAAATTGTGTTTTTCTATTGAAATTTAGTGTTGAAATTGAGTTTTTTGTTTTCTTAAACATCAATTTACTATCATCTTAATACTTTGAAGTGATTTATATGAAACTTATTAATGGATGGACCTAGTTTGAAAACTATGAATCATAGATTGTTGGTTGGTATTGTTTTTATAAGCATGTTTGTCATTTACATTTGTTTATGTTTGTTTGTCTTCGTTTGCGTTCATTTAATTGTTCTTTACGTTCGATTATGTGTTAAACGAACGAATATAAACGAATACAAATATGATTATTACTTAATAAACAAAGACAAACAAAACAAAACTTGTGTTTATATTTGTTCATGTTTGTTCGGTTAAATTTAAACGAACGAATATGAATACAGCCCTAGGTTGATATACAAATTTATGTATTTTGTATAAAAAAATTTGTGCATTTGAAAATTTTTATAGATTTTTTAAAATGTATGCATTTTATGTTAAATTTGTACATTTATAGTTAGTGGCGGATCAAGAAAAATTTTCGTTAGGAGGCATGATATTGTATAAAGTATCTGTCGTATTAATTTTCCGGAACACTCGTCAAATTTACACAAATCGTTGGGGGCCTTTCCCCCACTTCTCTCTATGCGGCTCCGCCACTGTTTATAGTATAAATTAAAAGATTTAAATTTCACAATGCAAATTTAGTGTAAAGTATAGACATTTTTAATTATTTAAAAATAATAATCTTTTTATTTTATAAATCTTTTTAAAATTTATGCTTATATAAATTTATGAGTAAATTACAGAAATGGTCTATGTGGTTTACATAAAACTTTGGATATGGTCTCTGTAGTTTCAATTTTGCATAAACGGTCATTATCTTCATTGTTTACTTGCAAAATTGGTCCCTCTGCTGTTAACTTTAACCATGAAATGGTTAAATCTTTTATAATAACCATTTTACCCTTTTCTTTAATAACATTTTGGTCCTTCAAGTTTTTTGTTCATTTTAGTTTTGGCTCTCACTCTATTTACTTATTATCATTATTATATATTAATATAACTATTATTATTTATTATTATTAATTTAACTTTTTACATATTAATTTATTTGTTTATTAAGTTTTTTTATTTTAATATATTTTTTAATTTAAATTACAAACTTACTTATTTCTTTTATTACAAACAATTGTATCAAAATAGAATCCATTTTCTTTTTTAGTTTTTCCGAATGCAAAAAAAAAAAATACAAACATTTTATATGTAGTTTTCCAAACCAAAAAATTTTGAACCTTCAACTTTTATTAGTTTTTCTCAAAAGAGAAAAAAAGTTGCAAACCATTCTTGTTTTAAGTTTTTTCATTTTCTAAACGTAAAAAATATGAAAACCAGTCCGTTTTTTTATTTTTATTTTTTGCACAAAAAAATTCAACCATTTCTGATTTTTGTTTTGGGAAACGAAAAAAATACAAATCATTCTGTTATTAGTTTTTGCAAACGAAAAAACTACGAATACTTTTGATTTTCAGTTTTTCCAAACAAAAAAATCATCTTATTTTTCTAGTTTTTCGAACGAAACCATTCCCTTTTATTTTTTTCTCCGAACGAAAAAACTACGAACTATTACGTTTTAAAAGTTTTTCATAAATACGAAATAATGTGTAGTGTTTTATTTGGAAAAACAAAAAATGGAATGACTTGTATTTTTTACGATGGGAAAAATTAAAAAACGTAGTGGCTAGAAAGCCTTGAATAATCTAAAAATATAAAAAGATATGAATCATTCCATTATTTAGTTTTTTTTTTAATGAAAAACAACATACCCTTTTATTATTTAGTAGTCCTAGAACAAAAAACTTTGAACCATTAATTTTTATTAATCTTTAGTTTTAATCTTTTCATATCGTAAAAGATACAAATCATTCAGTTTTTTAGTTTTTCCGAACAAAAAGACTACACGCTATTTCGTATTTAGGAAAAACTTTAAAAACATAATAGTTCGTAGTTTTTTCGTTCGGAGAAAAAAATAAAAGGGAATTGTTTCATTCGAAAAACTAGAAAAATAGAATGATTTTTTTTGTTTGGAAAAACTGAAAATTAGAATTTTTCGTAGTTTTTTTCGTTTGCAAAAAGTAATAACAGAATGGTTTGTATTTCTTTTCGTTTCTCAAAACAAAAAATTAGAATGGTTTTTGGTGCAAAAAAAAAAAAATAAAAACAAATTGGTTTTCATATTTTTTACGCTTAGAAAATGAAATAACTTAAAACAAGAATGGTTTGTAACATTTTTTTGTTTGAAAAACTAATAAAAATTTAAGGTTCAAAATTTTTTGGTTTGAAAAACTACAATATAAAATGTTTGTATTTTTTCATTCGGGAAAAATAAAAAATAAAATGGATTCCATTTTGATACAATAGTTTATAATAAAAGAAATAAATAATTTGTAATCTAAATTAAAAAATGAATTAAAATAAAAAAACATAATAAACAAATAAATTAATATATAAAAAGTTAAATTAATAATAATAATAATAATCGTTATAATAATAATAATAATAATAATAATAAGTAAAATAGAGTTAAAAAAATTTTTTACTTGAGGAACCAAAACTAAAATGAACAACAAACTTAAAGAACCAAAATGTTATTAAAGAAAAGGGTAAAATAGTCATTATAAAAGATTTAACCATTTCATGGTTAAAGTTAACAGCAGATGGACTAATTTTGCAAGTAAACAGTGAATAAAAGGATCGTTTATGCAAAATTGAAACTACAGGAACCGTATCCAAAGTTTTATGTAAACCACGTGGACCATTTATGTAATTTACTCTAAATTTATACACCTGGAATTTTTCCCCGATAGACGACGTTACACCGTTTCATACTTCACACCTCAGGAACCCATTCAAACAACAAAAAAAATAAAAATGAAAGAAGTTACATTCGTCAAATCAGAGACTCGTCCGTCAACCCACTGAATCCACAAGGTATCCTTTTTCCAAGAAATTCCTATTTGTAATTCACCAAGTCGTCTCCATTACTTCTTCAATTGTCAAACTGTTAGACCCTATTTTCCATTCGGGTATGGTTGGTTGCTTCACATCACCAAAACTTTATGTTACTTGTTCGACGCTATTAATTATTCAATCGTAGATTCCACCTGGTTGTTGTTAAATGTTAGTTTCTCTATATTTGGCTCAAGTTCATGTTAATTCATCACAATTTGTCGTCTGAGTATTGTTAGTTTCACTATTCGACCTCAATTTCCTTCTATGACTCAATTTCATGCTACTTAATTCCTTTCTAGTCTTGTTAACTTTCCCAAATTAGCTCAAGTTCATGCTAGTTCATAGGAGCCAGAAACCTTGTATAGCTATGTGCATGTGACACAAGATTTTTCAATTTTTTAAACAGTGAATCCCCTCTGGTGGTTGTTGATTTTCCGGAATTCTTACAATGGAAGCCAAAAGTAGGAGAAAAATCAGATTTTTTGTTCAAATATTGGTGTCATTTGTGATTGTTAATCAAGTCGAGTCAAGTTGTAAAGATGAGTGTGTTGCTTTGGCTTCCTACCGCGTCTGGGACAACTTAACAATTGTATCCCAGATCTTTTCCACTTCACTCCCAGAAATTCGAAGTTACAACCCCGGAATCATGAATACAGACTCAGTTCATGCTGGTTCAAGAGTAAATGTACCCTTTTCGTGTGGCTGCGATGATCGAGATTTTCTAAGTCATCGCTTCATTTATACTGTTGGTTCAAGTGACACTTACTTAGTGATTGCAGGGACTTATTATTCAAACCTCACCAGCGTTAATATGTTGCGAAATTTCAATGCTTATAGTGATTTCAATATACCCGTAGGTGGTCAAGTAAATGTTATAGTGAACTGTTCTTGTGGGAATAGTCGTGTGTCTAAGGATTATGGATTGTTTATTACTTATCCGATTCAAAGTGGTGAGAACTTGTCGACAATTGCTAATGAAACTGCGGTGAATGAAAATCTTTTGAGGAACTATAATCCGGGATCAAATTTCACAAGCGGGAATTTGGTGTTTATTCCTGGAAGAGGTAATAAAAGAACTTATGTAACATATAGTCTTAATTTTGAAAAGCATGCATTCTTTCATGTCGTGTTTTGGTCTCATATTCGTCAAAGTCATGAAATATTTGAAATTTTTATCTACTAGGTATGTTCTGCGTGAATATCTGGAATAATATTTTTTTTTTAAATCGTGAAGTGTGAGATTATGATAAAATGTTAGTGATCTTCATATTTGTTTAGCTTTTTGTTTGAGGCTTTATATTTTTGTTTTGAGATGGATGCTGAATCATGTTAAGTGTAGAAATTTGAGTGTTGTCATGTAACTAAGATCGATAATTGGAGATGTTTGCTGCATAATTTGCAAACTGTGTGGAAGCTGTAGGGAAGTCATATGATTTCTGGTTTATCAGCGATTCTCATAACTGGTGACTTTTGCTCATATTTTTTTCTTCTCATTTTTCTTGTATTACAGATCAAAACGGAACTTTTCCACCCTTAAAGACAAGGTACCCTATAACCCATTCATGTGCTGCTATTTATGGCTTTTCTTTGTGTTTCATTTCTGATTATGTATTTTTCTTTTTGCAGCACAAGGGGTTGTCTTCTTTGCATGTTCACTTGAATCTTTAATCTTGAAAAATTTAGAATCATGACTCAAAAGTGAAACATCAACATCTTGATGGAATATTTGCCTTTCTTGTGTGGTGGTGGTTGAAGCAGGATTATCTGGTGGTGCGACTGCCGGTATATCTGTTGGAGCAGTTGCTGTGGCTCTTTTCTTAGGCGTTTGCTTCTACTTTTGCTTTTACAGAAGGAAGAGGGTCGTGGAAGGATCATTACTTGACGAAAATGGGTCCGAGCATGTTCATGGTAGTCCTGAATAACAATTATATTTTCTGTTTTTTTGGAAAGTTAATTATCATATTGCATTTTGATCAAACATGTGGGGTTTTTGGATGTGCATTTTGAAACTGATCATTTTATTATATCTTCATTTGTGGTTCCCATCATTGTTTATCCTCCACAAAAGCAGGTTCAGGCAGCAACTTGGGACGAACTACCGATTCAGGCCTTCTTATTGGTGGTGCACCACCGGGTGTCACAGGTATAACCGTGGTCAAGTCGGTGGAGTTCACGTATGAGGAGCTTGCTGCGGCTACGGATGACTTTAGCTTGACTAACAAAATTGGTCAAGGTGGTTTTGGAGCCGTTTACTATGGAGAGCTCAGAGGCGAGGTTCATGTTTTAATGATCATACTCTTGTTTTTATTTAAAAATTTTGAAAATTTAAACAGTTTGCATACACATCTTATGTCATGTCATATGTAGGATGCTGACACAGGTAGTGTCATGTCATGTCATATCAACTTACTGAGTTTTGCAAATGCAACATGGTGTTTTGGTCAGGGGTGGATCTAGAATATTTTTATCATTGGTGTCACTTTGTTAAAATAGAAAAATAATAGGTGTCAAATACATATATTATGTAAATTTTACGAAAATTATCTAATATATTACATATTGCTGACAAAATTTTTTGGTGTCGAGTGACACCTTTTGTAAAGCATTGGATCCGCCCATGATTTTGGCATTGCATTTTCAAAACCTGATTATGCACTATTTTGGCTTTCAAAAGCCATTTTGGAAAATCACTTTTGATTCTGCTTTTGCAAAATGTGGTTTTCGAAACCTGCTTCTGAAGGTTGTCCTTGACTCCCCCTGAAAGTAAAAAAAAAAAAAAAGCATGTTGATACTTTGATCTATGACCATGTTTCTTTATCCGAACGACTCTTAATGGTGTTGTTTTATAAAGTTTAATTTATTCTGTTTTGGATCTCAACAAGTGCAGAAAGCTGCAATAAAGAAGATGGATATGCAAGCTTCAAAGGAATTTCTTGCTGAATTGAAGGTGTTGACACATGTTCATCACTTGAACCTGGTAAGTTCTCGAGACTATGCAAATTTATTTCATTTCTCTCTTGATAATTCATATACGAACATGTTTTTGTTAATCTAGGAAGCAGAAATTTTTATCTCTTTGGCAGATCCTGTAATGGGATGTGGTTCTTCAAGTGTGCGTTTTAACTATATTTGAGATTGAGCATGGAGATTGTATGCATTTGTATGATAATTAACAAGAATTAGACAAATAATCTATTAATTTCATGAAAAGGAACATAATAAAGGTGTATATGACTGTTGTTTAATTAACAAATAATTGAGTATGTGTTCTTATGCAGTTATGCTTCTAAGTACATTATTATTTAATTTTGGAAACAGTACACTGATATAAGAAGATAATGGATGCTGGATACTTAGATATGAATGCGGCAGTATCTATATTTGCATTTGCTTATAACGGATACATATATGGATCACTTGGATCATATACGAATTCAGACAGATATGCGCATTTTGGGGTATCTATTTACAGCCATTCTGAACTTTGTAGGTGCGTCTGATAGGATATTGTGTTGAAGGATCATTGTTTTTGGTCTATGAATATATTGGGAATGGGAATTTAAGTCAACATTTGCGTGGTTTATCAGGTAAGGAGACGGAAAACACAAAGAGTCTTTGGTTTATCATATTTTTAACTGTAAACTTGCAACATTTTCAGGGAGAAATCCAATTCCATGGGCTACACGGGTACAAATCGCACTTGATTCGGCTAGAGGACTCGAATACATTCATGAGCACACGGTTCCTATGTATATCCATCGCGATATCAAGTCTGCAAACATTTTAGTCGATCAAAACTTTCGTGCAAAGGTGAATAATAACAGAAAGATATAGTAAACTTTCCATTTTCCAATTACCATGTTATCAGATTCTTATATTGAGACACTTATGATTCCATAGGTTGCTGATTTTGGGCTGACAAAACTTACAGAAGTCGGGAGTGGTTCTTTACAAACACGTTTAGTTGGCACATTTGGATACATGCCTCCAGAGTAAGCAACCACCAAACTCTATACATGATTAGGAGAAGAACAATGTGCATTAACTTGTTTTTCTTGTAAAAGAAACAGTAGTCTTAAAATTTAATATTTTGGTGCAGATATGCACAGTATGGGGAGGTTTCTCCGAAGGTTGATGTATATGCATTTGGGGTTCTTCTGTTTGAACTGATATCGGCTAAAGAAGCCATTGTCAAGACAAATGAATTTGTAAGCGAGTCCAAGGGACTCGTTGGTTTGGTTAGCTTTCAAAAATCTTCTCCAAATATTATGCTTACCCATGAGCTCGGCTAATGAAGTTTGTTGCTATTTCTTCTATGCAGTTTGAGGAGGTCCTGGGTGTGTCAGAGCCGCATGAAGGTCTATGCAAACTGGTTGACCCAAGGCTTGGAACCGATTACCCTTTCGACTCAATCCACAAGGTAACATTTTTACAAAAAAACATAAAGAAATAAATATTACGTCATCTGTTATAAGAGATCTATTAGAATTTTTAAGAGTCGGGTTTATCCATTAGATTCAATTCAACAAATATGATAGTAGATTTTTAAGGAAATATGAACATATGATCATTGTGTTTGAATTTCCATAAAATTTACAACTTATTTGTCGATTGAATGCCTCATGGTGGTGGTACATGTATATGTATATGTATATGTATGCTGACATGGCATTGAAATATTGAATACGGTCCTCTAAACGCACATGTCTTGCATAAGCAAGAATTTCCCTTCCATGAGGATTCGACGACCATATATAAGGTGTCATTTGTTTCACATAATTCATTGAAATTTGAAATCCAGTTCTTTTGACAGATTCATTTCCTTTCAAAAACATCTTGTGCACCAAATGGCCCTTAATGTCATGTCTTCATCACCGTACATTTGATAGGTCATGTATGCATCCTACTAGACTTTATGACGAATTGTTAAGAAAATATGCACCTACAAACTATTGAATGTCATGATTCACTGAATTGTTAAACTAAAAAATATTACAATGACCAAATTGTAGGCTTCGTCCTTAGCAGTATTCTCACTTTGTCTCATGGTAAACTGTGATAATGTATAAATATTTAGTTGTATTCTCTCACTTTGTCTCACATGTCGTCAAGTTACAACCGGCTAAACCCAAATTTAAAGAGTTTTAGTCGGTTGGAGATTTTTTGTGCAATGAAGAATGGTTAGAGTTTTTTATCGCAAAAATATCCAACTTTAGGGGTTTTTTTTGCACAAATTCCTCTTTTAATTTAAGTCCATTATGGTGACACTGTGCAGTACTGGAACTAAAAACAATCATCATGCGAAATCAAGCTAAAAATGAGAATTTCACGATAGTTGAAGTAAACTTGAGAACTAAAACATGGGTAAAACAAGAAGTGGCTAAATGGATATACCTGATAGCTGGTGAGTTTTTTGTAAGAATGGTTCATTTTTAAAAGTTTTATTTTTGTTTGTAAAATTGGATTTTTTTTGACTAATGGGCCCTACCAAAATATTCTAGTCATTCTTTAATTTACATTTACGTCCCTTTAGCTTATATAATGTTTTTTATATCCTTATAGCTTTCATTGATCTTAATTTATTATTTATACTAGTTTATTACTCGCGTATTACGCAGATAATTTTAATATATAAAATATAATAAATTAAAAAGCAAAGTTATAAATGTTATTTTTAAAAACAAAAATATAGAAGAATGATATTATTATTTATTATGACCTATTAATTTCATATATTTTTAAATGTATATGAATAGCAATTATTTTCTTACAAATTTAAACATTTATTATATTATATTATAATAAATAAGTCAGTAGAGTATTAGATTTTGTTTGATTTGATTTGAATTTAAAAGTAGCTTATTTTAGATTTGTATTGATGCAATTTAAATTTCTTTATTATTTTTAAAAGCTATAAATGTCACGTTTAGATTCATGGTGTTGACCACGTGGCTTCACAAGAAATGAGTTTAGTTACCCTTTTAGAATTTGTAGATATATTACATGACTATGGTTTACTAATAATTATTCTTTTATAATATATAGTTTAAATGATCCTAAAAGATATCAATAATGCATTAATATTAAGTTTGTATAAAAATTTATTAAATTGATATAAAGTAAAAAATGTACAGTTATAATGTAAATACATATAAAATTAACCTTTAAATACTGATAAGTGTATTCATATTTTCTTTTATAAATTTTTTTCTTTGTTATGTTATTATCAATCCATTAATACAGAAAATATAAGTTTTTCCAAATGATAATTATTTATTATAATTTTATAAAGTTAGTAAACAATTGATTAATGATTACATAATTTAAATAACATTAAATTTGTTAAATGGTCATGCATAAATTAAAAGAATTTCACTTTCACATTTAATATATACTTAATTAAAACCTAATATAACAAAAACAAATTTAGATTTTAAAATTAATTGATGGTTACCTAAATTATTACATAACTAAAGATTATGTAGTTTACATAATATAAAATTTATTAAATAATATATTTTTTATAACATTCTAATTAAAAATAAACAAATATTTAAAATAAAAGCATCGTATTATAAAAACTTAATAAAAATTATAATAAATTGAAGTGATTAATTTAAGGAAATAAATTAGGAAAGAAAGCTAAAAAAACTATTTATTTATTCTTTCTTTAATTAAATTTATTCTTGTCTGATACTAAATTAGGAAAAAAGAGCGGGAAAATAAAAAATTGATGCACTAAAAGATTGACATGTGGACATGTTCTCTTTTATTATAATAATATAGATATATAGATTATTATTTATGTTAACTTTATTTATTAGAAATATAAAATTAACAAGTTTTTTTATTTGATTTTTTAGTTAAAATGGGTACCTTTTATTTGTATAATTTTATTTTTGTTAGTAAAATGAATTACATGTATTTGGTTTTTTAATTTTCTGTAGTTCAAAAATACTAATAAAATAATATGACATTCATTTAAAATAGCAATCCATAATTGATTAATGCTATAAAAAATTACAATGATTACGAAACTAAAACCACTGCATTTGCGTTGTTCATCATCATTATACAAATAAAAGTTACCCATTTTAACTAAAAAAATCAAATAGAAAACCTATTTATTTTATATTTCTAATAAATAATGTCAACATAAAAAATAATATAATAATATAAAATTAAGATCAATGAAAGCTAAAGGGATTTAGATATAAAATTAAAGAATGACTAGAATCTTTTTGTGAATAGTCAAAAAGACCCTGCTTTACAAACAAAGTAACCCATTTTTGCAAACACTTTAAAAAATGAACCCATTTTTACTATTAAAAAAAAAAAACTCTATAGTTGCTTGCTTAAAAATTATGTACTGTAGATAGAAAAACATTAAGTATATATGTTAACTTTGGAATTAGATAGAAGCAAGTTTGAATCTTTAAACTTTAATTTGTGGCTAAATGGATATATCTGATAGTTGGTTGCTTAAAATTTACATATATTATTTAGAAAAACAAGAAATATATGTTAACTTTGGAATTAGATAGAAGTAAGATTGAATCCTAAAACTCAAAATTGTAGGTAGCCCTGCTTGCTAGAGCTTGTACACATGAAAACCCTCAATTGAGGCCAAGCATGAGGTCTATTGTGGTTGCACTAATGACACTTTCATCATTGACTGAGGATTGGGACGTCGTTTCTTTCTACGAAAATCATGATTTACTTCAACTGATGTCCGGAAGGTGACACATCGTTGTTTTGCCATGTCACTCGCTATGTCAACATCTATCCGTCATAAGGTTTTATCTTGTAAGCGTATGTTTCTTTCATGTAGACTGTGAGATCAAGGGTACGTGAATTGTGTTTTTTTTTCATGTAATCGTCTATTAAACTATCAAAAGACATAATGCGACGAAAACAATGAGAATTTTGTGGTATTGTGTATATATATATATTGAATGTATGTAATTGGTAGCGTAGGGCTTATGTACCTTTGTTTTGAATGAAGGGTCTAAATGAATGGAGTTAGTTTTCATTTTCCATATAAGCAATTTTATTACCTAAAATAGCAATCAATTATAAATAAATTATATCTTTTTATGCAATTAACCTTATTCAAAAAAAAATTGTACTCATATCTTATATTCAGAAATTGTACTAACAATGGCTTCATCTTGAACATATGTTCAGACTAAACATGTTTACATAATTTTTTTCACGTTCCCATGACTTTGAAGAAAACCAGAAGACGTGAATGTGTGTAATTTTTTACAAATAGTCTTATATTATTTGTATCTATTGAATATGAAAATATATTTAAAAAAAAACTTTTTTTTCACGACATGTTCACATCTGAAACTCGTGTGTTCACGGATACGCACAGTACTCTGTATTTTTTTGGTACTAATACGAATCATATTACACACACACACACACATATACATATATGGGATGGTTGAAGGGAGAACCATAATACTTCGGGGAACCAGAAAACTACTTTATATTCATTTAATCGAGTGATGCATCATGCATGAATCATGATGCATCAAGTGTGAATCTGATGCATCACGTGCGACTCATGATACATCACGTGGGAATTGTGATGCATTTGTGGTTCTCTCTTAGTTTCCCAATGCATTATGATTCTTACTTAAACCCAACTATATATATATATATATATATATATATATATATATATATATATATATATATATATATATATATAGAGAGAGAGAGAGAGAGAGGTGGGTTCAATGAAGAACCTTCATGCATCGAATAACCTTGAAGAACCTCCATGCACCACCACAAATGCATCACAATTCTCCCGTAATGCATCATTATTTCCACGTGATGCATCAAATTCTCGAGTGATGCATCGATTTTTACATTATTTCCACTTGATGTATCAAATTCTCGCGTGATGCATCGATTTCTACGTGATGCATTTCAATTTTTCTAGCGATGTGGTTCTTCAAGGTTCTTCGATGCATAAGGTTCTCCATTGAATCCACCCCTATACATATATATATATATATATATATATATATATATATATATATATATATATATATATATATATATATATATATATATATATATATATAATCTTTCATTTTCAATGATACAAATTTACTTTTAAAATAACTTTTTTTTTTTACACGTGTATATCACTTTTAAAGTTTATAGTTACGGAAAGTATCATGTCGTCATATGTAAAAAAGATAATATATATTATGTGAATTTTGTGTGACACATCATTCACGTAATTTTTTTTTTGACTATTTACAAGATTTATTTTTTTAATTTTTAATATATAAAGGTATGATCATTTTGATGAAAAATCTTATAATATTGTTTTATAATATGTATGTACAAAGTTTTTTAAAAAAAAAAATTATTTTAGGAAACTCTCTGTAATTAAGACTTAGGGGGTGTCCTTTTTTATCTAACAAGTGTTGATCGGGCAAATCACTTATTCAGTCAGTGGTTTTGACCAATAAGTGCGTTCTTTTTTAATATATGATAAGTGACAAATGTCACTCATTTTATTCGGTCGGTGTGTTATCAATGCTTGTGTGTTACCAAAGCTTATTATCGATCAGTGAAGCCCTAGAAGGAAAAAAAAAAGTCCGCTCTTCACAACTTCCACCTATTCACGCTTCACTCATCCATTGATCGCCTCTATAGCCACTGTTGCCACCAACTTCGATCAACCGAATTAAGTAAGAATTTTTGAAACAGATGCAATCGAGTTCTAGGACTTTCAATGGAATGTATGAATTAGTTCTTCACTAGTTGAGGTCGCTGGTCAATTTTGCAACAATTCATATTTGTGGTTCACATCCTATTTTGTTCCCATGAATTAGTGAATTACAAAGATGAAGAAGAGCTATTAAGATGGAACGATGAGAATTTTTAAGAGGTTTTTAGATTAACAGTCATTTAAATAATGTTCAATGTATGGTGTGTGATGGGGCAAAGAGTTCATTATGTGGATTGAGCATGGAAGGTAGGTGTAGCAAGCTTATTTGAATATTTATCTTATGTTTTTTATTCATATGAATTTTGAGGTTTTGGTTTTTGTATCTGATTTTGATTGTTATTAATACAAAAAAAAAAATGATAAATACATCATATAGATTGGAATTGAGATCTTTCTGAATTTGTAATGATATTTTGTTATGTGTATAATCAATGTTTATGTATTTTGAAGGAGTATATTAAAACAAATATTTAATAAAGTAAAAAAAAAAAACTTGATTTAGATTCAACATACAAAAAAACTTATTAATTCAGTATTCAACGTTGGTAACTTAACAATCAGCATTGCAATCAGCTTTTAGTCATTTATCACTTGTGTTAAAAAACATCACGGGGGCGTTTGGTTTGCGGTTTTTTTTCTGGGATTTGCATTTTGTCAAAGGATTTGTTTTACGCAACATTTGCATTTGTCAGGATTTTGTCAAAAAATCTACATTATCTTATATAAAAAAATTGCTAATCTGAAGAATGCAAGCTAACTGGGATTTAAAATCCTAGGGGTGGCTGGGTTTTTAAATAACAAAGAAGGAAAAGATTTATGAAATCCTAGGATTTTAAATCCTTACTGAAATCTGCGAACCAAACAAAGGTTTTTAAATACAAATCCCAGTGAATCCCAAGAAATTCACGAACCAAACGCCACCTTAGTCTTTTGAACCAAATCATATATATAAAGTTTAAAGAAGTACCTCTAAAAATACAATATACTGAAATTTTTAAATTTTCAGTATATTTTATTAGAAATTTTTATTAAAATCTTTTTCAATAATCATGTTTAAATTAAATATATAAACATATTTCCAAAAAAAAAAAAAAAAAAACACACACACACACACAAGCACCCCTTGAAAACGATATGAAATTTTTCGATGAATGATCAATCATTTACGTTAATTTGTGTGAATGATTGATCATTCACATGATTTATATTTTGAATATTAACATACGAAGGTATGATCATTTTGGTGAATATTCGTATAATATTGGTTTATATAAGTTTATATAAAAAAATTTTAAAAATAAATTTTTAAGGTACTCTCGGTACATTACATTTTTAGAGTTACTCCATTGACCTGAACACACACACACACACACACTCATACGTACGTACATACATAAATACATATAGACACACACATGCACACACACATACATACGTACATACATACATATGGTTATGATTCCAATGAGTCCCATATAGGAGTCCATGAGTCCCATATAAAAGTGTAGCCCTGTCTATTTTAGTTATTCAATTATCTTAATTATATAAATTTATATGTATAACATGTCGTTAGTGTAACAAGGTTATATCTAATTACATATAAAAATAAGTTTGCATCATTAAATATGTGTCATATTGAATATTTTGAGATCGAAAGCATGTCTTTTGGAATATTTTAATATAGGATGTAACTTGTAAGTGAATCAAGCTATTTGTGAACTGTTCGAGCTCGATTCACTAAAAGCTCGGTTTAAATGTGATTCAGCCTCACTTGGGACATATTTAATAAATGATTTAGAGCTCTAGCTATTAAGTTTGTGAACTTAAACAAGTTTATGTAATATAAATATAAAAGAGTAAATTACAAAAATGGTCCCTGTGGTTTGCTCAAAATTATGAAAACGGTCCCTCAACTTCCAAAGTTGCAGTGGCAGTCCCTAAAACCACATTTTACTTGCAGAATTGGTCCTTCAGTTTCTAAAATTTTTGAAAATGACGATTTTACCCTTCTCACATTACAAGTTTGGTAATTTCAATTTTGGTCCTTTTTCTTAATTTTTTACTTTTGGTTTTAAATTTGAAATATTAATTTAATAAATTATGATGTGATTCATTATCAAATATATGATTATTATTATTCTCATTATTATTATTATTATTTATATCTTTGTAAAATAATTCTATATTTATTTACTAAAATTATTTTTTTTATACTTAATTAATTACTTTTTGCATCTTTTTTGTATTTAGCTTATTTATTAAAGTTTTATTATTTATATATTGGTTAAACTATTTGTATAATTTTATTATTTATACTTTTCCATCAAACTATTTCAATACGTTAATAAGTTTTGAATTTAAGTAAATTTTGATTTATATGTACTAATTCATTACGTTTTGATTTAAATTTTACTAATTTATTATTTTTGATTTAAATATTTTTTATGCTAATATGTTTTTATTTAAATTTATTATTTTATTTGTTTGGATTTAGATATTTTGTTATGCCAGTACATTTCGATTTCTATTTATTATTTTATTTGTTCTGATTTTAAATTTTGCTACGTTAATAATTAAGTAAAAATTAACAAAATATTTAAGTGAAAACGAATAAAAACATATAATATACAAACTTGTAAATCAAAAAGATAAAATATTATATTGAAATCAAAACGTGTTGGTAAAACAAAATATTTATAATCAAAAATAATAATAATAAAGTAAATTTAAATCAAAACGTATTAACATAACAAAGTATATTACTTTAATTAAAATAAAATAAAAAATAAATATAATTCATTATTTCTAATATCAATAAAGATTAATAATTATTAAAGATAAATATAATATATTATTTCTTACATATTTAAATATTAATAATAGATAAGATTTAACTTTACATCCAATTTATATCTTATATATACTTATCTATATATCTAAATACAAATATAAATATATATATAAACATTATATATTACGTAAAACTAAAATTTCAAATTATATCGACTATATATAATTATAATAATAATAAAATATAATAAAGATTTAAATAATAAGTTGTTAAACTAATATTTCAAATTTAAAATCAAAAATTAAAAATTTAAGGAAAATGACCAAAAGTGAAATTAAATTAAATAGTTGAGGGACTAAACTCGTAATTAATAAAAGGGCAAAATCGTCATTTTTGAAAAGTTCAGACACAAAGGGACCATTTCTGCAAGTAAAATTTAATTTGAGGGACCATCACTGCAACTTTGAAAGTTGAGGGATCATTTCCGTAATTTTACACAAACCACAGGGACCATTTTTGTAATTTACTCAATATAAAATGATAAAATATATAAAATATATTTCATTAAAAGTAAATATACAAATGTATTATATAATATCTAATAAACATCTACAATAAAAAAGATATAGTATATAATTAACTTATTAAATTATATGATAAACAAGTCAACTCTAGTCGAGCTTGAGCCAGTAAAACCACTCACGAGTCAATCTTAGACTTTTCGCCTAAAGTGGGAAACATATTGTGCTTCAAGTGTGACTTGTTTACACCTTTACTATCGTATTATAATAAAATTATATCAAGATATATATTAATATAAATCAATAGTTATTACTAGGGACGACTAGTAGTTTCAATTTTCCTAACTCGTATCGTTACCGTTCCGGTACCGGTACCGATTAGCCGAAAATGATACGGTACTCGGAATCTATATGTGACTTAAATTGGGAGTCTGAAAAACGGGAGTCGGACCTAGTTTAATTTGGGAATTTCTGGTACCAAATAAAAATAGTCATGCATTTTAAATTCCTAATTTAATCCATGTCAATTCCTGAATCATAATTATATGCAAAACTGTTTTTTAACCCCGATTTCTCATTTATCATTCTTGACATGCAATCATTCAACAATTATGAAATTCGTTAGTTAGCATACAATCGTTAATAAATAAAATCCTAACGATCAGATGATTTTTCTTCCATTAATCCTTTATACATTGTCGATTGGGAAAAAAAGTTTATTTTAAGTTATTTTGGGGATGAATGAAGGAAAAATAAATCCATTGCTACAAGGAAAAGGAGATCGAGAACGAAAACGGATTATCTTTCCCACCGTGTACCATGTAAAAGCGAGTTTCTTGAGTGAAAAGAGGCGCTATGATGACGTGTACAAGAGATAGAAAAACCAGAGATTTTAAAAATTAAATAAAATAATAAAAGTATAAAACCATGGGCAGTACTTGGTTTTTGAAGATGGTTAGGTTATTTAGTCATTATTATTATTAGTTTTCATTTTCAAGTATTAATTTATAATGTTGAGTTTTCTATTTATATTATGAATAATTGCTATTAAATTAATAAATAAATTATTATTTGTCTTATTTTCATGATGTCAAGTAACATCTTTAACTAATGACATGTGATAATTAGTATATCCAAATTAACTAAAGAATTTTAATCAAATTCCTTTTAAGATAAAATTTTGATTAGATATTTAGATCTCATTAAATCACAACAAAAGATTTTTTTGATTTTAATAAATATTTGTAATATTAATTTTAGTTTTAAGTTTATATAATTTTAGAAGAAAAAAAATTATTAAAGTTATCTGTATAACAAAAGGGTTAATAAACTGGTCGATGTATTCTTACATAATTTGGATTTTAGGATTGTTTGAGTTGATAACTTAAACATGTGAATCATTCCGTTTAATGCGATTTAGTTTCTTTAACATTATTTACCGACACAATATTTAACTTGGACTGGTAAAAATAGTACATGATTATTATTTTATAATATATTTAAAATTTAAACTAGAGCACTAAATCATTTTTTAATGCAATCAATAAAAATATATATGACTATTATATAATCGTATATAATAAAGGAGACTTGATTATAAAGGATAAGATTGTTAGACTATGTTATTATGATCAAATTTAGAGGTTGAATTGTAATATTTCTATTAATGATCTCTAATTTTGTAAGAGCAAATTATTTCAGGGTTGTGTGAGTGAAATGACCATTCTATGGTTGGGTGTATCAAGAGAAACCATTGTTCTTATTAATTCATCATCATCTTTGGTTTCTAATCCAAGCATTCAGCCAAAATTTATGGAATTCATCTTGTGATTGTTGATTGTTAACAAGAAATCATTTACCCTTTGTATAAATTGGCATCACGAAGATAATATATTCCTATAATAAATCATAAACGCCATGTTAATTTAAATATTTATGTATGCCACATACATTCTTTAAAGACCATGCATGACACACTCATGAGTTATTTCGATCGTTACGTTTCTGATTGCATATTGTTAAACTCTTTTATCAACTGTCTCCTATTTGTTGACACATACTTAAATAATAAGTCTATCGTACATACTAAAAAAAAATTGGTACAAAATTTTCTTTTTTATGCTCGATAAGGTTTTCGGTCAATAACATGAAACTTAACTTTCACATATGTTCAACCTTCATAAAAGGAAAGTGTTACTGAATAATATGATTACGTAATAAAATCTCAAATGTCTAGTAGAATATTGTTGATAAAATGTATGTGTTTGACTGACATTACATTTTATCTCTTGATGACTTCATTATTTCGCACTTGTACTTGTGTGATGTAGAACTCTTTGTGTAATTAATATACAATATTTTGAACTAACCTTAAATATCGACTTATAGGCTTTTCTAGCCAATTGAATCTTTCCAAGTAGAATGAAAAATAAAAAAAATGAAATCCATTATGACTATTATATCCAAAACAATAGCAAGACATTTTGTTCATAGATTTTGAAGGAATTTGATTAAAAATGAACAAACATTTACATTCTCATGAGATGTTTGGCTGTCAAATTCCATAAAATGGTTATTCAATTTCAAACAAAACATCATTTCACTAAAGGAATGCATTTTCAATGAGAGATTTGTCAAAGAACAAACATTTTATTCTCGTGACATGTCTTTTCCAATTAACTCATACATACCATATTGACTCGATGTCACCCAACTCCATCTACCTTACATATACCTTATCCACCCCCACACTACCATACCCCCACCCCACCCACTCCACACTACCCCACCACCAATCTATCTACCCCACCAAACTTATCAAATCTCTTATCATTCTTACATCTCTATGATTAAAAGAGTTTATTATGAAAAAACAACATGTTTTTACGTTTTCGTCACTCCATGTTATTTGTTTTAAGAAAAATGTCTTCAAGTAAACAAAATTATTGTGAAATTTGACTATGAGATTCCGATTAAAACTGGTAAACCGTGATCTAAAAACTGTAAAATCAGGTTCTAATAACCAAATTTCACTAAAAAAAATTAAATTGAGAACTTTTCTGGGAAATAATAACATGAAAGAACGAAAACGCAAAAAACGTGAAAACATGATGTTTTTTTTATGAATAAACCCCAATTAAAATTATTAATAATGGTGTTTTGTTCATTTGTCATAATCATATTTAAATTCTTTTGACGGAACTACAAAACAAACAAAACATAACAACAAGAACTTGAATTAGAATAACATCACATTCTTGTCAACAAAACAATTAATACTATTTGAATTCAGACAAATTTCAATGCTTTAAAATTTCATTTGTTTAACAGATTTTATTCATTCAGCAAACTTTATGTGAACTAAATGCCATCTAAGAATTCATTCTATAAAAAGATCTTTAGGGTGCGTTTGGTACATAGAATGTAAATTCAAAGAAATGACAACAGAGAATGGAATTGCAGAGAAAAAGAATTTGTTTAGAGAAAATGAGAATTGATTCATCTGTTTAGTTGAATAGACAACAGAGAAATATAACAGAGAGTCAATTCTCCTGTTTGGGTTGTTACAAACAGATAAAAAAAAAATTTGTATAACAACTTTATCTTTATCAAATATTTTTTATATTGATTTTTTTAAATATGTTGATCAATCCAAAAACAATATTCAAATATCTTGATTTTTTATTTTAATATTACAACATTCAAACAAACAAAAAGATGCATTAGTTAATAGTTAAAGTACTACAATCATAACCAAAAAACCAAATCAAACAAAAGTAAAAAAATTGTGTTCTTGATCCAAAACAAATAAAATAACATATTTTCTTCAAAATCTACCACATTCAACCATCCTCATATGCCTTTATCATGTTAATTTTGTCTTCCTAAGTCAAGATAAGAAATGTTAGTGCTCGTACAAACTCAAGGGTGATCTTGCTATCTACAAATCATATACAAATCCCAGTTGCAAACTCAAATAAAATATATCAAACAAGTATAGCTTTAAACTCATTTACAAGTTTTATATACGACTAAATTAAGTCAAGAAGGAAACATAATTTTGATTATATACCATTCTTTATATAACAAGTATAAACCATATGGTACAATGATTAAAGATCCATAAACAAACTCAAATACATTAAACAAGTATTTATGGTGGATTGTTTATAGGGATAATTACTAAAATAGTCAAATCTCACATCTTTATTCACTTTTTAGCCATTTTATATACATTTTACCAAAATAGCCACAATTTACGTGACCATATTTACGTGATAGCCACAATTTACGTGATTTGTACTTTTTTTCATTTTTTTAATGCATTACGTTACAAAAGGTGTTTGGTCACGTAAATTGTTGTACTTGGTCACGTAAAGTGTGACAAGACATCCCACCAAACATTCATGGAGAAGGAGCAAAAATGGTCACGTTGTGAAGACCACCCCTTACGGGGCAGTTCTCACGAGTCTAGGTCCCACATCATGCAATACGATATCAACCATAACTAAGATAGAGTAATTATAATGCGGAAAATTAAATTACATGTACAAACATATTAGGATTTAAGTTTAATACAGATTAAGTTTTCAAATTAAACTTATAAAGGGCACAAGTCTAATCTAATTCAAGTCATCATATAATCAATATAAATCTACCCAGACCACCATATTTTCATCATCCAATTAGTATCAAAAGAGATTGCTGCGTAGAGGTCTATGAAACTTCTATCTTGATCTTTGTAAGACCTAAGAACTAGGTCCGGCAGGTAACTTTCCTTTATCTTTTCCTGTAAAAAGGTCATGTAGCAACTGTAAGCAATGCTTAGTGAGTAAATAGATTTTCAAATTAACATGCAATGTCAAGCGGATCATCATAAGTCTAGCGTGATATGTCTTGGCTGCCGCTTCAGCCCTCATGATTGAGACATAGAAGTCATAGAGTCGGATGATGCTCAAGCCACGCTCACGCTTAAATCGTGGGGATTAGCCACATACTGGGCTAGCTACCAGTAAATCAACGTGGCGGAACATCGGAGGTCATTACCAACTTCAATAGAACTGGTGAAATAGTCAGGTCTAGAACAATAGATCAATCAAGGCTAATCAAGCTGAATCAATATGTCAAGTATATGCGATGATGAAGCATACGTATTCAAAGTCATGATAGCAATAATCTCAAAGTAATATCAGAAATGAACTGTAAATGCAATAACATATGAAATGATGATCAAATAGCTATCATGATCCACTGGGCAACACCGAACCATGGTGTGCACAAGTCACAATCCAGCTGACAATATGAATGTCAAATCAATCTAGCATCAACAATATGTCTCAACCGGAAATTCAAGCATGTTAAATCTGAATATCTATAACTCACAGGTCTGGGTCTTTATCAAACAGATATAAAATCTGCCACCTGAGTTATTTCAGGATTTTATCTTTGTCAATCTGTTCTCTGTCAATTCAAGTCTTTGACCCGCTTTTAAATCTTTAAATCTTTGTATCTATGTTCAGAATTTCACTAAACCTGTCCAGAATTATCATGTCAATATCATGTCAAGTTCATCATCTTTTATCTTTAAAATCTTTATTTTATCTGATTCTGATAACTTGATCATTCATAAATCTTTTTTTCATTCATATTCATTGTTTCATTAAGTTCTCAAAGGATCAGTATATATATATATATATATATATATATATATATATATATATATATATATATATATATTGCTAACTATCTTGTTATTTTATGCATTGTTCATGTGTTTTATTCAATATATTCGAATTTAAGGAGTGGGTTTCGAATTTAGGAATTAAATTCGAACATATTAACAAACTTGAATGAATCAAATTCGAAAATGCAATTAAATTCGAATGGGGAATTAAATTTGAAGGTATTAAAGTCGAATATATACTACAATCGAAGTACATGGCTAAATTCCAAGACTTCATTTTGAATTTGAGGGCCAAAAGTCAAACTCCAAATCAAATTCTATAATATTAAATTCAAATGGAGGCATAAAATAGAGTTAAAGTCGAAATGGGGCTTTAAATTCGAATTCATATTTCAAATTTATGATTAAATTCGAATCCACCTTCGATTTTGGGGTTAAACTCGAATAAAGGGATTAAATTCGAAGTCCATGACTCGATTTTAGCTAAAAATTCGATTTTGTTCTATGTATTTCGAGTTTGTTCTTGGCATCTCGAATTTGTTCATAATTTACTGTTTTTAAACATGAATTTCTAAGCCATAAATCACGAATATGATAAATAATAAGCCTAAGTTTGATTATGTTATACATATTCTAATTAAAACTCGAGTTAAATTAACTTTAATCACCCAAAATAGTCAATTTCGAATTTATTCTTAAAAACCGAAAATACAAAAACTAAAGATGTCGATTTTTACCTCAATTCGTATGTAATCGTTGTTGTTTATCACCTCCTGTAATTCTTCTTTGATTAATACTCCAAGTTGTTTGCAATTTAGAGTAAAGATTGATGAATTTGTGAGAAATCTAGAGAGAGAGTAGAGAGAGAAAGTAGAGAGAGAGTAGAGAGAGAGAGTGGAGAGTGATTAATGAATCCTAAATCTCGTTTATATACTTCATCTAGTTATATTTGCTATTTAACCCACTTTTACTTTTGTATCTTATATCTCTTTTATTTAATTATCTTTAATAATTTAATTCATAATTATAATATTTATATAATTTAATTAAATATTTCATAACTTAATTAAATTATAATTCAAATAATGTAATAATATTACATTATCGGTTCAAATACTGAATTTAAAACTAGATCAAAAGTTAGATTGTTACACACGTAAAGTACTACAACAATTTACGTGACCATACACATTTTGTAAACGTAATGCATTAAAAAATAAAAAAGTACAAATCACGTAAATTGTGGCTATCACGTAAATGTGGTAACGTAAAGTGTGGCTATTTCGGTAAAATGTATATAAAGTGGCTAAAAAATGAATAAAGGTGTGAGATTTGACTATTTTAGTAATTATCCATTGTTTATATTCATTTCCATTATAACACACCTTTTGGAAGAATTGTCAATATTATTGTGCAAATAGTAGCTTAGTAATTCATATAATCTTTCTTTATGAATAAAATCATGTAAATTGTAAAGACGTGTAATTGTAAACTACTCAAAAGATCTTAAAACATAAAGATACCCCACCCCTTAGACATGCCATAGATGAATAATTAACATTATGGAGTACCTACCGCTTACCAGAAAGATAGAAAAACCAACAAAGGTGAAGTAATAGAAAAAAGATATGAAACTACTAACCATGAACCTACACTATGTCAAACAAGTCAAATTAGGGACACATCTTCACATTTGTGATCAAACAAGTTTTTATCTTTTGAACAATCCAAACTTGACGTTTGATGCCACACTATTAAAGTTCTGAAGAAAACAAGGAGATTACACAAGACAAAAAAAAAAAAAAAAAAAAAAAAACGATTATACATGAAAGATGTCATCGTTAATTCCATTGATCCATTTGAGCACAACGATGAAAGATCAAATAGTCCCTGTTTCTAAAAATGATATAGTACATAACACACACACACACACACATTTTATCCTAACAACCACACCCAAGTTCCGAACACAAAATCTAGATGAAAGTAGGCAATCAGATTTACACTTTAATTTATTAACGGACTTTTATAATATGTCTTTTAGTATTTTTGGGTTTAGGCCCATTATTCCTTTTTGTATTATTTATATGATGGTTGTTAATGAGAAAAGGGCAAGAGAGAGTTTATACCAAACTACATGGTATCAGAGAAACCCTAACCCTCTCCCTAACCCTAATCTTCTCCCCCCCCCTTCTAGTTCTCCGGCCACCGCCTATCTCCGGCGAGCCGCCGCCACTGCACCCTCTAAACCCTAGGCGCCGCTGTCTGCGTCTCTCCCACAATCGCCGCCTATCTCTCAAACTCTCAGCGCCGCCCCCCTTCTGCCTGCTTCAACAGCCGACCGCAAACAACCGCCGCCCTTCTGCCTGTTCAACCGCCGACCGCAAAGATTCTGCCTGTTCAACCGCCGACCGCAAAGAACCCCTAACCGCCGCCGCCTCTAAACCCTAGACGGCGCCGCCGCCTCTAAACCCTAATCGCTGCTTCAACCGCCACCGGCTCCTCCTTTAGATCTAGTGCCGAAGCAGAATACAGAGGTGTTGCTAATGTTGTTGCTGAACTTTCTTGGGTCCGGAATCTTCTTTGCGAACTTCACTTTCCCCTCCAAACGGCTTCCATAGTCTACTGTGACAATGTCAGTGCCGTATACATGTCAGCAAATCCGGTTCAACATCAGCGAACCAAGCACATTGAGATTGACATTCATTTTGTTCGGGATAAAGTAGCTACCGGTCATGTTCGCGTCTTACACGTGCCGTCCAGATTTCAGTATGCCGACATATTCACTAAGGGGCTTCCGTATAAGCTTTTTGCAGATTTTCGTTCCAGTTTGAGTGTTCGTTCTCCCCCTCAAACTGCGGGGGACTATTAACGGACTTTTATAATATGTCTTTTAGTATTTTTGGGTTTAGGCCCATTATTCCTTTTGTATTATTTATATGATGGTTGTTAATGAGAAAAGGGCAAGAGAGAGTTTACACCAAACTACATAATTATGTTCTCCTTCAAAACGCGTGGATTCACTTCATCGGTAAATTTAAACACCAACTTGACATGTGGAAGTCACTAGTGTCTGCTCAATTCAGTTTTAGATGTCACTATCACATCCCAGGTTTTTGGAAAGGATAATTAGTTGGCTTGGCAGTCTAATGTTCTGATGAATTGATTCTATGGAAGCAATGAACAATGAAAATCACAGCGGAGAGGTTTCTTGAGAGAAAAAGAGAGATTACATACATGTTATAGCTATTTAACGCCGCTGTTAGAGAAACTAGAAGCCGCCATCGATGGAGATTCCAGATGATGAAGGAGAAGATGAACGGAACGACGCTGATCGATGGAAGAGTGAAGGAGAAGAAATCGCCTAGGGTTTTTTTCCAACAGAGTGGGATGACATCATATTTCTTCACACGTGGGAGAGAAATAAAAACAGAGAAAATGAATTATTTATTTCTCATTTTGTGATTCTCAGGCCTAAAAAAAAAAAAAGGTTCATTTAAATTCCATTCACTGTCTCCGTTTCTCTCTACCAAAACTCCGGGAATCGTATTGATCATGGGATATCGTTATGGTTAAGAAATAAATATGAAGAAGTGATGGAATGGGTAAAGAATCAAAAACTACAAGTATTTATACAAAAAGCATTTGTTTTTTTATATTTATTTATTTGGAAAATATTTTCATATTAAATGCATTCTTAATTAAAAAATAAATACATATATACGTCCCGATTCCCTACGGGGATGGTTCTGGTATCCTTTCTATTTTTTCTACACACAAACTCTTCTCTCTCACACACACACACACACAAAACAACAACATCTTCAACATAAATACCAAAGATTACGCCTGAAGAATGTGATCTCTCTCCAGATGAAAATTCCTCTTTCACTTTTGACCTAACGCCTTCTCTACCCATCCAACCCTCATCCAGATATCAGATCGCAGTATTCATTATTTGATTCATGATTTCTTTTTCGTGATTTCAGCGCTCGGTTTTGCTGGATTTTACGAAATCGGTGAGTGATTATTTTCTTTTTTGTTATTCTTTTCGGTTTCATCTATGACAATCAGGTATTTTCTTTCGTTTGTGTTATGCTTTTTTCGATTATACGTAAATGAGAGAATTAGCTACAAGCTCATTCAGTCAAACGACACCTATAATTGAAAGTTTTGGGATTAAATGGATCATGGATGGAAAAAGGTGTGTTAAAGCTGAATTAATTTCGAAGTTCTGATGTTTGAACGTATAAATTTGCGTGATTTGGTGTGGGTTTATATTCATTGGAACTTGTTGTTTTGTTGACTTGAGAAATTGACCTCAGTCAACCATCCTATCATAGTTCTAACCCGTCTTCTGTGATTGTTTTGTTCTTATGTTTTGGGATCAATTGGATGGAAAAGGTGTGTGAAAGCTGAATTAATATCAAAGTTCTGATGTTCAAACGTACAAATTTGCGTGATTTGGTGTTGGTTTATATTCGTTGGAACTTGTTGATTTGTTGACTTGAGAAATTGACCTCAGTCAACCATCCCATCATAGTTCTAAGCCGTCCTCTGTGATTGTTTTGTTCTTATGTTTATTTGAATGTGTTATTTTTTGTTTCCCAATGCAACTATTAATTTTCTCTATGGTAGCAAGAGTAACCTAGAAATCACACCATAGGGTGAGATTTTTCTGGGCGTTCTCTAGAGGTTTATAATCCAGTTGACATCGAATTATGGATTAAAAGCAAAACAGCGTAACCCACCCGATTGACATGGATTGTTATTAACTTGAACACATGTCTTGCACATGTGTTCATTCATAAACACACACGCACACACGTTGAGCTTTGTGTACATTGATTGTTTACAAGTTAGATCTCCAATCATGGTTCTTATGTGCTAGAAAGTGTTTGGGTTTCATTGGTAATGAAGAGCATGCTTGGAAAAACTAGCTGTAGTTTTAGGTTTGCGAAAGAGGTAGAGTTTTTAGTAGTTGGAGCTTTCTAAAAGAGCTGGAGCTTTAAATTTTATTAATGTGTTTGTTAAAAGTAGCTGTAACTTTTAGTATTAAATTACATAAAAAGATGTTAATATTAATTGAAGGTGGTAGTTTATAGTTAATAGGAGGGTAAAAAAGAAATTATGTTTGACCAAAATCTCCAGAGCTTATCAAACGCGAGCTTATCAAACGCTACCTCTGTTAGCGTTTTATAAAAGAGTTTTTTTAAAAAAAACGAAGCTTTACATTTTACTTCCAAACATGGCTTTTAGTTTCTAGTAGCGCTTTTAGAAAACAAAAGCTCTTAAAAGCTCTCTGCCAAACATAGCCGAAGTCTTTTGTTCGCCTAAATACTGTTTCTAACAAATGTTAAGTTTTACCATCTTTTCCTAGTGTAGATTCTATTTAGTTTTCGATGACAACCAAATTGGCAACACACTCTAGCAGCTCAAAACCGAAAGCCATCTGCCCATGCTCAGCTCTAATGAGAAAGGTCAATTTTAGTACTTATTGGCCCAAAGATTTGGTTGCGTTATCTTTCTATTACCATAACCCATAAGATTTTTTTGTCTAATGATGACTATGCATGCTGGTTTATATATAACATTGTTGTAAATACATTATAAGGTTTATGTATATATCCAACCCCACAACACCTTTCTTCTTTTTTCCGGTGACCTAACCAAACCCGATGTCTATTAACTAGAATGATCATTTTTATGGAATTGTACCAGCGTTCAATATGACTCATAAAGGCTTTCAATGTTCATAATTTAGAAATCTACTTCAATATCAATTTTGACTTTTGAGTATTTATGACCTCAAATTTTGGGTATCCAATGACAAGAACGATGGAATGTTGTGCATTAGTTGTGAGATTTTGTATCGAGCTAGTTACATGTTGCAATATGCACTCTTTCAATTCAACTGATTCAAGTTCAGGTTGTTTCTGGTTTTATTTATATACACACACATTTTCTGTGTTGGCAGTGAGGATGGAAGTGCTAGTTCAAAAGGAAGATCAAGTGAGTAGATATTCTACTCGAGAAATGAATGCAAGGAAAAAAGTTTCAACCAGTGGTCCTGGACTTGAAAAAAAGAGAAAGGTTCAAGAACTCATGAATTCTCAACAAGGCAACGACTTGTCATCAATGAAAAAGGCAAGGACTCCCATCCATAGAGCAATGTCCAGTACAGAAACTAAAACGTCTCGCGGTAGGAGCACCATGCCAAATCGCAGCAGTTTCATCAAAAGATGTTCTTCTGGTGATTCTGCAGATAAGAAAGCAAACATACCAATCAACAAGAGCTCATTAGCGCCTAAAACTAAAAGTTCAATCAAGAAAGTGAGAACTCATGAAACCAACGGCTTTTTATATGGAAAATCAAAATGCTCCTTGAGCAAGAAAGCCTTTGTGGACTTTGAGAATGATGCCAGTGACTCTGATGGGGATTATAATGAGGAAGATGACGACGATGACTTCACTCCCTATTCATGTAGAAGATCCAAACCTTCAAAATATAAAAGAAGGCTGGCTAAAGACTGCAGCATTTCAAATGAGAAACTAACCTCCAAGAAGAAGAACAAAGGTGATTCAAACGAGGAAGAAGTGTTAAACAAAAAGCAATGTAAAAATTTTAACAATTGCGAAGAAAGCGATGAAGAACTCAAGGACATCAAACAACATGATGTTGATGGTAGCCCACATGATGAACGGAGATCGAGAAGGTGCCGTACTGTCTCCAACAGAAACAAACTTGTTGATAACGGTATATTCTATGGAATGTGGGAATATGAAGACGAAGAAAGTGAGCATTCTAATGAAGATGATGTAGATGAAGAAGAATATACTGATGCTGATGAAAAGGATGAAGATGAAAATGTGTATCATAAGTTGCATCTTTTGAAGACAAAAGGAGGTTTGGAAAAAAGGAGAGTGGAAAATGATAATGATTTCACAGAAGAGAAAAAGAAAATGCCTTTTGTGAAATCTAGTCCTGGTAGAAGCAGTAGTTCAAATGATATGAACATAAGACCCGGGAGTACATGTAGTTCTGCTTCATCAGGTTGTGGCATTACAAGTACTGCTAACAACACGAAGGTATAGGTTTTTCCTTTGATCCTCTTCACTTGTATTTTTGGTAGTTATTTTTATATTCACTGCTAAAATACCAGGATAACAAAAATACAAAGGAGCGATTGAAGTGTCACCAATGTAAGAGAAATGATAGAAAGGTTGTTGTTCCCTGCACCACGTGTAAGGAAACATTATACTGTATCTACTGCATCAAGCGATGGTAACTTCTCAACTGGCATCTCCTTAAAAACTTGTTTATCGTTATTGTTTCCAAATTGTTGTTAGGGCTTGGTATTGAGTTAGTCAATGGATTCTATGTCTTAACAGGTATCCTCAATTGTCAGAAGAAGAAGTTGCTGAGTTATGCCCCTATTGTCGTGGAAACTGCAATTGCAACTTGTGCTTACATTCAAATGTTGAGGTTTGTTTTGCATTTTTGACAATCAGGAAAATTCAAAGAAAGTTCATGTTTTAATCTTCTTATTTTGACCCTTATAAGCAGATGTCAAGCATAGATCTAACTGACGCTGAGAAGTTGAAGTGTGTTCACTATCTAATTAACTCACTCCTCCCATTTCTGACACAAATTCGTGAAGAACAAATTGAAGAGATAGCTGTGGAGGCGCATGTTCAAGGTAATGTTTTAGAAACAAAACTGTATAATTTTTCTTTTCCATTTGAATTAAAAGGTTTTTAACCAAGTGAAGATGTTTTGGGATGCAGGGGTATCAGAGTCTTCGATTATAATAGGACAGACAAGCTGTGTCAACGATGAACGTGTCTATTGGTAATTTCTTGTAAATCAATTCTTAAGTGAATGATTAAATTCTTCTCTACTATCTTAATTCTGCCCCCATTGTTTTGATGGAGTAGCAATCACTGTTCGACGTCGATCATTGATCTTCATAGAAGTTGTCCAAAATGCTCATACGAGCTATGTCTTAGTTGCTGTCGTGAGATACGGAAGAATAATCTTCTTGGTCAAAGAAAAGTGGACTTTGGTTACTTTGATAGAGGTTTTGATTATATTCATGGTGGAGACCCACAAGATTCTTCTCATCAAAATATTCCAACCAGCCACTGTGATTCTGTGATTAAGTGGATGGCAGAGGATAATGGTAGTTTGTTTTGTGCTCCAAAAGAAATGGGTGGATGCAGTGATTGTTTACTGGAACTCAAGCGTATCTTACAAGCTGACTGGATTTCAAATCTTAAAGCAAAAGCTGAGTGTATATTGAACACATTCAGAATTGATCATACTAACATTTTGTCAAATTCTTCTAAAAATGGTGGCGAGATGCGTCTCAAAGCAGCAAACAGAGAAGAATCAGATGATAACTACCTATACTGTCCTTCTTCTGAAGAAGTCTCTGGTGAGGAGCTCATACGCTTCCGTCACCACTGGGCTAAAGGTGAACCAGTAATCGTCAGGAATGTCTTAAACCAGACACCTGGCCTAAGTTGGGAGCCCATGGTAATGTGGCGTGCATTATGTGAACATGTGGATCCAAATGTCAGTTCTAAGATGTCACAAGTGAAGGCTATCGATTGCTTGGCTGGTTGTGAGGTAATCCTCGCTTCTCTTATGTGTAGGATAGTAGGAGTTGCAGCCATCTATTACTTCTAATTTAAACATACCTTGGAGATTAGGGTCAGGAAAAAACATTATTAAATATTTACTCTTATTAAATCATTCCCTTTTTGGACTCCATTTTGTTGTAATTTGCAGGTTGAAATCAGTACTCGAAAATTTTTTAAAGGTTATACAGAAGGGAGGCAATATTTGAATTCCTGGCCGGAGATGCTCAAGCTGAAGGATTGGCCACCATCTGATAAGTTTGAGGACCTTCTACCACGCCATTGTGACGAATTTATCAGTGCATTGCCTTTCCAAGTGTATACTGATCCAAGGGCAGGTTTTCTCAATCTTGCAGTCAAGTTACCGCCAGGTGTCCTGAAACCTGATCTGGGTCCAAAGACATATATTGCATATGGAATGGCTGAAGAACTTGGAAGAGGGGACTCTGTGACTAAGCTTCATTGTGATATGTCAGATGCTGTATGATTTCATGTTTTCTTTTCTTTTCTTCTCTTTTTTTTGTTTGAAATTCCTACTTACACATGATATAAGTAAGTCATTATCATGTGTAAATTCTAATGCATCTAATGGCGCAGGTAAATATATTGACACACACAGCTGAGGTATCAATAAGTAATTATCAGAAGTTAGCAATTAGAGAGTTAAAAAGAAGACATAGAGCTCAGGATAATAGAGAGAGAGACGAATGTACTTCTTTTGAAGAAGAAGAGTGTAACGATGCAAACACAGAAAAAGAGGCCGTCAAATGGAGTCAACCAAATGAGGTTCCACTGGATGAACATAACACAGGTAGTTTGTTGGATTTACCTTCACACAAAAATGAAAAAGAAGCAGGTAGTGCTCTTTGGGACATTTTCCGAAGAGACGACGTGCCAAAGTTACAGGAATATCTATTGAGGCACTCCAAAGAATTTCGACATACGTATTGCTGTCCTGTCGACCAGGTATGTTATGTTTATCTACAAATTTTTGGTTGGGGTTTTTATACTTCTCTTATTGTTTATCTTCTGAACATTTGACAACTAATGTATGGTCAGTAAATATATACAACTAGGATTTCAATTTTTTGGTGCATCTCTATAGGCTTAAATGATTTTTTTTTTTTGGGGGTAGGTTTATCATCCAATACATGATCAAACGTTTTACTTGACGTTGGAGCATAAAAGGAGGCTAAAACAGGAATATGGTTTGTATTTGCCAATTTTACTTCTGTCACATGTTGATTTACTGTAACTAATGAACTCTTGGTGAATTTTTTAGGTATAGAACCCTGGACATTTGAACAACGGCTGGGAGAGGCAGTTTTTATTCCTGCTGGGTGTCCGCACCAAGTGCGGAATCTTAAGGTAAATTTCACACGTCCTTTGAATTTTCTTTAATCCTCTGCCTTCCCCATTTCCCCAGATGTTTTTCATTTTGAAAGTGAATATATTTTAGATTAAGGAATCTAGTCCAATCGTGAAAATTCGTATGGGGTGAATATATATTCTGATAATGTAGAAACCAGAAATATGATGCTAAGAAGATGTAGGTGATAGGCTCCTATGCAAAAAAGAAACACATAGTTGTTAAACTTGTACCACTCAAGTCAAATGATACCTAAAAGAAGGTGATTCCATATGCTACCTAGTAACTGAGAGTGGCTCAGACCAACCCTCGCAAGATTTTGGCCGAGTCATTTCGAGTTGAATCAACTCGTAACTTGTACGAATGGTTTATCAAGCATTCCAGCAATTACCTACCGTGACCATTGGTCTATCAGTGTCATCATATCAATTCTTTAAGCAGAAACGAATAATCTTGATTTCTTTACCATCTTTCATACTTCATCATTCTGACTTAATTTCGAATTTCTCATCTCAACTTCAACATTCAACTTTCTCATCTCAACTTCAACATTGACTTTCTCATCTCAACTTCAATATTCTTCTTCTAGTTTGATTTTGTGTACCGATTGGGGCTCTGGAAGAAACTGTCTAGTTGGTTGGGGTTAAATATAAGAAATTGTTATATCTTGAATCGTTGATATGTGTATATATCATGAGTCATGACTCTTACAATCTGTGTTAGACAACTATGGAAATGCTCAAGCAAGTGTAGTAGGTTCTTGATTTATTAGGCCAAACTCACATAACATATTCTGATTCTTGAGCTTGAGCTGCACAATTAAGCTACCAGTTGGTTATTGCAGTTCCCTTCGGTTTGTAATTTTGTATACCTCCGCTGACTGCTGCCAGCCAGCTTTTTTTGTTCTCCAAATCCTGTGGACTTTTTCCATCAAGGTGGAAACAATGCAAACCTATTAACTTTTATTTTAATTTTTATATCTGCCACATGTCTATGCTTCTGAAGTTCTTTATATTTCCAGAAGTTGCTTAAGTAGTGGTTGTGTTGATTAGGTCACGTATACGAGGTTAACTCCTAGTGCTAATTTTGATCTTTAATTTATGTTAGGTTATATGTATCCATGCCTTGATATATCTATATTTGATTATTAATAAATATAGATTCATGTTAGATAAGTTTGTTAATAATCAAATATCAGACATGTATCATCATGTTCTTAAATCGCTGGAGGTCAGGTAGGTCCAATAATCTCCATGGTTTCTTTTTGTCCTAAGAAAATTTAATCTAAATGAATATATAGTTAATTTGAGGTCTTTCGGTGACCAATGTGGTGCAACTATCAACAATCAAACTTTGATGTTGCCTTAACAAGAAGTTCATCACTCATAAGTAGCAGGAATCTAGATACAGTTGTGGTCATCTTAGTTTAAGATTGTGTGTTTGTTATATTACTCATGGTACTAAGCAAATTCGGATTTTAAAGAGTAATATTACTGGTCAAAGGACAGGTTTGGCCTTCAGATGTACTAGTTAGGGGGGCTAGTAAATTTTGTGCATGCTTTGTCAAGATGCAAGAAATGTGAAACAACATGCCCATTAAGTAGTAGTGTTCACTCAGCTGTAGGCTAATTATCATAGATTGTAGATTTGTAGGGTTGCTGGGTTGGATTGTTAGGAGCATATGAGAAGCCTTTGATTGACACAGGTTATTGAACTCCTTGTCGGAATAGTGACGAGTGTTAAGAAAAATAGATCACAGGGAACAAACTTGAGAATTAAAGATCTTGGATGTTCTTATGATCGTGTATGAATCACTTTCCGATGACAACATTTGCCTTACGGATATCCAAATTTTGTTATGGGATAATACACAAGAAATGCGTTAGGACCGGAATGATAGATTTCGTTTGTAAGATCAGTTAACTTCTAAGACAAATGTTAAGTGGCGGTTAAAACTACCACAATCAGCCACGGTTGAAACGCATCAGCATCAGCAGTGGCCCCTTCGCTGTTAAGCTTGAGCAGTAGCGAAGCATCAGTACCACCAACGTCAGCATCAGTATCTGCTGATATGGAAGTTGTTAAGCTTCAATGTTGCTAATTAAAAAAACACCCTGTTGGAGAAATTCATACACTAAACTACTTCAGAAATTCGCCCCAAGCCCCGCAAGGGCTAACTCCCCCCGATCCGTGTCTGCTGACCGGTCAGTGGAACAACCGTCAGGGGCTCTGTTCTTGGACCTCGCTAAGGGCGCTGCCCGTAGGACTCTGCAAAGGGGAGTAGCCCCCTTGACCCTGCATGAATGCCACGGTCTAGACTATGACACTATTTATACAAGTGTGCATTCTGAACCACCAAACTTGTTCTAGTACAAACCGTAGTGAATGATATATTCAGGATAACTTATATTATTTGAAGAAAGTTCTATGCGTATTTTTAGGATTGCTTTCATTAGTTAATACTATATATAGATAGTTGTAATTCAAATATGAAAAGGTAGATAAAAAAGAAACAGGTGAAGCGTTGCTATGGTGCTTTCTTAAGTTTTAACCACGCTTTGAAAGCCATCAGAAGTGTATATAAATTTTCACGGACCTTTTAAATTTTATCTATTGATTTCAAGAATACATATTTCTAATTTTCTATACTATTAAGAAATAAGTCGTTGACGTCCTCTCTTGACACTTGGTGTTTTGACATTTCCTAAAATAATAATTATTATCTAATTTAAATCAATTTAGGGATTAGGTTTATCTCATAGTTGTTAAGTTCCTGACATTGATCATAAGATATTACGATTATGATCAACAAAAATGAGTTGATCATTAGTATGAACTCTCGTGGGTAGAATCTTAAGATTTACCATACGATTTTAAGATCTTGATCAAATCAAATTCGACCCTACTTCTACTTAAATTAAAAAATAAAAAAAATTAAAAATGAATCAACTTTGTTAAATAAAAAAAGTAATCAACATGGGTTAATTATCTAATTTGTGCGTAACAACACTTTTCATATAATCTTAGAGTTCTATACTTTACAATATAAATCGTTAATGATGTAATTGAACTATCAAAATCCTTAAGGATTGTATTGAACTATTGACAATCGTTATAATGTTTGCATTTTAATATTTAATTAATCTGATATAAAATTAATATTTGATGTGAATTACAAAGCATATAAAAATAACAATGTTATTTAAGTAGGATCATATCTAGATCTTACGATTCGATCTTGTGAAGACAAAAACGATCCTAAGAAGATCTCAATCTTGACAACGCTGACTTGATCTATATATCTATCTATCTATACTTATTATTAATAAATATCTCTCCTGCCACTTGTTACTTTTACATTAATTCATATATAGTTTTTAAATTTAATCTATAATCACCAATTCAATTTTTTCTGTTCACATCTTATAATTATTTGATATACATTTATGATTATTTGTGTTTTAAACATTTTATGAACCAACCCGTGGAAAAAAGGCTTTTTAACATGGTATTTAAACAAAAATTGCAGACAGTGTTTGGGGGGTAAATTAAAATTGATGTTTCGTCCATTTGGCACTCTAGTTAATTACCTTGATTTCTGTTGGCTTTTACATGCTATGATCCTAATATGATGATAAAGTTGGAATTGTGTTGTTCTTTGAGTATTTTGAAAGCGTTTTTAGTGCAATTCCTTTCCCACAAGAAAATTATATTTCTTTGGTGAACTTACTATCCTTTTTACAAGGCATTCTATGACACGATTATTGACACAAGCATTAGAATGATTTACGATTGTCGTGATTGACTAGGTTCAATAATAGGTATGTAACAAAAATTAGAATAGGTGAGCATCTAGATGAGAGTGCTCATCAACTATAATGAAATGATACACATTGTGATCCAAGCCTTGATGAAATTGCAACCAAGATGCAAGAGTGTTTGTTGAAAATCCCAAATAGAATATTTATGTATATTCATCAAGGAAAGGATGAAGGATGGGTGTTTGAGAAGACATCAACAAGGAATTTACACAAAACAAGCGTAGGCACATAAATGACATCGTTCAAAACACAAAGGTGTTGAAAAGGCACAACTTCAATTGCTAAGCCATTGTTAACTCTAACAAAGGGAATCCTATAAGAGCATGGGCTATACCCATCTTTTTGGCCGGGGTGGCCTATGTGGCACCCCCACCCCGGAGGTGAACATCCTTACCCCTCCTACCTGGCGGGATGGCCTCCAGATGGCACTAGGACACCGACAACAACAATTTTTTTTTTTTTGTTTTTTTTCTTACCAATGACATAACCGTTTATACATACACACACACACACATCACACACGTGTGTGTGTGCGTGTATATATATATATATATATATATATATATTGTCGGGTTCCATTGAGAACTTTTATGCATTGAGGTACGGGGGAACCACTTTATAGCCGTTAGATCTGGTGCATTAAAAGTGTATGCATGTGATGCAACACACCCATGCATCCGTGATGCAACGTATCATATGCATCGCGTGAAGGGTAGTTTAGGAAATATATATATTTAGTCAAATGAAATTCAATTTTTATATAAAATGGAATATTTCATACAATAAATCAACCATTAAATACAAAATATATTTAAATAATCTACTTCTAAAATTAAAACAAATTGAATTCAAATTGAGATGCAACATCTTTCAAACTATTCAATTGAAAAAAAATAAAGTAAATTTAAATTTTCATCATCTTCATTGTTCATCGCATTAAAACTGACATGCATAATCGTTCATCACCTTCGTCTTTGATCTAACGCCATTATTCATCACCATCATCAACTCAGCGTGATGCATCTGTTCATCGTATTCAAATTATTTCCAGTGATGCATCGTATTAGAATTACTTCCAATGATTGAAGCGGTGGTGGTGGTGGTGGTGGTGGCGATCTACAGGAGGCCGGGAGAAAGATTGAAAGAGAGATGGTGGTGGACAACGATCGATGTGTTGGCGGTGGTCTGGTGGATAACGATGCATAGCAAAAGCGGTGGATAACTTTTGGTGATCCGTTCTGGATAATTTTTTCGAACGTCTTGGTGGAACGACTCACACTGTCCACCGACTCGATTCAAAATGGAGTGACATGAAAAACAATATATTCGTTTGCCATCATAATGAACAAGAAGATGATGTCTCGAAGAAGCGGTGAAAACGATGCTGACATAATGAAAGTGCTCCATGAACAATATAAAGTCACTTATTAAAATCAAGTGTTTGGCCACATGGAGGCTTGAGAGATGGTTCAAAATCATCCAAAGTGAATGTCGTTCCACAAATGGATGATTTCGTCCAATCACGTCAAAAGAAGCCGAGAACATCTGACAAGAGCTGAGTCGGAACACCGTCATCAGATGCGGTTGTTTTTGTGTTGATGGCAACAATGATGATGAAGAACCAAAAAAGACCACATAGAAAAGGAAAACATTTAGCACAATAATCATCTTACTCGTGGGAATTAGATGGACATCATGTCATCCGAACGTATGACTTATTTAGAACCTCCCATATTGAAGACGTCGAAGACAAGAAGCGACACCATACGACCATTTGACTAGTATGGAAATGCGGAGATTACTAGCGTACATATACATGGAAAATGAAAAGCAATAAGAATGTGAAGATTGATATTTTGGGAAATAGAGGTATACCCCATTACCGACCCACACTAAAGCTCTTCGTCTTGTGCATGTCAAGTTGTTATTTTGACAACTCTGAGGAAAACATATGAAGAATATAGACACAAATGGAAAAGATCTTGTGATTGTCGTCGACACATTTCATGTTTATCGAGGTGATATGGAAAAGGCGCAAGGGGCCAAGGGTTATCCGGTGATTGTTTCTATTTGGTATGTTGCAAGTTCATGAATGCATGAATGGGAAGGTCATTATAAAACCATTGTTAAAGTTGAAGACGATGGTCTTTAAACCAAGGGACAATGTGGACATGTTATTTCATGTCTTTCGCCGTGACATAGAAGTGGCGCAAGATTACAAGTTCATGAACATGTGAATTAGAAGTTCATAAAACCAAGTTGAAGACGGTGGACAAATGTCTTGATTTAAGAGTAGGATTAGATTGTGTGTGTTGCTTTCAAAGAAAAAAAGTTGAAGACTCTTATCTAAGAAGACCAAAGGAACGATGTGGTCATTGTAACAATGTTACAGAAGATGAGGCCATGGTTTCCATTACATCAAATGAAGATGTGGGTTTTCATAACTTTTTTTTGGTAAGAGTCGACCAATCCATTGGAGGATTTTATTATAATAACACATAAATACTCTTTCTATATTTTTTCTTCTCTTTATTTCAATAAGAAAATGGGGTCTTAATTGACAAAGGATAATGAAAGAAGGAAAGTATAATATCAATTTCTTGATACTTTCCATTAACAATTATGGCTCTTGTGAGATTAAAAAAAAAGTTTTAAACCTTTGTATGATTCTATTCTTTTGATTTTTCAGTGTCAAACACTTCTTTAACATAGGTGCGCATTTACTGGATTTTAATTCCATAGATCAACATCGAATTTTATTCACAAGTTTTTTTTTACGATGTACTAATTAGTTAATATAATAAAAAATAACTTTGCTATTTAAAAGAAGTGTATCAATAATTTTAATAACAAAAGAGATAGTAGTTTAATGGATGAAACATTGTTTTATGAAACAAAAGGTTTTGGGTTCGATTCCCAGCTAGATAATTTAATATATTATTTTTATGGAGAATCATAAAAGCCATGGACGGAATTCAATTGAACGGACTGGTTAAACGTTGGTTTTCCATTGAACCCACCTCTATATATACATATATTTGGATTTAAGCAAGTATCATTAGTTTTGCAAAGTAGCTGAAGTACCTAGCTTATAACTATTTTTTAATTTGTTTTCATAATCAAGTTTAAATTAATAATACAATACTACTTGTAAAAAATCACACATACACACAGTGGAACTATGTGAAACGTGAATGTTCACATGAACTGCATTATTGTGAACGTATAAATATTTTCACGTTCACATAAGTTTTATGATTCTACAAAGTGTGAATAAATTTAATTTTTTTTACATTGGAAAAAAATATGTATGTGTTCATAATTTCATAAGTTTATTAAAATATATTAAAAATAAATAAAGATTATATAAAAATCTATTAAATCATCTAAGTTTGAGTTTTATACGCAAGGAGGGTCCTACCTTGGGTCTTTTTGTCTTTGCAAGTCAAGATCTTAAAATAAGATTGCTAATAGAGCATTAAATAAGTATGAACATGCCAACAGGGGTCCGTTTAGTTGGATGTAATTGACTGATAAATGAATTGAATGGATAAGAAAATAGAATGAACAATGTAACAAACGAATCATTATTGTTTCTTGTCATGTTTGTTTACAATTGGAATTAAATAAATTATTACTATCCGTTGTTTGGTAGGTATGATATTAAAAAGAATGGAATGAAATTGAATAAAAAAAACACATTGTCCTCAAGGATGGAAAATCAAGAGAGGTGAAGGAATCACGTTGGAATAAACAATCAAAAAATTTCATTCAGTTGTAACGATTCATTCTATTCTATCTCTTGTTACACCCAAACACTGCATAAGGAAACAACAAAATGTCATGTAACCATATTTACAAAATTACAAAATTACCACCATATTTATTTTTCGTTGTCAGCTTTATGTTACACCTACCAATTACATTGTCTATACTTTGTATTATATTTTTTGTTATCAGCTTTGTCATTATCACATCATAAAAAGATTCGGTAACTGTGTTTCTTGTTACTTTTTCTTTTTGTAACATAAAGCTGGTGACAAAAAGTATGAAGAGTTTAGTTGGACCATCTTTAATTATCCCTAAAATAAATTTTGATTGCATTCTTTCCTTTCTTTCTTCTAATAATGTGCTTACGGTTTGACCAAAACATGAGACGTAAGTCGAAACGTTTCATATCTTGAGATAATTTTTTTTTTCTTCTTTTGATGTAGTCATGCACCAAAGTTGCTGTGGACTTTGTTTCTCCTGAGAACATACAAGAGTGCATCCGATTGACAGAGGAGTTCCGAAAGCTGCCCATAGATCATAAAGCCAGGGAAGACAAACTAGAGGTAACGTAACATGAAACAAAAGAAGTTAATTAGTTATAATTCATCATTGGTGATTCGGTGCCAATATACATGATTTATTTCCTTGTGGCAGATAAAGAAAATGATCCTGCATGCAATGCACCAAGCCGTTACTGATTTCGAGCAATTAACTGGTTACATGTCAAGCGAGCGATAGCTAATTTGGTAATGTGTTGTGGCTTTTGATTACAAATTGTGGAGAATAAATGGGCGGTTTTGCATTTCAGAAACTAATTTATACCCTTTTGTTGTCTCATATTTCTTGTTTAAAGAGTCTCTTTATTGATGATGTTTGATTGTGTAAATTTAACTAGGAGTTGTTTGTTTAGTTCTTGATGAAATCATTAAGAAGTCATTCAAAAGTAAAATGACATCTTAAAAATTCCATGAAGACGTAAACAAACATGGTCTAATCTGGATCTTTTTTAGATCAACATGGATAGTAAAACATAATCCATGTATTAAAGAAACTAATTGCATTTGTGTTTTGACAAAAGTCAAATGGTTATGTACGATTACTATGTTAGTTTAAATTTCAATGGATGAACATGAATAAAAATATTTATACATTTAACGTTTGTGTTCTTTGTTAAACAAACCTAAATGCAGAAACATGGACCTAATGTTAATCTATCCCATAAATGAAAATGCTGCTGTTCGGTTTGTTTTATAACCCAGTGGCCAGTGCTCAGTGTACGATAAATTAGATGACCCGATAAATGATGTTAGTTTAAATTTTATTGAATGAACATGTTTATCAATATGGTACTTGGGTTTCCATGAGCATATTGTTATTTTAAATTTCATGCAAAAGTATTAATTGTATTATGATTAATTAGTTCACATCATTTACATGTTCATTAAGACAAAATGTGTAATTTAATGCAAAAGTGCGCAATATACACGTTTATGCATATTGCACGTTTGAATATGTGTATATTGTTATTTTGCATAACGAACATGTAAATGATGTGAACTAGTCAATAATAATACACATTTGAACATATGTATATTGTAGTTGTGTATTAAATTTAACATTTTATCGTAATGAACATGTACATTTAATATGATACTCCAGTACTCCAATCAAAGATGGGTAATCTTGAATATATATATATATATATATATATATATATATATATATATATATATATATATATATATATATATATATATATATATATATAGACACACACACGACCAAATAATATACTTTTAACATCGATTCATTATTTTTTGAACTAGTAAATTGATCACAATTACAGAATTATGTGAGATAATGTGTTAAATAATGAATCACAATGGTTCCCACAATATCCTATATCCAAGGTTGTTAAGATCGATATATTACCTTGGATAGTTGGATCGTTTTTATCTTTGCAAGATCAAATCGTAGGATCGAGATTGAGATCCTAAAATCCTATTTAAAATCACTGGTTTTTCCATTAGGGCTATAAATTATATTTTATATAATAAACGAATTATATTAAAAAAATAAACTATTAATTGATAAATATCATATATTTGTGACCGATCTTACGATCCTATAAACAATCCAAGGAACTTTGGGGGAAATCGACCAAAATGTGAGATCGATTACTTACAAATCTTATGTCATTTACGATCGTACGATCCTACAATCAGTATCACGCTACTAATAACACACACACACATATACCTCATGCATCTGGTTGTACAATGTATCTTATGCATTTAATGGTTAAATCATTTTATTTTGAATAAAATGGTTAAATCTTTTGATTTTAAATAACATATAGATGGAGGATTATACAGAAAGTGGTTAAATCTTTTGATATTAAAATTTTAATATATCACCTGATTTACCTTCTAGGAATTAATAATTAAGTTATTCCAAAAATACACCCCGGGTAAAAGTACTAATCCGTCTATCTACTTACTACCTAACTAAGAGAATGGTATTTACTGAGAGAAGTAGTACGAGGAGCTAGATTGTTGTAGAATTTACATTGGAGGCAAGTTTTTTGAAATTTGTTGGCTTCCTCCAATACTGCAGTTGAGAGTTCTGCTCTGATGGAGGTGCATATTCATATTCTCCACTCGGGAAATGGGCAAGCAAAAAACTATCTGCTAAAAGCGATGAGGATTGAGGTCGTCTTTTGAACACTTCCTAAAGTACGCTTATTTAATACATTTTCCTACTCCTGAGCTACCATGAGTTTAATGATCTCTTATGATGCGTTGATGGTCCTTGTGATGCATGTTAGTTTCCTGAGATTTCCTGATGCATATTGGTTATTCATTGAACCCCTATATATATATATATATAGTGTTCTGGTAAGAACCTTTAGTTTCGTGAGAACCACTTTAAAATTAGTGCATTTAATGTATAAATTTATGCATTTGATGTAAACATTTACAAATCTCATGTTAAATTTGTCGACTTTACGTATGAATTTGTGCTTTGACAAAACTTGTCCATTTAATGTTCAAATTTGTATGTATAGTATAAAATGTAATGAATTTAAATTTTAAATGTAATTTTAATGTTAGATTATGATATTTATTAATATTGAAAACCAATAATGGTTTTAAGTTATAAATTTAAATTTTAAATTTGTGCATTTTGAAGGGTTCTTACGGAAGTGAGAGGTTCAATGGAAAACTCTTATGCATCGGAAAACTTTGGAAAACAACATACATCACAAGGAGACCTTAATGCATCATAGGTGTCATTAGCGGTAATATTGGAAGTTTTAATTCTTATATTTAATTTTTAAGATTAAAAATAAACTAACACAACTTTAGAAAATTTCACAATTATGAAGATTCCATATTTATGCAAGAGAAGTTATAATTATTCAAACTTTTCAAAAACCTTAAACCTCCTCTTTATTTGGCATTTTGGCCTCCATCACACCTCCATCTCTGGCCATCTTTTTGTATGGCCTCCGTCACCGTTCAGCTTCTTTTTACGGCCACCATCACAACATTCATGTAGTGTGTCGCATGAGAAAAGCGAAAGAGAGAAAGAGATACAAAAAAGTTTCTACACGAACGTCTCAATTTTCAACATAATGATTTTGATTTCTTCAAAACGTTTCAATCGAAAAATGATGTATGTTGACGATGCAGCAATGTGAAACAAATATATTGACGATGGAATAGTGATTTTGTTTTGCATAGAAGTGATATTGACGATGCATACGTAAGTTTATCATTAATTTAATATGAAATTTTTTGTTTGGTGATTCTGATGCATCGTTTTGTATAACAATAATATTCACAATGCATATGTGATTTTGTTTTGCTTAATAGTGATAGATGATGCAGTACTGATTTTGATTTGCATAATGATTTTGATTTGCATATAATTGATATTTGAAGGAATGCATAGTGATTTTAGAGTGATGCAGTAGTGATTTTGGTTTGCATGAATTAATATTGAACATAAAGATTAAGATTTGAAGACATTGTATCGTGTTTTTGTGAGTACATCATCATCGTTTTAATGGAGTTTATCATCGTTTTTGTGAAGTGCCGAGTGCATCATCGTTTATGGTACAATGTTGAATTCGAAGGTGACGATGAAGATTGATAGAGCGTATATAGATGTTTTTTAAAAGACATAATGTAGATAGTTTTTAAATTTAGAATGTAATAAAATTTCAAATCAATAAAATATTATACACCGAAAATACCATTGTGCGTTTTATTTTCGATGCACCATGATACACTCACTAAACTAAAAACGCATATGCATCTAATCAAAGGGAAACGATTGGTTTTCCAAGGTTTTCCGATGCATAAAGATTTTTCATTGAACCCGCCCTATATATATATATTATAAACTACATTTTTTAATTAATATCAATGTCTTTTTATGTCATCTAATACTAAAGTTACAGCTACAACTACTTTTACCAAACACAATTATAAATATAAAAAGCTAAAGCTTCTAAAAGTTCTAACTCAAAGTTCCAGCTAGTTATGTCAAACATATCCTAAGTAGTAAATCCTAAAGTTCAACAAGCTATAAGTCATGAGTCAAAATTACAATCTTGTAGTGTGTCCTTTAAGCTTAGAATTTACTACTCAAGAGGATGTGTGAACTTGTGTTTTAAGAGGAAGATCGAAAAGTAACTAAAAAAATAAAATGAGAAGTTAAAAAACGTGATTATATTGTTATGTAACAATCAACCAACTTTTTCATTTGTATTGTTTAGATCATTGTTTCAATCTTTTACCTCCATCATGGTTTGTTAATTATTAAGGTTTATTACGAAAAAACATGTTTTCACGGGTTTTGGATTTCGTCCATCAATGTTATTTTTTCAAAAAATTTCTCAAGTTAAATTCTTTTTGTCAGCTTGATTAAATTTGACTATTAGAGTCCGGTTATAATTAGCAAAAACTCAAAAACCGTTTTTTAATATCCAAATTTCACTAAACCAAAAAAAAAAAATAACTTGAGAACTTATATGAAAAAAAATATAACATGGATGAACAAAAACGTATAAAATGAACTTGAGTCTTAAAAATATTGTTTGGTTGATTAGTTTAAACCAAATTTATTAAATCATTATTAAAAACTTAAACTCATCTATATTCATTGGTTTTTCCAAATTCATTTATCATTCTTTAATTTTCTTTCAAACCTATACCTTAAATGTTACTCATCTCAAACCCCGTCTAATTAATCTAAATATAAATAAAAATGTATTTTCCTTTTAGAAAATGGTTTATTATGAAAAAAAATCAACATGTATTCATGTTTTTCGCGTTTTCGTTCCTCCATGTTTTTTTCCATAAAAGTACTCAAGTTAAATTTCTCTTTTTAGTATCTTGAAATTTGGACATTAGAACCCAATTATAATTAGCAAACCGGGTTTTTAAAAACTGAAAAACCGGATTCTAATATTCAAATTAAACTAAACCAAAAGAAAAAAAATTAACTTAAGGGCTTTTACGAAAAAAATAACATGAAAATACGAAAACGCAAAAAAAAAAAAAAAAAAAAAACTTGAAAACATGTTAGTCTTTTCACAGTAAACCATTTAGAAAACTCAAAAATACAACTATTATTCTTAAAGTTTAAAGAAATTTAGTATTTAGAAATTACTCAACTTAACCACCCATTCTAACTCATTACCTAACTTATATCATCCTAATAGTTTTGTTGCCTCTAACTAATACCCATTTGATTATGTCAATACTTTCACCTAGGTGGTCAATTTTGACCCAAGGGGTCGACCGATTAAATTGACTCGCAATAAAAAACTAAACTAAAGCATAACTTTCTTAGAAAAATGAAAATTCATAAAACGATGTATAAAACAAATTTTTCTTCGAAAACTTTTCAATTTTATGTAAAGTTTATAACTTCTGGTCTTCAACCCGTTTGAACCTTTTGTTTGAATTAACCGAAATTGTCACCCCTACTTTTCACCAATAAGCACTTACTATAGATCTAAAACACATAAACTCTTCATACAAGATCTAAATATACATACATAATGCTTATCAAAATCAATATCATCAACAATATATTAAATCAACAACCAAGTAATTTTACAAAGAAAGATTAAATGATAAAAACTAACCTTTGACTTTATGTTTTTTGAGATCTTCAATGAAGAATAAATATTTCAATTCTTCATATTTGATTGAGACACAAAACCCACAAATCTTCATGATAACAAGAAATTAATCTTATTGTTTCTCATAATTTTCAAGATCTCATAGATCTTTCTTTCTTTCTCTTCTCTTTTTGCCTCCATGTGAACTTGAAGAATGGTGAGGTTTGTTGCCTCTCTCTACATATATAAATGGGAAAGTGATGGATTTAGGGTTACCAATATAGACGAGAAGTTTACGAAAATACCCTTATTTGGCTTTCATGTGGGCCAAGCCTGGAGGAAGTTTCCTAGAAAGCCGCTGGTCATTGATTGGTTTCCCTTTTTATGTTTCTTTTAAATCAAATTTTCTTAAACTAATTCATACAAATTCATATTAAATAAAGCAAGCTAAATAACTATTTAACTAAATAACATAACTGGTCCTTGTAATTTGTAAAAATTTCAGATTTTGTTTCTAACTTTAAAAAACTATATAATAGTCCTTGTATTAAAATCATATCACGTTTTCAATCCTTATATATATTTTTACAAAATTCATTATTACATATATATCTTCCTAAACCTTTAAAACTCACTAATATATCCAAATATGTAATTTATAATTATTAAATCATTTAGAAAATATCAAATTATCAGTTTATTAATTTATTTATTTTTAAATCCCTAAATTAACCTTTTTTTTTCCCACAAAACAAGAATTGCATATATATTCTTTTAAATATTTCTTGTTACACATATATCGTTAAACTTCCTCTTTTCATCATCACACAATAACTGCACAAAATACTACACTAAATTGAAATTTGATCTCCTACATTAACAACTAGAAGCATTTTTTTTCTTTTTTATTTTTCAATTCCAGAATGCTTTACTTGTTTATATCTGTTAAAGAATGCAAACATATCAACATGCAGTGCTGAAACCTCATGAATGCATAGATGGATAGTTAGAAGTGTCAACCAAGACATTGCACCTTATGCCTTATTTGTTTTTTAGAATAGTCTCTTTTAGAGCTCTTATATTTTCACGTAGAATGATATTTTTGCTCTAACTGCAAACAAGGTTGTCAAGATCGAGATCTTACCTAGGATCGTTTTTGTCATTGCAAGATCGGAGTCGTAGGATCGGATCGGGATCGTAAGATCCTACCGAAATTGAATATTATATATCACAGTACTGTATCATAAGCAAAAGAAAGTCATTTCCTACTCATTCTTTCAAGACACGTATATAGTGCCACTTTGATGAAACAAGAATCACAGTCATGAGCAGGTGTATATTGGTACCTTGGATTCAAAAAATATGCGTGTAGATGGAGGGGCCTAACGATCCTACGATCTTACTAACGATCCTACGATCTTGCTTATGATCCTACCCAAAATCGATCCTACTAGCGATCCTGAACGAAATCCATTTGTAGGTACGTAGGATCGTACGATCCTACGATTTAAATCTTGATTTCGAAAACCTTGACTGCAGACAGAATTAGGATTTCATACATTTAATCTCTAAAAAACAAACAACGCCTTAAGTATTGGCTACTACATTGGAGATTTAGTTGTGCAAAGATTCAGTGAATATATCTAGTGCTTGTTCAATTTTTTTGAAAGAAAACTATGACTCATTCATCAAATAGATGCAACAGTTTTGATTATTAGATGTCCCAAGAATTATGTAATTTAGGAATTTTTAATAAATAAATTAAAATAAATAGTATTATATATTTTTTAACTGATTTAATAATTATAAATTAGATATTTGGATATATTGGTGAGTTTTAAAGGTTTAGAAGTGTGTGTGTGTGGGTGTGTGTGTGTGTGTATGTATATATAGTTCAAGGGAGAACCTTGATGCTTGGAAATCACTGAAAACCGAAAATGCATAAAGGACAATATTGGAATAGTTAATATAAATCTAATTTAATTAATAGAGTAAATGACATTTTTGGTCCTTGTGGTTTGATGGTTTACCCGGATTCAGTCTTTTAACCATAATAAGGTCAAATTTCATCCCTATTTTGCTAATTTTGTGCCATTTTAGTCCCTCGTCCGTTAAACTTAACGACACAACCGTTAAAGTTGTAAGAATAACATTTTTACCCTTTTCATTGAGACGCTTTTAATCCCTATGGTTTTATTATTTACCCATTTATAGTCCAACATTTATTTTTTTTATTTTATCTTTATAATTATATTATTTATGGATATACTTAATTCATTATAAACACACTTATTTTATTTATAAATATAGTTAAGTTTTAATATTTTATTACATTTACTATTGTTGGTATTTTATTTAAAATTTAACTTTTATTTTAATTTAAATATATATTTCTTTACTAATTTATTTAAAGTTCATCTTCTTTATTAATTTTAATTTTTATAATATTATTGTTGACATTTATATATGTAATTTTGTTAGTTGTGTTTAAGTAAATATAATATCGTCGATATTTTTCCTTTCCAAAGTCACTATTTCTTCAATTATCTTCCAACCTATTCAATTATCAACACATAAATTATATTATATGTGTTGGATATATATATATATATATATATATATATATATATATATATATATATATTTATGTTCAAGTAATCGAGTACTACCTACTGCACAGCGAACCCAAAGGTATCACTTGTAAAATTATGTTTTTGAAATTTTTTTTTCACAAACATGTTTTAATTAACATTACACAGATAATATGTGAATTTCACGCAAATTCGAACACTCTAAGTGCATGAAATCACGCACCACATATATGCAAAATTATGTAAGTGTGCGTTCACATCATTTTTTAGGAGCTAGAAGATGTGAATGTATGTGAAATTTACATATAATCTTCATAATGTTAATTAAAACATGTTTATGTAATAATAAATTAAAAAAAAGTTTTTTTAAAGGTGGTAGCTCCTGGCGCTGTATAAGTAGTGATACTCTCTCGAACCATATTCTATATATGTGTGTGTGTGTGTGTGTGTGTGTGTGTGTTTATATAGAATATTTTCAAGTATCTTCCAATGTCATTATTTCTTCAAGTATATTCACCTATGTATATAATTTATGTGTCGATAATTGATTATGTTGGAAGATATTTGAAGAAATAGTGACTTTGGAGAAGAAAAATATCGACGATATTATATCTACTTAAACACAACTAACAAAATTACATATATAAATGTCAACAATAATATTATAAAAATTAAAATTAATAAAGAAGATGAACTTTAAATAAATTAGTAAAGAAATATATATTTAAATTAAAGTAAAAGTTAAATTTTAAAATAAAATACGAACATAGTAAATGTAAATAAAATATTAAAATATAAGTATATTTATAAATAAAATAAGTGTGTTTATAATAAATTAAGTAAATATATAAATAATATAATTATAAAGGTAAAATAAAATAAAATAAATGTTGGACTATAAATGGGTAAAGAATAAAACTATAGGGACTAAAAGCATCTCAATGAAAAGGGTAAAAATGTCATTCTTACAAATATAACGGTTGTGTCGTTAAGTTTAACGGACGAGGGACTTAAAGGCACAAAATTAGCAAAATAGGGATAAAATTTAACCTTATTATGGTTAAAGGACTGAATCCGGGTAAACCATCAAACCACAAGGACCAAAAATGTCCTTTACTCTAATTAATATTATTATCATTAAATTAGAAAACTAAATCAAATCAACCAACTTTCCACCAGTGGCGGATGCAAAAAAAGTTATCGTTGGGGGCACAATTTATAAAGGTGTTTATTGGTTGGTTTTTCACGATTCTTTAAAAATTAGCCGGGTTTGATTTGAGAGTTTCTTCAATTGAAAACTGTTAGAAAATTTTGGAGAAGTCTTGAGAGAGAAATTATGAAAGTAATAGGCTGAATTTATTATTGAAGTGGATTAATATATAGAAATGAATGAATTCCTCTTATTTATAGGAACTTGTATGTGACTAACTACTTTGGGGAATACAATAGAATGCTAAGTTGCTACCTAACTAACTATGAATTTGATTTAAAGTCATCCATCTCTAATAAAAACTATATTCAATTTTTTTGTTTGGTTTCAAAAAAAAAATAATAATAAATTGTTGTATTTCTGTTGCAAAATAATTGACCTTTTTACTGTTAGAATAATTGTGTGATTTTTTGAATGAACATATTATAGCATCCTAACTTTCAAATAGGATTGATTACAAAATAATAACTATATTTTTTGGATGAACTTATACATTAGAAATAATTATTATGGAGCCAATGAGTTTATAATTAAGACAAATCAAATTTTGAGCTACAAATTGTAAAAAGGTACTATTTTAATTAGAAATAGAGGAACAATTTACAAAGTTCATAATAACTAAATTATTGATAACTCCTAGAACTTGAAGATATTTGAATTAATTTTTAGTTATGTAAATTAGATGTATTTAATAGTTAATGAATTAAGTTTTAAATATGTTAGTGTATTGCATCAAATAAGATGATGATTAATATTAGATATAAAAATATATTTTACAGAATATTTACAATGACTTGTTCTTTTAAAATAAGCATACTAGTGGACCCCTTTCTTCTCTTCACTCATCCATTCTTCCTCATTCTTTCACTGTAAAACTAAAAGCAGCCATTTTTTTTTTCTTCTAGCAAACTTCAAGCATTGAGGGCCTATTTGATAATCAATTGGGAGCTTGTTCTAAATTTACATATAGTTTCCATTACCATTTAAGTAATCATTGGGGGTCTTTCCCCCCACTTCTATTAACATGCTTCCACCTCTGCCTTCCACTATCCCTCCCACTTTCTCTCCCTCACCCTCATCTCTCTCCCTCTCTCTTTCTCTCTAGGCTGACTACCATTCCAATGAAGATGATGATCTCGTTTTGAAGATGCATTCCAATGAAGATGAAGATGATGATCTCGTTTTGAAGGTTGGTCGTTCACGATGCATTCCAATGAAGATGATGATCCTATAATAATGATGATGGAATGATCTCGTTTTGAAGGTACGGTCGGTTTTTTCATTCATTTTCTTAATGAAAAACTTTAAAAATTAATCATGTTTATCCGATATTTATGGAAGACAAATCTGATGCATCATGTTTATTAAGATGAATCGTGTTTGAAGATGAATCTGATGAAGTTACATCATGCTTGAAACGAATACGATGAAAATGCATAATGTTTGAAGATGAATCCGATGAAGATGCATCACCATTTTTATGATGTGTGATGGTAAGACGAAGATGAGGATGAACATGGCTAAAGACGAGGATCAATATGACCAAAGATGAGGATGAAGAAATGAGATGCATCACGAATTGAAATATGAACATTAGATGCATCGACATCAAATTAATTTTATTTAACATTTATTGTCTACAGAATTGATTGAATATCTATATATTATAATAAATGAGAACATTTCTTGCCACGTGTCACCCTCTTAATACTCTACTTTTTCATTTTCCCGCTTTTTTTTCAAAAATAAAAATTACATTAATTCAAGTAACATGAATATCATTTAATTCATTACATTGAACTTTTGAAACTCATTATTTTTGTTTCTTAAATTAATTGAAACTATAACTAATACTTATTAATATTTTTCAAATTAACAAGCTAAAATAAAAAATTTTAAAAATCTATAAGGTAATAAACTCACATTTAAATGTTCCAAAGATTAAATAATTTTAAAACAATTAGTATATTAAAAAATTTAAATTTATAATATAAAATTTTAAAAGATCAATACAATAATAAATTTCAAATTTAAATGTCCGAAAGAATAAATAATTTATATGAAATAATAATTAAATACATTAGTATACAATAAATTTGAAAAACATTTTGTTATCAAATCTTTATATGTTAAGCATGAAATTTTGACACATTAAAAAAAATAAGCATTCAGATTTCAATGTATTTTCTTTAATAAAATTTTGTACTAATATTTTTTAAAACTTCAAAACTAAATGTTGCAAAATTTATATTTTAAAATAACTTAATTTCAAACAATCTTAATTAATGATTTATATTTTAAGTTGTCGCTGGAATTGTTATATCAAATTTTAATCACTTTGACAATAAATATGTATTATTAATTAAAACATATTCAATAAGAAAACTTATATATAGTCTTATTTAAGGTCTCTAACAAAGTTATACAATTTAAAATAATATACTTCATAAAAATTAAAAATATAAATAGTTATTTTATTGAGTTCTATAGGATTAATGATGACACAACAACAGATAAAACGTTTGAATATTCAGATATTTTGAATTAATAATAAGAAGATAATAATCGAATTAACTCACATATGTAAGAACCATAAAATAACTATATTTAAATCATAATTCAAATATTTTGAATCAAATCTTTGCCGTCTTTTTTTAAAGTAAACATTAACTTAAAGCCATCATTTTTACCATTGACTCAATGATTTTGTTTGCATGTCATCTTTTTATTGATTTTATTGAATTTAATTTAAATAATATTAAAGGGTCTTAAGGGATTCCACCTCTTTATAAATTATAAATATATAACTAATTTTTTATATCAATCCATGTAATACATGGGTATTAACCTAGTTCAATCAATATAAGATTAAATTTTATTTGACTAAATATATTATTTTTACCAAAATACTCCTATGCATACCAAATACCTGCATCGCGTGATGCACCAATGATTATTTAATCTAATGGTTGTGGTTGGTTCTTTTCTTGTTCTCGATGCATATGGTTCCCCATAAAACCTGACCATATATATATATATATATATATATATATATATATATATATATATATATATATATATATATATATATATATATATATATATATATGTGTGTGTGTGTGTGTGTGTGTGTCTATATATATGTGTGTGTGTGTGTGTGTGTGTGTGTATAGAGAGAGACTAAAGATCTTTTGTGAATAAGTTGTGAACGTTGTGAACAACCATAAAATAGCTTTGAATCTTATGAATCTTATTGAAAACACTACCAAACCCTTCTATTAACATATTAATCTTATTGGGTACTATGGATTTTATTGAATCTTATGAATTTGTCGAATCTTATGAATATTGTTGAATCCTATGAATCTTGTTTTAAAAATTACTATGAACCTTTTGAATGTTCTGAATCTTGTTGTAGACACTTCTATGAACCATTTCAATCATATGAATCATGTTATAAACACTTGTTGAGATATATGAATGGTTATATGTATTTTTTTTATTTGTTCATAACGTTCACAACAATAACTTGTTCACAAAAGATCTTTAGTGTTTTTTTGTGTGTGTGTGTGTGTGTATACATAAGAATGTTTGTAAGGACATATATGTAATAAATACGGTTTACATTGATATACATGAAATTCTCTCATTTTTAATATTAGGTTTCTTTCATGTTTCAATACAAGATTCATTTGTCTTAAAAGCCGTACAAATTCAACATAATTTTCTCAATTTACCTAAATGACTAATTAACCTTTTTATTTGACCAGATGATACTTGTACTCCAAATGACTTGTCGGTATGGCACGTGTAACCAGTAACTATGTTGTTTTTGTTTATTCAAATGACAACGTGACACGTTTTTAATAACATGATGCTTACGTGGATTTACATGAATTTTGATCTATATAAATAATTTAGAAAATCCACATAAGCATATATAGATACTTTTAATACTTCTAAAAACACAAATATAAGATCTTTACCAGTAGAACCAGTAACCGGTAATCAAAAATATCATCTCAACAATAAATTTTAAGTACAAGTACCAATTAGATAAAAAAAAAATCTAGATTAGTCATTTGAGTAATTTCAATAAAGTAACATACATTTGTATGACTTTAACCCTATTTTCTTTTCTAAAATTATGAGAATAGAAACATGAAAAATAAGTGAAGTTTTCATATATATTTTTTCCCTTTATATTGTGTGTTAATCCTATGTTTCTTTATCATTTGTTAAAACTTTTAAATCTAAACGATTTCACCTATGATTCCATCGTATCAAACGTCATCAAGGTATAATATCTCTTTTAATTTTAATGAAATTTTTTTTAAGGTTTCACTTTTTTGCATGCTATGTTGACTATACAGACTGATCTAACAAGAGAAAAAAAAAACTGAATAACGTTTTAAATTTGTGCCCATATAGATTTAAAAAAAAAAATTTGGATCCATTATTGTCTTGTTTGACCGATCAATATGGACCCAGGACCCCAGAGGTAGGTTAACATTTCTCTTATATAACTAATGAAGTATATATGATTTAATATATAGACAGAACATAAAATTTATTTTACTTGGAAACGTAAATTTATAAAAATATTATGAAAATTTGTTAACATGATCATAATATGTTTACAACTTCATCTTATTTTTTGTTTATTTAACAAATATTTATAAACAGATGCAAAAAAGGATATATAACTAGTGTCATTATAAATACTAACTTCAATTCGGAAAGCCAAATAATCTAATTCACGTAATGAAATTGGTATTTACGGTACCACTAAATAAGGAATACTTTGGTGGTTTTCTTGTGCATTGTTGCGGGTGTAAAATCGATCGTAATAATATATGTAAATTTTATTTGCATATAAATAGTCTTTTAATATACTTTGCATAGTTAAGGGGTTGCTTTTGTCATTATACTATTCCTTGTTTATATATATCCCTTTTATTGTTCTTTGTATTGTAACACTCTATATTCAATAAATCCTAGTCGTTTTTTATAAATCTTAGTTTCTTTTCTTTATTGTTCTTCAAATTTATATAACATGCAATATAGTTCACATAAGTTTCAAAATTCAAATTCATCATATTGAAAATGGAACACCTTACAAATCATAATATTTTGGAGTCTGTAATATTCAAACATTTAAAACTATTCAAATACTATTTCTACTATCCTTATATTCATACAACATCATGGTTAATTGGTTAGTCCACATAGTCTAGCCCAACAAAAGTCAATAAAATAAACTCATGTACCAAGGTCAAATTGTCTTTAAATCTAAAAATCTATAATCTCTTCAGTCAACTAAGCTTCAATGACTTCTTTTCAATCCTGTAAAATGTCAACAACTAAGTTGGAAGCTAACAGCTTAGTGAGATCAAAAGTAATATTCATAGCCAACATATAAGTCATAATCAAAGTAAAAAAGAATTAATACCATTGCACCCAAGAAGTCAAGTTAATACACTATAGTGTTTTCACTGTTTTCTGAAGGAATCTCACATTTATCAAAAAAGAACGAATCAATCCTCCGACTCATTCCAGTCATATGTGGGAGCGACTCACAAACGACGGTAGTCAACCGTCAGTCCAAGTTTATATATGCACGTGACTAACAATCATCTGTAGATCCAAACGTCTAAGAATCAAGAACTCACACAACCATGATCTTAGCAAGTAATTAATAAAGCAAAAGGAATAATAAAGGAGTCAATGAGGCAAGGAATATATAACAATGAAGTAGTCAAGATATTGATGATGTGTACACATATGTCTAAAATAACAAGTCAATCATGAGATTAACGATAAATGTTTAAATGTAATAAAATATTTAAATAAAGACAAATAGAATATCAAATATAAACCAAAATAATAATGTAACAAATATCTGAATCCAAATAAATTAATTCCTAAGTTTATATATTTCTCTTAAAAACTAAAAAGGTATGGAATGCCCGGTTTCACTAATTGACTAAACTATCAATTGGACTTAAAGGATTACTTCATGGCCCATATAAATCAAATTTAGCCCAAATTAATTACTTGGTGTTTATCGCAAGTCTGCAACCACAGTCCACAAAATAGGGTAGCAATATTAGTGATTGTTTGTTACTTGTTATATAGTTGTTAGGATGGAAAACAAACAATAGAAAATGAAAAAAAAATATATTTTAATCGTTTTAGTAGTGAATTGAAATAAATATTTTTTAATCATTTATTTATTTCTGTTATCAATAAAAGAATTCAAAGGAAAAAAAAACACAAATTACATTCATATCCTTTACTTCCTATACGGGCATTTGGTTTGTGGATTTTTTTTAATGATTTGTGTTTTGTTAAAATATTTGCATTTTGTAGCATTTTCATTTATCAAGATTTTGTCAAAAAATTTGAATTGTCTTTTATGGGTAATTTGGTAATCTGAAAAATACAATATAACTGAGATTTAAAATCATAGGATTCAGAATTGAGCCTGAATTTTTAAATGAGAAAAAAGAATAAGATTTTAGAAATATTGAGATTATAAATCCTTACTAAAGTCTGACAACAAAACACAAAATTTTAATAGTAAATTCTAATGAGTATTAGAAATTCCACTAATCAAACGCCCTTAATTTTTTAAAATCACATCTAAGTGTTTGTCTTATGATCATCAAGCATTTTATTTAATTCTTCATTAACAATTCTTATAATTTTGGTAACTTTAGGTTATGGTTTACGATGCTAATTTTTTCTTAAAGTTTTATTTAATCAATAAATATTCTATTATTTTTATATCATGACTTAAAATTCTTCAAACGTGATTTCCGGATCAATTTCCTTTATAAAAAAAATCAATCCGACTATATTATGATTATTATCTAAAATCCAATATAGGATCAGATGATAATCGTTTGACACGTGTAGCACTTGTTGACACGGCAAAAGCAAAAAAATTTAAGTTGATCCATTTCTGTATATAAACATTAAATAATTGATAAATTCCCTTGGCCTCTAAGTATCTATTTGTTTACTTTTAATAAAATCATTAAAACTAATATATTAACCCTTGTATTACACAACAACTTTATAAATATATTTTTTCTAAATACTATAAAAACTTAAAATTAAAAAATTAATATTAAATTTAATTAATGTTAAAATTTTTAATATGAGAATCTACATAAATTTATTATAGTTACTATATAAGTTATTTAAACAAGAAATATGTTCACTAGTAACATTTAAATATATCATCATCATCATCATTAAAGGCATCTTTTAAATGTTTGTTGTTGTGATTTTGATGGATCCAACTATAATCTTATCATCAAATGTTAAAATTTTAAAAACTAATATAATGAAGCAATTAATATCAATATTTTAAGGTTTATGTTAATTATTATATGTTTGTTTTATTAAGGGGTGTTATTATTGTTTAGCCTAAGTATTATTAAAACTAGGGGTGTTCATTTTCGGATTATCCGATTTTCGGATAATCGGAAAATCGGATACATGAATTTTACTATCCGAATCCGTATCCGATTTTCGGATAATCCGGATTTCGGATATCCAAAATTTCAGATTATCCGAAAATCGGATATCAGATTATCCGAAATATAAAATTTTTAATTAAACTTAAATTATAAAATGAATTCAAATATACAAAATACAAATATATATACTTTTTAATACATAAAAAATTAATTGTGTCGTAAACGAAATTATATCATACTTTTTAAACTTAAAACAACAAAAAACATTTCAAAAAATAGTAAAATACATTTAAATGAGTTATAATTATATTAGAACGACATTATAAATTTAAATTTAAAGAATATAATTATTCTTAGTCAAATAACTTGTGAAAAAAAGTTTTAAAAAATATAATTTTTTTTAAAAAAAATTGAATTTCGGATAATCCGAATATCCGAAATTATACAAAATTCGTATCCGAAATTTCGGATATCCAAAATTCGGATAATCCGAAATTTCGGATAATTTCACTTCGGGTTTCGGATCGGATCCTCGGATTCAGATATTTTTGGACACCCCTAATTAAAACAGTTAGTATGGTTTCTGTTTTACTTGTGACTTATCCGAACAGTCACAAGGGCACTGCACCGGTTCACTGTGTATGGATCGATCCCTATGTCAATGAAATAGATAATTCATTGTTAGAATTCTGCATTTTAATTCATTGTTCATTTCGAAAAAATCTGGCAACCTGCAAGTGTTTATCCAGTGAATCCTTTGCAATTTCATACATACACACTCCTAGGCAATTTCTTATACATCTTTAATGATGAATTGGAGATTTCTTTGGGAGTTTTAACTTTAAGTTTCTACACATGTATGTCTGTAGAATGTCTTTAGCATGTTGTTTCGTGTGATTCTATTTTTTCTAAAGCTACAATAGTCATATCGATAATTTCAGTAAAGTAGCATACATTTGTACGAATTTATCCTAAAATTAATATATTAAAAAATATAGTTTTACTGGCGGAACCCGTAACCAGTCACCAAATGTACAATAGCAACAATAAAATCGAAGTACGAGTATCATCCGGGTAAAAAAAATACATTAGTCATATCGATATTATATATATATATATATATATATATATATATATATATATATATATATATATATATATTTATATATATATATATATATATGTGTGTATATATATATATATATATATATATATATATATATATATATATATATATATATATATATATATATATATATATAATATGGTTCGTGTGAGTACCTAAAAAATGCAGAGTACTGTGAGTACCTGTGAACACACAGGTTTCGGATGTGAACATGCTCCAAGAAAAAGTTTCTTTTTAATTTATTTTATATTCATTTAGATACAAATAATATCAGACTATTTGTAAAAAATTATATACATTCACACTATCTAGCATCTAAAAAGTCATGTGAACGTGAAAAAATTTATGTGAACATGCTTAATCTAAACATACGTTCACAAACTACAACAGTGCAATTCATGTGAACATGTACGTGTCAGTTCTCACATAGTTTTGTATGTGTTTATTTGTGATTTTTTACGAGTAATATTGTATTATTAATTTAAACATGATTAGATATTAATCATTAGATAAATAATTAACGATTGGTGAATATATTGTATAATTAAGGGTGTTGTTGCTAGTGGGAATTTGGGATCCACATTCACGGAACAAACAAAAAATGGGTTAATGTCAAGTCTACTAAACATGTCACTAGATATTTCGTAAATATATATTTGTTATATATCTAGAGCTTTTAGTACATTTTTTTTTGAAAGACGATCGATCCTTAAGTACTTAATGTGTTTGACCCGTGAAATATGATAAAATCTTTTGTCGAATTAACTTACTGTATTTTTCAAGCTCAATAAGCAGATATTCCGTCAATTCCAAAATATATATATCAACATTCTTAAAACACATATGATTATGACTTTTATCAATCAAATGATAGTTTAAGTCTAGTATATTAATTAATTGTAAAAAATTAATCTTTTAAACCTTATAATTAAAGATATAATTAGAATAATATAAATTCTAATGTACATGCATATTATGTTGAATATCAGTGATCTAATACACACTCATCCTTTCATTAATTGTCTCATCTTGCATCTCTTTTTCTTTGTTGAATTGGGCTTTTGTTTGGAATGCCCTGTTTCACTAATTGACTAAAATATCAATTGGATTTAAAGGATTACTTCATGGCCCATATAATCAAATTTAGCTCAAATTAATTACTTGGTGTTTACTACAAGTCTGCAACCACAGTCCACAAATGGGGGAGCAATATTAGTGATTGTTTGTTACTTGTTATATAGTTGTTAGGATGGAAAAGAAACAATAGAAAATGAGAAAAAAAACAATCTTTTAACCGTTTTAGTAGTGAATTGAAATAAAAGTTTTTTTTATCATTTATTTATTTGTGTTATCAATAAAAGAATTCAAAGGAAAAAAAAAACACAAATTACATTCATATCATTTACTTCCTTCCTATACCCTTAGGGGCATTTGGTTTGTAGATTTTTTTATGGATTTGCGGTTCTGTTATAATATTTGCACTTTGTAGCATTTTCATTTGTCAAGATTTTGTCAAAAAATTTGAATTGTCTTTTATGGGTAATTTGGTAATCTGAAAAATACAATATAACTGAGATTTAAAATCATAGGATTCAGGATTGACTGAACTTTCAAATGACAAAAAAGAATAAGATTTAAGAAATATTGAGATTTTAAATCCTTACTAGAATCTGACAACAAAACACAGAATTTTAATCGCAAATCCTAATAAGTATTAGGAATTCCACTAATCAAACGCCCTTAATTATTGAAAATCACATCTGAGTGTTTGTCTTATGATCATCAAACATTTTATTTAATTCTTCATTAACAATTCTTATAATTTGCATAACTTTAGGTTATGGTTTACGATGCTAATTTTTTCTTAAAGTTTTATTTAATCAATAAATATTCTATTATTTTTATATCATGATTTCGGTATCAATTGCTTTTATAAAAAAAAAATTTTTAATTGATCCATTTTTGTATATAAACATTAAATAATTGATAAATTTCCTTGACCTCCAAGTATCTATTTATTTACTTTTAATAAAATCATTAAAACTAATATATTAACCCTTGTATTAAACAATAACTTTATAAATATATTTTTTCTAAATACTATAATAACTTAAAATTAAAAAATTAATATTAAATTTAAATATGTTAAAATTTTTATTATGAGAATCTACATAATTTATTATAGTTACTTTATATACAAGTTATTTAAACAAGAAATATGTTCACTAGTAACATTTAAATATATCATCATCATCGTCGTCATTAAACGTATCTTTTAAATGTTTGTTGTTGTGATTTTGGATCGGGGGAGTCGGGCGCTCCCGCGTTTATGGCATCAGTGCCTGAAGAAGGGGACGAATCTGGTATAATCTTATCATCAAATGTTAGAATTTAAAAAACTAATATAATGAAGCAATTAATATCAATACTTTAAGGTTTATGTTAATTATTATATGTTTGTTTTATTAAGGAGTGTTATTATTGTTTAGCCTAAGTATTATTAAAACAGTTAATATGGTTGCAGAAAAACAGTTAAGTGTGTGTGCAGATGTACGTGTGTATGGATCGATCCCTATGTCAATGAAATAGATAATTCATCGTTAGAATTCTGCATTTTAATTTATTGTTCATTTCGAAAAAACCTGGCAACCTGCAAGTGTTTATCTGGTGAACCCTTTGCAATTTCATACATACATACACACTCCTAGGCAATTTCTTATACATCTTTGATGATGAATTGAAATTTCTTTGAGAGTTTTAACTTTTAAGTTTCTACGCATGTATGTCTGTAGAATGTCTTTAGCATGTTGTTTCGTGTGATTCTATTTTTTCTAAAGCTACATTAGTCAATAATATCAGTAAAGTAGCATACATTTGTACGAATTTATCCTAAAATTAATATATTTAAAAAATATAGTTTTACTGGTAGAACCCGTAACCAGTCACCAAATGTACAATATCAACAATAAAATCGAAGTACGAGTATCATCCGGGTAAAAAAAACTACATTAGTCATATCGATATTATATATATATATATATATATATATATATATATATATATATATGTGTGTGTGTGTGTGTGTGTGTGTGTGTGTGTATAAAATATGGTTCGTGTGAGTACCTAAAAAATGCAACGTACTGTGACTACCTGTGAACACACAGGTTTCGGATGTGAACATGCTTCAAGAAAAAGTTTCTTTTTAATTTATTTTATATTCATTTAGATACAAATAATATAAGACTATTTGTAAAAAATTATATACATTCACACTTTCTAGCATCTTAAAAGTCATGTGAACGTGAAAAAATTTATGTGAACATGTTTAGTGTAAACATACGTTCACAAATCACAACAGTGCAGTTCATGTGAACATGCACGTTTCACATAGTTTTGTGTGTGTTTATTGTGATTTTTTACAAGTAGTATTGTATTATTAATTTAAACATGATTAGATATTAATCATTAGATAAATAATTAAAGATTGGTGAATATATAGTATAGTTAAGGGTGTTGTTGCTAGTGGGAATTTGGGATCCACATTCACGGAACAAACAAAAAATGGGTCAATGTCAAGTCTACTAAACATGTCACTAGAAATTTCGTAAATATATATTTGCTATATATCTAGAGCTCTTAGTACTTTTTTTTTTTGAAAGACGATCGATCCTTAAGTACTTAATGTGTTTGACCCGTGAAATATGATAAAATCTTTTGTCGAATTAACTTACTGCATTTTTCAAGCTCAATAAGCAGATATTCCGTCAATTCCAAAATATATATATCAACAGTCTTAAAACACATATGATCATGACTTTTATCCATCAAATAATAGTTTAAGTCTAGTATATTAATTAATTGTGAAAAGTTAATCTTTTAAACCTTATAATTAAAGATATAATTAGAATAATATAAATTCTAATGTACATGCATATTATGTTGAATATCAGTGATTTAATACACACCTATCCCTTCATTAATTGTCTCGTCTTGCATCTCTTTTTCTTTGTTGAATTGGGCTTTTGTTTGGATTGGAATGCCCTGTTTCACTAATTGCCTAAAATATCAATTGGACTTAAAGGATTACTTCATGGCCCATATAATTAAATTTAGCCCAAATTAATTACTTGGTGTTTACTACAAGTCTGCAATCACAGTCCACAAATGGGGGAACAATATTAGTGATTGTTTGTTACTTGTTAATTGTTATATAGTTGTTAGGATGGAAAAGAAACAATAGAAAATGAAAAAAAAAATCTTTTAACCGTTTTAGTAGTGAATTGATAAAAGTTTTTTTTTTTTTTTTTTATCATTTATTTATTTGTGTTATCAATAAAAGAATTCAAAGGAAAAAAAAACACAAATTACATTCATATCATTTACTTCCTGTACCCCTAGGGGCATTTGGTTTGTAGATTTTTTTTATGGATTTGCGTTCTGTAAAAATATTTGCATTTTGTAGCATTTTCATTTATCAAGATTTTATCAAAAAATTTGAATTGTCTTATATGGGTAATTTGGTAATCTGAAAAATACAATATAACTGAGATTTAAAATCATAGGATTCATGATTGAACCTGAATTTTTAAATGACAAAAAAGAATAAGATTTAAGAAATATTGGGATTTTAAATCCTTACTAAAGTCTGACAAACAAATACAGAATTTTAATTGCAAATCCTAATGAGTCTTAGGAATTCCACTAATCAAACGCCCTTAGTTTTTGAAAATCAATCTGAGTGTTTGTCTTATGATCATCAAGCATTTTATTTAATTCTTCATTAATAATTCTTATAATTTTGGTAACTTTAAGTTATGGTTTACGATACTAATTTTTTCTTAAAGTTTTATTTAATCAATAAATATTCTATTATTTTTATATCATGACTTAAAATTCTTCAAACGTGATTTCCGGATCAATTGCTTTTATAAAAAAATTTTTTTAATTGATCCATTTTTGTATATAAACATTAAATAATTGATAAATTCCCTTGGTCTCCAAGTATCTATTTGTTTACTTTTAATAAAATCATTAAAACTAATATATTAACCCTTGTATTATACAATAACTTTATAAATATATTTTTTCTAAATACTATAAAAACTTAAAATTAAAAAATTTATATTAAATTTAAATATGTTAAAATTTTTAATATGAGAATCTACATAAATTTATTATAGTTACTTTATATATAATTATTTAAACAAGAAATATGTTCACTAGTAACATTTAAATATATCATCATCATCATCATTAAACGTATCTTTTAAATGTTTGTTGTTGTGATTTTGATGGATCCAACTATAATCTTATCATTAAACGTTAGAATTTAAAAAACTAATATAATGAAGCAATTAACATCAATACTTTAAGGTTTATGTTAATTCATTGTTAGAATTCTGCATTTTAATTCATTGTTCATTTCGAAAAAACCTGGCAACGTGCAAGTGTTTATCTAGTGAACCCTTTGCAATTTCATACATACACACTCCTAGACAATTTCTTATACATCTTTGATGATGAATTGAAGATTTCTTTGGGAGATTAATGGCTTTTGTTTTTCGTATACATCCTTTCTAATGTTCACAGGAATAGATCTATCTCCGTATCTGAATGTAGGCAATGTGATGGTCAAAATGATACTCAGGTGGTCAGGCCATGCGATGGCGATGGGATGCAGCCGATGGCGATGTAGGCAATCTTTTGCAGGTACTTGCTTTCAATACATGCAGAGAAGATTTGGTGAACCAATTTTAACTTTAAGTTTCTACGCATATATGTCTGTAGAATGTCTTAGCCATGCTCTTTCGTGTGATTCTATTTTTTCTAAAGCTGGAAAAACACAAACATAAGCACTTTATTAGCATAAATATCTCCTTGTCATATAGTTCGACTCAAATCTTACCTATTCTTGTTTTTTTTATATCGTACGAGTGATCTTGTATGATGGAATGTATATAATCATAGGTACAAACTAGAAGAAATATCATCACTGATGATTATATGAATACAGATGTTACAGCAAGTGTATTTGTATGTTTTTGTGCATATCTAACTATTTGGTTTTGTTCTTCATGTCATTTTTGGGTTTGAATCAATCCGGTGGTCAACTTGTAGATCGATATATCATAACCTCCACAACTTAATATGGCCATCATTACTTGTCGATGCGATCAATTCAGCTTCTGGGGAATAGCTCAGCGCAGAGATGAATCCAGTGTGCGATTTGATTGTTTGTGTTATTGTACCTTCAACACAATCCCATAATTTGATAATCTGCAACATAAATTCAAGAATCAACAAATTAATCCATTAAATATACATACATACAAACATATATATATATATATATATATATATATATATATATATATATATACACACACAGAGGGAGGTTCAATGGAAAATCACAATGCACCTGAAAACTTGTGAAAACCGCACTGCATCACTACAAATTTATCAAATTCCCCGCGTGATGCATCAAAATCCCGTGTGATGCATCAAATTTCCCACGTGATGCATCAAAATCCCGCGTGATGCATCACCTTATTTACGATCATGCCACCGCGTTTTTCATGAAATGCACCAAATCGGACGGTATGCGTAGGTTTTCATGGTTTTCACGTGCATAGTGGTTTTCCATTGAACCCACCCCTATATATACATATACATATATATATATATATATATATATATATATATATATATATATATATATATATATATATATATATATATATATAGAGAGAGAGAGAGAGAGAGAGAGAGAGAGAAGGATATGATGTCATTTCTGAAACAGAAAATAAAATACCTGGTAACAACCAATGACCAAAAGTAGATGGCGAGCAGGATGAAACGTGCAACATCGAAACATGTCATCGGTTGAATGCAATTCATACTCACATCTCCAACCAGAGCTTCCTAAACGTGACCAGACCCGAGCACTTTCTTGGCTCACAGAAGCAAGGTAAGTGCCACTTTCATCGCAGGAAATCGACTCAACATCTTTAGTGTGTCCCTTTTTTAAACAAAATTTAATTGAAACAAAGCACAAATAGAATTACTAATAACTCAAAATCGTCTATAAGTTTTTAAAGGATTGATATGAAGACAAAGGATATATACCTCTAAGTGTTCATACTTCTTTCTTTCGCCATACATCATCACGATCAAATTCGTTGACGCCACAGCTAACAGAGTCTTAGACAAGAACAGAACTTGCCTGATACATCCATCTGTCACCTGTTTCCATACAAAACAAAGAATGTCTGCATTACTTTTTGACTTAGAATAAGCATGATCGATAGATAATGTTATAAATACTTAAAAAGTAAACTGACCATGAGTATATTAGTACAACAAAAGTCATTAAGGTTCCACATGCGTATCTCCCCATTACAATCACACGACCACACTACATTTGTTTCATTTTCGCTAAAATCCACAGATGTCAATAGATGAGTATGCCCTTGAAGTTCGGTAGGATTATAGCTAACCTATAATACCACAACAAAATGGAGAAGTTTGCACGATTAAGCTTGAAAAGAGATACAAATACAAATGTACAAAGCAAAAAGAAACTAATTCCTACATTGTCAGCATCCCATATTCGGAGGGTTGTGTCAGAACATGTTGCAAAAATAGTCGAATGTGGCCTAAAACGAACATCTGTGATCTTACTGGATTGCTTTCGAGTGTCACCTATGTGACTACACAATTCGATATTCCAAATCGAGACCTGGTGGAAATGCAACGAACCACTGGTCACACCCAAATTAAAGGGAATTCAATGAGTTACAGTTTATAAAAATTAACAAAGTTTGACAAACCATTTTACTTTGCCCCCCGCTTGCTAAAAGCTTTCCGTTAGAAGAGAAATGGCAACATAGAATCTTGTCCTTACTCGTGTTCAATGTGACAACTTCTCTAAGTGACAAATCTACTTCACAAATAACATATATATCATAAGGGAAATGATATACTAAATATAATCATACCATATGGATTTTAGAGTGCGCATATACCTTTCGGTACGGTTTCATGACCACCCTACAACAAAAACACGAAAAGGAACACCGATCAAAACAATATAACGAGGCATCGTTTATTTTACGTTAAATTTATCATTCCCCTTACTTGTTGTGAAGTTGATTCAGATTTTGAATGTCCACTTTCTTGAGGCAAAAGCATTTGAGGTCGAGGGAATTGATCCACATTTGGATATGGAGAAAATTCCATTCTATACAAATCCATTAAACTCCAAATATATTTCAACAATTTTAAAGCATATTATCATCAAAGATGCATAAGAAATATTCACCTAGGAGTGTGTATATCAAATTGCAAAGGGTTCACTCGATAAACAGACAACGGTCCTGTATGAGAATTGTGTACTGGATAATGGTGTGATGGTGGTAAGGGTCTGTAAGCCAAATTTTGCGGGACGAATAGCTGGTTTATGGACGATGGAATTTGCGGATTATTCTGATAATTATGTGAGAAAATGTAAGAAATTTGAGATTAAAAAGGCACAAAGTACACCAGATGCAGCTTATTAACCGGCTCTATAAGAAACTACCAAAAACTCGTATCTGCCTCCGAGACACATCTGCCAAAATGATTGGTGGTACATAATCAAAAACAGGTTATAGAACTGCTTCCACCGATCGTACAATGAAAGAAGCCCTATATAAAAAACCAATTCACAACAAATTAGATTAACTTATGTAATGCATAACAAAATTTCTTCAAGTGCGAACAATTAAAAAGCATTCATCACCTAAAATGAACATCAAGATTTGTGAAAAACATAATCAACATACCAAATAAAATCAAATTTAATAGCCAGTAAACAGAATCTGTATGGAAAAAGTGAAGATATATATACCAACAGCATTTTCGTGAACTTGTGCTTCTACCACAAAAATATCTCCTGCAACTGATAGCCCTTTCCACCTTAGGTAATTAAGGATATATGTATCTAGCCTGCTCATATAATACAATATATAATGCTTCATTAAATCATTTTGTGAACACTTTAAAGAAAACTAACAAAAATACTAAACAGAGATTACTCAATTGTATATGTAAATATGCGTAAGAAATCACCTAGCAAGCATTGCTGGTGGTGATCTGCTTTGGTCCGCCAAACTTTGTGGGGGCAAAACCTGATAATTAAGTAACATCCATATGAAAAATGAGATCGTTTTCTAAGTGATCGATAAAAAAAATACCTATGTTCTTCAAGTCTAACCTGGTATGAGAAATACGTGTCACAGAAGATCCTCCATCGACTTATCAATGACCCATCCATCGCTATATATATAAAAAATGATTCACATAAAATCAGGAGAAGACAAAAAGACTAGTCAATGTGTCATCAGTCATGACAATTCAATGAAATAACATGTAATTAAATCAACATAGTATATAAAACTTCTTGGTTTTTTAAGAACAGAACATAAAATCATTTATAAACCATTAATACATCAATTGGAAAGGACAAATTTTTTATTTTTATTTTTGGTGAAAAACACAATCAAGATTGCAAATTAATCTTTCAACTTAACCTACTCAAATCCAAACCAGATTAACATGAAAAAGACTCCTAATTATTGTAAACAAAATGTGAAGATGTATACACACACATACCAACAAATGGCATGTCAACTGGTGCATCCTGGGCAAAGGCAGAAGCTGATGATTGGAACCCTCTATTCCACATGTAAGCAAGAATATGTCTATCTAACCTGAGAAAAAAATAAAATAAAATCACACGAAACAACTAATGAGATAATCTACAGACCGATTGATGTGTTCTTACAAATTAAAAAGAAGTTAAAATGTTTACCAAATCATCGCTACGAGTTCAAATGCGTCCATTGAAATCAAGAAACTGCACAAGAGAAACACGATTAGGAGTAAAGAAGGGTTTTTTCGAACAGCAAACAAGAATCTAATGGGAGAAATACAACTTACCAGGATCAAGAATTGAGTTCACAGAGTGAAATCACGAAACCGATTGAAAAGATTTGGAAAATTAAGAAGATGGGTTATGTGAAAAAGATTTGATGAATTAGGGGTGAAGTGAAATTGCCATGCAGCTAGAATTGCATATTAACAAAGAATATAAATGGGGTGAATTTCGAAGACGACGAATTTTGGAGGGATTTTTCGTTGTATTTCTTTTATAGGTAAGAAAATTGGGTTGAGTTGGACTCTGGTTTGTTAATTTCTTTTGCTGCGTGAATTTTATATTAATTTTATAGAAAAACCTTCCTTGATGTCGCGACTCCATTACCACAAAACACAGTTAGATTTTCATAAAAACCTTATATTAAAATTACTTATCAACCCAAAAGATTCAATCGTACCAAACGTCTGTTAAAAAGCCACATGACAACTTCCTTCCTAGATTAAATAATAGTATATTAGTAGTATAAGATCTGAATATATTGGATTGAATTTGGTTTGGTTTGAATTTAAATTTATATTATAATTGATAAAATTACATGTTTAAAACGTATAAATGTATGTTACTTTAATAAAATTATTAAAATGACTAATCTATTTTTTTCTTTACTTGGATGGTTTTGTACTCAAAGATTACCTTTTGATAAGATACATCTATCCGGTTACCGGTTGACGTGGAGATTTTTATTAACTCGAATGATTCCATAACATGTTTTTGATGATGTGGCTCTTACATGAAAATTAATTTTTTTAATTCAATTATTATTATTTATATTTTAAACATTTTAAATTATAAGTAAACATTTTTAATCAAGTAAAAACTATAATAAATTTTTTGATGTTTTTTATGTTCAAAAATGTTCTTCATATCCATGTTAATGAAGAACATTAAAAACTTTGTTTGAAATCAAAAAATTTATTATAGTTTTTACTTGATTAAAATGTTTAGTTATAATTTAAAATGTTTAATTGTAATATAAATAATAATAATAAATAAATAAATTTAAAAAATTAATTAAGTACTTTAAATTAAAGTTCCATGTAAGCGTCAGATCATCAAAAACGTGTTATGTCATCATTAGAGTTAATAGAAACTTCCACCTTAATCCTGTAACCGGATAGATGTACCATATCGACAAGCAATCCTTGAGTACAAGTACCATCCAAATAAAGAAAAAACTATATTACTCATTTTGATAATTTTAGTAAAGTAACATACATTTATACGGTTTTAACCGTGTAATTGTATTATATATAATATAAATTTAAATACAAACCAAACCAAATTCACTCCAATATATTCGGCTCTTATACTACTAATATACTATTATTTAAATCTAGGGAGCAAGTTGTCATGTGGTCATTTTAAACAGACGTTTTGTATGATTGAATCTTTTGGGTTGATAAATTTTTAATATAAAGTTTTTTATGAAAATCTAACTGTGTTTTGTGGTAATGGAGTCGCGACATCAGGGAGGGTTTTTCTATAAAATTATTAATATAAAATTCACGCAGCAAAGGAAATTAACAAACCAGAGTCCAACTCAACCCAATTTTCTTACCTATAAAAGAAATACAACGAAAAATCCCTCCAAAATTCGTCGTCTTCGAAATTCACCCCATTTATATTCTTTGTTAATATGCAATTCTAGCTGCATGGCAATTTCACTTCACCCCTAATTCATCAAATCTTTTTCACATAACCCATCTTCTTAATTTTCCAAATCTTTTCAATCTGTTTCGTGATTTCACTCTGTGAACTCAATTCTTGATCCTGGTAAGTTGTATTTCTCCCATTAGATTCTTGTTTGCTGTTCGAAAAAACCCTTCTTTACTCCTAATCGTGTTTCTCTTGTGCAGTTTCTTGATTTCAATGGACGCATTTGAACTCGTAGCGATGATTTGGTAAACATTTTAACTTCTTTATAATTTGTAAGAACACATCAATCGGTCTGTAGATTATCTCATTAGTTGTTTCGTGTGATTTTATTTTATTTTTTTCTCAGGTTAGATAGACATATTCTTGCTTACATGTGGAATAGAGGGTTCCAATCATCAGCTTCTGCCTTTGCCCAGGATGCACCAGTTGACATGCCATTTGTTGGTATGTGTGTGTATACATCTTCACATTTTGTTTACAATAATTAGGAGTCTTTTTCATGTTAATCTGGTTTGGATTTGAGTAGGTTAAGTTGAAAGATTAATTTGCAATCTTGATTGTGTTTTTCACCAAAAATATTTATTTGTCCTTTCCAATTGATGTATTCTTGGTTTATAAATGATTTTATGTTCTGTTCTTAGAAAACCAAGAAGTTTTATATACTATCTTGATTTAATTACATGTTATTTCTATGAATTGTCATGACTGATGACACATTGGCTAGTCTTTTTGTCTTCTCCTGATTTTATGTGAATCATTTTTTATATATATAGCAATGGATGGATCATTGATAAGTCGATGGAGGATCTTCTGTGACACGTATTTCTCATACCAGGTTAGACTTGAAGAACATAGGTATTTTTTTTGATCGATCACTTAGAAAACGATCTCATTTTTCATATGGATGTTACTTAATTATCAGGTTTTGCCCCCACAAAGTTTGGCGGAACAAAGCAGATCATCACCAGCAAGGCTTGCTAGGTGATTTCTTATGCATATTTACATATACAATTGAGTAATCTCTGTTTAGTATTTTTGTTAGTTTTCTTTAAAGTGTTCACAAAATGATTTAATGAAGCATTATATATTGTATTATATGAGCAGGCTAGATACATATATCCTTAATTACCTAAGGTGGAAAGGGCTTTCAGTTGCAGGAGATATTTTTGTGGTAGAAGCACAAGTTCACGAAAATGCTGTTGGTATATATATCTTCACTTTTTCCCTACAGATTCTGTTTACTGGCTATTAAATTTGATTTTATTTGTTATGTTGATTATGTTTTTCACAAATCTTGATGTTCATTTTAGGTGATGAATGCTTTTTAATTGTTCTCACTTGAAGAAATTTTGTTATGCATTACATAAGTTATCTAATTTGTTGTGAATTGGTTTTTTATATAGGGCTTCGTGGAACATTGTACGATCGGTGGAAGCAGTTCTATAACCTGTTTTTGATTATGTACAACGAATCATTTTGTCAGAATTGTCTCGGAGGCAGATACGATTTTTTGGTAATTTCTTATATAGCCGGTTAATAAGTTGCATCTAGTGTAGTTTGTGCCTTTTTAATCTCAAATTTCTTACATTTTTTCACATAATTATCAGAATCATCCGTTAAGTCCGTCGTCCATAAACCAGCTATTCGTCCCGCAAAATTTGGCTTACAGACCCTTACCACCATCACACCATTATCCAGTACACAATTCTCATACAGGACCTTCGGCTGTTTATCGATTGAACTCTTTGCAATTTGAAATAAACACTCCAAGGTAAATATTTCTTATACATCTTTGATGATAATATGCTTTAAAATTTTTGAAATATATTTGGAGTTTAACGGATTTTGTATAGAATGGAATTTTCTCCATATCCAATTGTGGATCAATTCCCTCGACCTCAAATGCTTTTGCCTCAAGAAAGTGGACATTCAAAATCTGAATCAACTTCACAACAAGTAAGGGGAATCATAAATTTAACGTAAAATAAACGATGCCTCGTTATATTGTTTTGATCGGTGTTCCTTTTCGTATTTTTGTTGTAGGGTGGTCATGAAACCGTACCGAAAGGTATATGCGCACTCTAAAATCCATATGGTATGATTATATTTAGTATATCATTTCCCTTATGATATATATGTTATTTGTGAGGTAGATTTGTCACTTAGAGAAGTTGTCACATTGAACACGAGTAAGGACAAGATTCTATGTTGCCATTTCTCTTCAAACGGAAAGCTTTTAGCAAGCGGGGGGGAAAGTAAAATGGTTCGTCAGACTTTGTTAATTTTTATAAACTGTAACTCATTGAATTCCCTTTAATTTGGGTGTGACCAGTGGTTTGTTGCATTTCCACCAGGTCTCGATTTGGAATATGGTATTCTATATTCACATAGGTGACACTCGAAAGCAATCCAGTAAGATCACAGATGTTCGTTTTAGGCCACATTCGACTATTTTTGCAACATGTTCTGACACAACCCTCCGAATATGGGATGCTGACAATGTAGGAATTAGTTTCTTTTTGCTTTGTACATTTGTATTTGTATCTCTTTTCAAGCTTAATCGTGCAAACTTCTCCATTTTGTTGTGGTATTATAGGTTAGCTCTAATCCTATCGAACTTCAAGGGCATACTCACCTATTGACATCTGTGGATTTTAACGAAAACGAAACAAATTTAGTGTGCTCGTGTGATTGTAGTGGGGAGATACGCATGTGGAACCTTAATGACTGTTGTTGTACTAAGATACTCATGGTCAGTTTACTTTTTAAGTATTTATAACATTATCGATCGATCGATCATGCTTTTTCTAAGTCAAAAAGTAATGTAGGCATTCTTTGTTTTGTATGGAAACAGGTGACAGATGGATGTATAAGGCAAGCTCTGTTGTTGTCTAAGACTCTGTTAGCTGTGGCGTCAAGGAATTTGATCGTGATGATGTATGACGAAAGAAAGAAGAATGAATACTTAGAGGTATATATCGTTTGTCTTCATATCAATCCTTTGAAAACTGCTAGACGATTTTGAGTTGTTAGTGATTCTATTTGTGCTTTGTTTCAATTAAATTTCGTTTAAAAAAGGGACACTAAAGATGTTGAGTCGATTTCCTGCGATGAAAGTGGCACTTACCTAGCTTCTGTGAGCCAAGAAAGTGCTCGGGTCTGGTCACGTTTAGGAAGCACTGGTTGGAGACGTGAGTATGAATTGCATTCAACCGATGACATGTTTCGATGTTGCACGTTTCATCCTGCCCGCCCTCTACTTTTGGTCATTGGTTGTTACCAGGTATTTTATTTTATGTTTCAGAAATGATATCATATCCTTCTATATATATATATATATATATATATATATATATATATATATATATATATATATATATATATATGTTTGTATGTATGTATATTTAATGGATTAATTTGTTGATTCTTGAATTTATGTTGCAGATTATCAAATTCTGGGATTGTGTTGAAGGTACAATAACACAAACAATCAAATCGCACACTGGATTCATCTCTGCGCTGAGCTATTCCCCAGAAGCTGAATTGATCGCATCGGCAAGTAATGATGGTCATATCAAGATATGGAGGTTATGATATATCGATCTACAAGTTGACCACTGGATTGATTCAAACCCAAAAATGACATGAAGAACAAAACCAAATAGTTAGATATGCACAAAAACATACAAATACACTTGTTGTAACATCTGTATTCATATAATCATCAGTGATGATATTTCTTCTAGTTTGTACCTGTGATTATATACATTCCATCATACAAGATCACTCGTACAATATCAAAAAATCAAGAATAGGTAAAAGATTTGAGGCGAGCTATATGACAAAGAGACATGCATGCTAATAACACACTTATGTCTGTGTTTGTCCAGCTTTAGAAAAAATAGAATCACACGAAACAGCATGCTAAAGATAGTTAAAACAGTATTGAAACTTTTAGTTAAAATTGGTTCACCAAATCTTCTCTGCATGTATTGAAAGCAGATACCTGCAAAAGAATGTTTAGGCATTTGGATAATTGACTTTAAAGACCATCGTTCTGTGACTCAACAACGATTTCCACCACCGGGTCGATTGACAAAGATAAGCTTCACAAACTCCATCTCAGGCTTCAAATTGTCAAAATATTCAGATGCTCCAAACAAATATCCGAATAATCATGCATCACAAATTTCTCATCAGGTGGAAGATATTGCTCAAGCTACAGGAAGCAAGTCATTGTATAAGAATCAAAACAGATAGAATACAAGACAGAGTTAAGCCATTTACCTCTAGATTAAGTTTGGGGAGCATCTGATCACAAGAACAAGAAAAGGTGACCCATTAATAGCTTGTAAACAGGAGAACTTGAGGTGGGCAAAACTCTTGAATCATATGCCAAAACATAGACTTAGAATGCAAAGTCAAGTCTAAACAATTATACATCATGTAGATAAAATTCATGTTACCTACCTCAATGAGCAGATGATAAATGGTGAGAGTTTCAGTCACGGGTAAACACTTTCGAATAAAATCTACATGAACTTTCGATTATTTCATGATCAAATCCAATGATAATTAATTTATTCTGTGATGGTCAGATCATGGAATTTGTCATCTGGTGCAGGAGTGATGGATGGAAACAAGAAAAAGATCCAAAATGTAGATAAAAAAAATTAATGGCATTGACTTGAAGGAAGAACAGGATCCATCTCTGCTTCTGAAATTGACATAAGGAGATCGATATGTCAAACTACAACTCATTGAAATCGAAATGACCAAAATACAGAATCTAATGCAAAAAATCAATTTGGGCCATTGAGGGTGATCTTTCGATCATGGTTTTGTTTAAAACAAATTTAGGAAGAATGGGTTAAATAGATGTTAATATGCTATGTCTTGAGAGGAAATCAAGGAAGCAACGTACACTTCCACTTAGAATTATAATCTTATTTAAATTACTATGCTTTTAAAACTATCTCGATTCATAAACATAGCTTACACATGGGTTCTAAATCCGTTTTAAACCAATCAAATAAAAAGATACGATTGAAGCAGAGAAATGGTTTATCTGTTATGTGTGATGTTTTGTTGCAATTAAGCTGTCAATGAAGAACAATGATCGATGAATGTTACATAGTCTCTTCTAATTTTAATAATGCATCTCTGTCGACACTCTGATTGATGATTTTTTTGGTGATGGTGAGAATACTGATGTGGATTCCAATACATATAACGCTTTAGATGAAAAGATGATACAAAGGTTTTTAAGCTGAATGAATAAGACTGTTTGTTTTTTAAATTAGAAAAATTGTCTTTTTAGTTATAATGCAATAGGTTTATAAAAAAAATTATCTTGGTTAAAAAAATTATATAAATATTTTTTTAATCTTGGTTTCATAAGAAAACAGAGGAGTTTGTGTTGTTTTTTCTTTCACTTTTAAGACTTGTTTTTTATCTGCAGAGGAAAAGCAAAATAAATATGTTAATATGTCTTCTATCTTATTTGAAACAAATAGTTTTAAAGACTTAAGCCCAAAAGATCTGCAGGCCCAAAATGTGGATGTGGTTCTTTTCATATGATCCCGTTTTATGATGATAAGTATCAGATAACCTATCTTTGTGAATTGTGAGTTAATTATGAAAAAACCCAACACGTTTTCGTGCCTTCATGTTATTTTTTTTTTCCATAAAAAACCTTAAGTTATTCTTTTCTTTTTGGTTTAGTGAAATTTGGACATTAGACCCGATTATAATTTGTGAACCGGGTTTTAAAAAACTAAGTGTGCGTTTAGTTACCGAAAGTTTCCAAAATTTCCATCTCACTTTTCAAAAAAAATGAAAATTTGTTTACTTAACAACAATTTCATAAATTTTCATTTCACTTTTTAAAATACCACTTTTCATATTCTCTCCCACAATGTAGCATCAACCTAGCCCAGTGTCAGTGTGTTGCCTACCTGGCAAATCAGTAGCTGTACACAAAGCATTAGAGGCTGCCAGAAAGGCTGTGAGAGATTCGGACAATTAAGCTGTTATGTATATAACGAACGAATTGAAGCACAATGATCGATGAATGTTACATAGTCTCTTGTAATTTCAAGGAATTTTTAATTTAGTTCTGGCATTTTTAATTTGTTGATGGTCCTTCTGGTGGTATCATATTAAAATCATACTTAATTTCCTGTGAAAACAAACAAAATATTAATTAAGAGAACTGACACAGATGAAACTAACTTTTGCAGTTGCAAAATCTTAATAGTAAGTAACATACGTACAGATCGAAGTTGGAGATGTTCCCTTCCCGGCCTCGACTGCTAGCTGATTCATTGGTATCTCAGTTTGTGGATGAATCTGATGATTATGCAGGCAAGAAGATATGAAATCTGTGATTCGATCTAAAAGCACAAACTATACAAGATATAACAAAGCAAAACTGGCAATCTAAGAACTCGATCACCGGAGAAGTAGTGTGTACGTTCTTCGGGTATGTAGTTCGGTCTTGAGGTATATATATATAGTGTCATAGAATATAGCCCACCAGTCTTTCAAAAGTCCATCGACTGCTGTAAAAACCATTCACATAAATATCAGATATATAACCAAATTTAGTTTCACGACAAATCAATTAAAATAAGAAAAAACTAAAATTAATAACCAAAAAGAGCTAGATTGTTTGCAAATTATATTGTGAAGATAGATATAAATATACCAACAGAACAGATTCTTCGGTGATATGTGTTTCATTGGCGAAAATATCAGCTGCATGCTGTTGTAATTAGTTGTCTTCTCCTCATGTAATTGAGAATGTATCTATCCAGCCTGCAGTTACAAAACAAAATCGATCAACGACTAACTAAACATCTATATATATGACTGTATTAATTAATTCTAAAATTAGAATGACTCACATCATTCGGGATCCTGGACCGTTGGTGTAAATTTGAATTCAAGAAACTGCACAAGATCAAGGGTAAAGAATTGAAGGGTTTTTCAAATTTCAACAGAAAACAAGCAAAAATCTAATTAGAAAGAATTAACTTACCCAGATGATGATTGATGATCAAGGTTAGGTTAATTGAGTTAACAACAGATACGATCGACAGATGGAATGAATTTAGAGGATTAAGAAGATGATGGATTGGTTTTGTGAAAATATGAGTAAAGTGAAATTGCCATGCAGAGTGAGTAATGGAATTCTTAAAGAAAGAAAAGAATGGCGGGGGAAGATTTATAAATGGGGGTGGGGTGAATTTATGATATGATGTTAACCGAATAATCGTTTTCCTTTTCCCAATAATAAATTAACATTTCTTAAATTTATAGGTAAATAATAAATGATAAATATATATATATATATATATATATATATATATATATATATATATATATATATATATATATATGTGTGTGTGTGTGTGTGTGTGTGTGTGTGTGTGTGACTGTGTGTGTATGGATTTAACTTTATCATTAACATGAAATTTTTTAATATGCACGTAGCAACCAAAAACATTAATATATTTTTATACACAGTTATAATTGTATCTAATGTTTTATTATATATAGTTTATTAACCACACGTAAATACTTTTGATAAAAAATATATATAAATAGTGTACATTAACTTAAATTGTTTGTAGTACCATTTATTTTAAAATTTCATTATTCATATAAATCTTTAATTCGTAACCGTAAAATTGTAAAATCATGTTATTTAGGAATCTATTTAATCTTAAAAATATATATATATTATATAACATTAGGTCCTGTTTGTTATGACATTTCTCATATCATAATTTGTCTTAAATTTTAAAATTCAAATCTTAAATGATTTAAGACTGTGTGTTAAAATTCAGACTTAAGTATGTTTCAAAATGTAAACTATTTCAGATTATTTGTTACATTTTAGAATTAACATTTTAAAAAATTTGAATCTAGTTTTGAATTTTAAGAGGTGAACTCTCATCTGAAATATGAAATTATGGTTCGAAACTATTTCTTTATAGATTAAATCAATATTTTATTTATTTAAGATATTAAATTCAGTTTATTATTTGATTAAAACTATTTCATTTAATTAATTAAAAGTAATCATTTAATTAAAAAATATTAAATTATTTTAATATACATTTTTCGTATAGTTTAATATATTTATATATAGATTTTAAAAAAATTCCTTTAAAATATAGGTTCATTCAATTTATATTTAAAAATAAATATTCATTTTTATTAATTAAAATATTAAATTATTTTATTAAATATTAATTAATTAAATAGAGTGTCATTAATACAAAACTTTCAGTTTAATTAACAGTCTTAAATTTAAGAATTCTGATTTTAAGATCACATTTTAAATTTTAGATGTGATTTTTTATTTCAGATATTAGACTTTAAGATTACCTCTTAATTTTCATCTTCAAATATAAAATATCATGTTAGATACTATTAACAGAAATTAATTAAGGATCCCCGCCAGGGGCGCTGCCCCTAGAACCCCGGCCCCCTTGACCTCCGCCATTTTTGTCGCGCCGAAAATCAGTTTAGATTAATATAAGTGTGCAATCTTGCACCTACTAACTTATATTAAAACTAAAATATGATTTTTTTGATATACTTTATTATTTCCATTATACTAAAATGATAATGTGACACTAAAATCACCAACATCATCGATCTCTCTCTCCCTTCCATGACGAACGAGCTCCACCACCACCACCACCCTCTTGGGTGATGATTCTCGGCCAGAGGCCATTTCATTCGATCGGTAATTTGCAGCCTTTATTTGATAAGCCATGAAATGTTCTTTGTGTTTGTGTGTAGGGAAACTGACGCGTGCAAAACACACCTCAGGTTTTAAATGTCTAAATGAACCCAAAGTATAAATTACACAACTGGCAGTGTACCAATCGTGTGCAACATAGCTTTAAGAATCACCCAGAATTTATCAAACTCAGGGAACGGAATAAAGAATGGAGACTCCAATACTACAACCTAAACCAATATTTAGCTATTTCGGATTTTTTAAGGAAATTATCAACTAAAGACAATAATTAAAATTAATAACCGAATAACTAAAGCAAACTAAGTAACACAAGATTAAAAAGTTAAACTATTTTTTTTTTTTTGGCCTTTTCAATTTTAAATAAAAACTTATACCGGAAAACACTAATTAAACTTAACTAACGAACGCAACAAGTAATGACAACTATATAATATGAACCAAACTAACAAAAGCAAAATCAAATCGGTACTAACTTAAACAAGTAAAGATCTATGATAAATTAAAATTTGTGAACTCTTATGTTACGAAAGCGTCACCCACTTGGAATTAGAAAACTATAATTAATTGGCGATAAATTGAATTGATTGACAATAAATCAGCAAATAACCAATTATAAATTCAATTAAGCCCGGATTTTAGTTTAATTTACCGATTAATTAATTACTTCAAATTAAATTATTTTATCTTTTATAACCGTGTGATTAAAACAAAGCAACACATAGATTAAAAAAAAAATGGATCCATTATTGTCTTGTTTGACTGATCAATATGGACCCATGACCCCAGAGGTAGGTTAACATTTCTCTTATATAACTAATGAAGTATATATGATTTAGAGTAAATTACTCTGTTGATCCTTTAAGTTTACCCATTATGACTGGTTCAGTCCTTTAACTTTTGAAATTACTCTGCTAATCCTTTAAATAGGAATTCTGAACACCGGTGGTCCTTTATTCATACAGAAAATGTTAAATGTTCTAGCATTTTTACAAACATCCATTTGAATAAAGGACCATTAGTGTTCAAAATTTTTCTTTAAAGGATTGTCAGGGTAATTTCAAAAGTTGAAGGACTGAACTAGTCATAATAGGTCAACTTAAAATTTATTTTACTTGGAAACGTAAATTTATAAAAATATTATGAAAATTTGTTAACATGATCATAATATGTTTACAACTTCATCTTATTTTTTGTTTATTTAACAAATCTTTATAAACAGATGCAACAAAGGATATATAACTAGTGTCATTATAAATACTAATTTCAATTCGAAAAAACAAATAATCTAATTCACGTAATGAAATTGGTATTTACGGTACCACTAAATAAGGAACACTTTGGTGGTTTTCTTGTGCATTGTTACGGGTGTAAAATCGATCGTAATAATATATGTAAATTTTATTAGCATATAAATAGTCTTTTAATATACTTTGCATAGTTAAGGGGTTGCTTTTGTCATTATACTATTCCTTATTTATATATATCCCTTTTATTGTTATTTGTATTGTAACACTCTATATTCAATAAATCCTAGCCGTTTTTTATAAATCTTAGTTTCTTTTCTTTATTGTTCTTCAAATTTATATAACATGCAATATAGTTCACATAAGTTTCAAAATTCAAATTCATCATATTGAAAATGGAACACCTTACAAATCATAATATTTTGAAGTCTGTAATATTCAAACATTTAAAACTATTCAAATACTATTTCTACTATCCTTATATTCATACAACATCATGGTTAATTGGTTAGTCCACCTAGTCTAGCCCAACAAAAGTCAATAAAATAAACTCATGTACCAAGGTCAAATTGTCTTTAAATCTAAAAATCTATAATCTCTTCAGTCAACTAAGCTTCAATGACTTCTTTTCAATTCCGTAAAACGTCAACAACTAAGTTGTAAGCTAACAGCTTAGTGAGATCAAAACTAATATTCATAGCCAACATATAAGTCATAATCAAAGTCAAAAAGAGTTAATATGATTGCACCCAAGAAGTCAAGTTAATACATCATAGTGTTTTCACTGTTTTTTGAAGGAATCTCACATTTATCAAAAAAGAACGAATCAATCCTCCGACTCATTCCAGTCATACGTGGGAGCGACTCACAAACGACGGTAGTCAACCGTCAGTCCAAGTTTATATATGCACGTGACTAACAATCATCTGTAGATCCAAACGTCTAAGAATCAAGAACTCACACAACCATGATCTTAGCAAGTAATTAATAAAGCAAAAGGAATAATAAAGGAGTCAATGAGGCAAGGAATATATAACAATGAAGTAGTCAAGATATTGATGATGTGTACCCATATGTCTAAAATCACAAGTCAACCATGAGATTAACGATAAATGTTTAAATGTAATAAAATATTTAAATCAAGACAAATAGAATATCAAATATAAACCAAAATAATAATGTAACAAATATCTGAATCCAAATAAATTAATTCCTAAGTTTATACATTTTTCTTAAAAACTAAAAAGGTATGGTGAAATCAAACTTCATTAACGTAATATAATAAACAGATATAAAAATACAAAATACAAAAAACATATAATAATAATAATAATAATAATAATAATAATAATAATAATAATAAAATCTAATATAAAAATTTTAATAAATTAATTAAATACGTAATAGAAACGTAAAATAAAATTTTTAAACAGATAATAACATAATTTTAATAAAAAATAAATATAGATATTAATAATAATAAATTAATTAAATCTTCATTTATTAAATTAAAATTTTAAATTAAAAACAATATTCATGATAAGAAATGTACCAAAATGTTATTATGAAAAAGCATAGTTATCATTTAGGAAAATAAATGAGACAGAGAAAGCATTTCTGCCAGTAAACAATGCAAATAAGGACCGCTTATTCAATATTGAAACCATAGGGACTGAATTCAAAATTCTATGCAAACCGAGACCATTTTTGTAATTTACCTTTTTTAATACACGGTTTTTATGACAATTTTTCAATATCAAATTACATATACTACAATTTATAATGATTTAATCAATTCTCCACATTTAAATTGAAAAACAAGAGAAACAAAATTTAAGCACCGCTCGGCTTAGGGATGAACAAAAAACTCATCTTACCGAAATCAGACTGGTTCTCGTTTTCTATAAGTTCATTAAATCGGTTTTCAATTCCACCTTCGTTGCGGTTTTCTTTGTTTTTTTCTGTAAAAACTCAAAATCGTATCAAACAAGATCTCAATTCTTAGTTTTAGGCATTTTTTATTTTTCCGGATTCGATCTAGTCCCGAAACCGAGCTCTGGCTCACATCATAAATTTTAAAGAAATTAGACTTTGGCTATAATGTCCTTGAAAATATAGATTACCAAAATAATAAATACAAATTTGTCATTCTTAATCATTGGTAATAAAATTTAAATTTCTAACATCTCACAACTCATACCCCTTAATTAACAACCTTAAAAACACCATTCCATACCTCAACTATAAACATATTATTTACCATAAATTAACTTTCAATTACTTCAATTTTTATTCTAACAAAATCGACATCAGTGTTCAGTTGATTCTCTTGTCAACTTAAGAATTACTATCATGTTATATGCGTGATATAATCATTCAAACTATTCATTGAGTTATCATATTTAATCCTTATGATTCTACCATATCAACCACACCATCTACAACCAATACAAAACCCACAATACTTACAAGTTACAATGTCACTTACCCTTTTTCATTCTGCAGCTTTATGGGATCGATCAAAGAGGTGGCAATCTTGACCCAACGGGCCAAACAGACCAAAGAGTTAAATAGACCTATGTAAAAAAACTAAGATAAAACATAACTTTTTTTAAAAAAAAAAAAAAGAAAGAAAATCTATAAAACGATGTATTAAAAAAATTGTTCTTTGATAAAAACTTCAAAATTATGTAAAATTTAAAACTTTTGGTCGTCAACCCGTTTGACCCATTTGCTTGAATGGACTCAAATTGCCACCATCGATCTTTACCGATACATCCATATTGCGTCATGGAGATCAGCTTCCACCGCTACACAAAGATGGGAAGATTTTGAATAGCTCATGACAGATTTTCAGTAACATCAAGCATCCCCTTTTCCCTTTCGAACTTGATAACCTTGATTGTTTCTTGAAGACCATATGAAGTATGAACTCCACATATTTCAAACTTTTCAAGCATGATAATTGACAACTGCTTATTACTAACAAAATACCCCATACATAGTGCAGAGGTAATGTAAGGTCCACTACCTTTCTTCACAATGTCAGATAGAGATTTCAAGTTGAATAACCTATTTGACATTTTCAACCATGTCATCATCCTTGTCGGTTTACTCGATCAGAATTGTCTCAATTGGATGGACTTGTTCTTGTAAGTTGTAACTAGCATTAACAACATTCTCATGAAAATTTAAGGGTTTTTGTTGTGGGCTTACCTTTTGTTGGAGGTTTATAGGTTCTAAATTTGATTTAACAGATTCATCGTACACATGGCGGCGCTATTAAGATCTTTGACAAGGATGTACTATCAACAAGGTCTTACAACATCTTTGACACAACTGCCATCATATTCCTAAAATTGCCGTTTCCCAAGACAAAAGGAGGAAAGCAAGATACAACCCCATACACAGCTTATAATATATTTCGTTATATAGAACTATGCTACACTTCATGCGTATGTTTCACCCCATAACCCATGCCTTCAAGAGAAACATCTAGTTCCTTACAGAGTATTCAACCATTAAGATTTAACTTCGTCAAAATACACTCCGAAAACCAGCTAAAAGGTTCCTATAGTGATCGAGGTTTGCTTGAGGAACAAACAAAAGTGCACATCATTTGATATGTGCATCATCATCTAATCAAAGGGGGTTAAAGGGAACTGCGGACATGTATAAAGCATTAATTTGACAAACCAAGAGACTGAGAGGTGTAAGTTATCCTTTTGATGATGAATGAAAATGGAGTTTATTTCTTGTCTTTTTTATGATGCCACAAGGAGTAAAGAAATGAAGAAACCTATAAGGTCAAATCATAGTTTCTGGCCAAAAGGATGAATTATGTATTAGATTTTCGGATAACAATTTGAAATGAGCCCTATGACTGGTGAACCCAGAGTAACACGAATAATTGTGTTTTGTTTCATGACAATGGGAAGATACAAGAGTGAATATTGCTTCTATACAAAACACGAACTCCTAATATTGTACAAAATGGGAAGAATTATTTTTCAGAATAGAATATGGAAATGTATGAAACATCTCAAACCTAAGCAAAGGATGCAGATATCAATTCCAGAAATTCCCAACCCAAGTTGAGAGATATGATTGAAAGTAGCAGCATACCTTTGAATAATTTCTATGTTTCTTACGTCACCATGGCAGTAAAAGTTCACAAAACCTATAAACCAATGAAAACAACAGAAGTAGAACGACAATTAGTGGTTTCCAAACAACTCAAATCTTGGTCCATAAGACATAATATGCCTGTATTTTTGCATTATCCCTGCACACGTCCTTGGAAAGGATGGTGCAGAATACATGTTTCCGTCTCTTTAGGCTATTTCATATGTTTAAATTTGAATTCATGGGTTTTTAATAATACAAACAATTTCCTTCATTGCTTTTTAGGGTACTCCCTTGCTCCAAAAATGGTGGAACCAATTCTCACGTTGGTACTTCCCATTTCAACCTACAGAAAGAACACAACATTAATCATCAGATTTCTACATGTGAAGAGATGGAATGCACATAAACTACAGAAAATACTTAAGTAGTAAAATCAGCTTATAAGTAAGCGCTAAACCAATCATATAAATTAAAGTAGAAATGCATCAAACTACACTCGACTTGTACATGTGAACAGAAATAGCTATGGTGTTAATTGTTATACAGACAAAAAGGGAAACCATATGACAATCAAGGAAGCCTATACGTATGGTCTTTCCCTTACATTTTGCAGGAACATTGACACCGATAGTTTTTAATGCTTTCTACCATTGAAGAGGAGTTTTCATCTTCAAGAAAAACATTAGGCGTTGCAAGGATGAGCAGTTTTGGCCATAAAATGCCAAGCACAATTGTTACTGTTGCATTTTTACATTTGTATTTGCCCAAAATAGCCCACTCTTGTGACCTATTATATTATTTCCATCAACGTAAGAACACAGTTAAGTGCAATGGACTAAAAAATCTGTACTGGTTACAAACATAACATCTAAAAGTTCTGATGAGGATGCTAGAGATAATATACTCTTTAACTTTCCGGTATCAGAAGTTTCACTTACTGCTAGCTCAAAGTCACCAGACATGCCCATTGAAAGTTCACATTGCTCCTCAGATATTCCAACAGCGTTGCATATCTCAGTTCTGCAGTTTGCTAATGTCTGATATCAACATTGGTATAAGACAAACCTACCAGGGTATTAGAGGAAGAGGAGCAAGTAAAGAACAAAGGATGTGAAATATAAAGAGATGCAATTAGAATCACCTTGAAGTTTTCAGGAGTTGAAGTATAGTCTTTCATTCCAATTGTCATTAAGCCACAAAACTCAAGGTTTGGGCATTGTGAAGTAACATATTTAACAAGCTCCAAGCACCCATCAGGATCAACCCCAAATTTTGCTACAAAAAATGGAAGTATATGATAAGATCGTTATATTATAAATAAGTGAGCCAATGTTGGCATAAAAAACTTCATTGCAGGATTAAATAATATAAATATTGACAAAGGGGGTTGAGTCACTGAATTAATTAGTGATATGTTTACTCACATGTTTCTCCACTTGTATTCACCTGGATCAACACCTTCAAAGGTTTCCTGCCAATGTTCCCTATAACTCGATCAAGATTATTTGCAATCTAGAAATAAAAAAACAAAGAACATACAATGAGTTTCCAAATCAAGAAGCGTGGCTGCAAACAAGTTGAGCTTTTATCAAGTTCTTCGAGCTAGATAGCACTCGAGCACAGAAAGCAAGCTCAAAACGACAAAACATGTAACAAGTTGAGCTCAAGCTTATGAGGACTCAACTCATATTGTTATACGATTCCGTATAAAGACATCATTGAGATGTCAAAAGAAACCCAAGACTTCCTATAAAAAAATCAAGATACACCCAAAAAAGGAGTACAATATTAGGTTCCCCATCATGAATACTTTGGACAAACACCAAAACTCCCCCTTATGAAAATGCACTCATTCAGGATCTCTCATATACCTCCGTTGTAAACATTATTCTCCTCCCACAATTTTATTCATCATGGGAGGATCCACACAAATTCAACCTAAACTTGGTGGCTAAACAGCATGAAACTGAATTTCGTAAAGGCAATTGCAACAAAGCTCTTAAATAGTAACAGAATGCGTATCTCTCCTGTCCTCGATTTTATTTTACTATTTTGCATTCAGAATCAAGAGGTCATTACTACCTATTACCACATAAATCTCTGGAGGCACTATATGACTATATCACCAAAAGCCCGAGACATCATACATGGGTCAACCATGGCAAGCACTGTAGCGATAAAAGGACCATTGAGTCATTGACTTTGATTCCTGTGATTCAAGATATTAATCTTCATTTTTCAAGATAAAAATGAATAAGCAGTGTGACTGCAAGAGTTCCCTTATTGTTTACTAGCACAAACTAGAGTTTCCTGTCTAATTTGCAACAAAGACTTCTCAATTTACACAACAAATACTCAGCAGAAGAATAATCATGCACGCATGAATATCACATTTAGTTCTAAGTTTTCTACAAAGCTACAAACAAAATTGGTATTACCTTCTCATCATCTACAGTCTCAACCATGGCAAGATTTGGTACCCCCGCTGCACATCAAATACGATAAGAACACGCTCCCTAACATTAATTTTACTAATATAAGCAACAGAATAAACATTTAATTGAATAAAACTTCTTTCTCCCTCAGCATCAAAGATTCCAGTTTTCTAAGCTTCTATTGAATTACAACCATAATACGAGACGCATATAGCACATACTCAAAAGAGGTTTCACTTTGTTGCTCTGTAAATTCCCAATAAAATGCCACTCAATATCTTCAGGAAGCTGCAAATTTTATTGGTCATCGTTAATTTGTTAAAAACTTCTTCTAACAAAGGCAGGTTACTATTCCAACAATGAAAACCCTAACTTTATCCGGTTTTCGTAATTTTCTCAAAAAAAAAATAATAATCAACACAAAACGATAACCTGAGGTGCTTTTTCGACGATTTCCTGGACGTAATTTTCACCAAAACAACGGTGACCAGCGTCGTAAACTTCGCGAAGGAGTGATACTGGCTTTGTTTTACTTACGGCGACGACTCTGATCTGATCAGACGCACGAGAGGATCTTTCGGCGGCTTGCTTTACGCGCTGAAGGACTGACCTGAGAGCCGTCGCTGCAACGCCGTCCATGGCGGAAGCTGCCATTGTTAGACACCGTCTGTGTTGCTGTTCTTACCGTCGTCATCTCCTGTTTTTCTGTTCTTTCATTCGTTTCGGATCAGACTGTTTTAAATTGGGCCAACAGACCAACTTGAAAGGAATCCATATCCAATTAAGCCCATACAATATCAAGCCCATTAGGCCCAATCTCGACCCACCCTGTTATCAAAATAAATCAAACATCTAATAGCCAAAATATCCGTACAAACAGTATCAAACAGCAAACAGTACCAGTCAAGATCTCTCAAATCTGAAATCAAGCAATGTGAACAGATGAGGGTATACTTTTCCATTCTAAAATCCGTCAACTTTTCCATCGTCATGTTATATTAAAAAATTGAAATTCATTTATGATTAATAATTAAAACTAAAATATTTAATTTTAAATAATAATTTAAACTATTACATAAATAAAATTAAAACTTACGAAGCTAGAACTAAAATTATAAGAAACTAAAATTAAAAAATTACATGACACAAAAATTAAAGGTTCCGAAACTAAAAATTAAAAATTACGAGAAAGTAAAAACTAATAATTACGATACTAATAATTACAAACCTAAAAGATTTCATCCCAAACGCACCGCAATTTCTCTTTCCGTTTGTAATACGACTTGCAAACGGGTCAGTGATCGAAAGACAAAAATTTAACATAACAATAAACTTTTTTTCCAAAAAAAAAATTTGTTTAATACATCATTTTCTAGAATTTTAGTTTTTTTTTTTTTGAAAAAAAAATTGTTCTAGTTTAGATTTTTACTACAGATCATTTGGATTATCCCGACCGTTTGGCCCATTGAATCGAAATTGTCATCCCTAGAATGAAATTGATTGAGAAAAAATTCAGATGAAAATTTTGTTGCGGTGGACGAAAATGAAGTAGTGTGTGTATTGGTATAATCGTGTCGACGGCTCAAGATGAGTTGTTTGTCGGTATTTCGACTCGTTTTTATGGAAATATTTTGGAAAAAAAAGAGTGGTGAGAAAGATTGGTAGAATGTGATGTGTTGGAATTTGGAAAGAAAGAATGATGTATATATTTATAGAGGGAAAATATAATAAAAATTATATGTATAAAAAACGGTAATATTACCATTAAAGAAAAAAAAACAATAGCCATTGGCGGGGAAGGATGGTCGAGACGAGGTCAAATCGAGTGGGGCTGAGGGGGGCGGTGTAGCCGCCAGCTTCATGTAATCTGTCAGATTTCTTTGAGAGCCCTACTACGGTACTACCCATTGATCACCAATCAACCAAATGTTTTTATTGCCCAAAGCTTATAAAGTTATAAACAAGAAAAGTAGAAATCAGATTCTCCAATTTGCTACATCACGTATTATTCAAAAAGCTTGAAAGAATAGTTATTTTGCCGGTTGAGTGATATAAAGCCTAAAATGTGACTTTTTTTTGTTTACATAAAAACAAATAAATTTGGATTATATTTTATTCATTAAAAAGGATAAAACGTTCGGCACGAACCTTCTCAATGATCATGCACAAACAATGTTCAAAAGGCTAATGATAAGCTGACCGAGACATCAATTATAAGGATTATATTAATAGTTTAAATAGAAAAAATTAAGTGAATGCAACTAAGTAACAGTTAGGTTTAGCTCATCTGGTATGAGAGATGATATGCAAGTGAGAGGTTACGGGTTTGACTCCCGTCGGAGGCAAGTTTGAATTTAGGTGGTGAAAGTAAGTTTTCAATTCCTCATTTTGGGCAAAGGCGTAGTTTAGGAGTAGAAGTAGGTTAGTTTACCGTTCAAAAAAAGTGAAAGCAATTAAGTGACATCGGAGCATTCGACTTATATAGAAAATTCTTTTTGTATTGTATTCATCTCAAATACTTTGTTTTCCTTGGTTATTAGGGAAAATTTGTGATTTATCTTATATATTTTTTTCGTCATAAAAACAAAAATTTGTAAAAAAAATTTCCCAATTATAAATGAAGAATTATGTGGGTACTTCTCGTCATTTTAATAATGATAAGAGGAAAAAGGATCCTAACCAACTCCAAAAATAAAAGTAAAGTTGTAGCATTCATGTTTTTTTTAATATTTGAATAACAAAATCATTGAAATATGTATTTATTGGTATCTGATAATTATTTGAAGAATTTATAAGATTTCTAATATAGGTGGTGATGTTTCACAAAATGAGATACATATTAGAATTAACTTTTTTCCTAATTGATCAACCATAGATTCTTAGACGAATCCACATCAATGAATATCATGTTTTAAGCCTCGTTAATTATTTCACATAGTTGCCAAAATGTAAGTGGACTGTATAACGTATGGAGGATGTTTGGTTTGTAGATTCTGACAAAAAAAAAATGATAATTACATTTTGAAGTTGTGTTTACTTGTCAAGAGGTCCGGAAACAAATTCTGGTTATTTATATGTGAATTTTTTTAGGTTAAAGTTTTACTTATATCATAAATCACATATCAATAAATGATATGCCAAATTGATGATAACACCTTTTTTATTGTTATACATTTTTAAAAGGATTAATCGCAGGAAATACCAACCTACTTTGTTAAAATTCATGATTAAAAACAGTCAATTTTACCAATTACAATTTACAGTAATCTACTTTTTAATTTTTACGATTATGACAACATACTTTAAAATTTACTACTTATGCAGTCTACTTTCTAATTTTTTACGATTATAACAAAGTAATTTAACTTTTTATTTTTTTTTATTTTTTTACGATAATAGCAACTAACCGTTTAAATATGTGATGTGAAAAATAGTTTGATTATATAAAACTGATCATACGCATCTAAGTTATATTACACTTTCTTTAAAATTGCCATGTTCCATAGGTAATTGGCTAGTCACTTATATTAGAAAAAATAAAATATAATTTTTCATAATTGATAAATTTAAAGTCTTATAAAAAATTTAAATTTGGATATTATGATCATAGATTTTGACAAAATCTTTTTATGTATCACAACTAGCCATTTTCTTAAAGGTTAATTACGAAAAAAAATAACATATTAATTTTTTAAAACTAATATAATGTACTTTTGAAAAACATACAAATAAAGTTGACAGATTACCTGAGGTACTGAAATCCTTTTAAAAATATGTCACATCAAATTGCCTAGATAAATGACTCATCGAAAAATTTCGTTGGCTGGATAAAAAAAATGTCATTTCAGTACAATTACCGGTAATATGACCTATTTATTAATTGAAAAAAATTAATACATTACCCAAAAACAAAAAAAATATACGATAATATGTTATATTTTTCCATAATTAACAAATTTTCTTTTCTTAATGTAAGATAATATTATAATAACTAACACATGTGAAATAGGTATTCGTTGATTAACCAATGATTTTGTAAAGCATGATGAAATATAGGCTAGAACGGGACATAATACGTGTGTTGTTATTTTAATATGTAATTTAAATTAAATTTTCTAATTATTAAAATCTATATCGGTTTATATCTATAAAAACTATCAAAATAATAAATAAATTATCATTTGTCCTCTTATAATGATGTTAAATGACATCTTCTACGAATGACATATGTTAATTGGTAGTTCAAGATTAATTAAATAATTTAAATCAAATTCCATTTAAGATAATATTATTGTTAAATACTTAGATCTCACAAAATCACAACAAACAATATTTAATTTTTTTTGTTAACACTTATAATAATAATAATAAACTTATAAGTTGTTAATGCTCATCTGTTTTGTTTAATGTTTTATATATAAATTATTTATAATAAAAATATCATTAATATTAAAGTTTGAATGTTAATTTTTAATTTTAAGTTTGTATAGTTAAAAAAGAAATAAATTTATTAAAGTTATCGGTATATAATCCACGTATTAATGTACAAGTATATATAAAGAAAACATCAAATGTCAAATGTGATCTTCATATTTTATAGAAAAAGGTAAATACAAAATATTATTATAAAAACTAATATTAATATAATTTATTGTTTTTAAAATATAAATACAACTAATAATAAAGTAGTAAACTAATAACCACTTTAACGTCAACGTCGGAGCGGTTGTTTAACTTGGAACGAACCCATAACTTTTCTTTGATCAACGCCGGTGTTCTCTCCCGGTCAACGTAGTGGTCGTTGAGAACTTTCTATATGAATTTAATTTTCCAATTTTTCACACTGTTGCCGGAAAATCCCAATTCCACCACCAACCTCCGCCTCTGAAATTTCGAATCTTAATCGACGATGGATACTTCAACACTAGAATCTCAAGTAAGATCCGACAACTTCGTCACGTACGAATGTCCTTACACTCTCTACTCCATGGCTATCTCCTCCTCCGCTGCCGCTACCTCCCGATCATCCCACCGGAGGATCGCCCTCGGCAGCTTCGTCGAAGAGTTCGCCAATCGAGTCGACATCGTCACCTTTGATGAAGAAACACTTACCGTCAAGCCAAACCCTAACCTCTCATTCGATCATCCGTATCCTCCTACTAAACTTATGTTCCACCCTAACCCTAAGTTATCCGGTGACATCTTAGCCTCCTCCGGTGACTTCCTCCGCCTCTATGGCGTCCGTGACAACTCAATTGAACCGATTTCCGTTCTCAACAACAGTAAAAGCAGCGAATTCTGTGCACCGTTGACGTCATTCGACTGGAACGAGGTTGAACCAAGGAGAATTGGTACTTCCTCAATTGATACAACGTGTACTATTTGGGATGTGGAGAAAGGTGTTGTTGAAACTCAATTGATTGCTCATGATAAGGAGGTTCATGATATCGCTTGGGGGGAGGCCGGTGTGTTTGCATCCGTTTCCGCCGATGGTTCTGTTAGGGTTTTTGATTTGCGAGATAAGGAGCACTCAACGATAATATACGAGAGCCCGCAGCCAGATACACCATTGTTACGATTGGCTTGGAACAAGCAGGATTTGAGGTACATGGCTACAATTTTGATGGACAGTAATAAGATTGTGATTCTTGATATCCGGTCTCCGACAATGCCAGTGGCTGAGTTAGAGAGGCATAGAGGAAGTGTGAATGCCATTGCTTGGGCTCCAGTGAGTTACCAGCATATTTGTTCAGCAGGGGATGATTGTCAGGCTCTAATTTGGGAGTTGCCAACGGTGGCTGGACCTAATGGGATTGATCCTATGTCAATGTATTCAGCCGGGGCGGAGATTAACCAGCTCCAGTGGTCGGCTGCGATGCCTGATTGGATAGCCATCGCCTTTTCGAACAAGATGCAGCTGCTGAAAGTCTGAGGTAGAACATCTATTCTATAGATATAGTTTCTTGTATTTATTCGGTGCATTATAAAGTTGGGTGGTAGTTGAATTTGATCATATTATGTTTTGTACAACATGTATGGAACAAAATAGATTACATACATTCTACATATGTGTTAATTATGTTGTTTGTTTCAAGTAAAAAACTAGTATTTTTAGTTTCTACTTGCATGACATGTTATGGATCTATTTGGATGTGTACCCATTGTAAGTTGAGATGAAACTATAGGGACATAAAATAAAGTGTTAGCGAGGCGTAGTTTTTTATGCCAATCCTTCCATAATATTGGAGACTTCTTTCAGATCTCAGGTTTTCTTCTGGTCTCCAATTTAAATAGACTTTATCTTCACCTGAAATGCATGCTAAACTTTGTTAGCCTCAAAAGTCAAAACCTAGTGAGTTCATGATTTGTATGTAAGAACATATCGTTTTTGAAATTGACCCTTCAAAAATTCATTTCTTCAAAAACCTAATGACAAAATATTCAAGATTCAAGAGTATAACTTTCTAATCCTCGAGTTTTATCCAAGGGTTCAGTATCTACTATCTACAAGGCATACTCTTTAACGAGCTTAAGAAGAACCCTAATCTTGCATACTCTTTAACGAGCTTAAGAAGAACCCTAATCTTGTCTCAATCAAGAACACTATTCATCGATATGTTCAGTTATTTTCCCTCTTGATCAGCCTAAAAGTAAGATCGAGTAGAAAGTACCAACGGATATTTTTGTTGTGTGGAGGGATATATTTGGTCTTGAGCTCTGCAATTTGTTTGTTTCTAGGGTGGTTCTGTGTAGAAGCTTGAATCATTTATCATGCTCAAACATGACTTTGTTGAATCTTGATACTGATCCTCGTCCTAACATTTGTTGAAACTCCTCAAAAGTCAAAATTGCTACAAAATCTGCTAGAGGGATTGGCCCCTTTTGATCCACCTGAGGTGAGAGATCATCAAAGTACATTTTATGTATTGTAGAAGAAAGAGTATATTTTACCTTTAGCTCTGGTATTTATAGGTCTCGTACCTGGATCAATGTATGTACTCTAGATTTTTATGTTTTTGGTATTTTTTACTGTGTCTTTCTTCAGGGCTGTTAGCCTCTTCTCTCTAACGCTGTGTTCCAGAACTTCATTTAAGGAAGGAAAGAAATGGAAATGGGAGGAAATCTGTAAAAATTTGTGTTCCATAAAACTTGTTGGGAAGGAAAAGGATGGAAATATGTTTGATTCTTACTCACATTGTTTCCTTCCAAAATTGGAGAGAAAAGGAAGGAAACCAATTTCAAACCATTCTTCTCTCTTCTTTTCCTTTCTATCCTTTGCTTTCCCTCAAATGGAACACACCGTAAGCACTTGAGCAGTGCATATTGTTCCCTGTTCCCTATGAGTACATACTATATTATATACTTATCGTGAAGTTATTTGTACGAATTGAATTGGAGAAGTTTATAACTTCATATCGTGGTTTTCTGGAAAACTGCATAAACTTTCAATGGTTGCCTACTTGCCTTTGGAAATCACTTGAACCCTGTATGCATAATTGTCAAAATCATACCATTTGACTAACAATGTGAATGTCGATTTCCCTCCTGTCCAGCTAGTAGGGGTGAGCATGGGTCGGTTTGGGTCGGTTTCATGCCCAAACCGAACCCAAACCGTTTATTTCGGTTTTTGGGTTTTAGGAACCGTTCGGTTTCGGTTTCTTCCGGGTTCGGGTTTTCGGTTTCCCGGATTGGTTTCTCGGTTTTTCGGGTTGAACCCATGGTTTATGGGTTTTCGGTTTTCATGAGTTCGGTTCGGTTTTTGGGTTTAAAACCATTCTTTTTGGTTGATTTTTTATTTTTAAATGATTATTTTAACTAGTATTTACTATTACTCATTTAGACTATATAGTAGTTTTCATTTGTAATTACTAACTAGCAACTTATTTAGAAACATAATACTTAATAATTTACTAGAAAACCAATAGTTACTATAAACTTAAAAAATATTTTAAAAAATTAAATTAATTATTACTTTTCGGTTCGGTTTCGGTTTTGAGACGCAATCCTAACCCAAACCATTTGAAAACGGTTTTTTCGGTTTTCGGTTTTACGGTTTTTTTTTGGTTCGGTTTTTTCGGTTTCTGCTCACCTCTACCAGCTAGTCGTTTACATTCGTAGCAACTGAGTTGATTTCAAGAGATGATATGAGTTGAATTTTGAGTGATTAAATCAAATTGACTAGACGACATCCTTACCAGAATTAGGCATGACTAAGTTCTGTTTAACTAAGGATGTCAATGTAGTTTGTTGGCCTAATTCTATAGCACAAGTCAAATCTTTATTTATTTATTTTGTTATAGGAAGTCAAAACATGTTTAATAATGAACACTGATGGTGGTCACATGACCATATTTCTGGCCATCTTTTGAATTCTCTTGGTTTGCTCGAGTATTATTCATTATTTATTAATCTATAAAAGTTTGTTACCGAATCATTATAAAATAGTAAAATACCATTGACGAAAACTTAATTCTGAGGATTGATACTTTGAATTCGAATAGCATTCGGAATAAGGTCCCACACATGGATGAACTATATATAAAAATAGGAAGAAGAAAATACATCAACATTAAGAGGAAAATAATAGCATTTAATTGGTTTGATAAGAATAAATACATGGTTTGATTAGCATTATATATTTACAATATAATGGTCATGAAATTTTGGTCTGAAAACGAGTTAAATGGGGTTTGATGAATGGATAACATTGTAACAATAAAGGCTTCAAGCCTATATGATGCCATCAATAAACAATCGGAAGATCCTAATCACCAAGTCATTTTACCCAACCAATGTCTCTTTGTTGGCGTGTGGTTTGGTGGGGTTTCTCTTTAGTCGAGTTCGAGCTTGCCAACGGCGTTTCTCCCTAGGTAGAGGTGTGGGGTTTGGTCCTCACCTTTAAGGTGTCTAACAGAAAAGTGCTAACCACTGACTTTAGCCGTTCAAAGAAAAAAAGATTATAAGAAGGGTTGAATTTTATAATCAGAATTAAGGTTGTTTGTTTAACCTGAAATGATGAAATACCCGATTTGCAGTCAAAATATTAAGGGCCTATTTGTTTTTTTAGCTGTAAAATGTCTTATTCATTGTTTCCGTCTTAATAGATTTGTTAGAGTCTCAAATCTGATCTAATAATATTTTTTTTTTAAATTAGTATAATTGCATTGATCCATTTTAATATTGAACTTTTTCACTAGAATTTTTTCTCCAGTGATTGAATATTATTTACATTGATATATTTAAATATAGAAATGAAAAGTTAAGTTTGATGGAAAATGCATCATTATCCATATATCAAAAGCTACAACTAGTTTTACCAAAAACATTTATAAAAACTAAAAGCTCTAGCTCTTTGCTCTTTTAAAAAGCTACAGCTCCCATAAGCTCTGGTTACTAAAAGTTTCATCTCACAGCTCCAACTCGAAGCTAAAAATAGTTGTGCTAAACATACTCTATGTGTTATTTGAAGTCATTATTAAATGGCAGTAAACTTTATTCAGTGTGTTAATATATATGTTATTTTTTCAAGTTTTATCTTTCAAACTTAGTTTTCACTGCTTTTATATATTTGTTATATATTATTATTACATAGTTACAGCATATACATTATTATTAAAATTGCCCGCTGAACGTAAAAAAATGTCTTTTTTTTAATACAGCAGAACACACACTCTAGTTTCTCTTAAATTTACATATTTGTTCACAATGGAACTCGAACCCTACCCAACACTAAGGTCACATTTAACACCTAATATCGATAGAGTAGAACTCCTTTGGTTAAAAAAAACATTTCCATTAATTAACAACTTCCTATTCATAACTATTGTGGTGCCACCTCCCAGGCTCCCACCATATACATCGTTTAGTTCCCGTTGAGAAATGTTGTGTTGTCTGATTGCATATTCCTTTCAAAGTTGGTTACTGTGAGAGCATAGAGGGCGATAATGGGTCACGGTGTTGGTAACGACGATGATAGATCACGATCTGAAATTAGCGACATCATGGTCTAGTTCAGAATTGGAGAAGTGGAGTTGAAAAGGAGATGCTAGTATATGGTCTAGAGTTTAGACTTTTTATTTTGATCGAATAAGATAATCATTAGATTTACAATCCTGCTTGAAAAGTCAAATCAAAAGTTTTGTGTCTCTAATTTCCGACCGATTAAAACATTATACTCTAGCAAGGGAAAGTAGCAAAAACAAATGGCTTCAATGTGGAAAGTGGACTTCTTTTAAAGAAAATCCGTTATTTACTAAGAGCTTTTACCATTTAAATTAAATTATTAAACAAGCTATTTAAATTATAAAGTTTTTATTTATAATCTAATATGGAATTTGTTGGATAAATAATCGGTGGATCAATCGTCGATGAATCTTAATATATCCTAATAATTTGTGCCGGTCCAAATTTAACATGATATGATAACCAAACATAAATCTATATATATAATAAAAGAGAAGATCATATATATACGTGTCACTTCCACGTTATAAGTTTGAAGTAGCTTTCAAACAAGCTTGAGATTTTGGTCAAACATAATAACTTTTTATCCTCCAAATAATTTTAAACTATAACTTTTAATTAATAACAATGTCTTATAAAAAGCTAATGCTCTTAAAAGCTTCAGTTATTAAAAAGCTTCAACTTGAAGTTACAGCTAGTCGTGTCAAACATACCATAAAAATAATAATTTGTATTTATCATTTCCGAAGAAACATAGTAATGACACATGACATTAGGTGTTGTTTTTAATTTATATATATAGATTTCGTTTATACCAAGTAAAAAAAATCGTCAAAAACATTATAATATAACAACAAAACCCTGACTTGCATAAAATAATAAGAAGTGAAAACACAAATAATTATTTAAATGTGTATATCTATTTTACTTCTAACCAGCTGTTATTACAAATAATAGAAACAAACTGGATGTAATGTAAATTATTAACTGTACTTTGTAATTTTGTATAAATCCAAGATGGTTTTATTATTTTCTGTAAGTTTTTTTATAATAAGAATGATATACACGAAACTAAAATGGTATTAAGTGGTCTTGATGATATTTTAATATTTGAATAACCATAACGTAACTTAACTTTTAAAACGTTTATCATTATTATCATACTTAAAACTTATTATCATTTCTATGATATGAAAATTAATATATAAAAATTTATTCCAAGATCCATATTGACTACTTAGTGGATTCTTCTCTACTTTATTTTTCAATCTCGCATACACAGTTTTATACGTATACGTACGTATAATAAGCATTCTAAAATTTCTTCTATAAACCTAACTTTTTTCAACAAACAACACCCTCCATTTTCAAACTTATTCATAGCACATCCCTATAAATACCCCATTAATTCATTATCATTTATTCATAAATCCAATCCCATCCATTGCACCATAAAACCTTAATCCCTTCTAAACACACCATGAATACCTTAAACAAAATCTTGATAGCATTCACCATTTTCATGACCTTAGTCGTAACTCTTTCTTCAACACCGACCCAAGAAAATTTGGTTGGTATGGAAGACGATGAAGATGTTATTTCAGTGCCTGATTCACCATCAGTGTTCGGGCGTTTCCTTGCTCAACAACCGAGGGGTTTGATAAAATGCAATAAGAATCCTAGACTTTGTCGTGCAAAGGGAAGCCCTGGACCAGATTGTTGCAAGAAACAATGTGTTAATGTGATGAAAGATAAACAAAATTGCGGGCTTTGTGGGAAGAGATGCAAGCATATGGAGATTTGTTGCAAGGGATCATGTGTGAACCCGATGGTGAACAAGCGTCATTGTGGGGGATGCAACTACGCATGCAAGAAAAAGGATTCTTGCGTGCATGGAATGTGCAGTTACGCATAAACTAATGAACTGTATCAGACTCGTATCAGTACATGAACAATAAGTTCTAGATTAAGTACGTAGACAAAATTTTTATTTATTTGTTATTATGATGTTAATACCCTTGCCAAAATAAAAGGGCAAGTTATTGAGCATGTGTTCGATAGCTTGGCTAGAGTGTGTGTCTTAATTAATTAAAATTATTTTATTTGTAATATTATGGAAACCAATTGATTTTATACATTATAAATAATATCATCAAGTGAATTCAAAAACGTAACAAGAGACATTTGTTGATCAGTCCAAACTAAGTCATGTTATCTTCAATCGATCAAAATCATGAAAATTGAAATAAGTTCATCATAATTTCTTTAAAAGCATCATGTATTATGTATTATAACAAATCGAGTTCATGTATCGTGATCTGTAAGATACAAATCCAAAACAATAGTATATTTATTGACTTGAAAATGAATGAGACTGAACGAAGAAGACAAAAGAAAACCACATAACTTTAACTTTGAGAGCAAGAAAACGAAAACAATCCATTAATCCAATCAATTTATTTAACTTATCATTGTTAGCTTATCCAACATCAAATAATCAAATTATACCGTTTTGTATCCTACTTGATAGTATAGTACGATTAACTTTGTACAAACAAGAGAAGGCCGTAAGCTTTGAGATAAGAAAAAAAAGCCAAAAAACCTAAAATCGAAGAAGATAAGAAATCATGACACTATATTTCTACTCCGGATTTCTTGATTTTGAGTGCATATTTGCATCTACATAAATAACAATATAGAGTTACATGATATAAAATTTATAAAATAGTGATCAAAGTAATACGACACATGAGTTTTTAAAAAATTCAAAGACATAACCCCAACACAAAAGTTACAAACTCTTTTAAATGTTTTTTAATCTTTAGATAAAGACCATTTAAAATTGATAGTCCTTTTGACTCGATTAATTTAAGTTATTGAAGCCTCACCCAAACCCTAAAAGTAAACGATCAAAATCCAATTTATCGAAAAGTCAAACTTCCATAAGCTCGTGCACTCACGTCTCTACACTTGTAGCTAGTGAAAATCGTGTGTACCACATTCTTAACTACATATTTACATATAACTACCTCATACTTTCATATATTTGATTTTTGACAACAAAAGTGGAATAATATTTTATTGTTTACTTCAAAACTTCAAATTATAGGTCTCAATTGTAAAAGAAAGAAATATGTATCTAAAATTGACAAAAATGCAATGTCAAGGATGGAAAATGTAATTACCGAATCTTATATATTTTGACACTCTTTCATTGCATTTTTTTCATCTCAATTTTGATATCTTAACAACCATGGCCTCACTCTTCTTTATCCTAACTCTTGTGTGCTTTCATGCTTCAATCGCTCATGCAAGTTACTATAATGCCCCTAAACCCATAACCACCAACACTCGAAAACCAACCGGAAGTTTCTTGAACACGATAGACGCATGTCGACGTAAAACCTCAAATTGGGCATCTAATCGAAAGGCATTAGTTGATTGTAACGTTGGCTTTGGTAAAGGTACCATGGGAGGAAAGAACGGCGCGACTTATGTTGTTACAAACCCCTCAGACGATCCAATAAACCCTAAACCAGGCACCCTTCGTTATGGCGTGATACAAACCAAGCCTTTGTGGATTATATTTGCTAGAGATATGGTAATAAATCTTAAGAATGAACTCATTATGAATAGTTACAAGACCATCGACGGGCGAGGGGCAAAAGTGGAAATTGCAAATGGGCCTTGTATAACTATACAACATGTAAGCCATGTGATCATTCATGGAATTAGCATTCATGATTGTAAGCCCGGAAAACCAGGCCTTGTAAGAAGCACTCCTACGCACTTGGGCCACCGTCTAGGGTCAGATGGAGATGCGATTGATGTATTTGGGTCGTCGTACATATGGGTTGACCACTGCTTTCTTGCTCGGGCCGCTGATGGGCTAATAGATGTCATCCATGCTTCAACTTTTGTTACAATCTCAAATAATTACTTTTCACAGCATGACAAAGTTATGTTATTCGGTCATAATGACAAAAATCTTGAAGATAAAATAATGAAAGTTACCGTAGTTTATAACCATTTCGGCCCGGGTCTTGTTCAAAGAATGCCAAGGTATGTGAATTGACTGAAAATTTAATTCCTATGTGACAATTTCATCCTTTTTCTTGATATCAAAAGCATAATAAATCAAAATTTTCAGGGTGAGGCTAGGTTATGCACATGTAGCAAACAATAAGTACGATGAATGGCATATGTATGCGATTGGAGGAAGCGCAAATCCAACGATTTTTAGCGAAGGGAACTACTATATGGCTGCCAAAAATCCATCAACCAAAGAGGTAAAATATCGTAAATTCATCACTTGGATGTCATCAAGTTCCCTTTTTTTCGGATAACTAATTTCCCTCTATCATTTGTAGGTTACTAAAAGGGAGGTTAATAAAGGTTGGAAGAATTGGAAATGGAGATCATCAAGAGATGTGTTTCTCGATGGAGCGTATTTCGTTCCATCTGGATGGGGAAGTTGTGTTCCGGGTTACACCAGAGCACAATCTTTCCCAGTTGCCCATGGGTCCCAAGTGCCTGCTCTTACCGCAAATGCAGGTCCACTACGCTGTACCGTTAACCGAGCATGTTAAGATGCAACTATCTATTTGGTTTTTCTTGTTTGCATATCGATTTTCAAATTTTTAATCTTATTTTCAAATGGTTTCTTCTAGGGCCATATGTGTTCTTGACAAAATTGCGAACCTATGCCCTTTGGGTTATGTATATGAGGAAATTGTTAACTAATGTAATTGAGTTTTTCTGACAAAATCTAATTGATCATACATTAAGTGGTAATGTACTTTCCCAGAACTCGAATTGGGCAACAGCCATTATACGAGAGAAATTTCAAGATCTAAAAGGGTGAAACATAAAAATCCTACAACTAATCAGCATTCAACAATACAGTTGATTCCAGAATTCAAAGATTTATTAGAATTCAAAGATTTATCAACAATACAGTTGATTCCAGAATTGGGCAGCATCCATTATACGAGAGAAATTTCAAGATCTAAAAGGATGAAACATAAAAATCAAACATTTTATCAGCATTCAACAAAACAGTTGATTCCAGAATTGAAGATATGATTCAACAAAGATTTATCATTCGATTAAGATAATCAGAACCCAATTAAACATTTCGATTTGACGAATTACAAAAGATCTAGCCTCCAAATCCGTATAGAGTTCGGCCTTGCCTCTTGAGAGCATAGACAACATCCATGGCAGTCACCGTCTTCCTCCGGGCATGCTCCGTGTAAGTCACGGCATCACGAATCACATTCTCCAAAAAGATCTTCAGAACACCTCGAGTTTCCTCGTAAATCAATCCACTGATTCTCTTTACTCCGCCTCTTCTTGCAAGCCTTCGGATCGCCGGCTTTGTGATTCCCTGAATGTTGTCACGGAGAACTTTCCGGTGACGTTTTGCTCCTCCCTTTCCTAACCCTTTTCCACCCTTTCCACGTCCAGACATTTTCACAAAGAGATTGAACTTAAAGATAGAAAATAGAAGTTGCGTTTGAATGTGATGAAGGAAATGGATGGATTGTGGGTGCTTTTAAAGGTGAAAATCTTTGGAGGGAGCTTCTGAATTTTGGGCGGAAGAAAGTTGGCGGGTTGATTTTAGGATCCGTGTGAAATGGTATCCGCAATTCTGAGCCGTTGAATTCTTTTGAGTATCTTGATAGGGCGGATCGATGACATGGATTCCAACTTTACGATCTGCCCTTTTTATTTCCATAAATAAAAAAAACTATAGTTTTATTCACTGAAAAATATTACTGTTATTACCAATAATTTTTCTATTATTTTCTCTCGATCTAAATCTCGCCGGATGCTATGTAAAATAAGAAAACCACTTGGAGTTTCTGAACCATTGTATAGAAAGAAATCAATAGTCCAGATTAATGACAACTCATAATTATTTATGAAATTCTCTTATACCCTTATTAAAATCAATAATTATATCTATGTCATTTTAATTCATTTTCCAAATTTACTACCTTAACTTAATTACATTAAATTTTGATTTTAATTTTTTTATTAATGAATTAATATTTACCTAAAATAAATACGTATCATTATTATCCTTAATGATCATAGTTAAATTCAAATGTAAAAAAATTTAGATTTAAATGTAGAAGTGTAGTAAATAAAGTTAAAATTTTTTATAATTATTTGCTAACAATATTTAAAATTTAATTGATAAAACTTCAATTGTGAATATGATAGATTTTGATTGTTGATTTTCAGATTTTCCATTTTTATATTTTATCATTTTCAAAATATACACACATTCACATAATTGAAGTTTTTTGTTTCTTACATTGATATTTCATATTTTAAGTTAATAAAAATTAAAAGAAACATTTTTTACAAACACATATTATATGTTTTTAATAATACAATATAACGATATTTTTTATTTAATATCAAACAACTAAGTATTTTTTTAACTTTAATTTAACTAGCTTTCAATTTTTTTTATTTTAATTATATATAAATTTTATAACAATTCATCAAAATATAAAAAAATATGTATTTGCTAAATCAACTCATATAATACATGGTTTGATTAACCTATATATTATTATCAAACAAAACAATTCATATCATATCTCCCTTCTATAATACAAGAAAAAATTTATTTTTCCACCTCTTTTTCCAAATTTAACATCTTAATTTAATTGCATTAAATTTTGACTTTATTTTTTCATTAATTAATTAGTAATAAATTAGATTTTGTAACATTTAAAATTAATGTTTACCTAAAATAAATATCCATCATTTATCCATAATAATCATAATTAGATCCAAATGTAAAAAATTTGAATTAGTTGTGGAAATTATTATTATTATGTATAATAAAGGAAAACATCAAATGTCACGTGTTACCTCTAAATTCACCAAAAAAATAATTACAACTTATAAAAAATAAAAAATAAAAACAATTTAATATTTTTAAAAAAGATAAATATACTCTACTTTTTAATCTGTAAATAAAAAAAAATAAACACAATTATTATTTTTGTATGTTTTTATTTTTACTCGTATACATTTTATATAAATAAATTTAATTAAAAATATCCACGTAATACGTGGGTTATAAACTAGTATTATATTACATTAGTAGTTTATAAACTCACGTTTTATTAGGACCGCAAATGAGTCAAGTCTTTTATACATGTATATATTATGTTAAGTTCGAAAAAATTAACGAGTTAAGTTTAAGCTTTAAATGACTTGGTTCGAGTTTTTTTATCAAACTTTTCGAATTTTTTATATATGTATATATTATGTTAAGCTTATCAACTAATTTAAGTATCGAGCTTTATATATATAAATATTAAGTCGAACTTTTATTAAGCAATTCGAGTTTTTCAAGTATCGAGCTGAAATTTTATGGAGTTCAAGTTCGAACTATATGCCAAAAAAAAAAAAAACACTCAAAATTTTATTTATAGAATTTCGAGCCGAGCAAGTACTTCTCGAGTCGAGCTCGAGCCTACATGTTTTGATAATTAAAATTAAATAATCTATTAACTTTAGGTTTTCTTTTTAAATTTTTTAGAAAACATTAAACATTTTGGTGATCAATAAATTAAATTTATATTTTTCCAAAAAAAAAATTATATTTTTCTAGAACTACTAAAAATTCAAAGAATTTTACTTAAAATTTTAAAAAAGTTTAAATATACTTGATACTTTTTTGATTGAAAGTGTTAAAAAAATTGTTTATGTAAAAAAATTTAAAAAACATCACCTTTTTAATGCTTTGTACAATGGTTACATTTATTTACTGTTTCACCAAAAAATTTTACTTTTTTTAAATTTCAAAAAAATAAACTCAAAACGTTTTCTATTAATTTTTTAATTAATAATTATAATTGATTTTGTCTTTATTAATATTTTATTATGAAATTAGTGCAAAAATTAATTGGGAATTGTTTTTGAAACACAAGTTTTATGGTTTTGTTTTCAAATTTGAAACTGAATTCCATGGAGTTTACATTGTGCTTTGAGTACATTCTTGGAACACATGAAAAAATTCAATGACTCAATAAAAGCCCTAAATTTCACAATCAAAATCCTTTAATTTAATCCCTCTTCATTAAATGCACATTGAACCCTAACACAAATATATACAACATACTTTTTCAGTCCGCAACTGTATCTTAAAACAACCATGGATCAGTTTTTTTCGAATCAACATTAGAACTAATACTCGACTGTTTAACCCATCGAAAGCCACCAACAACCCCCCGACGCAATGCTAAGGACCGTTTGTAACCATGAACAACACTCAAAACGATTGCATGCATCGATTATTACAAAGATCAATGCAGGCTACTTTACGATTTGCATATCAGCCGGTGCTCAAACTTCACTATGGAAAACTCTAAGCGAACAAAACTCGAGCTTCTTGCACTCACCAACCCTACACAACATTTTCACATTCGCTTCCTTCGTACTCTGGTGCCTGACGCTATGCATTCTCGTGTTTCTGTCTCTCGCCTACATCTTACGATGCTTTTTCCACTTCAACATTGTCAAAGTCGAATGCTATCACCATGTAGGAGTGAATTACCTATTTGCACCTTCGATATCATGGCTTCTACTACTTCAATCCACCCCTTCGTTCATTTTTCCATACATACGCACCTATCGATACATATGGTGGTTACTTATCGTTCCGTTGTTAGCTCTTGATGTTAAGGTATACGGTCAGTGGTTCACGACTGACAAAAGGTTTCTCTCGATCATGGCTAACCCTACAATCCAGATGTCTGTGATCGGAAACTTAGTTGGATCGCATGCACCTATTGTGACTGGATGTATGGAACTTCGTGTTTGCCTATTTACATTTGGTATGACACATTACTTGGTGGTGTTTATCACGCTTTACCAACGTCTATCGGGCAGTAATCACATTCCGGCCAACCTTACACCGGTGTTATGCCTCTTTGTAGCAACTCCAAGCATGGCAACCTTAGCTTGGAGTTCCATCAATGGAAACTTTGACATCATATGCAAGATGCTCTTCTTTCTATCATTGTTTCTCTTTGTATCTTTGGTATGCTGATTTCAAAATATACATTATCAAAGTGGCAATTTCGACCCGTTTACCAAAACATTGATAATCTTGGTTTATATTCTATTTAAACCTCCCAAAATAGGTCAAACGGGTCGAAGAGTCCAAAGTGTTTTAGGGAAAGGATTGTTACTATCAGACCAAGCTATTTTGTCACATCTACTTCATACCTAGATTTGGGATTTTTGCAGGCTAGTCGGCCGATGCTCTTTAAGAAATCGATGAAAAGGTTCAGTGTGGCATGGTGGGCATTCTCGTTCCCACTCACTTTCCTTGCTTTGGCCTAGATAGCATACGCTCAAGACGTGAAGGATGTTGCAGCAACCGGATTGGCGCTCGCCTTATCAACAATTTCAGTTCTTGTTTTCGTCTCTTTGTTTGTATGTTCGATATTGAAGATTCAGTCACTTGTTCACAAACCTGTCCTCTGTTACTCCACTGGCTTAAGGTCTACAAATATTGTGTAATGTTGCTTGAAGCTTTTAATCCTAGTAATAATGCAATGCATCTTTTTTCGAAGATATTTTGCTAATGATGTATAAATGACAGTTAAAATGTTAAAGTGCTAAAGGGTCTTCGGCCTAGCAGTACCAATGTGTTTTTCCAAACAAGAGGTTGTGGGTTCAAGTCTCATTTGAGACAATTACTGTAGTGTATGTAGCCTTTAAAAGAAAACATGAGAGTTCGATGCTACTACACATCTCATATTTGTTAACTAGTATTCTCTACAAAAAAGGAAGTTAAAATACTGATATAATCCAATAGAAATGATACATAAAGAAGTTCATATACCATAACAAAGTTGAATCCTTGAATGATTACCATTGATTATGATCTATCTTTGTTATCATACATATATTTTAAGGTAACCAACTTCCTGCTTTTGCATGTTCGGAAAAGAAAGATGGAAAACAACATACTAGCATACCTTCGATAATTAATAAGCTAAATGATAGGCAATTCTGCTTGAATGCAAGATATTTGAGCAACACTTTTCAACTTGCTTATTCTTTGGTCAATGTCAACGATCTCGCTCTTAGATTTAAGAATATGCCCCTACAAATTAAATTAAAAATAGATAGAAAATTAGGTCCATTCGTCAATTTGTTATCTGGGGAGCAATGAATGGAGGAAAATGGCATAAATGAATACAATCAATAAAAACTCAAACGGGATGATTCCCGATGATTTCTATTATACATAAAGTTTCAATCTTTTATATAAACTGAAACACGTACCAGCACATTGCGACAAAGCTTTGGACAATGACACGGAATTGCAGCGGCACGTGGCGGTGGTTAATCCATCCGATTACCGGCCAGAACTGTATATTGGGAATAAATATGATTCACGTATTACAAAAAATAAAAATAAGGGCCACCACTACTCGATAGGACTACATGCAAAATTTTTGTTGTATGTTGCAAAGAAAATATTTACATGATTCAATCTTGTTACCTTCTGGTCACAAATGAGCTCCAAGGTTCGGCCCACATAAATTTATTGAAAAAATAAACATCATAAAAAGAGAAAATTATGGAAGTACCGTCCATGCTGCATATTGTACAGTCGGGTATTCCTTCTTGATTTTAGATTTCACGTGGATCCACGGTCTTCCTATGTACATTGTGACATAACACTAAGTTATTATATGACTAGTGAACCCTTTTGTACCATTGGGTATGAATTCATTCATCTAATTAGACTCATGGGAAATTTAAAAATATTTAGCAACACGCTATCATTTCATTTCTGATTAGGGCACTGGACTTTAAAGTTTAAACTAAAACCGATGTACTTACCACAATAATTCATCAAAGACCTTGTAACATGATTATGGAGTTGAATGGTGCTTAAAACTTGGATGGAGTTTTATAACAGTTTTTGAAAGTTGAATGCTTTTAGAATGAATTTTAGAAGTTGGATGAGTTTAGTTGCGATTTTGGAAGTCCAATGACCAAATTAGAAATAGAGCGAAAGTGATGTATAATTACAAATTTGCCTAGAATCATTTGTTCACTAAAGTAATTCAATTTAATGTACTTACAAAAGCATAATATAAGTTCTAAACCGTTAATACTCCTAGTAGTAAAAAGACCTTACCCTCAATAACCAACCCATAATAGATCATAAAAAACAAGTTGTTCCATGGAGAAGATGTCAATTGTTCGATCAAGACCTGCAATGATAACCAGAATAGAGAAAAAGACTCATTTGTCATTGCAAAGTGTAAATGATATCGCCATATGGGCATCCTGTAACTCAGTTGTAAGATTGTAGATTTCCAATTCTACCCGTATCCTAAGTTCGTAGAATACCTTCTTGGCAACTGTTGTAGAGTCTTTTTTGCCCTTGAACAACTTATCCAACAATATGTGGTAGAAATGTCCAAATGGTCCAAGATACGCACATCCAAAAAGCTGCATTACATTCAATGTTAATCATCCATTAATAAACACATAAAGGAATAATGGAATATCACAAAACTAAATTGGAGGGGCATGACCACGCTATTTTACCCCTCATATAAGTGATGATTCTTTCTATGCTGTAGAAGTGTTGTTGATTTTTTCTCCTTTTTTTTCCTTTTGGTGGGGGGGGGGGGGGGGGGGGGACCATCTGGTCATGTATCCCAACTTGGAGGATGAAAATCAAGTCACTTGATTTTACCTCGTGAAACTAGTGAAGTCTTTACACATTTTGTTTCTTCAATGCTTTAATGCTGAAATTAAAACACATTTTTGTTTCTTATCTGCATCAACCCTAGCTTTAACATGACATCATCCTGTGTTGACACCCCAGCTCAAAGGGGTGGCTGATCGAAAGAATCGTCACAATAGCTTAAGGTGGCTTACACCCTTTTATTTCAAATGGCAGTTCCAATATATCTGAACCAAATGTAGCATGTTTCCTCTAAAATTATATCCCTTTTATAATTCTTGGCAGTGCTGTGTCCCATATTGGTTCAGTGGTTCTTTTTCCTACGAAGTCTCTATTTTCCTACGAAGTCTCTATTTTCCTACGATATTTGGTAGTACATGCTTCATTCGAGACACCTGAATTGAAGCCTCTCATAGTAAGAAGGAAATAAATTTGTTTATCTCAATGGAAAATTGCTTGTATCTATTAAATGACACGAGTTTGATTATAGCAAGGACTTGAGATGCACCCATGATGCCTAATGTGAAGATAAAAGCAAATGATGGAGAGTTGCTTGAGGATTTTGAGAAATATAAGAAAATTATGGGAAAGTTGAACTACCATAGTACCATACCATCAATCGTGCAAATATTGGTTTTCCAATCAATGTTATTAGCCACATGTTCCTTAGAAGTTAGAACCTCGCATGGGATGTTGTTAGCCATATTCTAGGGTATCTAAAAGGTGTGTCTGGACGTGACATTTTCTATCAAACTCATGGTTACAACATGACAAAGGTTTTACAGATGTTGATTATAATGGACAGGAAATATCATCTCTTGGAAGAGTAAGAAGCAGAATGTTGTATCACGTTCAAGCACAGACTCTGAATACACGGTAATGGCATAAACTATTTGTGAACTTATATGACTACATGATCTGCCTGGTGAGGTTTGGCTCACTCGTTTAAAACCCAAGAAAATTCTGATGCAATAACAAGTCGACTATCCATATTGCAAACAATTTGGTGTTCCATGAAAGAACCAAGCAAATCAAAGTTGATTTTCACTTCATGTGTCATGTGAGAGAAGATAGTAGATGGAACAATAACAACCACCCATGTTAGGATAGGGAGCCTATTGGTTAATATCTTCACCAAATCATTACATGGGAGTCGAGTTAACTACATATATAACAAATTGGGCAACATATATACATATGCATCCACTTCAGAAGTAGTGTTAAGAGTAAATATGGCAACATGTGTATATAATAATGTGTTAGGGCTAGGCACTTAGGCCCAACTACGTTCGTACGGCTATATGGAGTTGCGAATATATATTGTTTTTCTATAACTTGTTTGAGAATTGAGGTGTAGATTTTACAAAGGTTTTTCTCCAAATATTGTTTATGACACCATGGATCAATCCCTAGACCTCCACTATGGATTCCAAGTCCCCAACATATTAAGCTGCAGGGAATTGCAGAAGTAGATTAAGTTATTCTTTTGTAGGTTGAAGATCTGATCAGATTTAATTCAACCCCTTCACTCTGTAGGTTGGCATCCACACTCCACATTTTAAATAAATTGTCCAAAGAACTTATCCAACCCTCACAATTCACACTCATAGACCAATGTTGGTCGGGATAATAAAATTCTTACCCTTAATTTCCAATGTCCTTTTTAGGCCTACACGTAAACTAAACCAACAAAATTATTATCCTCGAGATGATACACGAGGATACTAATAAACTACCCTTCAAGATGATATTGCTTTGATGTCATTTGTATAAGCTAAAGGGATGCAACTTCTAAGAGCTAAAGCTTTTAGTTTGGAAGAAGTAAGTCCCTGCTAAATCAAAAGCCTTGAGCTTTTGTTTTAAAAAAACTCCAACATCGAAAGCTAAGTGAAGTATATTTCAAATTGAGCTTGAGCTTTTGGTTGAACAAAATTACCTTTTTACCCTCACAATAATTATAAACTACAATTCCTAATTAATATTGGCGTCCTTTTATGTCATTCAAGCTTATAAGCTACATCTACAACTACATTTATCAAACACATTTATAAAACTAAAAGTTCTAGCTCTTTCAAAATCTTGCAACTAACAAAAGTTCCGGCTCAAAGCTATAGGCCTATTAGCATTGCCAAACAAACCCAATATTTGAGTATCAATCAACGTCACCCTTTGGTTGGAAAGTTTACGGAATTTGGGAAACGATGGTGTGATTCAGTTAAAACTCATTGATATTATGATGATTAATCCCAAGAGAAATATCTAAATAATTCTATGTATAAAAGTCAACGGGTTGACTTCAAAAATTCAAGAAAAAACTAAATCAATTACTTAACCACAAAGGATTCAATTAAACCTTAAGATGAAAAATAATCATAGCATACCACTTTGAGAATAAGTCGACGGATTTGCAATTTCTGGATGCCGGAGAGCTTTTGAGACACTATATCACTGATAGCCGACAATACTCCAGCAGTCAAAGCCTTTGATATGCAAAAAAAATTCATCAGTTAACTGATTAATTTTAACAAACAAAAAACACCCAATTTATCATTGGTCAAGGATCACAATACCCAGTTTATAAATCATATATCAACTAAAAAAAACACAAAATCAATTATTAGGAAAAACAGTCCAAAGTTCATCAAATACAACAAACCCCAGTTGGTAAATCATCAAGCTAAACAAAACCCAATTCGTGAAATCCCAAATAAATAAAGAGAATCGAGAGAAAACACTACCTTTGTTCTTAAAGGATGCTGTTGAAGCTGTTGCAAATACTGTTGAAGCCCTTTCTTCGCAATCGACATTTTTTGAGGATTTGTTATCGGGATTCTCTTCAGTCGCCGAGTGTTTTCTAAAAGGCGTCGAATTGACAATTTCTTACACCAGTTTTGAATTAATATAATCAAGTTTTATAGATTGGTGCTCGGATATTCTCTTTCCCATTCGGTCCCTTTACCTAACCATAACCGGCATCACACGAGGTGCCAGGAGGGTGGTTGCCCAATTCTACTTTCTTGAGTTTAGTCAAAGTCTTTTGGTCTTGTTTCGCCAACAATTTTTAAAGTAACATTTTCTATTAAATTGCTGAGAAATAATTCATGTGATTAAAATATGTGCTTAAAAATATTTCTAAAATTGTGACGATGACATGATAAAGTAAATGGGAAAACAATAATATGTGCTTAAAATAAGAGTAAATGGGAAAACAATAATATTTGATTAAAATATGTGCTTATAAATATTTTTAAAATTATGACAATGACATGATAAAGTAAGAGAAGCAAAGTTTAATCCATTTATCAATAAATTAATTACATAGTTAATTATTTATTTGACCACTTAACTTACATATGTGACCCGTTTATCCACTTAACTATTTTTTTTATTTCCATTTAACCATTAAACTTCAAATTACCATGTTAATGTAGGGTAAAAACGTGATCTGCAACCTACTAAATCGGTATAAATCCTTTTTAACCATTGAACATAACAGAATACAACATTCCTTTCTTCTTCATCGTTCTTGCACGATCGACTAACCATGTCTTCTTCATCTATTTAGGGTTCAACATTCCTTTCTTCTCTACTTAGAGTTCGTCAATCGACCATGACTTCTTCACTCATAATTCTAGTTGGTCCATAGATGAATTTCCAATTGATGATGATTGCCTTTGTTTTTGTGGGAAAAAAACCCGTTAATAAACTTCTTGGAAACCCACGAATCCATCAATGAGTTTTCTTAGATGCCCTAATTTTCAGGTATGTAGATGTAAATGAATTAAATTTCTGAAGTATGAGGTTGAAATAAAACAGTAACTTGTATGCATATTTGTTCTAGACAACCTCAAGGCAATGCAGTTACTTTCAGTGGCTTGATCCTAAAATGGAGAGTCAATGGTATAGGGATACACTGTTTGATATTCAGTCTTAATCGAAGAAGATGAAGCAAGTAAAAGAGAATGATTCCCTCCCCGAAAATGAAGTCCCCAATGTGTTGAAGATGGAGCTATGGAAATGCAAGAGAAATTTGGTTGTGTATAGGAGATGTCTATTTATATGTATTTATTGTGTTTGGTATTGTTTGTCACAAATTCAAAGTCAAAGTGCAAGATGAATGTATTTACATTGCCATGACCTAAATCTATTGATGTAGAATCAATGAAAGCATTACTTTTGAGGCTTATCACATCTTAAAAGGCTTGTGCCAATCATTACTTTGGAATGTTTGATTTGCATCAATGAAACCATTACTTTTAAATGTCAATGTACTAGTGTATAATAGTCAAGTAAATAAATAGATAAACATTAGATTATATTAGCACAATAGTCATGGGAACATTAGCATTATATTGGCACAATAGTCATGGGAACATTAGCCCAATTTACAAGCAGCATGTCTAATGGTCAAGATGTACAAAAACCTATGCCCAATATGTTTTTACAGAATTAGCCCAATAGTCATTCGACGCAACGTTCCATACCAACAAGTTGTGTCTTAATTTTTGTCTTAGCTAATTCTAAATAGTATATTTTAATTGATGCATATAATTTTTTATTGTTGAATTTTGTGAATGTATAGTATGGTATTTGTCTCATTCATGGGAATAAACAACCATAAGAAGTGTATTTCATTTGGTGCAGGTTTGATTGCCCACGAGGATGAAGACTCATATGTGTGGTTAATGAAAGTATTCATTAATACTTTTGGAAAAGTGCCTACTTTGGTTTTCACTAATCAAGACCTTTCAGTTATCAAAGCATTCTCAACTGTATTTGAACACGTGAAACATTGTTTTTGCATGTGGCACATCGCTACAAAGTTGCAACAAAAGGTATATTAATTGTCAATTTAATTTAAAACGACAATGTCATATGCGTAATGAGCCTACACATGTCTAGTTTTAGGTTGGGTCCAAACTATGCAACGACAAAACAATTCTTGGACGCTGGAGTTATATTGTATGGAACAAAACAAATGGTACTGATATATTTGAAGAGAAATGGACAACATGATAAAGGACTCAGGCTAGAGGAAATTGATTGGTTTGTTGACTGTTTAACTTGCACGAGCACTGGAGTCCCTCGTTCTCAATTGACATGCCTTTGAACGGTTTGATGCAGACGACATCACAATCTAAAAGTGCAAACTCATTTCTTAAGTTGTTTACAAACATCGAATCAATGCTAATTGATTATATGGCCTGTTTGAATCGGCAATGGATATGCAACGTGAGAATCAATGGATAATTGATTTGAAGACATTGGATGCGACACCATCATTCCAAACAATGTTTAAGTTGTGACACCCTTGCCACAACAACCACCAATTACAATCTCCCAGGATTTAATCACCATCAAACAGTACATAATGATCTGATAACCTAGATTTTAGTGCGGAAGCATTAAAAACATAAAATAAAAGTAGTGCAAAAGTGTCAAACACCCTATGGTGCTACAAGGTACCATAACTAAGTCTACATATCCAAATGCAATTATTACAATCATCCCAAACATATTATAACATCTGTTCCACAACGTAAATACCGATTAAGTAACAAATTTCTTCCAAATCTTCTCAAATGGCCTAACGAGAATGTCCAGCAGAAGACTTCCCTTTTCCTGCAAAAATTCAACAACTAAAAGGGTAAGTGATTGCTTAGTGAATACCATATGATTTTACGCATTCAACATATCTTTATGATGCTACCCAGAGTAACCCCGGTAACACATACCGTATACTCCACACGCACCCAAGGTACGCAAACCTAGGCCCGCAGCCCCTTCGAGTTGACACTCGGCATTAAGAAATCCACCATACTGAGGCAAAAATACCATCGGGGATGTCATACTGTCTATCCTGGCCATAGAGGTGTCAAACTCTTGGCTCATATAGCACAGTAACATCAGAGTACAGATGCGACCACACAGGTCCATCATCATCAACAGGATGCACAACAAAAGAAAGGACATGCAACAAATGTGAATGTGCATCACTATATATACGCATGTTAGTAGAATGCCAAACGAAAGTGAAACAACATGCCTCAGCAGGCCTAGCAAACATAAAGCAGATGTAAATATGCTAAAATCAAAGGTACTCACAGTGGGTGCGTAAATAAATGATAACCAATATTATTTCTCCGCGACCTTTCAACCGGATCCACCAAGTACCCCACTGTGGGTTAAACAACACCACAAGGGACCTGTTACATTAATTACATCAATGCCTCATATCAATAACCGTTTAAATCTTCGAAATCCAGTTTCATAAGTTTGGCGATATTTTCCCACATTTAGGGTCTATATCCAAATTCGAACTATAACTAAGTTTGAACCCATTTCATGTTCATATATCATCCTTTATATAACTCGTGCTATTCTACGTGTTGTTTATGAGTTTCATTCAAAATACACAAGCTTAGAGAGTCTATTTCTCAATTTTAGGCATTAAACTCGAATTTAATGGGTTAGATTCGAAACCATGCATCAGATTCGAATCATATGCATCAGATTCGAACCTTAGCATCAGATTCGAACCCCTATCAACAGATTCGAACTACCCTTCGAATCTAGGGTAGATTCGAACCTCACTTCGAGTCTATGCCTAGATTCGAAGCCCTCCCCTTAGAATCTAATGGTACACCTTCGAATCTAGCACCAAACTCGAGTTTGTTCTTGCATTTCGACTCTGTTCTTGACCCATTCGAGTATGTTCATCATTTCAACTTAAATCCTTCATTTCTAAGGCAAAAATCACTAATATATCATGTATAATACCTAGATTCGATTCTACTATGCATATACTTTCATATTCCAGCAATATTTCAAACAAAAACAAGCTTAAATATGCATAAAATGATAGATTCGAAATTTTTGTTCTTCAAAACCGAAACCATAATCTTAGAAAGGTCGATTCTTACCTCAATTCGTATGAAATCTGAAATCCGTTTGTAGATTGCTGTTGTACTCCTCGATATCTTTCCGATGACGTATAATTCTCGAAAATCCGACGGTCGGTTTGTGATATATCTTAGAGAGATGTAGAGAGAAAATTTCTAGAGAGATAAAGTAGTGAGATGGTGTAAACTAGAAAATGAAGCCTATTGCCCTTTATATACTACTTTCGTCATTTTGCACATGTCATCACTCGACTTAACCTGTTCCATAAAATACTGATTTAATCTTAAATTTATCATAAATAACTTTTAAATTCATAATACTCTACAAAATTGATTCTGAGTTCAATTTTTTTTTTCTTAAAAGAACAACAAACTTTCTAAATATCCCAAATACATGATAATTGTTCATAATTCAACTTAATTGTAAATTTTTTCCACTTAATTAGCCCAATTACAATAACATAACTTTGAGGATGTTACAGCATGGGCTCCACCACGCTCAACTTCGTCCTCGAAGTTACTTGTATTTGAACAAATTTCTTTACTTATTCAACATATCGGCTTTTATCTCCCGAGCATGGTTTAACCTTTGTGATGCTTCCAACGTATTAACCCTAATTTAATCTTTTTGATCCTTAATTTCTGATGTTAGTATTTAAAACACATACATGTTTCTCAACATATACTAACCTTTCTCGAATTCTAATTTGATATAATCAACCAATTTTCATCACTAGTTGTAAGGATTTCATACAGCCTTCCACATGAAACACCATGTGTTAATTCAATACTTCCTTTAGGAAAAATTCCAAATGACTCGATTGATTCCTAACTTCTCTATTATTCTAGTTGTGCCAACACATCCCGGTGTCAACTTGTACCCTTTTTACAGATCCGGTTTCAATCCTTTTTGGCGATACTTTCAACTACACTCCATTATTTGTCTTATAACTGATCGGTTTTATTACTATCACCATAGTAACATCTTTTTGTGATATTACGGACATAACCATCAGAGTTTCCTTCGATTTCTTTCCAACATGTAGGACTTCTACTTTTCTTTGCGTACGGAATTTTAAACGACGCCTTCTTTACTTTATCATGATAATTGATGTTATATGAAATTCCTATCTAATCCATTGATCTTTTCAGCTTTTACCTAAATCCAAAATACATTATATTGTCGTATATACCAATATGAACAGTAAGTTATTGGAAAAACCCAGAATATAAACTTACTTCTTCGACCCCTAAAGTATAATTATGATACACATGGTTTACTTTAACTATTGTGTTATGAATCAATTTCAACACTTATCACAACCAACAACTTAGACTAAAGTACTAACATTGATTGCACCAATGCAGTAGTTACAATTTAATTAATCGACACCAAAAATTTAAACAAAACTCATGACCACCTCCGATTCTCCCTTAGATTCCGAATCGTAGTATTAGACCTTTCTTTACTGTATAAGCAAATTCTCATCATTATCCAAAGTCTCTTTAATCTTCTTATTGATCAATTACCATATCAATAAATATACTATCCTCATGTATCATCATATTTCCTTCCTAATTAATTACAACTCTCATACATATTTTACTTATATTTCACATTGTACATTCCAAATCTCATATCATATGGACACCAGTCTTGTATTATTATATCCTCGTATACTTTCCCAAAATTTCTAAACTAGTTTCCTCATATAATGTTCGTATATATATATATATATATATATATATATATATATATATATATATATATATATATATATATATATATATATATATATATATATATATACCAATATTGAAACAAGTTCTTTGATTCCATTTACAAACTATTCTCACGATATTCAAAACATCTTTTCCAATTCAGAATTTTAAAATCCACTTTAGCTTATTCATCAAATGCCTATTCATACATTAATGTATTCTTATTCATAATCATCATCTTACTTATAATAGTATCAACTTTTCCTAATACTCATGTTCATGTTATCTTTAGAATCATAAACTTTTAATGAGGTTACGTATAGAATCTTAAAGTATTCTTCTAAAATGACTCATTTTTCCACAATTATAGTAAACATCAGTCCTTCTTTGACATTTGTCATTCTTATTCATAATGTCGACATCTCCTACATCTATCACGTTACATTCACTAAATGCTATCGGAGTATGATCCAAATTGAAGACTACATCTTCAATTTCTAAGGTGCGGTTACGGTAAAAGCAATCAAATTTGGCTAGAGTGTTACTAGTAGTTTCTATGTCAATTATAACAAGTAACTTAAACAGTGTCATGACTATTCGTTGCACAAAACAGTAGACACCAAAGACCTATTGATATCAGAATTAAACATTACTAATGCAAGCAAAAATTTAACTCATAAACGTACCCATATCCATCTCCGGGTTTTCCCTAGCTTCTTCCGCGGTAATCTGAAATGCACTAGCCTGCCCCCTTTGTGACTGGTTCCGGCGGTTGACTGAACCACCACTTGAACCTCCCGATGATCGTGTTGTAGATGGAGCAGCAGCTGTTGGATCATCCCTTCTGCAATTCCTACTGTAGTGTCCCCATACACCACACTTATAACAAGCATCTCCCTTCCTTGGACATTCATTTTGGTAGTGACCCAATTCTCCACAGCAAAAACATGCACGCCCCTTGGTACATTTGCCGAAATGTTCCAAATGGAATTTATTGCAGTACTGTGGCTCAGTGTTGATAGAGTACGCTCGAGCATGACCCGAAGGACTAGACTGTCGACGGAATGACTGTTGCGGCGAGTACTGCGATGATCGTACAGAACCGGAATAGTTTCTTTCACGCTGTCGTTTCGGTGGTGAAGGCTGAGTTGGGTTAGTTGAAGCATCAGCAGCAGACCCCATCACATATCCTGACATAATCAAGATTTGTTCTACATTTCTGGCAGCTTCCAGCAGACTGGCAAACGTGGGGTAACGTACGTTGCTCATCACTCTTCGGATTTCCAAATCAAGACCTACCTCAAATCGGGTCACTTTCCTCTCCTCAGTATCCACTTGATGAGGCGCGAACAAACTCAACCTCGTGAACTCTACAGCGTACTGGGACACAGACTTAGTCCCCTGTACCAACGTCATGAACTTTGCTTCAAGTCTTCGGCGCTCATCGGCCGGGCAATATTGCTGAGTGAAGATTTCAGTAAACTCAGCCCATGTCATAACAGATACTTTCTCCATAGTTAACGCATTCACCATCGAGTTCCACCACATTACTGCATCCTTGGTGAACATTGCAGTAGCGAACCGGACCATATCCTTCTCAGCACAATCGCTGATTCGGAATGTCCGTTCAGTGGCTGTTATCCATTCCAGAGCGGCAACAGCATCACCCAGTCCAGTAAATTCAACGGCTCCATTTCCCTTAAAGTCCTTGAAACGACAACCCCTGGGCCTATTTGATAACCCAGTGTTGTCACCTTGCTCGTCATCGTTTCCCTCTCTTTCTTTATTCTTTCTCTTATCTTCTCTTCGTTTAGCTTCGGCCTCATCTCGAGCCCGAAACTGGTCCTGAATCATCCGATTTTGCTCAGCCATCATGGCTAGCATCATTTCTCTCGTCTCTTCTGGTGTCATTCCTCCTCCAGACATGTTCTGAAATATGAAACATATAACTTATTTAGTAACATGTCATTTATTTATAGACACCACCCAATTGTCCCGTATGATAGTCAATATTCTTATGATTACTAGATCGTAACCTATCTTAGTTCAGATCATTACTTAGTATCACTACATGTCAACACTTAATGTTTGAGACCAAGACCTCACGGACACTTGAATCTCAAACTACTGCTCTGATACCATACGCTTTTTACACACTATATGGGCTTCATTCTCTATCAACCAATCCATCCCGATAATAACATAATGATCTGATAGCTTAATAATAGTGCGGAAGCATTAAAAACATAAAATAAAAGTAGTGCAAAAGTGTCAAACACCCTATGGTGCTACAAGGTACCATAACTAAGTCTACATATCCAAATGCAATTATTACAATCATCCCAAACATATTATAACATCTGTTCCACAACGTAAATACCGATTAAGTAACAAATTTCTTCCAAATCTTCTCAAATGGCCTAACGAGAATGTCCAGCAGAAGACTTCCCTTTTCCTGCAAAAATTCAACAACTAAAAGGGTAAGCGGTTGCTTAGTGAATACCATATGATTTTACGCATTCAACATATCTTTATGATGCTACCCAGAGTAACCCCGGTAACACATACCGTATACTCCACACGCACCCAAGGTACGCAAACCTAGGCCCGCAGCCCCTTCGAGTTGACACTCGGCATTAAGAAATCCACCATACTGAGGCAAAAATACCATCGGGGATGTCATACTGTCTATCCTGGCCATAGAGGTGTCAAACTCTTGGCTCATATAGCACAGTAACATCAGAGTACAGATGCGACCACACAGGTCCATCATCATCAACAGGATGCACAACAAAAGAAAGGACATGCAACAAATGTGAATGTGCATCACTATATATACGCATGTTAGTAGAATGCCAAACGAAAGTGAAACAACATGCCTCAGCAGGCCTAGCAAACATAAAGCAGATGTAAACATGCTAAAATCAAAGGTACTCACAGTGGGTGCGTAAATAAATGATAACCAATATTATTTCTCCGCGGCCTTTCAACCGGATCCACCAAGTACCCCACTGTGGGTTAAACAACACCACAAGGGACCTGTTACATTAATTACATCAATGCCTCATATCAATAACCGTTTAAATCTTCGAAATCCAGTTTCATAAGTTTGGCGATATTTTTCCACATTTAGGGTCTATATCCAAATTCGAACTATAACTAAGTTTGAACCCATTTCATGTTCATATATCATCCTTTATATAACTCGTGCTATTCTACGTGTTGTTTATGAGTTTCATTCAAAATACACAAGTTTAGAGAGTCTATTTCTCAATTTTAGGCATTAAACTCGAATTTAATGGGTTAGATTCGAAACCATGCATCAGATTCGAATCATATGCATCAGATTCGAACCTTAGCATCAGATTCGAACCCCTATCAACAGATTCGAACTACCCTTCGAATCTAGGGTAGATTCGAACCTCACTTCGAGTCTATGCCTAGATTCGAAGCCCTCCCCTTAGAATCTAATGGTACACCTTCGAATCTAGCACCAAACTCGAGTTTGTTCTTGCATTTCGACTCTGTTCTTGACCCATTCGAGTCTGTTCATCATTTCAACTTAAATCCTTCATTTCTAAGGCAAAAATCACTAATATATCATGTATAATACCTAGATTCGATTCTACTATGCATATACTTTCATATTCCAGCAATATTTCAAACAAAAACAAGCTTAAATATGCATAAAATGATAGATTCGAAATTTTTGTTCTTCAAAACCGAAACCATAATCTTAGAAAGGTCGATTCTTACCTCAATTCGCATGAAATCTGAAATCCGTTTGTAGATTGCTGTTGTACTCCTCGATATCTTTCCGATGACGTATAATTCTCGAAAATCCGACGGTCGGTTTGTGATATATCTTAGAGAGATGTAGAGAGAAAATTTCTAGAGAGATAAAGTAGTGAGATGGTGTAAACTAGAAAATGAAGCCTATTGCCCTTTATATACTACTTTCGTCATTTTGCACATGTCATCACTCGACTTAACCTGTTCCATAAAATACTGATTTAATCTTAAATTTATCATAAATAACTTTTAAATTCATAATACTCTACAAAATTGATTCTGAGTTCAATTTTTTTTTTCTTAAAAGAACAACAAACTTTCTAAATATCCCAAATACATGATAATTGTTCATAATTTAACTTAATTGTAAATTTTTTCCACCTAATTAGCCCAATTACAATAACATAACTTTGAGGATGTTACATAAGTCTGAAAGAGTAGCTGCACAGTTGTTACGCGTGATATTCAAAGAATACCAAACTGAGATATACAACTCCGCAATGAAATGCATGTTATCAAATATGTCTGAAGAGGATAATGATGGTGTGAATGTTATGCTGTGATTGACATGGAGACTAACGTAAAACACAAGGTACTATAAATATTATTGTTAGTCCTATTGAATATTATGATACATTATACAGAGGTTCGAATTCCATATTGTTTTGCTTCACCAGCCTTTTTAAACTTTTATAGGTTTTGTTAACGTGTTCTGAATCAGTTGCATAGTTGCATCATGTTGTTGTAACTTATTTGAGCGTCGTGGTTTACTATGTCGTCATATACTATATGCTCTTCGTCTAACCAGAACGGATGACATCCTAGAGCGGCTTGTCGTTAAATGTTTGACACGTAATGCGTTAAAACGTCAACTATGATAGGAAAATGAATATTCAGTCGACCACCAAATAAATGATCAACTTATCTGTGAGATGCATTCTGTATACAAATGACATTGTTAGCAATGTTGTCAATGACAATGATGCACTACGTTGACACAACTGCCCAAAGAAGTTTCCAGAATAATGAACAAACATTATTACTTGCATGCATTTGTTAATCAAGTTACCTATTAGGCTTAATCACTAGTTATGATTTCATGTTACCTATTTCTTTCAGATTGGTCATGTATTGGTTAATATATTATATATTGTTATTTTAATGTCGCATCCTTATATAGTTTTTTCCACATTATATTATTACACCATTTATTGTACATTACCGTTTATCACTTCAAGTACTTAACCAACTAGATATAAAGCAACTATTTATTTCCTTAAAAATCATAAACAACTAGTCCGATTTGATGCATAATAACTTCATTATTTTTAATGACAACTAAGTATATGGAATAAAAAGAACACATTGCATCAAAACTGATGCATCATAAACCTTGCATCCAAACAACTAATGCGCTGTCCGTTGATCATAAACCTTACATCCAAACAACTGATGCATCGTAAAAATTGCATCCAAACAACACGTAATACATACAAACACACAATACAAAATATATTTATTCCCTTTATGCACATTAATCACATTTGATCCTCATAACAAAAACAAAATCAACACAGATCACTAGTGATGCAAATGTCAAATTCCTTTTTCTGGAATGTCAAAATTTGTGAATTTTTTGCAACAATAACTGATGCATGTTTTTTTTTGGTGCATATAGATTATCCTTTAGTTCTGCTATTTGTCTTATGACATTAGACATTGTCACTGTTTCTCAAGAGGATGAACCTTCTTCATCTGATATACTATCTTCGGAGGTGTTTGAGAATTTTGTTTTGAACTGGATACGGCTACTCCTTCGTGTTGGAAGCTACAGTCATAAACAAAACCTTCAATGAATCTTGGGCTATGAATGATGAAACATCTACAACGATGCATGTACACATTGTACAAAAAACTATACAAAACTCAAAAAATTACATATGCATACATGCGGTTCTGCTTTGAACTTCTTCTTTGATGATGAAGTCGGTTTATCCAACAACTTGAGCCCTAAATCGATAAATTCCTATCTAACAGGTTGTACTTCAAAAATTTGGTAACTAAATATTTTGCGAAATCAAAGGTTATATTTTGCAAAAAAAGCGGAAATTTTTTTCTAGTCTAGTTAAATGAGATGCGTGGGAGGGAGAAGGAGACCACATATGAATGCACAATTACCATAGTGCCCCTTCGCAAAAGTATGTCACTTGAAGTTTCGGATAGTTACCATCTTGCCAACGCATTTTTAATACAAACTAGGTTAGTACCCATGTATTACATGGGTTAACTTTAGAAATTGATATTTATATATATGTATAATATAATAATTATATGAATAATAAATTTTGCTTTATTTTAGTTAGTTAGTTATTAAATTAATCCATATTAGATTTACATAGATTTGATTTGCTTTAAAATTTAAAAATAAAATCAGTAAATGACGTGACAAAAGGAGAGAGCGACATGTGGCAAATTAAATGAGAGGATGCCATGTGGCAAATTAAATGAGAGCTTGTCATGTGGCATTTAGTTACTCTTTTAATAGTATAGATAGAATAGATAGATGCGTCGTATCTAATGGCTCTGCTTGGTTCTTCGAGGTTTTTTGATGCATGAAGATTTTTTATTGTACCCACCCATATATGTATATTTGTCATTATTTACTGTATTGTCATATAAAATATTTTTAAACCTTCTCGGTTGTGTTTGGGTAAAAATACTAGTTATTACAAAATTAACAATTTATTGCATATACAAAATTATATAAATTTGTTAGATCTATGATCTATCTATACGGGTCATTATCTCTGGATCTTTGAAGGGTCTCCATTTTCGCCTGTGCTTACAAGAGCAGAATAAATCGTAGACCCACCCAATTAATCTCCAATTCTTCCTCGCATTAAACCAGGTTAACTACTCTAATTCTATTCCTGCATCGTGTTATGCTTTTGTTTCAAATCCAGGTCTTGATTGATACGCATAATCCCATATATCATTTTAGGGTTAACTATATATTTTGTATAAGTTCCTCCTTTTCGTATTTCTTTCTTCAGCTCTATCGCTATTTTGATTACATGAAAAGTTCATTTCATCGTTGATTGATTCTATTGCCCCCATCAGGAAGGATAAATTTGAGCATTCGTGTGTTTCAAACCCTAAATTTGTACATTCTAAATAGAAATACTGTTTTGCGAATTAATCACACGTTTTCAGTTAGACTTGTTTATAGGATCGGTTTATAATCTCCAATTATTTAAATTCGAAAGGAAAATCGTTTGCTTGTTACTAGTCAAAATTTTAATTTTGTTTGTTTAGTATATTTGATTAATTATAGGTTGGCATAAATTATGTTTAATTTTATTCTCATATTTTTTTATTTTTATTTTTGCTTTTTTTGATTGAGAAAATCAAATTTGGTACTTGTATTGACAACATTTTGATTCATATTAATGCTGTATGCTTCATATTATGTAGGGAAGATCTCAAGGATGATGAGTGCAACCATCAGGCGGAAAGCTTTGTCTCTGTGCTCATATGCACTGGCAAATAATGTATGCCTGCTTGATTTCTTATTCAAGTTTAGATGATTCCTTTCACTTTTTTCACTAGTTAATGGCAATCCAATCTTTTAACTTTGATATGCTTTATACCATGTTGTAGCTTTTGATTTGGTTAAATAGGAGACATAATTGTTAAAAAAAATTAATGAAGCTAGCATACGACGGGAATACTCCGATATTTGCATATAATATCTCAAGTTTAAATAAGCTCTTGTGTAAGAACAAATGATAATGTACGTTCCCTTTAGGAGTTTGAACTTTTACACTATACAAAAGTATAGAATAGTTCAGGTTGCTCTGACCAAGACTCCACTTTTTGCTCCGTTCGTGGAGCGTATAATGTGCAGCTCTGAATCATTGAGGGGTGTTTCGATGTGCGTTTAACCCAGTTATTGCATTCTGAAGTCACAATAATCAGTTTGATTGTGTGTGTAAATGGATTATGATTATGAATATATATTATTGATCAAGTGATCAGATTTGGATAATCAAGTAAGGCATAGACGAGATTAAACGTGTATTGAATCTCACAAAGGAGTAGCTAGAAGAAAGCTAATAATTATGCTAAATGTAAAGTTATCTAATTACCCTCAGATGCTGACCATGATTCTTGAAGTCACCATAGTCACTTGAAAACGAACATCCAAACACCCTCCTGAATGTGAATGTCTATCTGTGCACACACATACACACACACACACGTGTAAATATGTATATATAATTGTCATGCATGTGCGGCAGTGCGCATGGTGCACCTATTTCTGCTAAATATAATGAGCTTATGTTGTTAATAGGGCATTGTACAATCATTGGAGCGGGCCCAACCTGCATTAGCAGGATCTGCATCACGGGGGTATGCTGCTGGTATCCCAATGTTTGAGGTAGTTCATTTATATCCTTTTTTCTGTACGTACTTGTTTATATTGATTAACATGTATGGCTCTGAGTTCTGGCCCAATAGTTAAAAAAGGTCACTGTTCTGTTATATTTTATAGAGACAATGTATACATACGTCGTTGAAGTTTCAAATATGTTTCAGCAAGCCCTTCCAAATTTCAAGACTACAGTACAATGCCACCCAAGTATTAATTTTGTAAATTATAATAGGCATTCCACATCTACCTTATTATACGTAATATTTTAATATTTATTCTTGTTTAGAACATAGGATAGTTTTTTTGGTCATATAATCGTATTCACACTTTTCCAGTATGATTTCAGCCGGAATTATTATAAATGAAACTAAATTGATACTTAGGCGGCCTCTAATTTAGTTTTGAAATTTGGGTGGCCTTATTGAAACGTTTTTGAACTTAGATAGCCTATGTATACATCGTCCATATTTAAGGAAGTATGAGCCTTGTTTTTGTGCATAGGACTTGCTCCTTTTCCAAACTCACAATCACAATTGAGCAAGTAAAGTAAAATATGCTTAAATGTGTTCTCCTAAACGAAATGAATTTATATTTTAGAACTGTTAGCACTCTTTGTATGTTTACTTTAGCGTTGATATGAATTCATACCTATAAAATTACTTGTTGGCTGTTGCTATCATGTGCAATTGTATAGGCATTTGGAAGAGGATCTAATATAGTACCGGAATTACATCAAGGTATACTTTGCTCCTACATACGAGTGTGTCTGCTTTCCACACAGAGAAATCACAAATTTGTTGACATACTGCTAAATGATTTTTGACTTCTATCATTACAGGTGCTCCTGTTTTTTCAAAACCCTTGAGGTAAACCAACTTTCTCATTCTTTCTATCTCATTCAGCAACATGAAAGGATGATGTATTGCTTACATTGTTTGTTTATCAACTAACATTTCAAAGTTAACCCGTTTTTCAACAATTCTATGACCAGAGATGTACCATCGTTTAAAACGGATTTTCTGACACAGAAATGGATCAGATCTTTTTCTTCATACAGTGGTATGCTCTTTCAATTCTTTGGACAATACTCATTGATCCCTGCAAGTTCTGCATATCTTCGTTCATGTTTGATGTGATTTTGTTGGTGTTTTTACAACCAAAATACATTTTGTTGAGTGTATAATTCATTTTTGTAAGTTTTGACACTCATAGTGCCATTATCTGGGACAGAAACTGCTGTTCGTGGTGATATCAGTGAGCCAATTGGCCAAATTCAAGCTGACAAGGTAATTAATTTTATACCATATGCAGCATCTCTGTGATCTGGTGCAGTTAAATTATTAATCATAGGATGCTGCAAGTCCTGACTCCTGAGGCTGGTGTTATTCCAGTGGTAACATTGTCTCAAGGGGTTGTAGCTCTAGTTCGGAATTTACATGCTTTCTTTGATCCATATGGTTTTTTTTTTTTTTTTTTTTTTTTTTTTTTTTTTTTTTTTTTTTTTTTTTTTTTTTTTTTTTTTTTACTTTTAAAGTCAAAAATACCATATAAGAATTACTACATAATTGGTTTTTCTGGTTTTGAGGAAAAACACTGTGATCATTAACTACATTGAAGTACAGAAAGAATGTGATAAAATACAAACTGGATGTCAAAAAATGTATAATAATGCACTTGAATTTGGGAACACTAAATTTGACATTTTAAAGTCAGATAATTTTTGTGACATTTAAAAAATGCGTTGGCTTCTTAGCCAAAACTTTAAATAGCCTCGTTACAAAAAAAATATAGGGATCTTGTAGACCAAGAATAATGTTTTGTCAATATCTTGCAATGATAGTAATGGGTAAAGGGGCAATTTTATAACTGGAACTTCGCCAATGAGGGGAACATTGGATTTAGTTCTCGGACGGAGTATTATATTGGTACAACTGGTGTGGCATCAGGTTTGCATCACAATTTCAAATGAGTTGTTCTTGTGTGTCTTCTTGAAGGGTAGCTTTGCTGAAATAGAGAAGACAGTCAACACCGCGGTCAATAGAACACACAATGGCCCTGCTTTTTTCACTGCATCTGGTGCTGTCGTTGGAAGCGTTTTAAGTACTCCGATAATAAATGCTCCACAGGTAAAGTTCTTAAACTTATGAGTTTGTAAATTACTGAACTTAATGTTCAGCCATTTTTCACAGGCTGTATTCTACATTTTCAACCTAAGAGTGCTTGTCGAATCCAATTTTTTTACTAGGAAAGTATACAGAATCATGCTACATACATGTAGAACTAGAATGAGGCCATTTTAGCCAGTTTTTATGAAAACAGGTCAATTTGGGTTAAAATTTATAGAAAACCGGTGGATTTGGGTTATATTGTATTGATAACGGGCTTAATGGGTAGAATTTAAATAATAATGAAAATAGAAACTGGTTGGTTTAAAAAGTCAATCAGTATACCCAAGTTTTACTGCCTTCTAAATTGCCTTTTTCAAAAAAAGTTGAATCATTATTTTGAGGGTGTTTGGTTTTGCGTTATTAACGTGATTATTAACTTATTACGTTACAATAACGCAAATAATTGGTTTAAAGTGTTTGGATTGCATACGTTAATAAGTGATTATTTGCGTTTAGAGTTAATTCTACCACACTTTTTCATAAGTTAAAAATTGTAGTTTATTTGCTTAATAAGTGATTATTTGGTCATTTTATAAGTAAAAACGCAAATCCAAACACTTTAAAACTGCTTATTTGATAATTATGATAGCAAACAGCAGAAGCTAAACCAAACACTACATTTCCAACATCACTTTTTGTTACAGTTATGATCTGATTATTAGTTTTCAAAACGCTACAACACTTTTTTCAAACGCAAATCCAAACACCCTCAATCAAGTTACTTTTTGCAAGAATTTATGAAAGTAAAAATATAGTCAAATAAAGTGCTGGTGTCTCAACCAAATCTGTTATAAAGTTATGCCTTTTGATCCCAAGCATGCTGCATATACTCCCTCAATCCCATGAAATTGCATTGTTTGGTTGATAGATCATTAACGGGCAAACAGGTAATTGTCAATTTGTCACTTGAAAGTTCCAAAAATCCGAAGTGTTAGGGGCGTACATCAATTATTTGTATAAATTGCAGTGGTTAGTTAACTAAATGTAACTAGAAAACTTACACAAGAATCGAAAGTATTGCAGCTTTCTTGGTTTGTTTTAACTTGGAAGTACTTCTTTAATGTACAGGCGGCTAAACTGAGCATGGGTTCAACGGTCTCTTCAACATTCCTACCCAGTCTCGCTCTATTCTGGCATACCAATAATGGTATTGAAGAGATTCTGGCAGATTACGTTCACCATGAAATGACTCGCAGCTTGGTCTTGGTCTTAATGAGACTCTTCCTTATAGTTGCGGCAAAAGATGTTTTCGTGGCCACAAATTGAACCAGTGGTTTTCAGTATCCATAGATCTACTCGAAGGTATAGAAGGCTGTCTTCTTATTGAAGATGTTAAACCTGGACACCTTCTTGTTGAAAAAAGCCGAATAAATATTGGTCCTAGAAGTTATAATAGGACACTTGGGCTACAATTTTTCAGTTTTGTTGATTTAGTTTATGGAATGTTTAAATGCTTATTTGTTTTTCAAGTTCATTTGAAGGGGTTGTGTTTAGTTTCCGGGCTTTTTATCTTTTTGACTGCCTCAGCGTTCTTCAGGCGTTGCAGTGATCGCTAATTAGCTATTATCCATTATAATGGGTGCTTTGTTGGCTTGGTTAACATCCTTGGTCGCTGTTAGTCGTGCGTAAAGGTCCGGGAACCGCTATCATACAATTCGGTTGATAATTTTTTTTATTGAATTTTCAGTTTCAGCTTTGATATTTAGTTTTGTACTTCTCATTATAAAAGTTGAAACAAATCATAAAATTGAAAAACCATATTAGAACCCAGGCAAAGAAGGGTTTTTTTTTTTTTTTAATTTTTTTTTTTTTTTTGGGTTTTTGGTTCTGACTTCCCAGTAACCGTTGGTGAAGGCATAATAGATAAATTTAGCTTACAAATTAATAAAGAGTAAAAGGCATGTTTCATTCATGAGGTTAGATGTTTACTTGGATTCAGTTTCTCAACCTTAATAAACCCAAATTTCAGTTCTATTTTGCAAATTTTGTCCGGTTTTAGTCTCTCATCCGTTAAACTTAACGGCAAAATCGTTAAATTTTTAATAATGATATTTTTACTCTTTTTACTGTGACGCTTTTAGTCCCTGTGGTTTGCTTAAAATTATGGAAATGATCCCTGGTCTTTAAAAATTACATAAATGGTCCCTCAAAACACTATTTACTTACAGAATTGGTCCCTCCTTCTGTTGAATTTTTCTAAATGACGATTTTGTCCTTATTCTCAATTTCAATTTTGGTCCCTATAGTATTTAATTAGTTATGGTTTAATCATTTTCATTATTTTTTGTTCTTGTTTTTGAATTTAAAATGTTAACTTAATAAAATATGATTTAATTATTTTATTTAATTAGTTTATTTTAATTCTCTTTTATATATTCAATTTATTTATTTTACATTTCACTTTTTAACATGTTTATACATTTTTATATTTTTATACGTTAGCAACTAACAATTTCATTGTGTTAACATATTTTAATTTAATTATAATTTACCAAAAATATATAAATCTAGGATTTTATTTGTTTTGATTAAAATATTTTGAAACATTAATACCTTTCGAATTAAAATGTGTCTTTTTTCGTTTTGATTTACATATTTTGTTACTTTAATATGTTTCAATTAAACTTAGTAAAATATTTTGAAACATTAAACTTGACATTTGATTCGTTTTGATTAAAATAATTTTTTTTATTTTAATATGTTACAATTTAATTATAATTTTTAAACAATATATAAACATAACATTTTATTTGTTTTTGCGTAAGTAGTCACATTATACCTATTGATTTAATTATAATTTTTAACATTTTGGTTTGTATATTTCTTTCTATACGTTTTGGTTTATATATTTCATTATATTTCTTTCTATTGATTTAATTATAATTTTTAACATTTTGGTTTGTATATTTCTTTCTATACGTTTTGGTTTATATATTTCATTATATAGATATGAAACGTATGTAATGAAACATATATACGTTTTATTCAAAACATATATACGTATAAATATATGTGTGTTTCAAAACATATAAACAAAATATACAAACCAAAATGCTAAAAGTTACAATTAAATCGATAGGTATTAACGTGACAAAATATTTAAGCAAAAAACAAATAAAACGCTAAGTTTATATATTATCTTTAAAAGTTATAATTAATTGAAATGTATTAACACTAAAGTATATTTAAATCAAAATGAATAAAATATCAAGTCGACATAGTTTTATTAAAAATTATAATTAAATCAAAATGTATTAATACAACAAAATAATTAGAATAGAACAAACAAATACTAAGTTTAATTTAAACGGAATAATGTAGAAAAATATGTAAATCAAAACGAAAAAAGACTAAATTTAAATGTGTTAACGTAAAAAATATTTTAATCAAAACAAATAAAACTCTAGATTTATATATTTTTTCTAAAAATTAAAATTAAATCAAAATACGTTAACGTAATGAAATAGTTAGTTGGTAACGTATAAAAATATAAAATATTTTAACAAAATAAATGTAAATGAATAAATTGAATATATAAAATAGAATTCTAATAAATTTATTAAATAAAATAATTAAATCACATTTTATTAAATTATCATTTAAAATTTAAAAACAAAAACAAAAAAAATTATAAAAATGACTAAAACCAAAAATAATTGGATAGTACAGGGACCAAAATTGAAATTGAGAATAAGGGCAAAATCGTCATTTAGAAAAAGTCAAAAGATGGAGGGACCATTTTTGCAAGTAAATAGTGTTTTGAGGGATCATTTATGCAATTTTTAAAGACCAGGGACCATTTCCATAATTTTGAGCGAACCACAGGGACCATTTCTGTAAGATGACCAAAATACCCTCATCCATAAAGCATTTAACGGGTGCCTACAAACGGACGTTTGGTGAAGGGTTGAAATTGAAATCAAACCTTGCAAATAATGACCAAATTTGCAAAAATGAAAGTTCAGGGACCAGATCCAAAATTTGGTGCAAACCACAGGGACCATTTATGTAATTTACTCTTAATTTTAACTTTTATAATATTATCGTTGATATTTTTCTTTTTCAATGTCACTATTTCTTTAAGTATCTTACAACCTAATGAACCATCGACAAATAAATTATATACATATGTGAATGTGTCTTGGATATATACGTGAATGTATGAACTTTAGAAGTGAGTATAGTCTGAATTTTGTATCTGAATTTGCTTCGATTTAGGTTTTTGGTTTTTCTAAATTCTAAAACCAAATAGACATTTTCTATTTCGTTTTTCGTTTTTCGATTTTGCTTTTTGGTTTACTTTTATTTTTTTGGCACTTCCCAAAATGATTTTAATTATATTTTATAGGATGTGATGTTGATTCATATACTCTTATTGGGGCGAGCAAAAAACCACAAAACCAAAAATATATGAAGAGTGTGAGACCCTCTGATTTCTCAAAGGTCTCAAGTCTAGGTCCCATTAGCAATGCAATATCAATCAGGAAACTAAGATAAAATTAACAGTGCGGAATTAAAGTTAAATTATAAACAGAGACAAATTTAAGTAGCAAGGTACAAACATCTAGACTATTACATCAAATCACATATTATAAACTAGACCCGAACCCCAAAGCTCTATCATCTGCTAAGTACCAAGGTGTTGGAACAGGTTCTAATGTACTTCAAGCTCTTTCAAGTCCCGACCTAAGAACTAGGTCCAGCCAATCCTTTGCCTTTACCTGAAAAATAATGCAACAACGGGTAAGCTTATTTGCTTAGTGAGAATGTAGAATTTCACATTTAACATGCAATTATGAACGCGGAAGCACATGCACTGCACTCGGCTCATGCACGGCTCAGCTCTATATGCACTGCACTAGGCTCATGCACAGCTCTATCTCGAAGGGTCATTGGCCAATTAATGCTCTTTTGATGCGCGACTTTTGCTCAGCTTCCAGTTATAAAACTGTTGTTGCTCTTGAGACTTTTAGACAAATTCATAAGGAATGCTCGGATGATGATAATCCATACACACGCATCATTAGTGGGGATCAGCCACGTACTGGGCTAGCTACCAGTAAAAGCTCTATATGGATATCATCGGAGTGCTCAGCTCTAGCTACCCTCTGTGCTTTCATCACGTAAATCAGCACATCATAAGCCTAACATTAACCCAACACTGAGCAATAGTGATGGTGTTAAGCTTAACAATCAAGTGACTCGTCAAAGAATCGAATCTAGAAGAAGAAATACTCAGCTCAACAAATCATAGTAAATATACTATGACAATATTTCAATAAGCTCAAGATCAGAATATCAATAAATCAGAATCATGCAACAAAAGTCTCAATTCACATAATATGCAGTTAAAATGAAATCTACAACTCACTGCTACTGGCTATTTGTGCTCTTTTAGTTTCTGGCTCTGGCTCTGTTGCTCACAATCTGTTGTGGATAGAACCACTATCTGATTTATATCAGACTTTCAGTTGCTTGACATTTTGCTCGTTGCTCAATCTGTTATTAATATCATTTCTGATATTTATTAGTTCTTATATCATCTGAATAATATATATTCAGTGTTCATCATTTATACTCAAGATTCATTCGTTGGTCTTTGATATCAAAATATTATATTTTGATCATATTATCATCAATCTCTTAAATCTTATCAGAATCTTTCTATTCTTTGTCAAAATATCAAAATAAGTTATCAATTTCGGATCATCCGGATTCGGACCATCCGGATTCGGACATATCCGGATCTGGCACCCGAATTCGGACAAGTCCGAAATGGTTGTCCTAATTCGGACCAAGCCTGGATTCGGTTCATCATCCGAAATGGCACCATCCGAAGTCGGGTCATCCGAGTTCGGACATCCTTCCGTCCGGAATGGTACTTCATCCGAAATGGTGCTGAATCCGAATTAGGCAACATCCGAATTTAAATATTTTGTCCGAAGTATAGATTCGGAATGGGGCTTCATCCGAATTCGGTCTCATCCGAATTCGGATCCCATGTCTTCATATTTTCCAGAAATTTGTTCTTGGTGTTCTTCTTGTGTTCATACGGATTTTTACTAAAATCTTTCTAAATTCATTTTCAGTAACATGCAACTTAACATAAAGTTGTATTATCATTATTTGGTTGATTTTATACTATTTTCCTTATCAAAAACATCATAAATTTATCAAAATCATCCAAATTACACACTTTTTGCCAAGAACACAATTTTTACAAAAATTCATATTTCTCTTTCATTTGATCGATCTAATCACTGATTTTTGTTTCTATGTCTTTTATTAACTTAATCACATGATTATCTATTTAAAATTTACACATGCAACACATAAATTTCATGTTTGAAACATACATTTCGGTTTTTCATAAAAACCGAACCAAATTTGTAAAATCATTGAATTTAAGTGGATTTTACCTTGAATTCTTTGTAGTTTCTTGTTGTTTGTTTCTTCTAACCTTCTCTTGACTTCAAATCTTCAATCAATGAAATTCAATTTTTTTGAATTCTTGATAATTTCTTTGAGAACCGGATGAAGAGAGAGAAAGGAGAGAGAGAGAAAAATCTAGAGAGAGAGTCTAGAGAGAGAGAGAAATCTGATTTTATGTTTCTATATTCCGTTTATATACTTCAGCTATTTACGTTTGCTACTTAACCCACTAGTATTTTCGTAACTTATATATCTTTTATTTACTTATCTTAATAATTAATTAATCATAATTCATAATATTATATAATTCAATTAAATATTTCATAGCTTAATTAAATTATAAATCAAAGTAATGTAATAAAATTACATTATTGGATCGATAATCAGATATTTAACTTGGGCTAAAAGTTGGGTTGTTACAGAATGGGCTCCACCACGCACAAACTTCGTCCCCGAAGTTAGATATGTTCGAACAGACTTGGGCAGATAGCTTTTATGATATCTCTTGATTTCCCAAGGCTGATGCGAATCTCTGTGGTGTTTCCACTGAATGAGCACCATCTGTATTTGATATCTTTTTATTTCTTTGAGATTCACATGTACAAGAACTTAAATTTCTCTTTTCAGAGTTCATATTTGATTCATTATTTCATTGCTTGATTACTTTAGGAATTCTGACTTTTTATTCATACTCTTCATATATGAGCTTTATGCTTTACGCAATAATCAATCTAGATAATAACTTAATACATGAGTTAACTCATATATCTCCTTCATTCGATCTTGAGCCAGTTATGGCTTTTAAATCTCTCATCTGTATTGTAAAATTTTCATTTGCTATCTTATGCAATCACATAAGAGATTTTTAAGATTTATGATTATCAGTTATGTATTCACTTTGTGAGCTTTTGAGATTAAATTTTATATTTCATTCAATTCAGCTATCATCTCTATATATTAGTTAGCTCATATCTCTTTTCATTTGCTCTTGTATTAGATACAGAGCTTTTCGGGAGTCTGATATTTGTACTTTAAGGAGTACATCTTTTATTGATGATGTTATCACCATCAATCGCTTAGCTTATTTCTGATTTGTGATGTCTTGTTATGAAGACTTATAATTTTTCTTCGCTCTATCAAACAAATGAAACCCTTCCTCTGGCGCAACAATCAAAGTCAACTCTTCGTGTAACGACTCCACCTCACCTACCTTGGTCTTCAATTGCGCTGCAATATCCGCCAAATCTTTTTCATGATCAGTCTCTCGAGTAGCAAAATACTCCAAGATGATAGAGTGATTAGAAGTCAAGTATGAGAGATCGAGGCAAAATGTTGAAATGTTGTATTTAGAGCTTTAACAATCAAAACAGGAGTTCAAACAGAAAATCAAATTTGGAGTTACAATCGTCCTCATCCTCTTCGCAACGGTTTCAGCGGTTGATGGATATTTCAAACAAATCAGTTATGATCCCGAACTTGAAGAGATCATATGCTTTAGAATCTTCCAGCGAGTAGGAATATTAACAACATAGAAAACAAATATTATACGGAATCGAATTCTAAGAGCCATAAGTTTAGTTTTTTGTTTTAAAAATCGCAAGAGTCAGGTTGGATTAGATTTTTCTATAAAACCACACCGAACTACACCAAATGTAAAACAATGTACATTTCATGTTTTTTATATAGAGTAAACTACAAAAATGGTCCCTATGGTTTGGTCGAATTTATGGATATCGTCTTTGGTCTTTAAAAATTGCATAAATGATTACTCAAAACACTATTTACTTGTAAAAATAGTCTCTCCGTCTAATAACTTTCTCTAAATGACGGTTCTGCCCTTTTCACAATAAGAATTTTGGTCCCCCAACTATGTAATTTACTTACCAAAGGGCCTTTGGCCTAGCGGTACCAAGGTGGTTATGTAAGTGAGAGGTCGCGGGTTCGACTCTCGTCGGAGGCAAGTTCAAATTTAGGTGGAGATTGCAAGTCTTGGGGTTAACGAGTAGTTTAGGAGTAGGAGTAGGATAGTTTGCCGTTCAAAAAAAAAATGTAATTTACTTACAATTTTAGTCCTTTTAATGAATTTTTTTTTAAATTTTAAATGTTAATTTAAAAAACTTATAATATTATATATATATATATATATATATATATATATATATATATATATATATATATATATATATATTAGAATCAGGTTCATCAGCGTACCTATAAGATTCCAGCGTACCCAGCGTACCCTAATGTGAATGATCATTCACATATATTTTTTTTGAATAGACATGTATAAGACAACATTATAAGACTTTTTTTCAAAAGAAGCAACATCATAAATCTTGTGAATGGTAAAAAAAGAGCATATGAATGGTCATTCACACCATTCACATGGTGTGAAATGACCATTCACATGGATGACCATTCACATAAATATGCATTGAGCATTCACATAATTTTTAAGGAGACACAAAGTGTGGATGTATGTGATATTCATATATCACGTGTATAACATTAAATTAAACATGGTTATGAGAAAAAATTTTAAAAAAAGTTTTTTTAAGGTTGGTACCTTCGGGTGCACTTGATTTCGAGAGGTACCTTTTTGAACCTGAATCATATATATTAAAACTATTTTATTAATTAAAGTTATTCTAATTTGTATATCTAAATATATTTAATTTACGTCTTTTTTGTATATTCATTTTATTTATCTTACGTTTTATTTGTAAAAATATTTATACATTTTTATCTTTTATACGTTTAATCTAACTAATTAGTTATGTTAATATATTTTATTTAATTATAATTTTTATGAGAGAAGTATAACATTTAGATATTTTAATTTAATCATTTTGTTACGTATAGTGGCACTCGTGCTATCATTTTATTCTAATTATTTTAGGGTTTTATTCATTTTGATTTAAAAATTTTGTTATATTAATACATTTTAATTTGCACATACTGCTTTACTCGTTCTGTTCTTATTATTCTGTTACATTAATATGTTTTGATTTAATTGCAAAATTACAAACCAAAATGAATCTGTCAAAATATAAAATAAAAAATGTATATCTTTCGTTAAATTAAAACACATAAATGTTTAAGTTAAGTTTATATAGTTTAGCTGATTAAAAATAAATTTACAAATAAAATACTAACCATGGTAAATATAAGTAAAATACTAAAAAAATAATTATATTTATAAATAAAACAATTGTATATATAAATAAAATATAATAAAAATAAATAAAAAGATAAACTTTGGACCATAGATGAAAATAATATAACCATGAAGACTAAAAAAGTCATAGTTAAAAAAGGTAAAAATGTCATTATCACAAAGTTAACTGTCTAGCTGTTAAATTTAACGGTCCAGGGACTAAAACTGAACACATTTTGCAAAATAAAGATGAAATTTGGGATTATTAAGGTTGGAGGACTGTATCCGGGTAAACTATCAAACCATTAACAAAAAATGTCTTTTACTCTTAATTAAATACTGGTTTTCCGGGGAAAAAAAGAAAAGAAAAGACACCACTTGTAACATTAATAAAATAATTAAAAATAACTAAACAAGCGTTAATTTATAACACAATTTTTCATAAACGCATTTCTTGTTTAAAAGAAAGGCCACAATGTATTCTTTTATGCTCGATAGTCGATGTCAGTTTGCTTTCGACAACGGTATTCATGAAACCGTCCCTAATTATGAAAACACCAAAGATTTTGAACCAAATTCACTTTGTTTAAAGTTAACCTTGTCTCAAAATTTTGTTTTTTTTCACCATTATTCAACAATTCCTTGTGCAAAATACACAAAACAAAATCGAAAAAAAGTGGTTTCGAGATTTACTTTGCTGTGCAACGACCGCCTAGCTAAAATGCAGGCAACACCATAAAAACAAATAAAAGAAAAGTCTCCGACACATGATTTGCCAAAAACTCGAGTGATCATATCTCTTCAGAATTAGTTGATATTGTAAAAACTGATCTGGTACACTGCCGGCAAAAAGGTCAGGCAAAATCACGATCTATAGGGTGGTATCCATCGGGTAGCAGCCAAGAACACGAATAAACCTTGCAAATTCCTGCAATAATCATCAAAAATTGATTATTGCAACACTTTTTATGATAAAATAAAAAGGAAACTGCTATGTTGATTCGATGTGTAGATAGCCACAACTCACAATTATAAAAAGAATATGCCATTTGTTTGATTAGCTAAAGTATTTAAAAAAATTCATCATGTATTATGCAGTACAAAGGACTTGTATACCTGTAGATGCCCGAGAGCATATTGTGCACGAGGCTCAGCCATCGAGGCTTCAAAGTCGATGTAAAATAGGTAGTCAAAGTACCTGTGAAAGTCGAAAGGGGATGCATAATTTTTTAGCATCGTGAACAGTAGGGTGCAAAGTGGATTCTATCCTGATTGGATGTGATGATATATTCAATTCCATAGTTAATTGCATAAATAGGTAACATACTTATGAATTAATTCTATTTTAGGTAACAAACTAAGTTTCCTTTCATAATAAAGACAACGTACTTTGAAAAGGATAAATTTGGTCATTTTTATATTAAAAAGCCGTAAAAAAGTGTCTATAAACATGTCACTTAAAAACATGAGTTACACTTCCTACAAGTCTACTACTTTTTAAAAGTACATTACCTTTCTATGGGCGCAAACTTAGTTTGTTACCTAAATAGCAATCAACCACAAGTATATTACCTTTTTATGCAATTAAAACTATGTACAGTCATAGTAAATATATATAATGTGCATAATGTAGTTATATTAGCACTCACTTGGCGCTCCCCTTGTTGCTATCGTCAACAATCCTAAGTGGACGTTTTCTCTGGGGCCGGCTCTCAATCTTGAAATGAATTTGGAGGCAAAAACTTTGTCAAATGTGCGTTTCTAACAACAAAACTCATAAATGAAGGAGCTAAAAAAGAACTCACCTTCGATAAGTTTATCTCTCTTAGAGCGAACACGGCTAATGCTTTGAACAATACCCCTGGCCCTTCTTCTAATGTAAAGACGATGCTCGTCTTGATAACAAAAATTATCAAAATATATAGAAATAAGGTTTGGTGAATATGCTTCAGGACTTTGGTTTAAAAGATAAAAAGAGAAATTTTTTTTTACCTTATGGGGCTTGTCGGGTCCTGGGATTATAGGTTCTCTTGCTAGTATTAGAAAACGAGTAATGTTATCTATATCATCCTGGCCAACGCGATAAAAATGAGAAACATATAATTGAAAATATGATATAACAATAAGAATGGCAGATGACAAGTGGTAATGGGTGTTTTTTAAATATATGTTTTTAAAGTAAATTTTTTATTAATTTGTGATTTATTACTATAATCATTTGCAAAATTTGCTCTATACCAGTTACGAAATACTGAGTTTAGACGTGAAAAGATGAGAACTAGTTGACACCTGGATATTTTGAGCTAGAATGTCAAGTCCGTAGATCTCTGCAGCTCGAGAACTTGCAACTGCTCCAGTTTCTCTTATGCCTTCTGAGGCTACAATCTATCAAAACCACACACGTAAATTTGAGAGAGAAAGTAATTATGATATTTTATGTTCAATGTTTACCTGAGCTGCAATAGCAGTATCTTCGGCACTAACTCTCATGACGCCGAACTTGTTCAGTGCAATCTCACATTGCTCGAGTGCCTGTATCATCAACACACCTCTAGTAAATTAAAGAAGTTTTCCTCGATTTCCTAAAAAATATTGTTGGTTATACACTCACTCCATTCCAAAATAAATACAACATTTCCCTTTTCAAAAGTTTCAACCACAGAATTACCAATTTGTCCATTAGTAATCCACAAGATTTCCTCTTTTCGCTGATGTTGAGGGGTATTTTAGACATTTGAGGAAATACAAAATAGGTCAAATTTATTAAATTTAGACGGCTTTTCTTTCTTTCTTTTGGATATCTATCATAATTTTCTAACATTAGATAAATGGGACCCATATAAAAATAACTGAAAAGTTAGGCCTAAATGCCTAATCCCTCATGTCACAAAAGGTTGAGAAGCCCAGCTAGCAGCCCGCTGAGGGAGGTGTCAACGACACGGATTGAACTTGAGTCATTTCACAAATCTCCATCCCCTCGGGAACCAGCTAAGCATTTGCATCGAGGGACATGCCGCTAGACCAGAGGCCAGTTGGTGCCTAATACTCTAATTATAGATATTATTAATCCTCTAATTATAGGGACATGCCGCTAGACCAGAGACCAGAGTCAAGCAAACAAACAATTTAAGATAAACCAGCTGAGCAAAATTTATTTATATTTATTATATCTAATATAAAATCTAGTTTTTAACAAAAATTTTCCATATCGAAAGATGTTCAACCTGAGGGTGGCTTAAAACACGCTTCAGCTCCTCCTTTCTTACACCAGGCACACCCAAGAGGCAGTGATTAACAACCAGCTGCACTTCACCAACAATGTGCAGCCGATGACGAAGGAGTAAATCATAATTTCGATGGATACTTCCACCTACAGAGTTCTCGATCGGGAGTACTGCTTTATCCACCAGCCACAACTCCACAGCCTGAGATTCAAATATGCATCAACATTTTGTTAGATTCTTTGGTATTTAAGGTTCATTAGTTAACATGGTAACCTTAGACTCTCCACAAGTAACAAGTGTTTTAACTTGTACCATAATTATATGTATACATATATACGAGCATATCATTATGATATTATCTATATAGTAATCATATCATTGAAAAGTAGCAAACATATTATTAAAATAATTAGAGGGGGTTTGGATGCGTGCTTGGAAAGTGATTATTGATATTCAAATTTAAAATGAGACAATCGGTTGTGAATATAAGAAGTTGCTGAATGTTTCAATGTGCTTCTTTAGATTGAAGTTTTAATAATCACTGCTCTATCCTTTAACAATCAACTTTGTTGTGGCTAGTATCAGTTTTATTATTTGATCCATAAACAATCAGATAATATAAGTAGAAGTAGGATACCAAAAATGCTAGAACCAATTATTTGGACTAGAGATAATCATTTTCACAATGCATATCGTTGTTGTTTATTTGGTTGGATTCTATCTAATTTTTCAAGCTCACACACCCACAGAAGAGAGATGAGAAAAAAAAAGGTGATACCTTGAATACAGATTCAAACTGGTCACATGGGACTGTTTCACATTTTGGGTATGCTTTAAGAGCCGCAGACTCGCTATAGGCACCTGGCAGACCCTATAGAAACCCAAAACAACTGAAATGTAAAAATGAAAACAGTATCCTGTTATATGATACAAGTATAATAGTATAATTACCTGGTAAGCAACTCGGACTTTTGAGCCATCATTACCAGAGGAGACAAGATCTGTAGCCGATAAGGGCTCTGCAAGTTATACATTTATTGTTAAATCACTTCCTTTCTTTCTTTTATAAGGTGTCCATTTTGCCTTTGGAAGTCAAAATGCAACTTTCAATATTAAGATTGAAATGGATATATTTATCCCTTTAGAAAAAACCAATAACTAAATCTAAAGATAATACAAGTAACGTGAATACGAAAACAATTTATTTAAAGAATAAATTAAAACTGTTAAATACAAAAATTTGACGGCCAAGGTTAAAGAAGTACAACTAAAATAGAATGGCTAGAGTATTAAACAAGAACTTAAAGAAGATGTGATGGATGCACATATGCGAATGAGGTCAATTCAAATATTTTAGTGATCATTAGTATGCAACAAAAATGAATCCCCATCCAATGGCAGACCAAGGTTCATTGATGTGGGTACGGGGTATGCACTACCATTACAATTTTTTTTCCAACCTAGAAAAAAATAAGTTTCAAGTGTATGAACATGTATAGCCTATTAGCCTCTCTTCAATGTGGATCCACCCTAGTCCCATTGCCTAACAAATTCATAAAATCAGCTCAGATTAAACCAATCCATCTAAAAACTGTTTGTCTATAATTATATGTAGACCAAAGGCACAAAACTACAAAAAACTAATTGATCTAAATATATTTAGAGGGTGTTTGGATTGACATTTTAATTTGGAGTGGCAATAATCATTTTAGAATGATTAGCAAAAACTGCTTAAAATTCTGAGTTTTTTATTAAAGGGTCAAACTAACCAGATTTGGAGAGGCATGTAAGAAAACTGACTTTTGAGATAATTGTGACCATCCCTTGCTTTAAGCACATTATTAAGATTTTGATTCTTCAAGTTGCATAATTAATATGAAAACACACATCCAAACACCCCCTTAGTGATATGCAGCACATATATTGTTTATATGGATTATATATATATATATATAAAAAGAGTGCAAGAAAAAATAACTATCATCCACAACTGTCAACTGCCATGATTGGGTTAACCGTGTTTCATTATATAACCATCAAATCATCAATGATAATTTTAATACCTAAAACCTTATCGCCAATGTCTGCCTAAAACAAAAAAATTCTAGCAGCTATAAGATTCTAAGACACAAGCTAATTTTGAAATCCAATGATCTCTCAACAGGTAGTCCACACACCATATTTTGATAACCAGATTGTTTTTATTCATAGCACTTGCTATACAAATACATGTCAATATCTATGATTTCTTGAAATGTCTTGACAAAATGTATCGAGTATTTGAAGTGGACTTGACAATGGTATGTCTCTCTTTTTATACAAGACAATAATAATCTGGTACCCTACCACGTTCGAATTTATTACATTATTACACTTCTATGCAACAAACGAAAAAACTTTCTTCCTTCCATCCTCAACATTAATTTTGTACTATATTCATTCCAATAACGAAAAAGGATCATACATTTTCCGAAAATGTTTTGTAGCCAGTTTAACATCATATATTATTTCATTAGTTATATGATTTTTCATACCATTCTACACCGCATAGGAGCCAGGAAAGGGGCTAGATGCAGTGAACCCCATCCAAATTTTCGTTGACAATAAAGATGTTAAGAGTTTTAGTATAAAATCATTAATTAAAGAACTTTTGCCCACCTACAAGATTTATAATCAATTTGTAAATTCTGCACCCCTTGGTAGATTTTGTAGGTCTTCTACCGACTACCAATCCTACATGACTTTTAGCAACCAAACTATCGCTGTTGCAAAAAGAATACCTATCATTGCAAGAAAGAATGAACCTTTTTCAACAAAAAAGCAACAAATATGAATGGTTCTTTTTGCATTTACATTTCCACAAGTTGTCGAAGACTTTTCTTCTTGCACATTATAATGGTCTTTTGGGATTTCTATAATGCAATAAAACGCCAATGTTCTAAGAAATCAACCACTCCTTGAAGTAAATTTAGGATTCAGAATCCATATCAAGTTAGAAGACTAGAAAGGTATTTTTGAGAAATGGAATCAATTTAAAAAGCAAAACACAGAACAAAATACCAAAAAGTTTACATAATAAATTTCTAAATAATCAGAATCTAATCGACCTAAATTGGGGAATTAACTAAAATTCCAAAGCTAAAAAACCCGTGACTTTGAAACAGAAAACACAATCTTTGAAATGCAAGTTAACTTACTTGGTAAAGAATTCAAATCTTTATGAAACCCTTTGGATTCAGCGATCTGTGTGTCTTCAATTGTTCCATCTGTAGAACTTGAACCCAAATCATCTAATGGACTCAAAGGCTTCTCATCTTCAACATGTGTTTGTGCCCTTTCAGTTTCTGCCAATTTCAAACCCAGACTCTCCCATTTTCTCAATTTCTCAAGATTAACCCTATCATTACTCAAAGGGGAAAACTTTTTCTTGTTTTGAACGAAATCAGAGACACCCAAACAAACCCAGATTGGTACAGCCTTCAAAGCCATTTCTTTTTGTACCAATCTTCAAGATTTTTAGCAATGTTGTTAAATTGAAGTCTCATTTTCATTGAGATTCTTCTGTAAAACTTGAGGCCGGTTTCAACCACATTATCAATTAGGAAAATGTTTTCTGTATGAGCAATACCCTGGAGCCTACAACTCACAAATTACAGTGTATAATATATATATATATATATATATATATATATATATCCTATGTGCGTGTGTGTATATATATATATATATAGAGAGAGAGAGAGAGGGAGTAGGTGAGAGAGAGAGAGGGAGAGAGAGAGAGAGAGAGAGAGAGAGAGATTGTGGTGTGGGAGAGAGCTGAGTATAGAAGACCAAAAAGGAGAAAGCAGGTATGCACGTATTAATTTGTGTTTATAAGCATGTATATATGCGGTGAATATCAGGCTGTAAAAAGTATGATAAATTATACTTTTATTTATATATTTTACGATATATATAGTAAAGTATTAATTCAGTTTTAGTCTTTTAGAGACGTTAAAAACAGACCTTTCCTTTTAATTTATTATAAAAAAAAATTAACGGGTCTTGTATCATTAAAGAAATAATTAAATATATATCTTTATAAGAATGCATGTGCATCTAAATACAACGCATTTAAACATTGTTTGTTTACCTCTTAATGAAATTATTAAGAAGTCATTTTACCTTTGAATGATTTCTTAATGATTTCATTAATAAATAAACAAACAACCCCTTAGTTACTATTGATCTTATACATTATAATTTTTTTCTTTATTAAACAAAAATATTATAATTTTTATTTAATAGCTTTTGATTTTTTCTCTTTTATTCTAAAAATATCCAATCATTGATTCAAATTATATATGTTTATGTGTTGAAAAAATAACAATAAAAGTAATATAAAATACAATTTTGACAATAAAAATATTGTAAAATTTTTTAGATCGAGTAAAATATTGTAAAACTCTATTTTGACCAGAATGATAATACAATTTATTATTTTACCAAAAAAAGGGATCATTAAATTGAAAATTTACATTTTTTAATTGGCCATCAATACCTTTTTTGTCATAAATAAATTCTATATTACCTTTTTACATTAGGGGTGAGCGACGGGTACCATTTCCCGAACCCGAACCGGTACCGGTACCGACCGATACCAAATTAATATATTCGGTTCGGTATTCGGTTTTTAAATTAGCTAAAATTTGGTATTCGGTACTTTTGGTTCGGTATTCGGTTCTTAAATTAGCTAAAATTCGATATTCGGAACCGAACCGGCACCATATAAAATTATACGGTTCGGTATTCGGTTCTTCCAAAACTAATAATTCGGTTTCGGTATTTTCGGGATCGGTACCGGTTCGGTTCGGTACGGTACTGAGCTCACCCCTATTTTACATTATCTTTATTGTCAATTTTTATATTTTATGTTAACTTTCTTGCTAATTTTTCATTTATAATATTAATACTAGACGTTATTAAGTGTATATTTAATGTTGTCTTTGATGACAAATCTTAAATTAATGTTACATTATCGTAAAGTAATTTACATCAAAATGTGTACGGAATTTCGTATTTGAATTAAATACAAAATGACTTGGGATAGAGATAAAATTCACTACCTACCAATGACTTCATGGGAGTGTCACGAAAAACATGATTGTTTTGTAAATGTGTTGCAAAAGCCGCACATCATAGTATCGTGTTAGATTATTATAGAAGACATTTGGTAATTGTAGGTGAGATAATGTATAAAATAAAATTGTGTTTTATCTTGTTTGTATACGTCTGTATATAACAATTATAATCTTCGATTTATATATATGACTACATGTTATTAAACATGCATTTTTTTTGTTAAAATTGAGTTTGTTTTATAATTTCTGGAATACGGGCTTGAATAAATAAATGATTAATATACTAATATCATTAATAAAATATTAATAAAATATAAGAGGTTGTAAATACTTTTGTTGTTTGATAGTAACTACTAATAGATAGTCAATGTGAAAAGAAATATTCATTTTAAATACCACAAAATGTTAATTAAAAAATTTCCATAAGTATGGGTAAAAAGAAATCCATTTTCTAAACAAGTTACAATATCCATATACCGAATAGATTTAATGAATTAATTTTGTATATTCAACATGAATGTCAATATAAAATATATAATTTATTATATTGGAAAATATTATTTTGTCATGATGAGTTGTCAAGACTTTATATATATAATTAGAATTGTTGATTTGGATGAGTTGGTTGGAGTTGAATAGATCCTCCTATGAGTCAAAACCATTATTGGTACCTCCACCAACTTTTAATTGCATAATATTAAAATTGGGTTATATGTCAAAAATATCAATAATTTTTTGTATTTTTATCATTCGTAATAAGATTATTTATTTTTTATCATTAATAACAATAACTTTTATATATTTTTTACCGATTATAACCATTTTGGACCTAGAAATATACAACAGCAGGTTACCATCCATTAATAACAATAATTTTTATCTTTTTACCAATAATAACAACAACACTATATTTTTTTTACCGATAATAACAACAAATTTTAGCTTTTTATCAATAAAATGACATATCAAATTGAAACACTATTTATGTTTAACTTATTATTATTGAAAATCAAATTTGAAAATCAGAACACGCTTCAATAACTTCATTATCTATTGTGTTCAAATTTTGTTAGAGAGAACAAATGCATTGTGCGTTTATGGGAGAGATAACGAACAAATTTTTTTTAATCGTTAAAAATGAAAGAATATTTTGATATGCCATATTGTCATGCAATGAATCCAAAATATATTGTTATTGTTAGTTTTTATAACGTATTATTAATTTTCAAAAAAAATTTAACGTAACAGAATTATAAAAATCACAAAAACAAGATTGTATCTGGAAATCTAGGGATAAGACATAACCATTAATAGAATAGAATTCTACATTTATTCCAACAATATGAGCAAAAATAATTCCAATAGGATGTTTTTGATATTCCCAGTGATAACACGATCAAGCAATTATCAGATGATCGATCAAATGTACTATCTAAAAACAATAAATGATGCAAACATCGTTGTAATTAAGTATATCTAAAAAATAATACAAATGTAGCAAAATGTGTTTTTTGTATTTATATGACAATTCATACAAAATAAAGTGAGTTTCACGTGTTCATTGTTACACTAGAAAAAAAGGATGTATCGGTGACTTGGTGAGACCCTAACAAATCAAAGGCATTGATTGGACCCTAACAAATTGGTGACTTGGTGAGTTTCACTTATTGCACCCCTAAAAAATCGCTATGCATGACAATATGACATGTCAAATTATTTTTCATTTTATAATGTTTATATAAAACATGTTCGTAATTTCTTTCATTGGCACTCATTGTATTTGATTTTTATCTCTAACAAAATTTGAACAAGAAATGAATTATGAACTTATTTGAACGTATTTAGACTTTTATAAATTTAGTTTTTTAAATTAATAATTATTTAACAATAAAGAGAGCTTTAATTTGATATGTTACTATATATGGTAAAAAGATAAATGTTGTTACTTTTATTGGTAAAAGATAAAACGTTGTTCCTATTATCGATAAAAAGATAAAAGTTGTTGCTATTAATGGATGGTAACCTGCTATAGTAAGATTCTAGATCAAAAATGACTACAATTGGTAAAAAATTTAAAAAAGTTGTTGCTATTAACGATTAAAAATAAATAATATAGCTATAAATGATAAAAAAAAACTAAAGTTGTTGTTATTTTTGACATATAATCTTATTAAGTTTCATAATTAAACATAAAATAATATTTGTAGCGATACATACAAATCTTCACATATGATTAATTAATTTATGTTAGAAAACATTAAAGGTTAAGAAACATAAACGGAATTGAGAAATCTTTTGATGTTCTTGTGATCGTGTATATCACTTTCTGATGACGACAATTTGTCCTAATCATTCATCCAAATTTTCTTATGGGATAATACACAAGAGAAAATGCGTTAGTTCTTGAATGATAAATTCGTTTGTATATATAAATTATTTTCCCAACGAGATCAAGTGGATAAGATTCGTCAACTTCCAATTTAACCGACTAAAACGGTTGAAACCGTCGCTATCTTAACAACAACCCTGTCTTAACAGCATAGCAACCTTAACAACAATAGGCCTTATCTTAACAACATCAGAACTGTTAAGACAACAACCTCACAACATTAGTCAACCTCATCTTAATAGAATCAAAGCTGTTAAGATAGTAGACTTCAAAACACCTAAGCTGTTAATTTTCTCAATGAAGTTAATACATCAAGAAATAAGTTCTTATATAAAATCACCTTAGAAATTCGTTTTTGTTTCGGGACGCTGCCCCGAGCCCCGCAAGGGTCGACTCCCCCTTGGACTATCGCCAGGGGCTTCACTCCTTGGACCCTACTAGGCGCGCTGCACCTAGGACTCCTTCTTTAACACTTGAGTTTTGACTTTGACAAAACTTATATGAGTGTGTATTCCACACCTCCATACTCGTTTTAGTTCCAAACAAATCCAATAAATATATTAAGAAATTACACTAAAGTAATAACAATTTACCCCTTTTATTTTTGTTCTATATCTTTAAATTTCTCTCTTATTACGACCATGGCCTCGTCCCTCTTTTATGTTATCAATTTCTTTCATACAAGAATAGATCATAGTTTCATAAGTCTCTCTCACTATCACATTTCACATATACAATGTATCTATGTTTCTAAAGTAACTTCTTTGGAGTTATATATACTATGCTAAATAGCGAATGAAACGGAGTTATATATATGATATAATAAAATGTATCTATGTTTCTAAAGTAACTTCTTTTTTATAGAATGATTCACAACACATTAAATCCGAAGTTCCTTTGCTTTGCATCAAGTACACCATATGTTATATCATTTGAAAGTGTCATATCATTTTTTTGAGTTTCATTCTTACATACTTCCCAGACAAGATACCTAATGAAATAAATTTGACCAAATAAATCAGTTATTGATTTGTAAATATAGAATTTAAAATTGACAATCTTGAAAAGAAATCTATTAAACTTGATGAAGAATAACAACCTAGCATATTTATTTATTTTTTTTAGTACGTTACGGGTTTTATGATACATCACACTCATGCATTTATGATTTATTGTAACATCTAGTACTTTAAAAAGTATTTTATGTAATTGGTCGACTAAATCTCATTCTTTACTGAATTAGCGGATCAACCTTGTAATCTTGTATTTTATGTAGAAAAATTTTATCAAAATATTAAAAAAATAGTTGATAATTGAATACCGAATAAAAAACATACGATTTCATATAAATCCTACTACAACATACTTTCAATTTATTTTAATCAAAAAGTAAAATACAAACACACTCATGTGTAAGAAATAAACATAGGTGTGTTAAACATTATTTAATTTTCATAAAAATTAAGGTGAGATTAATCAAGGACTCAAGGATACATGCAACTAAGTACCTTGTAAGTTGTAAGGTCACACTTGGGTACACATACATCTTCTTATATTTATTATATATATTTTGCCATCTAACACAAAAAAAGAAAAAGTAGGGACAAGTTACCATATTTATCTTTATATTATTGGTTAATTGAGACTTTATAAATTACAAGTTTATTGATTGTTTAAGATCTGATGTTATATATGCTTTAAATATACAGTTGTATATTTTGTAAACTAGATGAATGAACAAAATTATTATAATTTGTTAGGGATCTTTTTACGTGTATTGAAAGTATAAGGGTTAAAATTGTAGTTTTATAGTACTTATCAATTGTTGTATACAAGTCTTTTGTAAATGGTTTGCTTTGTAACTATTGCTCATTTGTAATTGGGTATGTAACAAAATAGTTCACCAATTTTTTTAAAAAATATTATCTTACTGTTCATATATACAATTCTGAGATTTGTTAGAAATCATGATGTTTATGCATGAATCTATATTTGAAAATCGGTATCAAAGCTAACGCATGTAAAAACCCAAGCCACAGTTTCTTTTCAACAAGGAACTGTTTCAACTTCACACGAGAATTGCACATACTCTAATTGCCACTCATTTGTAGCGTGGACTTATTGAAACAAGTGATCAGCCTCCACGAATCACGTTTTCTTTTGTTGCACAAAGCCTAGCGCCCATTCCGATATCTCGTACATATTATGTTAGGCGTAGGATTCCTGGTACATCTGATAGTCCAACAAAAGTTACTGGATGACTTAGTGTCCTAGTTGGAACACATGTAATGGTACCCATAGGTACTTTGCAAGGATCAGGTGAAAGTTTAAGATTATTCCATTTCTGAGTTAAGACACTAAGGTCATATCGTTAATTCAATAGCCGTGACAACGGATACCCTAGATGAGTTTAGAAATGTTAGTTTACTCAAATTCATTACCGAAGAATTCTTTCAATATGTCAATCATGTTGGTCGCTTCAATAAAACACAGTTAAAGTGAGTCTTCAATTAATGTTGCTATAACGAGTCTTTAATTTATATTATGATTAAACATTGCTAAAGTGAGCTTCTTCATATAATACAAACATTTAAAATTTAATATTTTATATTTAAAATGCGACATTACTAAAATATGCATTTAATTAATATGACATTTAAACTTTTTGATATTTAATTAATATTTAAAATAAGCAATAACACTTGATATTTAACAATGTATATATTACCCACGCGTTGTAATTGAAAAAAACCATTAACAATTAACGATTTAGGTGTTACACGCATTCGTAAAATTTTAAAACGAGTAGATCGAGTCATTGAATCTATTTATGTTTGGTGTGAAGAAAAAAGTTACGTTGATATTTATTGAAAATTATAATAATGATATTGAAGGACATAATGCATCCTTATATTTCTTTGAGTAGAATCATTATCTATGTAATGACTAATTTTCTGAAGTAACTTTCACTAATTATTGATCATAAATTTTGTGCTAAACATTAACAAAAAAAAACATGATAATATCTTTAAAGTCTATTAATACTAATGTTTAATTCAGTTATATATAATAAAAACTTATTTATTTGTTATCTATATTAATTTTTTTAGCACTCGATCACTCCAAAAGATAGTATTTCAATTTGAGATTTCAATTTTTTCCCCCTAAAAACACTTAATTACATAAAAATTTAAGTTGATATTCATGTCAAGCAATAAACTATACTTTGTCCTAAAGGTAAAAATGTATTTTTCTAAATAAATTTAGTTATTTATTATGGTAAATACCACCAAACAGTGTTACTTAAATTGTCACTTAACTAAATTTTTTATACTGCAATATCTCATCATAAATAAAATTTTAGTTTATTATTTGAAATAAATATTAATAAGTCACAATATAATACTTTTATGCAACTAACCCTTTCAGAAAATAGTGTATACTGTGACGTACGTTCCAACGATGTATCTATCTATACTATTAAAAGAGTAACTAAATGTCACTTGACATGCTCTAATTTAATTTGTCACATGTAACCTTCTCTTTTTGACACATCATTTACTGATTTTATTTTTAATTTTTAAAGCAATCAAATCTATGTAAATCTAATATGGATTAATTTAATAACTAACTAACTAAAATTAAGCAAATTTTATTATTCATATAATTATTATATTATACATATATATAATTAATATTAATTTCTAAAATTAACCCATAGTTATAGTTTAAAATAATGTTGCTTTTTTAATTTGTAATTTTATTCAGGGTGGTAATTGCTAAAAAATGATAATCATTTTTACCTTTTATATTTAAGGTAACAAAGTTGTTTGCAATGCTAAAAATGCTCAAACTTTTATTTTATTATTTAAGGCAATTTGGGTACCTTAAATTATTAAAAAAATAATAATTGTTTGGTTATCTTAAACGATAAAAAATTATAAATATTATTACCCTATTAAAATATCAAAGTTTTGTATTTTTTTTCTATTTCAAATAAACTGATTACCTTAAATGATAAAAATAAAAGTTTAATTATTTTTTCTATCGAAAACAAACAATAAAAAAGATAATGTTGGTAATCTTTTTAACAAATAACCCTTTTATTTAATGTAAGATTCGTGAAAATTTAGAATATTAAAGCATAATAATTGGAAGCTTATAATTTAAAAAGAATTTATTAATTAAAAATGATTTATTAATTATTCAAATAACCAAATAAAAAAAACCTTCCAATCATTTTTTTATTTACGTTTAAGTTAAACAATCAAATCAGTATTTTTTGTTTCTATTTTAAAATTTATATTCAGGTTGATTACTAATCTATTAATACCCGATCTTTAATCAAATGTTTAAAATAACATTTTAACAATAAACTATACTTTTATTAATAGTTTTCTACCGGTTCAAAAACTTTTAATTTGTTTAAAATTAAAATAGACATTATCCAAATCTTGTTGTTAAAAAAATTACAAGTAGTCTTTTTCTATAAGAAAATGTGTAAAGTGTAAACAACAAATTAAAAGTACCGAATATAATCTTTTTATATATAAACTTATTGGTAAAAGATAGTATTGTTGTTTTCAATAGGGTTTATTATTAAAATAACCAACATGTTATCAGTTTCGTCTCTGCATGTTATTTTTTTCCATAAATTTCTCAAGTTTTTCTTTTCTTTTTGGTTTAATGAAATTTGAACATTAGACCCGGGTTTAATTTGTAAACTGGGTTTTAAAAAACTGAAAAACAGGGTTCTAGTGTCCAAATTTCACTAAACCAAAAAGAAAAGAATAACTTGAGGACTTTTATGAAAAAAAATAACATTGCGAGATGAAAACGCAAAAAACATAAAATCATGTTGGTTTTTTTCATGATAAACCTTTTTCATAAAAGTAATAATGTGTTACATTTTATTAAAAATGAAAAAAATAAATTATTATCAAAATCTTAAAAGAATAAAGATAAACAATTTAGATGAAATATTAAGAAAATTAATTATGATAATTTACGATGAATTTTGTCTTTATTTTATTAATTAAGACAAGGTAGAATTAATATTTAAATATTGTTAAAACGAGTCCTTGATTAATAATTACAATGAGATGTCGTTAAAGTGAGCGTATTTGATATAAAGGTTGTCAAGATCGAGATATTATCTAGGATCGTTTTTGTCATTGCAAGATCTGGATCATAGGATCGGATCGGGATCGTAAGATCCTACCGAAATTAAATATTATATATCACAGTATTGTATCATAAACAAAAGAGGGTCATTTCCATAAAAAAAAATCATGTTTATAAAGAAAGTAATTCTTCATTCAAAAGAAAACTAGTCATTTTCATAGATGAATCAAACTTTAAAGACAATACTAACAAAAGTCATTTTCATACATCCATTCACAAGTCATAAAAAGTTAGAAATACACGTTGTACGATCTTACTAACGATTCTACGATATTGCTTACGAAAACAAACCGTATGTAGGATCGGATCGTCGTACAATCTTACGATCTTACTAACCATCCTACGATCTTGCTTACGATCCTACCTAAAATCGATCCTACTAGCGATCCTAATTGAAATCTACTTGTAGGATCATAACGATTTAAATCGCGAATTCAATAACCATGTTTGATATTACACTATGAAATATATCTATAATTACAAAATAATTTTATTCTATTTTTTAACAGTTTATTTGATTTAAGTTTAATTCTATATTATAAATAATTAATGGTCAATTGCTAAAAATAGCAACGAACATTTATTTTCTCACCGTATATAACAATATTATTTTTTTATCATTAATAGCTTCAATTTTTATATTTTTTTATAATTAATGGTATAACCTTTATATTTTGTATCATTAATTGCATAAATTATATATTTTTTAAACATTTATTGCATCAATTTTTAGCTATGAATGGTGAAAATATAATGTTGATGTTATTAATGATAAAAACTATTGATATAAATGGTAAAAAAATAAGTTTTTATTTTAGTCAATTGATCTTATAAATAAAAAGTATCATAGTTTATAAAATTAAATATTAAAAATTGGGATAATTGCGCAAAAAACCCTAAAGTTGGACCATTTTTGTGATTAAAACCCCTAACCATTTTTCGTTGCACAAAAAACCTCTAACCGGTAAAATATTTTGAAATTAGGACATTACCGGTTATAATAGGTTGATATGCTTACATGGCACACACGTGGCGTCCACATGGCAAACCCGACTTACGTGGTGCCTACGTGGCACTACATATATAATTCTTAAAGTGACTTTTTGCATAAAAAACCCCGAAATTGGTGACTTTTTCGATTAAAACTCTTAACTATTTTTTTTTCACCTCTAACCAACAATAATATTTACCTTTTCTCTTCTTCTCTACCTCCCGCAACTCCGATTACTCTATCCCCTCTTTATGTTCAGTGTTGTTTATTTTATGTATGTATGTTCGATTAACTTTTGCCGTTTAATTTTGAATTTTAACTTCAATTGTGCCGATTGAATCAATTTCATTTCGTGTTTACGAGTTGCATTTTTAGCTTCAACTTTATGTTCAATTTCGTTTATTTATGTTCCATTTTAGCTTTCGAATATGATCAGACAGAGCAGTGAGGTTCGCTAGCCTAGAGGGTGGAGGTTTCATTGGGAATCGAATTTTATGTTTAATAAATAAAATTTTAATAAATATTCATGTCATTAAAATACAATCAGTGAAGACTCAATTTTAATTATCTTTATTGGTTGGAGGGTTTTTATCAAATGAAAATTGATTTGGGGTTTTAATTGAAAAAACTAAACAAGTTTGAGGTTTTTTACGCAAAAATCTATTTAAAATTTGTACACGTCATCAAGTTGCAACCGGCTAAACCGGTTGCAAGTCAGAATTTTTGAAAAAAACCCAAATTTACAAAGTTTTAACCGGTTGGAGGTTTTTGGTGCAATGAAAAATGATTGGGGGTTTTAATCGCAAAAATGATCCAACTTAGAGGTTTTTTGCGCAATTTTCCCTTAAAAATTTATATATGGTTTGACTAACTTAGAGGTTTTTTGCGCAATTTTTTGCGCAATTTTCCCTTAAATAACAATCTTTAAAATTAATTATTGGTTATTGCTACATGTACACTAAATTTTCTTGATTTTTACTAACCATACATCATCCTTTCTTACATGGTTTTTTTTTTTTTTGTAAATGATGTGAAAACAAGTAATTAAACTTATTCTTACTAACTTTCTCTCACATTAAGAAGAGGTTATATAATTTCAATTCGGAGGTGTACGTAGAGAACTTCAAGTTTTTTAATACATGAATAGATGTTATAATCTTCCTCATTCCATCCCAGTATACGGGTTTTAAAACATTGTTACAAATCAATATTTGTAGGTTTTTTTTATCTTTAAAGATTGTAAGTTAAATAAATGATGTAGTTTTACCATATCTGTATAAATAATTAAAAAAATCATAACTATTTTATGTGTTCAAATTTTGGTCTATGTTATTGTCAAACTACAAACCACAAGTACAGTTATTCAATTAATCTTTTTGTTTGTTGTCATGTTGTTTTCTCAACAACCCCATCACTTAATTTCAATAAAGTTAGGGTGATTTAATTAATCAAGTGTACATTATGTTATGATGATTGTACTGTACTACTACATTGATTAAGAATTTTCAGTTTACCAAATAAAAGTCATACAAATTCTTTCAAATATTTTGGTCAATAATTTGTTTGGTGCAAAAATCAAACACCAAACCATTCATTACCTAAAACAACCTAGCTTTTTGGCCCACGGTTTTTTACACAAATTCTTAGGTTTCTATGTTACAGTTGCACTTTTGAAATAATAATTTAATGTACTTTTTAAATTTTAGTTGGGTTAAAGCCGTACAAATGCAACATACTTTTCTCAATTTACCTAAATGACTAATTAAAATGCCAGTTTTTGTTGATTCAAATGACAACGTGACACATTTTTAAGAACATGATGCTTACGTGGATTTACGTGAATTTTGATCTATATAAATAATTTAGAATATCCATATAAACATATCGATCATTTTAATACTTCTAAAAATAAGATCTTTACCAGTAGAACTGGTAACCAATAATTAAAAGTATCATCTCAACAATAAATTTTAAGTACAAGTACCATTAGGATAAAAATAACTAGACTAGTTATTTGAGTAATTTCAGTTTTTAAACATACATTTGTACAACTTTAACCTATTTAATTTTGAGAAAATGAAAATATATTTCGATCTAAATACATGATGTTATATCCTTCATAAGTTGAGTTATGTGTTGTTCAAACTTAGATTGATACTTTAATAATAAATATATCAAATGTTTTTACGTTTTTTTACGATTTCTATCTTCATATTATTTTTTCTTCAATTGTTTTAGATATTGTTTTCTTTACGGTTTTACAAAATGTTTTGATTTTTTTTCATAATCAACCCAATCTTTCAAAAGATACATGTTTTCTTTTTTTTTTTTTAGAAAAGTTCTCACACTCGAAGACTTTTGGATGAAAAAAAAAATTCCAAAAATCAGGAAAAAATAATAATTTGAAAATTTTTATAGTAAAAAATAACATGGAATGACCTAACCGTAAAAACGTTAAAAACTTTATTTTTTTTTTCATAATAAAACCTTAATATAATATTATGATAACTTTAAATTCTTCAATTTTGGTAATTAATAAGCAATCAAGTTAAAATCAATTGTCACAATCGAATAAGCTAAGATAGGCAAGTTAAACTTCGTTTGGAGTTAAAATTTTACACTGATTTTATTTATACGTAAGAGATCCAAACTCAACAAACTCAACTTTTTTTGTTTTTATTTTTATATATTAATAAAATAAAACTTCCAAATGAATATTACTCATTTAAATTTCTAAACCAAATATAATATACATATTTTGTTGATTTTAAATTTGATTTTTGGTAAACCCAATAAAAAAAAAAATTGGTTGGATAAATGGGCTGGGAACTATAGTTTTAAACACCAAGATAAATTAGTCGCATAAACTTAAAGGAAATTATACCTACATACATATATGGTTGTCAAAATCATAACAAGTAAGTTAATAAATTATTGCAAAAGACACAAATATATAAATATTTATTTTAAAATTTATTTTAAGACATGTTGATTGAACGATTGAAGTCATTCGTACATAATTTTCGTAAAAATCTAGGATTTTTCATACATCTTTTTCTTGCTATAAAAGTACAAGACATTAGCTTAAATCAGAATGCAAGCTTCTTTAAAACAACTGAACATACTAGGGATGAGTTCGGTTTCGGTACCGATAATTTTTTTGTACGATTAAAGGTACCGAATACCGAACCGAATTTAATTGACCGGTACCGGTTCGGTCCCGGTTTTACGGTGCTATACCGAATTTGGTACCGAAAATTCATTAAAAATAAATAACAACAAATTCATAGATCAAAAAAGAAGATTAGTCGTTTATATTTATTCTAAATACGTATGACCTATTTGATTGAATATCCATTGTAGCTTTCAAAAACACAACCCGCAAATCTTTTAAAAATAATAAAGTTAACAAATGTATATGTGAAGTAACAAGATGTAAAACTCAAAACAAACATATGAAAATGAATTCGGTACCGGTACCGGTAGTACCGGTTTTTTAATGGTACCGAAACCTGTTAGTACCGATCCCGATTTAAACAAAAAACAAGAACCGAATACCGGACCGAATGTACCGGTACGGTACCGGTATTCGGGATAAAAATCTCATCCCTATAACATACTTCAAACACAATCACTTCTTTCAAAATCACGCTTTCATAAATTCTGCTTTTATAAAACTCTCTTATATAAATTAATACAACTTCTTTTTCAAAAACGACATGAGATTGCTTTCACAATCCTCACCATACGAGGAATGGTTACATTTTTTTTGAACAACAGAACACACATACACACACATTAATCATACTCCTATGTCTACATCATTGTCCACAGTGTAACTCAAAACTCCAACCTTGAGGTCATCTTTAACATCTGATATCACTAGAATAGAAGCCCTTCGGTATTGGTTTCATAAGCTTGTATCATGCTATTTTCATAAATAATCATATCAAACTTTTATTAAGATATATTCGTATTTGTACGAGTGTATTATACCTTGATAATATTACGAGAATCATATCATAATTTTTGTCAGTATGTTTTTAAGAATCTTATAATTGCTTTCTGCACTCTTGCAAGTACGTTACTTCATTTTCATACCAAACAACAGACTTTAAAGCGACATAGAAACACTTGAATGCCTTTTACATAAAAAAAAATTATGTAAAACATTCACATTTAAATATCAACAAAAAATCAGAAGTTTTTGTTTTCTAAAAAATGTGATCCAATACTTGTTCTAAATAAAACATTTTTGCAAATATTTGTATAAGCAGTCATGAAAAAACACTTATATTATTGTTAATTAAAACACATATCTGACATGAACGTCTTAAAAACCTTTGTATTGCTTAAACAATCTTTTTATAAAAAAATTTTAAATCTTGTTACGATAGCATGTATAAATAAATACTGCAATTGTATTCCACATTCCAAGTCATCATAATTTTGTAAAGTTTAGGTGTGCTTTATTTCTGGACCTACTAAACTTAAGTTGTTTAAGCCCAAAAACGCCATAAACTTTCGAGCCCATTAGAGACAACCTAGACCTAAAGGTGCACAAAAAAATCCAGGTATCCAATTTAGATCCGAAACCGGTTAAACCAAAAACAATTTCTCCTATAACCGGACCGGATTTTATCCAAACCGGTTTTGGAACTAGATTTGGTTTTTTTGGTAGACCGGATTTTTTTACAGGATAATTAACATGTTATAAAAAACCGGTAAAAAACAGATTTTGGAATACAACAATTTTATGATTTTAAACTTTTTATTTATTTATAATCAAACATAATATAAAACATATTTGACTAGAGTAAAACTATATTTTTTTTGAGTTTTATTATCTTAATTATAGTTATAAGTTTATAAATTATAAAAGTATACATTATAATGTATAATTTATAAAATAATTTAAAATGCCCAATTTTATTAAAAATAAAAGTCCAAATGAAAGATTTATCAAATAGATGATTAAAAAAAATGGTCAAAACCAAAGTGAAAGCCTAAAATAAAAAAAGATAAAAAAAATCAGATTTTTTATAACCGGTTTTTTCAAATGCCGGTCTTTTATATCAGAAACTGGTTACATAGGTTACATTTTATTGGGACCAAAACCAGTTAAGATCCGAATCCATATATATTAATAAAAGAAAATGTTCAACGACACGTGTCGCTTCCTCAATTAATTAAAGAAAAAAAATTTCCCGCCCAATTTCCATATATATTTCTCCTTAAATAGTTATCTATTTACCTTAAAAAAATTCCATATATAATTCTACTTATTTAGTCATCTTTTTATATTAAAAGAATAATAAAAAAATATAATTAATTATTACCTAATTTAACTCTTATAAATAAAAGTAATAATCTTTTCAAATGATTTTAATAACTTTCATATTTAACTCTTAATTTAGCTAACTAAGAATATTTATACATTTAAAACTAAAAATAATGCAATATTTGTAATAAAATGGTTTATAAATTATCTAAATTGTTTTTTATGTAAAATAAAATTTTTATTTTTTATATAGAAATTTAAAAGTAAAAAAGTTTTAAAAAGACGAGACGCGGTATGTACTATTCATTGAGAAAATTTTAATTACTGTTATTAATAAAAATAATAATTTTTTTTTTGTATATTTTGTAGCAAAATAAACATTTTTGTATGTAACTTATGTTTGTATAGATTTTTAATAAACATGTATTTATAAAAGATCCACGTAATATGTGGGTTAATAACTAGTTGGTTATTAAAAGACTAACTATACTCATTTTTTGTGAAACCACATGTCATCACCATGAATCGACACGCGTCATTTATAGTTTTTATAAATAATAAATAAATTCAAAATATATCTATCCAAATCTAATATATCTACTTTTAAATTTAAAATCTAACAAAATCTAATATTTTAATAACTTATTAATTATAATATGATAAAATAAAAGTTTAAAAAAATAATTTACTTTCATATATATTTAGAAATATATAAACTTAATAGGTCAAAATAAATAATAATATCACTTTTATATATTTTTGTTTAAAAAAAAATAATATTTATATATTTACCTTTTAATTTACTATATTATTTATATATATCAAAAATAATACGTGGGTAAGTAAACTAGTATAAAATTTCCATAGCTATCTTATGCAATTAATTAGTGTATTATATAATATATTTAGAGAATTAAGTTAGATGATAAACTGTGTTGGATGAGTAGTTTTGCTTAAATATATTACAAAAAGAAATAGATGCCAACGAGGCATTGATTCATATAATGGTATAACACACCAAGTCACCAACACAACATTAATTAGCAAAGTTTGGCAGACATTATAATCAATCATTTTGATTACTTTTAGATAAATCATTTTTTTAAAACCTAAAAAAGAACTCTACTTTCAGGCAAATAAATAAGTATATAAAAATAATGTTGATTGCAATGGTTTTTTTAAACTAAATAAAAAAAATATTATGTTCAATATGGGATGTAATATTATGTTCAATATGTAAAAAAATATTATGTTCAATACACCCATTCATCTCATCCCAATTTACAAACTAAATAAAAAAAATAAAGAATGGAGTTTTATTTTATTCTATTTCATTTATGCCAACCAAACAATAAAGAATGAAATTTAATTTCATTCCATTCCTTCAGATTTTCATTCATTTGATAGATTTCAATCAATCTGAAAACATTTTGCGAACTAAATTGTTAGACTAATAATTATGCTGTAAATTTATTTGGGCCAATACTTTGGTATTTTAAATTGTTAGACTAATAATTATGCTGTAAATTTATTTGTTTGAGTAGAGGTCAAATTTCTTAATCAATATCTGAAATCCCAAGTTGCACATGTAAAAAATTGTCAGCATTTTAAAAATCACAAATTGCACTCTCAGAAAACCTTTAGTTGCACAAACGAAATTTCAAAAAGTTTTGCGCTAGAAACCGAGTTTATCGGTAAAGGGACTGGTTGCCTATACTACCTTGCATAGAGAATAGGTCCACCCATGCGTTGCATTATGTAGATGCAACAAGTGCATAAATGTTATGATGTGATATGTAGTGGTGTTCAAAATCGGATATCCGAATTTTCGGATAGTGAATTTTGCTATCCGAATATCCGAAATTTCGGATATCTGATTCGGATATCGGATTATCCGAATATCCGAAAATTCATATATTTTAACTATTTTTAAAATATTAAATCAAATATTTGAATATCTAAAATACAAATTCATATATCCAAATACATAGTAAAGATGAATATATCACAAACTAATTTTATCCGGAATTATTTTTACTCGAAACGACCAAAAAAATATTAAAAAAACTAAAATATATTAAATATTAGTTAATAAATCTATAATATCAATATAAAACTCAAAAAGTATAATTAGAATAATAATAAACACTCAATATTAGCAAAGTTTGACAGACATTATAATCAATCATTTTGATTACTTTTAGATAAATCATTTTTTAAAACCTAAAAAAGAACTCTACTTTCAGGCAAATAAACAAGTATATAAAAATAATGTTGATTGCAATGGTTTTTTTAAACATTTATATTTTGATAATTCAACTTAAATGTTCATCTTTATAACGATTAATACCGAAAAAACACAATGAACTTCTAACTTTTTATAGGCTTTACAACTAACTGATTTTCTAATTTAGGTCTTGTTTGATTTAATATCTAATATCTTAATTGTCTCTAATATCTAATTTGGTCAATAGAAATTTAACATTATCTCTTTATTAAACAGATATAATAAGACATTAGACGTATAATTACTTAAAAAAACAAACGACTCATTAGTTTACATAAAGGATCCTCCTATGATAATTTGTAGCTTATGATCGTATGAGTTTAAATTTCATCGTTAACATATCATCAATAAATATAAATTTAGGTCACCGTTGAGTTTAATTGCCATCTTTGCATAACCCTTATATCAGTGGCAGACTTAGGTTTTGAGATCACCGTCGTTTGCATAAATGTTGTCATATTCCATATTCAAACTTCAATTGATTACATTGATCAGGTCGGACTAACAAATTTGTATATTTAATTTAAATTACCACAAATACTTCTAATATACTAAAGAAACTCAAAGATTATGAATAAAAGCACAATTAATTAAAAAATATATTAGAAAGTTAACTCTTATAATTGTTTTCTCAAGGACTTTCATGTTTTAAAATCAACCGATTTCATCTTGATCCGTGACATTGCAAAGTGCTTCTTTCTTAACGACACAAATTAATCGAAGCACTATACAATAATGATTATTAACTAAGGGTCTGTTTTATTTGTTTTACAGAACCTTGAAGAAATCTGTGAAATTAGAATGAAAATTTCATTTCTTTGTATGTTTGATTGGCTAAAGAAAACTGAAAAATAATTTTTTTGACATAATTTTTTTTTCTTATTCATTGAAATCTATTTTCTTACCTAATTAACAAAGAATTGAGATTTCATTATAATATTACGTTTTTTTATCGACACAACTTATTACACCGACCCTACATCACCCACCCACCCACCCACCTACCTAACCATACCCCACATTACACTACCCCACCCACCCACATTACCCTACGCTACTTAACCCTATCCAACCAACCCACCCCTACTAACCCATCCTAACCTTTTGTACCCCACTTTACCCAACCTAACCATACACACGCCACTCCACCAACCCTATCCTACTCCACCCAATCTTACCCCACCTACCATACACCCATTCATCTCATCCCAATTTACAAACTAAATAAAAAAATAAGGAATGAAGTTTTATTTTATTCTATTTCATTTATGCCAACCAAACAATAAAGAATGAAATTTAATTTCATTCCATTCCTTCAGACTTTCATTCATTTGATAGATTTCAATCAATCTGAAAACATTTTGCGAACTAAACGCCTCCAAGGGCATTGACTTTAGTTATTGGGCCAATACTTTGGTATTTTAAATTGTTAGACTAAACTCACTAATTATGCTCTAAATTTATTTGTTTGAGTAGAGGTCAAATTTCTTAATCAATATCTGAAATCCCAAGTTGCACATTTAAAAAAATTGTCAGCATTTTAAAAATCACAAATTGCACACTCAGAAAACCTTTAGTTGCACAAACGAAATTTCAAAAAGTTTTGCGCTAGAAACCGAGTTTATCGGTAAAGGGACTGGTTGCCTATACTACCTTGCATAGAGAATAGGTCCACCCATGCGTTGCATTATGTAGATGCAACAAGTGCATAAATGTTATGATGTGATATGTAGTGGTGTTCAAAATCGGATATCCGAATTTTCGGATAGTGAATTTTGCTATCCGAATATCCGAAATTTCGGATATCCGATTCGGATATCGGATTATCCGAATATCCGAAAATTCATATCTTTTAACTATTTTTAAAATATTAAATCAAATATTTGAATATCTAAAATACAAATTCATATATCCAAATACATAGTAAAGATAAATATATCACTAACTAATTTTATCCGGAATTATTTTTACTCAAAACGACTAAAAAAATATTAAAAAAACTAAAATATATTAAATATTAGTTAATAAATCTATAATATCAATATAAAACTCAAAAAACACTCAATCCTAAATATATAAAAAATAATTTTTTTGGATTTTCGGATTATCCGAATACCCGAAAATCTTTATTTTACTATCCGAATCCGAAATTTCGGATAGTTTCGGATCGGATTTTTATTTCGGATGCTCAGATTCAGATTTTTATGAACACCTATGCATGTATGCAATGGTATGATACTATAATAACATGTCACCATCATTAAATTATAATACAACCTATTATACAATCATTGTTAATGCCCTTAGATATAAACATGCATATATGCATGTAAAAAAAAAAAAAAAAGAACTAACTTTTACAAAAGCCAACATCCATCATGCAAACTTTAATATGTCTTCCTTTATAACTTCCTCCTTAAGTTTCTTCCCTCTTTTAATTTCCAATCTCCAAACATATCCTCTCAAGCCAGTCCCCCCTCCCACACACTCTATATATACACGTATGTCTCTAGTAGTCTAGTCTTGTAGATATATATGTATGTATGTGACACTCACCTCTCTGTCTCTCCTTCCTTATGTAAGTACATTAATTATATATATATATATATATATATATATATATATATATATATAATATATATATATATATATATATATATATATATATATATATATATATATATATATATATATATATATATATATATATATATATATATATATATATATATATATCTGTGTGTGTGTAGGGATTCAATGAAAACCAACATGCATCGAAAAACCTTGGAAACCTCCATGCACCACCACAAATGCTATCACAATTCCCCGCGTGATGCATCACCTGATCCAATGACTATAAAGTGGTTCTCGGGTTTTCGATGCATATAGGTTTTCCATTGAACCCATATATATATATATATATATATATATATATATATATATATATATATATATATATGTATGTATGTATGTATGTATGTATGTATGTATGTATGTATGTATGTATGTATGTATGTATGTATGTATGTATGTATGTATGTATGTATGTATGTGCAAATGAGTACCACTTATAATGCAACGCACCAAAAGGTACCATTCTTAAAAGTAAGTTCTTTGAAATTACTTTTACTTAAACATGTTTTAATTAACATCACAAAGATGGTATATAAATTTCACGCACATTCACATGTTCTAAGTATATGAAATCATGCATCATATAAATGTATGTACACAAATATGCAAATTTATATAAGTGTACGTTCACATCATCTTTAAGGAGATAGGAGATGTACGATGTATGTGAAATTTACATATAATCTTTATAATGTTAATTAAAACATGTTTATGAAAGAAAATTTTCAAAAAAGTTTTTTTAAAGGTGGTACGTGCGCTGCATAATGGGTGGTATCTTTCGAACCATATTCAATACACACACATCAAGTTTTGGTCTTTTTACTCTGCGATGCATATATGATGATGATGATGTGTATTTATTTATTTTTTCCTTAATTTTGCACATATGTGTTGAAGATAATTTAATTAAGGTTCAGAAAGTATGAGGAGCCATGATGAAGCACCAAGCTGGGCAGATCAATGGGGTGCTGGAGGGATCGGTGCGATTGGAGACTATGAAACCGAATTGAGCAAAGAGAAAGAGGGAAAGAAACCAAGAAACTTAGTCATAGTTGCAAAACAAAGGGCAAAGAAACTCATCAAATGGATCAAGAACATATACCAAAACAAACAACTCACAATCACAAAAGCAACATGAATATGATTAACTACATATTCAAGTCCATAGTGATGTGCCATCTTATTTGTAGAAAAGATTGCATCAAACAATTTTTTTTAATGTAATTTCCTGAAAGTTTAATAAACCAAATAGGGCTAGCCGTATTTTGGTGAACCTGGACGATGCAAGTAGGGATGAGCAACGAGATAAGACTGGACCATACTGTATCAAAATCAAATATGTGTGAAAAAAGTTGGCTGGTGTTGAAGTATATAATCAATCAAAGATAAATCATTTCCAAATTTTATCTTAATGTTTACTTTTTTTAATTCTAAGTTTACCGTTTTAAAAATATAAATATTTATTCATATTATCCGTGTAAAAAAACAAATATTTATTCAAATCCATCTTTTTTTTATTTTTACTATTAAATCACTGTACTTTCTTATCTATTATTTAAGTCACTGTATCGTTTACTAAAATATATTGTTTTGAATAAGTCAAAAATTGTCCACCGACTTTAACACTAGAAAATAAAGTCCGGTCATTTGATCGATAAATTTTATAAAAGTCCGTAGGGTTTTTTTTTCCCTTCAATATTAACCCGTTTTAAAACATCAAATAACAAAGAATGGGTTGATATTTAATAACCAAAAGGAAAGAAGGAAAACACAAAAGCATAAATAACGAGTAAAATGCACATCCAAACACCCAATCCACACGATAGGTAGACCATGATGAATATGTTTGTGGGTATGATTGTTCTTTAAGCTCTGATTTGTGTTGACATACTCCCAAATTTCAATATACATCACAATTCCATTGCATTTTAAAATGGGGAAATTGCGCAAAAAACCTCTAAGTTGGATCATTTTTGCGATTAAAACTCCCAACCATTTTTCATTGCACAAAAAACCTCCAACCGGTTAAAACTTTGTAAATTTGGGTTTTTTTCAAAAAATCTGACTTGCAACCGGTTTAGCCGGTTGCAACTTGATGACGTGTAAAACTTTTTAATAGATTTTTGCGTAAAAAACCTCCAACTTGTTTAGTTTTTTCAATTAAAACCCCAAATCATTTTTCATTTGATAAAAAACCACCAACCAACAAATATAATTAAAATTGAGTCTTCACTGATTGCATTTTGATGACATGGATATTTATTAAAATTTTATTTATTAAAAAAATTCGTTTTCCAATGAAACCTCCACCCTCTAGGCTAGCGAACTTCACTGCTCTGCCTGATCATATTCAGAAGCTAAAATGGAACATGAATAAACGAAACTGAACATAAAGTTTAACCTAAAAATGCAACTCGTGAACACAAAATGAAATCGATTCCATCGGCACAATTGAAGTTAAAATGCAAGATTAAGCAGCTAAAGTTACTCGAACATACATACATAAAATAAACAGCACTGAACATAAAGAGGGGATAGAGTAATCGGAGTTGCCGGAGGTAGCGGAGAAGAAATAAAAGGTAAACATTATTGTTGGTTAGAGGTGAGAAAAAAATATAGTTAAGGGTTTTAATCGAAAAAGTCAACAATTTCGAGGTTTTTTATGCAAAAAATTCAGTTTAAGAATTATACATGTAGTGCCACGTAGGCGCCACGTAAGTTGGGTTTGCCACGTGGACGCCACGTGTATGCCATGTAAGCATAGCAACCTATTATAACCGGTCAAGTCCTAATTTCAAAAGGTTTTACCGGTTAGAGGTTTTTTGTGCAACAAAAAATGGTTAAGGGTTTTAATCACAAAAATGGTCCAACTTTAAGGTTTTTTACGCAATTATCCCTTTTAAAATTTATTACTTGATTTAAAATTCGTTATTAAAATCATTAACTTTTGAAAAGTGTGTTTGTTAAAACGATCCAAATCGAAATTTTATAATTTTAAGTATAAACAAAAGTTAAGTTTGTTCATTTTAACATAGTCAATAATGACCATTAATTAACATTTTAAGATCCATTTATTATTATTTAAATAAGTTAACTTTTATAATGCTACCAGTTATCAAAATGAAGCTGTCAAAAAATATATTTTGATAGATTTATAACATAAAGATATTAAATTTATCTTACACAAAATAGGGTAAATTCCAATGTTCATATGACCATGTCCGGTTCTTAAGGGGGGGCAATAATGCGATTGCACAGGGCCCCAGATTTGTTAGGGTCTCACTGATACTACTTTGTTATTTCTAGTGCAACATGAAATCTACTTCATTTTGTATGAGATGTCCTAAAAATTAAATGAACACATATTGTTACATTTGTATTATTCTTTGGATACTTAAACACAATAATATCTATATTATTAATACTTTTTATATTATAAAATATTCATATTTATGGTTCTGTTTTTAATTTATGGCACGGGGGACGGCCGAGCACATAACATTAAAGATGGAAGTAAAAAAAGCAAGTTGCCATGTATTCGAATTTACCCGTATGTGTAATGCTGAAATAGACACAGTTAAAAGAAGGCAATGTTGGAGAGCAACAAAGATGGGCAATGACAAACCATGACTGATAACAATAAGTCCCCAATTTGGTGAAAACCAAAAACTAGCTTTTGATGTAATTAAGCTACACTACACACTGCTTTGTTAATCCATTCTCCCTTTCAAAATTCTTTCCGTCACTTCAGTTGGCGTACTGCACCAATATCAACCGTCTTGAATTATTCATATGCACGTAAAAAGTAAAAAATCCAAGTGGATGACTATTCGAGCATGTAAGACAGACGATAATTAACAAGAAACTTACACGATGTAGACATGTCCTCCCCAACCACTCAAACAATCACGATCTACAGATGATAAAAGCGCTTGAGAGATAGTCTCAAAAAGCTCCTCATGTTCCTGCAATCCAAAGATTCTTGTATTTAATAATATTCATTTCAGTTGGTTGACATAGGACATCACTGCAATTTGATACTCCCTCCGACACAAAATAAAATTTCCATAAATAAAAGAAACATAGTTTTACGAAAGTACGATGATTACAACTTTTAATCAAGTAAACAACAATTTTATATGCTCGGTTTATTTAAACGTGGAGTCGTGGACACTTATTTCCGATGGAGCCATGGAGGGAGTATATTATTACTGAAATCTGCGAACTAAACACAGGATTTTAAATGCAAATCCCAGGAAATCCGCGAACCTAAGAAGAGTTAATGAATTTCCCAATCTTTAATCGCATTGGGGGGGGGGGGGGGGGGTTGGTGTTCGGTATGATGGAATGAAATCACATCAGGTTTACAAGTTTTTTTTTTTTTGTTATGTCACAAGAGTTTTGAATCTCAATGAGACGAATTAGAGAATGGAGTTTAGTATAGATTCCATTTCTCTTCTTTCCTTACCAACATGAAGAGAATCAACAAGATGGGAAGGAAATGGAATTTTATAGTATTTTCTTCATTTTCAATGTCATGTGTACTCATCATTGGTTACAATAGCTTATAAATTTCATTCTAGTAAGATGAATGAGGAACTAAAGAAACACTGAACCAGAATTTAGAAACATACCATGTCAGGTTTGAACATCGACTCACAAGCACCATAAAGAGATTCTGAGGCAGTCCCAGCAACAACAAAATCTTTTGCAAGCTCTCTATTTTAATTTCAATAATAGAAGATATCGAATTAATGCCAGCACCATATGCTTGTCAATTTCATTAAAAACACATTGCCAGAAAACAAATCCCAAAGAATTCCAAAACTACATCTGGATTGGTTCTTACCTTTGCATCTTATTGAGGTATATGACTATAAATTTACACGACCATCAGCTTTGTAATTTCAAGGACATGGGATGTGCGTCCAATTTAACATTTAATAAAAATGTTTCAAAGAGTCTGGTTTTCATAAAGTACAACTTGTAACAAAAAAAAAAAAAGAACTGGACCTACTTTGCTCCAATCGAGTCCATTGTGCATATGAACGGCTTGTCATCATCTCCCAAGCCAGCAATCACTGGTTGGCAGAAATAAGGACCGAACCTACACAGAATATTAGTATATTTATTTTATGTTACTCAAATATGGCGAAACACCGCTAAAACGGATATATGCACAGGCATACAATTCTAAGTGTGACACATAAACAAGCTTTTAGCCTAACCTTTTCTCATACAAAATAGCAGAGACAAGACTAGCAAATGTTTCAGGCTTCATGTCTCTTTCTTCCCGAAGCTGATACAATTTGTGGCGAAATACAAGCCTCTGATAACTGCAATGACAGAAAATAAAAAACAGATCTGTCATGCCAATTACACACAAAAATAAGACAAATAATATGATACCCTAAAGAATTAAATAGTTAAGCAGTAAAGTTGCAATAAAGTCAACTATGAGAACTAAACACCCGCTGTAATATTGTTAGGGGAGTGATCGTGGTTAGGCAGTGACTAGACATCAGTATTTCAGTATATACAGCAATTATATGTAAGAAGGACGCATTTATATCGTTACTAAAAAACGTTCTATCCATTTAACCATTATCTCTTGTTATTCTATGTCGTATTTGGACTAGGAAAAAAAGGTTGAACTGATTTTTGCATGTAATAATTATCGCGAGGATCAAAAGGTGAAAGTAGCAGCAATTGAATTCACAGATTACGCTATAGTATGGTGGGATCAATTAGTCACCAACCGAAGAAGAAATGGAGAAAGACCTATTTCTACATGGGTTGAAATGAAGGCTGTTATGCGTAAAAGGTTTGTTCCCTCTCACTATTTTCGAGACTTGTATCGCAAATTACAATCTTTGAATCAGGGAGCAAAGTCTGTAGAGGATTATTACAAAGAGATGGAGATTGCCATGATTAGAGCAAATATTGAAGAAGATAGGGAAGCAACAATGGCAAGATTCTTGAGTGGTTTGAATCAAGATATTTCTACATCCAGTCCTGATCTCCTTCTCTAATCCCTCTCAAATCTCAATGTTTCCTTCTCGAGAGTCGATTACTACATTCTATAAAAAATGGGTTACAGAAAAAGTTTTGCAATTAACATCCGAGCTCATCAATCTCAAAGAATGTGATGAACGATAATACAAAAAAAATAATAACTTCTATCATTTCATTCAGATCCTATCAGAGTTCTATATTGCAGTTAATAGAAATGCATGAAAGGGTGCAAAATTCCAGACACTGTATCAAATGGAGGATCTTCTGAATAAAAGTATCTTCAATCAATCCATTCAGATCCTATCAGAGTTCTGTATTGGAAATACATGAAAGGGCACAAAATTCCAGACACTGTAACAAATGGAGGATTTTTTTTTTTAATCATTTGCAAATAAATTGAGAGTGCGTTTGTTTGGACTTAATTGCCTCTATAAAACCTCTAAAGTCTTAATTTCAGATCTTAACTGAAAATAGACTGTTTGTTACATTTCAGACATAAGTGGACTTCAGATCTTAATTCAGAATAGACTGTCTGGTACATTTCAATCTTAAGAGGTTAGAACGTCTAGAAACCATGTCTTAAATTAAGATGCAGACTTCTGTCTGAAGTCTGAAGTCTTAATTTAAGACGTTGATGTAAATTGATATTTTATTTAACTATAATATTAGAATCAATTTAATTAATTTAGACATTTAAAGCCAACTCTTAATTTCAGACGTGTAATATCTTAATATCATATGTAGTTTTCAGACCTCAGATCTTAATTCCACATCTTAATTTCAGACGTGGTTTTCAGACTTCAGACATTACCTCTTAAAATAACAAACACAACCGTGATGCATCAATGTTCGGAAGCTATGAAGAGCCAACTCGATCCAATAATTAAAAGATTACCAAGCAAACCCAGAATTTCAATCTAAGCTGCAAGAGTCCATTTGAAACAAAGGACAATGGAGGCTCTACTGTTAGCAAGACTGTCCAACAAAGAAAACCGTAGAACACTTTGTAGATGGTTTCAATGTAGGAATTAGAAAGTCTTGGATATCTACACCAAAGGACACATGAAGAATGCAGCGGTTTCATGATGAGAAATTTCTCATTGATTAAAACAAATGGCTCCTAGTTTTTGAAACTATAAGAAAATGGTCATCAGATGTGGGTGATGATGACCGAGAACTTCGTTGGAACTCTAGTGACCAAATAGGATTTCAAAGAATTGTGGGTTCATCAAAGAAAGTTAGAAACCTACACAAGTGAGATAAAAGGATGTCAACAAGTTGGAGTCATCACATTGGCATATATTCAATGGTTCTTTTATGGTTATTGATAGCAGTAAGCTTCAAAGGACAAAAAGGGCTCAAATAAATTAAAACAAATGCTACCTCCAGATTGCATATAAGAAGTATATTTTGGTCAAATAATAAGCTTAATAAAACAAGGTGTTGTGATCCTAAAACAGCAAGATTAGGGCACTTACAGTGTCTGAGCATCAGTGCCGAGGCCAGAGAGACCGAGAAGGAGCTTATCATGAATTTTGAAAATTCTTTGGAAATCAGTGGCTATAGTCTGAAGCTGAACACCAAGACGCCGATCGCTAGCGATAGCAAAGCAATTCTTACCGACCATGGCCACCAGGGCGCTTCCATTGTACTCGAAAATCTGTAATCACATAAACATATCATTAATAACCCAAAATTGTTAAGCTTCCACACCATTATTAAATACTGTGAGAAATGGCTTACCGACATAGAGACACAGACGAGGATATCAATTAGCAAGAAAGATGTATGATTTTGGTGAGGGCTTGGGAGACGATTTGGGAGTTGCAGAGCTGTTGATTCCGATGACTTGGATGAAGGGTTGTTTAAATTTTATAAACTGGTCCTTCAATTTAAACAAATTTGTAAGAAAAGACTATATTCCTTCGAGTAATCCATGTAAACAAATTTTTATAAACTGGTCCTTCAATTTAATTGTTCAAACTCAAAATTTTCGTTTAGTTTTTTGATATAAAGAAAATCTCACATAAACTTTTCACGAAAAGCTAATTTAGTTTTAGTTTTTTTGTTATTAATCTAAGTTACTTTTCATAATTATTTTTTATTTAATCTCAGTTCCAAAAACATAATCGCTATAAATTATTTGTTAACCAAACAAAACCTAAACTTACAGATTGTTTGGTTTTGCGCTATAAAATATATTGTTAGCTTATTACGTTACAATAACGTAAATAATTGGTTTAAAGTGTTTAGATTGCATACGTTAATAAGTGATTACTTGCGTTTAGAGTTAATCCTACCACACTTTTTCATAAGTTAAAAAAGTAGCTTATTTGCTTAAATAAGTGCTTATTTGGCCATTTTACAAGTTAAAATGCAAATCCGAACAAAACTGATTATTTGATAATTATGATAGCAAACAGCAAAAACTAAACCAAACAATACGTTTTCGGCAGCACTTTTTGTTACAGTTATTATCTAATTATTAATCTGCAAAACGCTACAACATTTTTCAAACGCAAATCCAAACACCCTCTTAACAATATGAGTTTTAGCCCTTGTTTGTTTAGTGTTGAATGGAATCATTAAGAGGTGGTTTAACCTTTGAACGAGCCTCTTAATGATTCCGTTAAGAAGTAAACAAACAACCACTTAGTTTGGCTTGGCTTTCAGTCCCTTAACTTTTGTAAATTTCAATTTTTGGTTTGTCTAGGTTAGCCCGACTAGTGATTAGTATAAGACTCCTCATACGAAGCACCGAATATATAACGAGTCGAGTTTGAGTTTGTAACAAAAAAAGTTTGTGTTCTAATAGATATTTTCGAGTTATTTGAGCGAAGTCAAGCATACATTAAGATTTTTTTTTTTATAAATTAAGTCATTAACCAACGAAGTTTGTGTTCATGTGATTGTTTTAACCTGTGAAGGTGAAACGACAACCAAACAAACAAACCAACAAATGTTAACCTATATACATACCACGTTGCCATCGACAAAACATCCGAATAAAATTCCGTTTGTAATCAAGTGCCTGAACAGAGCTCAATCATAGCCGATGAAATCATAAGAAAAATTGATTGACTCGTACTGTTTATCGTTGTTGAGGCGGAAGCATTTAGGCATACACTTACCTAGCTTGCACAAAAAAGAATGTTACGACCACCCTATTACACTATTCAAACGATTACTTGCCACAAGTCGTTCTCATCCTCGCTGCAACGCTTATGGACGTCTAGCATCCTCGCGTGAGAGTTGCATATGCCGCTACATGCCCAATCAAGCGTTGCGACACACGTATGTCCAATCAAATTCTTCCATTCACAAACTACGAAATAAAAAAGAATAAAAAATTTACATAAAAACTATAATCAATTTGTAAATTTCACACCCGATAGATTTTCAGGCCTGCTAATCGCTACTCGTACCCAAAGTTCAAAATCTTACCAGGACTGCCACAACATAAGCTCCTGTCGTTAATGTGTTCGACGTCTAAACCAATCATCCAAGTCCCCAACGAAACATCTTCGTTCGCATACTTGTGCAAGATCTCTCTGATGCATCAACATACCATAATCATAAAAAAAATCGACCTTTTTTTAAGAGATAATTACGCAAAAAAACATTCAACTTGTCAGTTTTTTGTGATTAAAACCCCAAACCATTTTTCGTTGCATATAAAACCCTGAACAAACTAAAAATAAGTAAATCAAGGTTTTATCAATGGGTAACAGGTTGAAACCAGTTATTAATCCTACGTGGACCAATAATTAACCTCCGTGGAATAAATTTTAAATTTTGAAACTGATTGCCAAATATTACACATCATTTAAACCCCTATTGATAATTTTTAAAGGGATTACATCATCAACAAGGGTTTAAATGATGTGTAATACTTGGTAATCAATTTCAACAATTAAAATTTATTCCACGTAGGTTATTTACCTGTCCACGTAGGATTAATAACCGGTTTCAACCGGTTACTTGTTGATAAAACCTTTATTTACTGATTTTTAGTTAGTTAGAGGTTTTCTATGCAACAAAAAATGGTTTATGGTTTTAATCACAAAAAACCGACAAGTTAGGGGTTTTTTACGCAATTATCCCTTTTTTTAACAACAAACAAGAAACGATAATAGTAAAAAAAATGTAATAAAATCATGGAAAATTAAGAGCCAACTTACTGGTTTTTAGATATGTATGCAGCCAATTCTTTCGAGATAGCGTATATTTGTCCCCCTGCATGCCGGAAATAGTTGTTTCCAATATCACCAAATTTCCAAAACTCCGGTTCTCTATATTTCACTCCCCTGCATGTTAAGTGTTAACAAAACCGGTTTTTTTTAAAAAAAATTGTAAAACAAAAGCACATGCCCGTGCTCGGGCCTGCTCATGTGCATTGTAAATCTGATGTAAAACGCAAAACTTTACTTTTCAGCAAGCACGGGATCAGACTTCATGCAGCCAATATACACGCGGGGTTTGTTGACGTGACTCAGTAATGTTCTCGTCAACGCTCCTGCAAAGATTAACAGTTTCAAAGGCCGGATAATTTACAAATAATCAGCCTCAATAAACCAAACCCGAACCACCAGGTAAGAAATTTGGTCAGAGCCAATCCCAAAAAATTATGTTGTATTAATATGTAACCGAATATATATATGAACATACCCAGATACTTGAATTTAAAATGATGGATTCTAAAATGATAGGATTTTGAAATCTTTAGGGGATGGATGGATTATGAAAGGTGGAGAAGTGGGGAATATAAAATCCTAAATGAGCTAAATCCTTTCTTTTAATATTGTATCCAAACATGACAACGAAGTATTTCTAAATCCAAATATTAAATGAGTTGTTTAAATCCTTCAAACCAAACGCCACCTTAGTAATCTTGGTCTATTATCAATAAACTGCTGCATAAACGTACCTATATTTAAATGAACATCATCATCAACTTTGACGTAGAAATCTGCATCCCAAGTTTTGACCGCAGTCGCAAAGTATATTTTTGTCTTAGCTGATAGAGCCAAGTATGCTTCCGTATGATCCTGGTTAAAGTACAAACAAAGATAAAGTCGATGTATGTATAACAGGCATCGGTTTTACTTACTTATAATTTGGTCACTGCCCTTCAAATTAATCTTTACTAAAACCTACTGACTATCAAAAACTGTTACATTTAAAATCATTCAACCTTAAAAAACCATAATTAAACTCATCCAACATTAGCCTTGCCAACATTTTACAGGCTTTCTGGTGACCAAATTGAAAATGAAGGGAAAGTACCTTGCTATATTGAGCGAAAATTTGTTTGTTAGTTGCATTAGAAGAGGTAAAACAAGGTGTCGTAAATCAATGTTAAGACTATCGAAGAAACAACATGGCTTTGGTAAATACAAGGTTTAACATTTAAAAAGACCGTAAAAGAATGTTACCAGCCTCATAAAATCTCCGTAAAGTTTTTCCTCATCTTCAATGGAATTATCAAGAATACCGCCTGGTCTTGCACTACAAAAAGATAGTTTGAACACATATTAAACGGTTAATTACCAAAAAAGACAGAAGCAATACTATAACTTTAGACAGTTTGATAAAACACGATTCTAAATATCTAAAAGGTAGCAAGTTCGACTAATAATTAACCGAAAAATGTAAACCTTTTGGCCTTTTGGGTTATATTTTTCTCTTCCAGAGTAACAAGTCAAAAGGGTATATTTTAAATTTGTAGCTAAAAACATAATCAATCAGACGAGTCGAAATCACAAAAAGTGTATTCATAATGCAAGAAACCTCCTAAACACCTTTAGATTATTAATTTAAGACTATAGTTGACCTAACCATATTATATACATTGATCATAAATAAATCTGAAAAACAACAAATTTGAAGACAATACATAAAATCAAGCATTTTAATACCTAGCAGAATTCAGAATAATTTTTAGTCAATCCAAATAATCATTTATATAATTTGGGTTCAAAGTGATTGCTACACCTGTGGCCTATGATGAAGCGTATGACTATTCCTACTTCTTCCTCGAGTCTCTTCCTTTTCTCCCCTGTTCGACAATTCAATCAAGAAGAGTCAACAGATACGAACAAACGAGGAAAAAAATTCAAAAATGAAAGGTATTTATACCTTGAGGCATCCATGTAGCCCGAAGGGACTCTCTTCTTTTTCGGCTACTAAAAGCTGTATTGATTCCAATTACTATAAAGTACTTTCTTTTGGTATCTAAATTGTTGGTTTCCAATGCAGAATCTTTGAGTGGAGAACGGTTTATCGTTGTTAAAGCGTCTACTTTTGTTTTAATATTCAAGATCTTCTTGTCCAGCTTTCTATAACCATGTAAAAGTATCAAACTTTTTGTTGATTTAAGTTGAACAACCGATAAGAAAAATGCTAGACTTAAAGAATATCAAAAGAACTTACTTTATAGAATGATAGATCTCAGAAACTTCCCCTGTAGTATTGGATTCAGTTCTGGCAATTTCCTGATAAAATGACCATTTTTCCCTCATGAGACCCACAGAATAAAACCGAAAACCGAATAAAACAGCCCAACTGTGTTTCCTTTAGAGTCACATAACAGAAAAAAATTTTTTCAAAAAGAATACTCACATATTTAGATTTGTAACCCAAATCGATCAAATTCTCACTCCAACCCTTTCGTGCTAGTCTTTCAGTACCTCTACCTTCCGGCACTATCCCCATCCTACGAAAAAAAAAGTAAACTAATTGTAAAGGTTTTGTTTTGTGTTATGATGCAAAAAAGAATAGTTTTTAGACACTCAAGATAAGAGTTCATAAGCAAATCACAAATCAAAAAATGTGTTCTAGTTTAGTTTCAAACAAGGTACCATTAACCGCTATATATCGGACATAGGACAAATTGTTTTTGAGTGTTTAACTATCGAGACACAAACATTGATGCGCAAAAAGGAAAAAAAAAAAAGTGTCAACTAGACTAGAACAATTATCTTTTCACAATTCTACACATGGTATAAAGAGAAGTTCAATCTAATTACAAGGTGAATCGTTTTTTATCTGAACTTTTGCACGAATGATGTTTCCTTTTAATATCAAAAAACCAAAATGTGATGGTTTAAAAAGCTTAATCACTTTGTAAATAATAAGCAAATTCAAAATCAAAACATAACTGTACTTTTGAAGAACTAATCTTTCATTAAAATTGTTGAGTACTCACCTCTTTTTCTGGGAAATATTTTATGACAAAAGGTTGATGCCGGCTATCCAAACCGGACCCATATGAAATAAAAATATGAGGTTTACATGTACTTTTATCATGTGATGAGAACATTGATTCTCAATGAGAAGTAGAGAATTGAGTTTAGTAAAAATTTCATTTCTCTTATTTTTTTTTTCTAAACATTGAGAGAACCAAAACAATGGAAAGGGAATAAAGATTTAATAGATTTCCTTTATTTTCTATGTCAATATCTATTTATTGTAATTAACATTGATTGAAAAAGCTTAAAAATTTCATTTCATTTCATTCCACCGTACCGAACGTCCTTTACAAAATCAAATGAATAGTAACTATGATAAATAAATTAAGGTTGTGTTTCGTAGAGAGATTCGAATAGAAATGAAATGGCAAATTATTAGTTAGGATACTTGAATTGTATATATAATTTTTCTATGAATTCTCAAGTTGTATCAATAGGTTATTCAATTCTTTCATTTCTCTAGCAATACTAGAGAACTAAGTAGAAGCTAAAATTGAGGAAAGAGAATTACAACCACCATATAGTTATTGTTTGTTTTTCAAATTTCATAGTTTAAAAAACCATTGATTTTATCCTTATTTGTTTTCTCTTCGATTCTCTCAAGGGCAAGGCTCAACCAAACACAATCTAATATTAAAAATGGGGCATTGTTAAAATGAACATTTTATTAATGTTTAAAATGATACATTGCTAAATTAAGTCTCTTCATATTGAATATGTATAATTTAGTCTTGATATTTAACTAGTATCTAAAATGAGGTATTGCTAATATGAACATTTAATTAATATTTAAAACAAGATATTACTAAAGTGAGTCTCTTGATATTTAGTTGATAATATTTAGAATGAGACATCCTAAAATGAGCCTTTAGTTAATATTTAAAATGAATAATAACTCTTGATATTAATCAATATTTAAAATAAGATATTGCTAAAGTAAGTGTTTAATTAATAATGTGAGCATCTTGATATTATACTACACTATCTATCAACAAATACATAATAAATTAATTTAATCTCTCTAATAGTTTATTTGATTTATCTATTTAAGTTTGATTATTATATTATCATAGTTTATAAAATTAAATATTTACAATAAATAAAAGTGGGTTCAATGGAAAATCTTCATGCATCGAAGAACGTTGAAGAACCTTCATGCACCACCACAAATGAATCAAAATCCCACGTGATGCATCATTATTTCCAGGTGATGCATCAAATTCTCGCGTGATGCATCGACTTCTCGCGTGATGCATTACGATTTTCTTGCGATGCATTGTGGTTCTCCAAGATTCTTCGATGCATATAGGTTCTCCATTGAACCCACCCCACAATAAATATATACGATTTAACTATTTGTTTAAACAAACTACGTATTAAGTTGCAAATTTGTAATTATTCAAACATTTTAATATATAAATAAATGTATACAGTGCCATTTAATGCGATATCCAAATGATGGCTTCTAAGGTGACGTTTCACGGAATGGAATTTGAAAGAATTGTAAGTTAAATTTTAGTGATTAATACGGTTGATGACAAACCAAACGTTACTAAAGGTAATGTAAAGGCGTGAAATTTAAATGGAATGGTTTTGTCTTTTTATGACTCCATCACAATTTTTGGTTTAGAATATATTATATACACTTTTTTAATTATGTTATTAAATATAATTCAGAGTTAATATTAAATTTTTGCAGGATTAATTTAGTACAAACACACATTATTCCGGAGTCTGAGTCTGTCTGATGACCCTTTTACATGTTTTATAATCTAAATGTCTCCTTCAAACTTAAGTCCATAGTTTAATTTACTCTAATGTTTTAAAATAAAAGAAATAAATATAAATAATTCATATGTCTAATTTGTTCGATGATAGACATGTGACCTGAACATGATATTTTTCCTCGTTTCTTTATTCAAATTTATAACCATCATATTCTTACCACTCGTCTCTTTCTTCGATTTTCACCATCATATTCTTAGGCATGTCTCTAGATATATGAGTAAAAAATACAGGTTTGCATGGTTCGGTTAGTAATAAAAATATGAACCGTGTTTTCGGTTTCGATTACCCATGGTTCCATCCACGGTTATCCATCATATACTAAAAACATATAAAAAATCAGAAATATACATCTTTTAAACTCAAATTTTTTTAAATACAAAGTTATAGTAAATTACTAATTTATTTAATTATAAATCTAAAAGTTACATTAAACGTATTTAAGAAAACAATTAAAAAAAATTCATTTAAAAATCTAGTATTTAAATATTTAAGAACGAATAAATGAATTATAAATAGAGCTATTATCTAGTGTGTATATATATATAATTGATTCGGTTTGGTTATCTACGGTTTTCTAAAAATGAAAACCTAAACGCCTGTGATATGTTCAGATCAAGTAGTTCGGCTCAATTTTTCAGTTTTTCAGTCATGTTTGAACAAACTATTTAAAAATATCAACTAGACAACCATTTTTCGCTTAAAGATATTACCAATTTGTTCAAAATCAGTCCCTTCATATTCCACGTATGCACAAACAACAAGCATAAAAAATTTCAGAAATTCGACATGAATGCTCAACATGTTTCTGTTTGAAGCCCTGATTTTTTTGCTTCCCAACATTAAAGACTACCCGATGATCCTAATCCTAAATTCATAACTCAAATCTAAAGAATCATTAAACCCAACAACCTTTAAAGTTAAAGAACACTTCCCATTTCTCCAAATTACATTATAATCAGCACTTCAAAAAAAATTAAAAAAAATCCCTAATCACACAAAGCAGATAATTATTACTTGCCTGTTGGTGAATAACATCCCAGCGCAGAAGCTGATGATCCAAAGGAAAACTGTCCAGGTTTTGTTTGGAAGATTTCTTGAGGGGTTTTCTCCTACAAATGGTTTATGTTTTGATAACATTTTTCTACTCCCTTTTAGTAATACAGACTAGATACAATTGAAAATGTTAAAAAGTGGAAGAAAACTGTTCAACTTCTCTCTCCTCCAATGCCCAAAGGGAAGAGAAAGAGAGAGATGTTGGTATGGTATTTGCAGGAGGAATTAAGATGGCTGGCTGGGCTCTTTTTATCCTCCAAGTTTTATGAATTTGATTTATAACATATTTTCCTTCTTAATTAAATGCTCATTTATAGTTAAGAGTTACATTACATACAAGAGTTTATTGGAATGTTATGTAACAAGTGCACACATGACACATATATATATATATATATATATATATGTTAGGGTGAGATCAACGGAGAACCTCTGTGCATCGAAAAATCTTGAAGAACCACAATGCATGACTAGAAAATCGTAATGTATCATGTGGAAGTCGATGCATCACACGAGAATTTGATGCATCACACGAAAATAATGATGTATCACGCGGGAATTGTGATGCATTGAGGTTTTTTGAGATTCTTCGATGCATAGAGATTCTACATTGAACCCCCTCTATATATGTTAATGGGTTTATTATGAAAAAAACCAACATGTTTTCATGTTTTATGCGTTTTCGTCATTCCATGTTATTTTTTTTCCATAAAAGTTTTCAAGTTCTTTTTGGTTTATTGAAATTTAGACATTAGGACCCGGGTATAAGTAGTAAACCGGGTTTTTAAAAACTGAGAAACCGGGTTCTAATGTCCAAATTTCACTAAACCAAAAGGAAAAAAATAACTTGAAAACTTTTATGAAAAAAAAAACATGAAGTAACGAAAATGCAAAAAACGTGAAAACATGTTGGTTTTTTTTCATAATAAACACTATGAAAAAAATATTAATTTCTAAATATATTGTAATCCATTTATTTCAAGAGCTAAACAGTCTATGTGGTATTTAGAATTCGATCATGAATAAAATTACTATCCCCTTGGACGTAGGTTGCACCAACCAGACTGTGTCAAGAACAAGTTCTTGTGTATAAATTCGTTCGTGGGTGCGAACTAGAACGAAAAACAATAAAATCCCGATAAACCAATCTTTATTTACATGTGTTTTCCATTCATTTTCGGATTTTCCACAACAAAACTCATTTAAAAAGAATCAGAAATGATAATTTTGACCTGTACATATTCTTCTTCTATTCCCTGCAATTTATTCTACTCAACCTCTGTTTCTTCATAAACCCGTCCGTGCTTTCACTTCCGTGCCGCGTGATAGAGCTCTAGGTAATCGAGAGCCGGCCTGTTCCACGACCAATCTTGCTCCATCACCACTTTGCATAACGAATTGAACCAATCCCGACTTTCATACCAAGCTGAAATTGCTCTGTGCAGAAACAAACAAAAAAATTGATCAACGTACAATCCGATAACACAAGCGTCTGTCAATAAAAACGTTCAAGATAACGTCTAACTTACCTGTTGACGGCATAATCAACACCAGCAGCATCGGCTCCTTCAAAGTTAAATCCGTTTGGCACGAGACCTTGTGATTGCGCTCTCTCTTTATCATGTTCAACGTCAAATACAGTATCGTATAGTCCTGTTTTATATGTACAACAAAGAAGGAAAAGTTGACGAAGTTCAGTGCACTTATAGGTGTTATATGTTTTTTAAGAGGTTAAATGTCTAAAGTCTGAAACCACGTCTGAAATTAAGAGGAAGCCTTAAGATCTGAAATTAAGAGGCTCTTGATTTTAGTTCAGACATTTCTCTTTCTCTTAATTCTAAGTGGTAAATTCAGATGCTCTTAAGTCTGAAACTAAACAAACAATCTGAATTCATCATAGATCTGAATTTTAGACTCAGAGCCTTTTAAGAGGCTCTTAATAGGAAAACAAACAAGGCCATAATCTTTTATCAAAATTATAAGTAAATGAGAACTTAACCAATCATTAACTTGTTTGACATAAAAAATCAAACTTTACCTCCAGTTTTGCGCACAATAGGTATTGAACCGTATCTCATTGCTGTGAGTTGAGTTAGCCCACAGGGCTCGAATATTGAAGGGACCAAGATGAAATCTGCACCAGCATATATCTACGACGGTATATATGTTATAAAAACGGGTCAATAAGTCAACGCACATGAAAAGAGGGTAGGTTATTGATATACCAGGTGAGATAGAGGCTCGTCATAAGTCAAACATAGCCGTGCCCGGTCATTATGTGTAGAATGTAGTTGACTTGCCAAATTAACGAAATCATTTTGGATGCGAGGATCAGGAGCTGAGCCTAGCAACACAACCTGACCGCCACGGTCAAGGGCGCGCCAAATGGCATGCTTGATGAGATGAATTCCTTTTTGGTGAGTCAAACGGGTGATGATTCCAACCAAGGGCAGGTCAGCCCGTTTTAGACCGATTCTTTGTTGCAAAGCTTCCTTGGCAGCCTTTTTGCCTTCCACAACATTTTCCGAAGTGTAAGATACCTAAAAATTACAAATAACTTTCTTTCATTTTCTACTCTTCATGAAGCAAGACAATTGATCGGTTCTATAGATATTAACAAGATTAGTATGTTATACTATTTCAATTGGAAGCTGCTTACAGGAAGGAACTTGTCGTTATACGGGTCCCAAATATCCGGATCAATGCCATTAAGTATCCCATGAAACTTGTACAAATGAGGTGCAATCACCGGATTTCCAGCAACCTCTCTTGAATAAGTTGGAGATACCTGTACGAAGAACGAAAATGGGTTGATCTAAAAACATTGTAATGTTTCACAGAATGAAAAACAAATTGGGAGTGACAAAAGGCGAGGGCTAGGTAAGTAACGAGAAAAGCATATGGAATGTCAAAACCACTTACCGTAGTAGCCTTGTCGGCATACGCCATTGCTTTCCCGATCAACTGAGCCCCAAATTCAAGGTTATGAATCGTAAAAACAATTCGTGCCTTACTCAGACCATAATGCATATATTGATCCTTAAATAACCATGCAACCGGTGCACTAGACCAGTCATGACAATGAATCACATCCTGAATACAACGACAAACAAAAAAATTAGCAGGTCAACCAACCATGACTCATTTCACCCAGGGGCGGATGTAATGTTATATGATAGGTGTCACTTGACACCGATAAAATTTTAAAATACCGAGTTACGTATGTATCAAAAATTCGAGTGACACCTAAGATTTTTTTTGAGTGACACCTACGAAAAATTTATAGAAGTATTATACACAAATCTAATTAATATTTGTTGATTTCGTTACCCAAACTTATTAAAATATTACTGAGTTTAATCATAAAAACTTAAAAGACTAACAAAAGCCCAATAAAAAATAAATAGTATAAGAGACAAGATTCAAGACCCAACCAAAAAAGATTATAAAAAACCCGAAAAAAATTAACCCAAACCTTGTTGAAGACACCGGTCCATTTTGTTGAAAAACCTCAAATCGATATAATCGCTTCTCATCGGTTAGGAAGGTGCTTAAATTAGTTGAAAACCCCTAACCGTGTGATATTTTTAGGGACTTTGATGCATCAAAGTTATTAAGGTGGCGGAGATGTATCTGATTGATTTTAATTGTTGAAGCTAATATTGATTTTGTCAGTCACAACTGCGACAGTTGAGAGATAATATTGTACTATGTAGTTTTGTAATTATAAAAATCTTGTTATTTGTTAATTTTGTGCTGGCAACCCGTTTTTTACCCGATTCATCTTAGAAAATATTTTAAAAATCCAACTATTAAATTTACTCTAAAAAAGTGGCACCGATAACAAAAAATCCTGGATCCGCCCCTGATTTCACCCGGTTTGAAATCACCCAATTCAACACAGACCCATCGCAACCCATTACCCAATCCGACTCAAGCTCTCTTTTTGCCACCTCTACATTTACCTAATTGGTAATGGCTCCAAATTTTTTGAGAATGACAATTCTAAATTTCTAATATATCATCAGGTAAATGAACTCTTTAACTATTATGAATCAAACTAGAAAAGAAATATGTGGATAATAAACAAAGTGCAATAAAGCTTTGCTTACAACTAAAGCTTACAGGATGTGATCCGCTATGAAGAAGGAATTCGAGAGCAGCATTACAGAAAAAACCAAATCTTTCCCCATCATTGTTGCAACCGTAAATGCATCCTTTCCAAAAGAGTCTGATAGATAATAATAATAACGTGGATCACGTTTTATACTAGCTATCAGCAAATTAGGCAAAACAAAGATGCTCGTGGTGAAATAACAGTATATAAGTATATTTTACCCGTTTTGAGGCTCCAGAAAGTAAACAGAAAGTCCTTCAACTTTCCCAAGCCATACTTTTATTTCAGTCCCACCCCATGAGTAGCTCTTGTGGAAATTAAAGTCCTTAACCTACCCAAAAAAAAAAAAGAATAGAAAGGATTAGGAAAAAAAACGGCACGGAAAACAATTAGGGGAGTCATTGAGTCGAGTTGAGATGATGTAGTGCCAAACTCAAGCTCAACTTGACATTAAAAATCCAAGCTCAAAACTCGACTTGAGGTGGACAAGCATTCTTTTTCAAGCTCAGATTAGCTCGATTTTGTATTAAAGATGGGTAAGTATGTACACACACACATCGTAACAATGTAATTTAGCAAAACTTTGATAAGGCTGTCAAGCTTTAGGATTCATGTATTTTATTACTCGAGTCTGACTCAAAGCCTACTCAAGTAGCTCAAGCTCCTCGACTTGACTTAAATTAAGTTGATTTCAAGTAATTTTATAAGCTGATCTCGAGTAACTCATTAGTTGGCTCGACTCGATCATGCCTGAAACAAGTATGCACAAGAGTCATATAAGCCTTCTTAAACAAAACGAAAAACAGAAAAGAAGAGTGTTGCTGACTTTCCAAACCATTGCACTTGCCTTTTCATAGCAATAAAAAACCATCATTCTTGAGAAAATGCAAAAAGAAATACTACATGCTCAACTTTAGAGAAAAAAGTACCTAGTATGATGGCGTTTTTGCATTTGTCCAAATTCATTGTTTCTTGCAAACTATAGGGGTTTTGGATGTGTGTTTTTAACCTCATTATTGTGATTTCAAGTCGTATAGAATCAAGTTCTAGTGTTTGGGTAAATTCATCCAACTCTGATTGTCGAATTATTTGGGGGACAAAACTTCAGGTTGAGATTAACCGCAACGAACTACTTATCTATCATCTGATTATTGGCTGTTTTATCTATAAAGCATTAACATAATAAGAAACTTTAAACACTCAAATGACTAATTATTTAATTTATTACAAATTCAAACAACAATATCATATCCAAAAACCACTCGTTTTGTCATAGCTAGAATATCCTATTCTAATGATCTACTATCACATAATCACTATTAGAATGTACGTCCAAACACCCCTGCTATAGCATTATTCTTTTCTTTATATATATTTTTATGAACACCATGCTTAGTTTGCAATTAGAACTCCTAAAATATTTGAGGAGAAAAAGAGTACAAAACTGTGACCGAAAAGTTAATGGTGAACTCATGCTATTTCTTAAAAAGAAACGTGCACTAAATATTATTTCAAGAATCATGATTATTATTGGAAAGCTTCATAAAACTGAACAACCGGCAACGAAGCTTACATTGCTAAGATTCAAGCAATCGTACTTTGGAAGAATGATATCCACGTTGTGGTTTAGATCCTGAACAGCACGAGAAAGACTAGTGACGACATCACCAAGGCCTCCTACCTGGAAAAACAAACACAAATATCAGAATGTGCATGTGCTTAACGTGATAGATCATTAATATGAATGTAGCTAAAATAATTCTTAGGAGATGAATATATTTTCATATATATTTTGGTTAATATAGACAGTCATCATCTATTCTTTTCTTAAATACAAAAATAAAGGCAACTTATCCAAAAACATCAAGTATTTAATAGGGATTATTGCGATAAAAGCAACGTACTATCATTTCATTCCAATTTGTTCACCTGGTCTTCAGAAATCATTACTAAAAACCACCTAACTTCTGAAAAACCATTATATAAAGGGTTAATCTTCTTTTTTAGCAACTCACCATCTCAAATGTCCCCTAAGTCCCTAAACTCTTTTTTGTACACATTAAAAAGACCTAAACTTTACTTTTTAGTTCCACTCATGAGAAAATTAGGTAGTTTTAGTTTGTTTTATTAGCAACCATTTCATATATTTCCCAAAGTCCCTAATTTCACATAAGAATTTTGGATGACATGCTTAACTCAAATTTTTATGTTTTACCCTTAGTTTAGTTGAAATTTTATGTTTTTATGTTTATATATTTGTATAAATTTGTTATTATTACAGTTCTAGAGACGATCAGTAAGATGAAATTTGAAGGTCACCTTTGCAATGGGGGCCATTTCAACAGAAATATGTACAATATGCATCGGGGGTTCCTTCGTAACTCCACCAGACACAGGTATATGGTAGTCCATACCATTCTTATTGTCGAAAACACCATCATCGCTTTCCTTCTCAGAGAATACGAAGTCCATCACATATGCATCTAGCGGGACCTTAACTGCATCTCAATTTCAGCATAATATTATAAATCAAAAGAATTTCTGCCCCTTAACGGGTTTTCTGGCTCTACCATCCACACAACATTGCTTTCACAAGGAAAGAAGTCACATTTTACAACAAAGTTAATTAACTATCAAATTTTTAAGTTTATCTAACTTGCTATATATAACATCTTACCAGAGGTTTTGACATGTGTCCCATTATCTGCGGGTAACATCTTCTGTGGTGGCAAAAGGCCCATGCGGTGTGTCCAACGGTTAAAAGAACATCTAAACCATACTTCAAGCTTCCCATTTAGCACCGTATTGGCAGGATTGTAGAAAACCGTCACAAGGCTTCCTGCTTGGACATCAAGAGGATCTGTGTAAACTATATGCTTTTGCGACAACAAAAACGATTTCATTGTTCGTTCTTTTGTTTCAGCTCTCATACGTGCTGTTTTTTCAGCCTGTAAATATAAAAGCCAAACAAAAATACATTTAATAATGAATTATATATAAATATAAAAACAAGAATAGGTGAAAGTAATTCCATATGACCTTAGCACGGATTTCTTCTTCTCTTAGCCTTCTCTCGGTCTGAAGTTTCTTGTATATCTCATGTTCTTCCTCAGCCCAAAAGAGACCTGGAGGAATAGATATGGGGACAATAGCATGGAAATCTTTTCGATGATTGTTATCGTAGACAGTGGCGCGCTGAGGGGGACCGTCAGCAAAGACCCAGTCCAAGACAAGTGAGCGATCGGGGACAACAACTATACAAAATTAAATATTTCCTCCAGTGAGCCAATAATTAATAAAAAGACTACAAGACGATTTCACCTTCTAGCTACTAGCCCCTTCCTGCTCCGTCACTGATTGAAACAGAAAAAGATAAACACATAACCTGCATACTGTTTATTAATTATGTGAGGGAGATCATGGACACATTACATACCTTCAGCATACCACCAATCACCATCTTTTCCCCCAAACTTCACAAGCTTCTCAACAATCGATAATCCATCTTTCCAGTTATTATACCCTCCAAGAATCCACAAATCTTTAGCATTTGCAAGAGGACCCACACTCTTATTATAATATATCTTAACAATATCTTCATCTTTAAACTCGCTAGGTTCTATGTACCATACATTATCGTCACTTTTCACAGCCTTTCCCATATGTTCTTGAAGTATTCCCCTTCTTCTTTCGGCTTCATTTCTAGCCTGGGCTCTATCCGCTTCACTTGCTGCTTTTTCCGCTTCAATCCGCCTTTGTTCTTCCGCCTGTCGTTCTCTCTCAGCTTGTTCTTTTGCAAGTCGCTCAACCTCTCTTCGTTTTTCCTCAAGCAAAAGCTCCTCAAAATCAAAAACATCCATTCCACCCTCGACAGATATACAAAAATCCTTCATCTCGTTGTTTTCATAAACATCTTTCCCGTTGAAAAACACAAAGTCTATCTTGTATGCTTCTTTAGGAACATGAATTTGGCAAGACCACCAATCCCCACTGAAATCAGTTGTCTTGTTTAATTTTACAGTGAAAGATTTATACCGCCAGTCATTAAAAGCTCCCATGATCAAGATTTCTGATTCTTCATATAAATTTGAAGCACTTTTGTTAAGAAATATTTCTATTACTTGATCAGGCTTCACAATGTTCGGATACCAAAAAACTTTCTCGCCCTTAAAAAGAGTCTCGTTACTTAGTTTCTTGAGTTCTTGTATACGTAAGTTTGCTTCCATCTCCTTACGCAGCTCTTCTTCCCTATGTTGTCTACGTAAATTTTCTTCCATCTGTTCTTTACGTAATTTTGCTTCTATCTCCTTGCGCAGCTCTTCTTCCATTTGTTGTTTTAGTAAATTTACCTCCATTTCTTGTTTGTGTAACTTCGCTTCCATTTCCAACCTTAACTTTTTGGAAGCTTCCTCATCATTCTCATTTTGACTGTTTAAAGTCTCGCTCTGATCCTTGTCATTCTCGATTACATCTATTTTCGTTTTTGGTAATCCTGGTACACCTACTTCATCAACATTATCGCTATTTACATTTTCTGCCCTTTGACTAAGCTCGGCAACAGCCAACGGCTGAACTTTATCGATTGTACTTTCTTTTTTTGTTGGATTCACATACTCTGTAGAAATAGAAGGATTCAGACTTTCTTTCCCTTCAATCGTTCTCTGATCTTTCCTCGGATTGCTTGGTTTAGGCTTAAATCCCTTTGGTGCAGAATCATTTGCCCTTGGACTCGACACTTTATATCGCCGTTTTCTTGAGAAGTCTACAACATACACAATTAACCAAAACCTCAAAACGATTTCAGGTGTTATATGTTTGGATATAAGAAAAACATGGTGCAAGGTATAAAGTGTTCGGATGTGCTTTTGCTGCTTGAAATTATTATAAACGTTTCATGGATTTGGAAAATTATGATTGAAAAGGGCAATACGACTATACATAAGTAATTTTACTCTTTTATTTGATAATCAGATTAAATGCAGCTAGTATCAAACTAATTACATGACCTATAAATAAACAAGTAACGATAAGTCGTAGTATGTTGTTATTGTGACTTCAAGCACTAATGATGTATGTTCGATATTTAAGTCTAAGCTAAAGAACTAACCTGAACTTGCAATGATTTGATGTGAGAATCCAGCAATCACAGAATATTTGTACCACGAACAAGATTGTGTAAACTACACATAAATATAATTTAGAATAATTATCCCAACAAGAAGGAGGGAATCTAATAAATATAATAACCTTTACCAAGATTAGTGGTGACTGAATTCTTTTCAAAATCAGTAGCACCAACGAATTCATGAGTATGCTTAGTAATAAACTCAAATATGTAATTCACAAGATCGAAGCACTTTTTATTGATGGAAATCAAGAATGATTCGAATTGCAAAATAAAACAAAAAACCCTAAAGTAAAGAGTTCTTAAATCACCTGAATCAGACAACAATCCACCCAAAAAATTTCCACAAATGTGAAAAATCACAGACATTTCATTCAAAAAGAAAACCCCAAAAAAGGGCATTTGTAAAAAACGAAACCCACAACACAACATTCAATTGAATCAAAATCAATAAAGAAAAGGATTGATCTTTACCTGTGAGAACAAATTCGTTCTAGTGGAAGGGTGAGACCCAATGAAAGGTTTAATCTTTACAAGGGTTTTGTCCCTTAGAAATGTTCTTCCACAACACAGAGGTGTCTGAACCTGTAAAGATACATACATGGCTGCCCACTGCCCACTCTTTCCAACTTCTTGACCACAGTTTCACCTGAAAACAAAATATACCCTCTTGAGTTCTTGATCTTTCTCACTTCATTCTCTGTATCAGTGCATAATTATTACTTTGAAAAGGGTTGCTCATGGATTATACAATTCAAGAAATTTAATTAGGGAGAAGATGTGGGGGTGTGATTTGAAGTATACTACAAGATTATGTGTGAGATAGCAGCAAAATCTGGGCCTCAAGGGTGCTGCAAATGCATGTGATTTAGAAAAAGTGATGTTCCTTTATGTTGGTGTAAATTGCAGAAATCATCCATGTACTATGCATTAACTGGCAATTTTAGTCCAACTATTGTTTTTATTAGCTTTATGGTATGAATTAGTTATGTCATTTAGTCAATTAGTCAACATTGACTAGAGCGGTTAAAAAGCAACCTGTGCTTACAACATTATTAATATATGAAAAGAGAAAATGTCAATAACAAACCTCTATATTCTTGTCTACATCTTCGGCATATAAATATATAATTTTAATCATTTATAAACAAAAAAGAAATTTCAAATTCTCATAACCAACATTTAGCATAGTTAAACGCACCGTTTTGGTGTTTCACTATGCCGCCTCACACTTTACAATAATTATAAAAACAGTCACTGTAGTTTATATTAAATTTTAAATTTGGTCCTTAAACTTTTAATTTTTTAAAATTAGTTATTATTATCAAGGTTTACATTCAACATTGTTACTTATCTATTAACTTTAATTAAAATATACATTTTGTCATTGTTTATATATTTTTTACCAATCTAATTAAAAATTATTAACAATACTTATTTTAATAAAATAAATAGGTCTAAAAATTTTAATATTTTTAATCAATCGGAAACAAAAAATAAATACAATAAAAAAACATTAACACTAATATATATATATATATATATATATATATATATATATATATATATATATTTCATTTTTGAACGGAAACATTTCGAATTAAATTGGTTCGTCGTTTTTCCATTTCGTTTAAATTAGAAATCGAAATGGTTCATCGTTTTTCTACTAAAACATTATAAATTGGATTGTTTGGTTGTTTTTTATGTTTGGTTAAATAAAAAATCAAAATGGTTATTCGTTTTATCCGTCCAAAATACTTAAATTTAATTGGTCTTTTTCCCATTTGGTTAATTATATTGCTGGAAAATTGAAATGTTCGTCGTTTCAATTTTAAATGTTTTCGCTTGAAAAAAACGATGAACCATTTCGGTATTCAATTTAATCAAACAAAATAAAACAACCGCTTAATCTAATTATTAATGTTTTTGACCGGAAAAAACATTTAATAACTTTGATTTTCAATTTAACCAAACGAAAAAACATCTAACCATATTAGTTTTGAATATTTTTGCTCAGAAAAAATGACAAACCATGTTAAATTTAAAGGATTGGAAATAACGCCCCACTAATTTAACTATAAATGTTTTCGCTTGGAAAAAACGAAGAACTCGATCTAATTTTTAAGTTAACCGAACGGAAAACAATTAATCCATCTATAAATTATTCCGATTAAAAAAAAAGACAAATTATTTCACTTATTAATTTTTTAACGGATGAAAAATTGAAACCTTTTAAAGCTTAATAAATATTGAACTCAACATTTTTTATATTTATATATTTGTAAATATAAGTATTCATTTTGTACAACAACTTCTTCAATATTTGATTAGATATTTAAATATTAAAAATTTCTGTTTTTACCTCAACTTGAAGAATTAAATAACACTGTTTCATATTATTTTGTTTTTTGGTTTTTGCCTTTTGTCTCAAAATATGTATATAAAACGTCTACTTTTGTTGTTCATAATTTTTGTGAAAAATGGGTTTACTATGAAAAAACCAACATGTTTTTTATATTATTGCGGTATAGCCTCTTTGTGTTACTTTTTACCAATAAAATCCGTAAATTATTTATTTGTTTGTGATTTTTGAAACTATCTCTTTTTCCAAAAAAATCATTAAATTTGAGGGCTTTTCATGGCATGTTGTTTTTTTGTGGTAAATACAAGACTGATCATGAAAAAAAAAACATTTTTTTCCGAAACCAGAAAGAAAACAATAACCTAAAGACTTTCTTAGGAAAACATAACATGGATTGACGAAACCACAAAAAACATGAAATCATTTTCTTTTATTGTTTTGTACATATAAAACCCTATAAAAACAATATACTTTAGACATCATCAATTGAGTCATACCAAATTCGTAAAAATAATGTAACTCACTAATACTTAAATACATAAATGCACTTACGTTGTTGTCATCGTTAAACATATTTCTATTTCTTAACATCATATGTTACCGTAAGCGATAAAAACCACATATTTTTTACGGATACCCGCAGCAATGCGCGGGCAACCATAACACTAGTTTACAACATTAGGAATTTAGGATCATATGTTATTATTGTATACTAAGTAATACTCATGTATTACATGAGTTAATTTTAAAAATAATTATGTATAATATAATAATTATAAGAATAATAAAAATTTGTTTAATTTTAGTTAGTTAGTTATTAACATTAATCATATTAGATTTCGATAGATATGATTTGTTTTGAAATTTAAAGTAATTTAGTGAATGAAGTATTGACAAAAGGAGAGAGTGACATGTGGTAAATCAAAGGAGAGCATGACATATGGCATATTAGTTACTCATTTAATAGTATAGATGGAGATGAATATTTCTCCACTATCAATCTAACTTAGCTTCCTTATTTTTTGTATAATTATATAAATCCAAGATACAAATACCTTGATTCTAAGTCGACATTAGCATCAGTGTTGCCGACGTTACTCGGTTTTCTCATTAAATTTTGAAACACCCATTTTCTTTTTCGTTTCTATCAATCCATCACCTATGGATTCTCGCATTAATTCAGGAAATTTTGATAACTATATTGTTTATTTGATTTAAAAAGTAAAAGAAAAATAAGGGTTAGCTTAGGTATGATTTTTTGACATTTTATAAATTTCATAGATTACCTTCTAGACTTGTACAAAAGATTTTTTTACATACACAAAATATACTGCTACTAGACATGTTATAAACATATGTATTTTGTTGAAATATATTTGATAAGTTTTTTTTTAAAATTTATTTTAATTATGGCTGATATGTTTTTCAGTTAAATAACTTTGTTGCCCAATTTTGGTTTTTTGTAAATCACAAATTACTTTATTGCGAATAAAAAGAAAATCTATTGCCTAATATTGTATTTTTGTTAATAGTAATATTGTCATTTAAAAAAAGTTAACCTGTCAAAGGCACAAAAACGAAACAAAAGTTTTAAATAGAAACATTCTGTGTAATTAATGAAACTAGTTGAATACCCGTGCGTTGCCCGGGTGATTTGCGACGAAATTATTATTTTTAAATAAGTAATGACATAAAAATGGATTTTATTTAAGAAAACTATACATTACTACATGTGAGTTGATCGAAAGACTAATTATGCGTTAAAAGATTGTTCTATCAGTATTAAATATACAGAAAAAAAGTTAATAATAGTTTATGATAAAATGAAAACCCATCATTTTCCCATAAAATTATACACAAACATGTAGTTTTAAAGTATAACTACGAATATAGTCTAACATAATTTTATAATAAAAATTTATTCAGACTAATAAAAATTAAATATTATTGTAGTAATAGTTTTTTGATTGTATTTGAACTCACTAATTATTCATAAAAATTGGAAAACTTGGACAAAAATGTTTCATGCCAACCCAACCCAAACCATTCAAAAATTACTCATAAACCAACTTGCCCATGCGTTGCTCGAGTGATGCATGACGAAATTAATATTTTTAAATAGGGAAAATGGCGTCAAATAGTTGTGTACTTTTGAGTTTGTACTCATTTATGTAGTGTACTTTTTTTTGTGCACATTTGGTAGTTAAACTTTCAAAAATGTTTCAATTAGGTAGTTGGGTGACTTGGAAACCGGCACCAACCGGTCACCATGCTTACGTGGACGGGTTTTTCAAGAAAAATGGCATCAAATAGCTATGTACTTTTAAGTTTGTACACAATTATGTTGTGTACTTTTTTTTGTGCACATTTAGTAGTCAAACTTTTAAAAGTGTTTCAATTAAGTAGTTGGGTTACCTAAAAATCGATACCAACCGATTACTTTGCTTATGTGGACATATTTTTTACAATTTTAAATTAAAAAAACTTAAGATGATTTATTTTTTCTATAAAACTATAAAAAGATTTATAAACTGAATATGTATCAAATTGATGAAACATGCTTTCATTTTATAACAATATAATAGAGCATTAATTTTCAACTCCTAAACATGATATCTATCAAATGGAAATGATATGTTTTGAATTTGATAAACATCGTGTTTAAGAGTCATTAATTTTAAGGAGAATTTCATATATATCTTTGTAAACTTCCAACACTACGTATATATCCTTACAAACATTCTTATTACATATATATCATTCTAAACCTTTAAATCTTACATATATATCCAAATGACTATTTTAAATTTAATTACATCATTTAAAAAATATTAAATATCATTTTTTAATTAATTTATTATTGAATTAAATTAGAAAACGATATTTCTTTATTTTTCTAATTTATTTTTGTGGGAATTTAAGAAGGTAATTTAGGTATTCAAAATTTTTTTAAATGATAAAATAAATTTATAATAGTCATTTGGATATATACGTGAGATTTAAAGATCTAGAAGGATATAATGTAATAAGAAATTTTGCAAGCATATATGCGTAATAATTAAAGTTTAGAAGGATATATATGAAATTCTCTCATTCTTCTATGTCATAAAATATGTCAACATAAGTATCATAATCGGTTTGTATCAATTTTTAGGTAACGTAATTAACTACTTAATTGAAACACTTTTAAAAGTTTGACTACTAAATGTGCACAAAATAAAGTACACAACATAAATGTGTACAAACTTAAAAGTTCATAGCTATTTGATGCCATTTTTCTTGAAAAAACAGTCCACGTAGGCATGATGACCGGTTGTTGCCGGTTTCCAAGTCACCCAACTACCTAATTGAAACATTTTTGAAAGTTTGATACCAAATGTGCACAAAAAAAAGTACACTACATAAATGAGTACAAACTCAAAAGTACACAACTATTTGACGCCATTTTCCCTTTTAAATAAATAATACCACAAATTTTTTTCAAAGAGAACTATACATTGTTCATGAAGAAAAAATTACTTATTTTAATCCTGAATATTAATTAGGACCAATTGCTAAAAACATAAACAAGTTTATGTATTTTTAGCATTTACAGCAACATTATTTTTTATCATTAATAACATCAACTTTTATATTTTTTTATCATTCATAGCAAAACTTAAAAAAATTGTTGCTAGTTGAATACCCGTGCGTAAAAATTACCCATAAACCAGCTTGCCCGTGTGTTGCTCGAGTGATGTGTGACGAAATTAATATTTTTAAATAAATAATAACACAAAAAAATATTTTTAAGAGAACTATACATTGTTCATGAATAAAAAATTATTTATTTTAATCGTGAATATTGATTAGGACCAATTGCTAAAAACATAAACAACTTTATGTATTTTCAGCATTTATAACAACATTACTTATTCTTTATCATTAATAACATCAACTTTTTTTATCATTCATAGCAAAACTTAAAAAATTATTGCTAGACCAATTTTTCTCATAATAAACCCAAAATATAATTATATAAATATGCTCATAATAATTATAAGAATAAATCCAAGCGAGACGAAGGTGTTAACATAATTCCAGATCATTTTTGAAATTTTAAATAAACCATGTAGACCATTTTTGTAAATTATTCTTATATTAATTATCTAATTAAATAATAGATAAATATAAAATGTAATATATTATAATTCTTTTAAAACCATGAAAGTTTATTACACAAAAATACACATAGGTATCCCATTACATGAGATCAGTGTTGCCCTTGGTTTCCTTCTTCACGCACTCCCCTTTTAGAAACCCTAGCCCCATCGTTTTCCTTTTCTCCCCCTGCTCCGCCATTCTCCCCCCGCTTCGCCGTTTTCCCCTTGTTTGGCCGTCGGTTGGTGATCAGCTGGCCCTCCGATGCATGTCGAGAGGTATTCAAGTTTCCCTCCGTTTGTAACTAAAAGCAAGTTACTTTAAAATCATAGTTTTGACTAAACTCAATTTTTTTTGTTCCTTTTTATGATTTAGGTTTGTATTTGTGGTTCAAAGTTTAGTGACACTCACTAATGCTTCTCGTATTGGACAAACACATGGTAAACAAACCCTCTTGATATTGAAATTGTATTTTTTGCAATTCATTTTGATGCAGTAAGGATTTTACTATCTGTTTCTATTATATTGGTTGATGTTATTTTAACATTCTCAGATATCGACAATGTGTGATTGTTTGAGTATGTTGAACTTTTTGCGAGGATTTGAATTGTCTTGTATATTATAAAATTGATAGAGAAAGGGCAATCCGTGAAGATTATAACATAAATGCATATCAGCCTTTTTCTTTTTTACAATTTTAAAGTAGTACTATCTATGTTCAAAACATGTTTATTTTAACTTCTAGAACTTAACAGAATTAAAAATCTGTATACTTTGATTTTTTTTCTACTTGTTTTTATTTACGTGGTTGACATTATGCTTAATGTTATGATACTTATTGTCTTTTTCCTCCTAAACAGCTAAAAACTCTCATTTGTATGAAAAAATAGGTTGATATTAGTCAACTCAATTGAAACAAATAAATAAGAATATTTTGACTGTGAGATCTAATGATCACGGAAGTTTACCTTGCATATTGGGGTGTGTGTGTGTGTGTAAAATATGGAGTGTCTTTCATATCGTAGTTTGTATTAGTATTATTACTAACCTTTTTCCTTTCTGCAGACACTTCATCTGGTTGGACCTGACATTCATCTTCATAATGGTACAAAATTTTTTCAATCTTGTGATGCAGTTTTCACTAATATTTTGAATATAGCTTATGTTAAAAATGAATAGTCCATGTATATATAGTTGAAAATATTAACCAAACAGGATTCAATATCCCTTATTTTCCTGATTTTTTGTTATATAAGTAGCCACATTTTATTTCATATATTATCTCACAGTTAGTTATTTAACTGACGATGATATATATCCTTTTTCCAGGTCTGATACGTTTTTTCTGCTTTGATATGATCCAGAATTTCAGCTGCAAATATTAATAAAACGGGATGTAATATCCCATATTTCTGATTGTTTGTTATATCCAACAACCCCTATTTTGAATGTATCAAGATGCAGTTTTTCAGCACATATTATCTAGATTTTTTTGATTTTTTTGATTTTTTTGCGGTTCTAATGTCTATATTCATTGTTGTCACCTTTATTGCCTAAATTTTTTTATCCCCTATTATTCTGCAATTTGTTATGCAGTATTTTTACAACCTCTTTAATAGATGTTATCCCTTTTTCAAATGCAGTTTAAATTTCTGTTGTGATCCAACCTTATTTATAGCAGTGATTTAGGCATTAAAATCTGAATTATAGCCAATGATATGTTGCCAAATCAGCATTAAATATAGGAATTTCTACCAATTATTGAATGCCACGTGAGCAGATTTCTCTCTGCTCCGTCGGCAATATATATATATATAATTAAGAGACAAATTTCATGATTTACACCAAACCATGGTAACGAAATTTGTAATTTACTCTTATAATTAACGGGATAGTTTATTTACACCTAATGATGGGATAAAAAAAGGGTTAGATTGACCTTGAAAAGTGAAATAGTAAAGAATGTAACTTTTCTATTGGCTAATTATTTATAAAAACTGATTTCTTTCTAATAATATAGTAATAATGATGTGGTAGAAATAGACATTTATGGGATGAGAATAGTAGCACCAATAATTAACACGTCAATATGAATATTTCTGTGTGAAAAAAATAATACAGATTCTCTAAGGCATGTAATTTATTAGAACCAATGGGGTTTAGCCCATTTCGTACGATGGTGAAATGTAAGTGATAGGTCACGGATTCGATTCCCGTCGGAGAAAAGTTTGAATTTAGGCGGTGAAAGTAAGTTCTGAAATCTCCATTTGAGGCAAATGAGTAGTTTAGAAGCAGAAGTAATTTAGTTTGTCGTTCAAAAAAAATGTAAGTTATTAGAGTTTATGAAATCTTAAATTTATGGTTTGAAAAGCTCTAGGTATTTTATGCATAATTTGCCTTTGAATGGCTTTTATTGCAAAAGTTTATTAAAATCGTAAGCTTTTAGATCATGTTGCATAAGGAGCTTCAACTAAATTTTAAAACTAGCTTGAACTCATGAAAATTAAAATTATTATAAAACACATGTCCTAATTTATGTAGGACAAATACATGATCATTAGAATTATTATCTCAAAATACAAAATAATTTAAAACTTTTCCTTCAATGATATAAGACTTTAAACATCCATCCATAATCAAAATACCAAGTCAATACAGAATAAATCATAAGTCAGTATTATTACATTACATGTCAACTACCGATCAGTTAGTCTACCTGACCCAAATCATAAGGTTGCACTAATGTAAGCAAGTCTTCTACAAAAATCTATGTGACACCCTCGTCACATAACCACATACACGTCACCCATGATTAATACAAACAACCCACGGTTCATTACAATAAACAAAGTCAACTTACAATAGTACAAGAAACTAAAATACGTAAGTCAAGCAAAGTCATACATGCTACTGTACTACTTGGTTCCAGTCTACCTTCTACATACTCAAAATTCATTACAATAATCAAATAGATCTCATTGGAATCTCCATAGATCAGTTACCAATAGTGAGTAGAAGAATCCTCAAGTGAATTTAACAGTTGACCTAGCTAGAAGGTCCCGACAGCGGATTTTCTTTTTTTTTTTTTTAATATTAACAATTAACAGGTTAAACGATGTTTAGTGAGTACAGAGATTTCATAATCCACAAGTCTTTATGCAACACACATGAGTCACACCGAAGACAAACATCGTGCACCCCTTTGTACACGAAGTACAGACAAACATATGAGCATATAGCTCCACTGTGTTGTTGCACAGAACAAACACAACATCTGAGGCGAAATTATCATCGAGGATGTTACACTGCTCTTCGGGGCCTCGAAGTGATCTGCTCCAGGTCATATAGCCTTCGGAACATCAGATTAACAGTTATAGCTCGAAAGTCTATCACGTTGATGCACAATAAAGAATACGAAACATGTAAGCAAGCAACAATGTGCATCAAATATACGCTAGTTAATAGAATGTTAAACTAATAGAAATAACATGTTTAAGAGAACAACAGCTAACATAAAACAAATGTAGACATATAAATCTAAGTACTCACAGTAGGTGCATTATTTAACTTCAAATCAATATTATTTCTTTTCGGGATTTCAACTGGATTCACAGATTTCAACAACAGTTCTTTAGCAATAAATCACTCCACTATGTGTTTAACAACACCACAAGTGACCTGTCACGTCAGTAGTATTTCGTTACCAACAATGCCTAGTCATTTAATAAATTTCATCGAAGTTTACAATTTTTGTGTCCAACCTCAGATCTCTAATGGGTACGAAGCTCGGACCATCCGAAGTTCACTCTTTGAGTCCATATAATCGTAACTTAATTATTTTAATGCATTGATTCCATCCGTGGTTTGCATTAGGTCCGAAATTTCCCAATACTCAAAGTTAAAGTTATTTAAAAAATGTTGTTTATTGACCCTAAAGTTCTCCCCGCATTAGATCCGACGGGACCGACTCGTCGAGTCGAGGTCTGAAATTCGGATCTCACTCTTATAATGAAGTTCGCATGGTTCCCAATATAATCCTTAAGTATGGTCCGAATATGAAAACTTAAACAGAAAAATGTAAAAGGTTTTTATAACTTATAAGCTTTGTTCATTAACTTTTTCCCCCTAAATAAGAGAATAGTTTCTCTTCCTCTATTTGGTATCAAGTTGGATTTTTGCTTTTCGTTTGTTACTTCACTTTTTCACAGGAAACAATTATTGAATATACATCAGGAAATAGAAAAAGATTCTTTAATAACTATTGTATCCTAAGGGTTTATTTGTTTCACAAATATATGAAATTAGAATGAAATTTTCATTCTTTTGCATGTTTGGTTGACTAAAAAAAAATTCTTATAGTATTTTTCATCCTCCATTGAATACATTTTCTTACCTAATAAGCAAAAATTTTACTATCCTCACCTATCCCATCCCCACTCTACCATTCACCTTCATTATCTCGTCGACATTACTTACCATACTGACTCTACATCCTCACCCCCAACCCATCTTATACTATCCTCACCTACCCATCACCCATTCTACTCTTCCTAACCATACACTAACCACCACCCCCCCCCCCCCCCCAATCCCACCAACTCCGTCTCACCATACCTAACCTACCTAACCATACGACAACCCATCCATTCCCACTAACCCAATCTTACCTTACATCATCCACCCTAACTTTTCCTATCCCATCCCACCCCACCCAATCATATTCTACTCCACCCAATCTTACCCAACTTATATGTCTCACCATCTCATCTCACTTTACAAACTAACTTAAAAAATAATAAGGAATAATTCATTCTATTTCAATTCTGTCAATCAGACAATAAATTAATTTCATTCCATTTCATTCAACTTTCAATTTCTATTGAAAATATTTTGCGAAACAAACACCACCTAAGAGTCCATCCCCATCATTCTTTTCAACCAAAATCCATTGAAAGTTTGAACATTGGTTCTTCCGTCTTTGTTTAATACTTTCCCTATTCAAATCAAAACCAAATCATTTGAATAACAACATTTTGATAGTTTATTTTAAACCCCAAAAATCATCAGAAAAACAAGTAAATATAGAATCCTTCCTTAAAAGCCAACTAAATAAAGCAACTCATCATTAATACATTAGCAAGTACATCACCAATCGTCAGCAATAGTCGCTAGCAACGAAACGAAAAAAACATGTAAGAAAGGTCGTACATCAATTTTCCGACCTTTTTTTGTTAAATTATATGGTTTGGGAATGCGATAGCCACCTCTCTCTCTCTCTCTCTAAAAACTACCAAAATCAGAATCTGAAACTCGGATCCACGTCCATTGACCAAGCAAACTTTGCTAGTAGAGACTTGTTGAACATCTGCATCACATTCAAGGGCAAACTATTCATTAACTTCTTCCTTTCTCGTTTTCTTCGTAGCAATTTAAGAAAATAAAAATACAGTATGATTGTTATTCTTGCATTTACATTTTCATAATATGTCCAAATTTGTTCATTCTCTTAGACCAGAGTCTGTTATATTTTTTGGCATTTCGATAAAACAATCATTAGTTAAAGTAAAAAAAAAAAGTCACGACATTAATTTGTAACATTACTTACCTTCTCAATAGGAACTTCATGTCGCTTACACCACGCCACTGTTATTCTAGGGTCAAGGTAGTTTATCTTTGAAGTGCCCAATGCTACCGTTTTCAAATCTTCCTTTGTCTCTTTATCACGTTCCATTTTCTCAATTTTTGCATTTGTTTGAGCTATCTTTTTCTGTAACCTGCATGGTTTGTTTAAATAATTTCAGGAATCAACATAGCATATGCATTTTTAGCATCTACACACAGAAAGATTAGTGTTGTTACGCTTCAGGATTCAAGTTCCTCTTCGGTTTTCCATCAGAGCTCTTTGATGGAGGCTTCCCTTTCTTTGCAAGAGCCAAATCAGTTTCCAATTCTTTTAGAACACCCTATAAAAAAGAATAATAACCAAAGTAATATATAACATGGTCGAATTTACGCTTGTTGGACTTCAACTAAACTTGTGTTTCTCCATTAAGTGAGTATATGCAAAATTGTACGCCACAAAATGAAAAACGGAGATTACTATAATTTATTACCTTTAATTCATCTATCTTCTCATCCAACCTCATCATTTGTGCACTATGAGACTTCGAAACCGTACGTTGATGGTTACATATTATTGCCACCTACCAAAAGTAACATGCAATGTCAAATGAAAACTACAATTAGTTCAAGAAATAAAGTCTTGAGCACATTGATGGTTAATTACCTCCTTATTTGCATGTTGGTAAACGACTATATTTTCAGCAAGATTTCCACCCTTTGTTTCTCTACTCAACTGCAATCAGCCAAAAAGAGTGCAATAACGGATATTAAACCAGCAGATGATATCTCACTAAAATTACAAATTTCCCCTTTTAGAAAATTTTAAAGTTAAAATCACTTGTACATCATCTTTGTTATAAAAAACTGATTAGGTTGTTACCATTGAAAGGTATTTTACTAATTAAGACATTTAAGTAACAGTCATACTTTTTTAACTTGGTTTTTGAGCAAGCCTGGCAATTTTTATAGAGAAATCAAGGGAAAACTTCTCAAAAGCAAATTTACATCCATATTTCTTAATGTTTAGCTCTCGAATTTTTTATTGTATTTAATTATATGTTGTATAGCTTTCCAATACCAAGTTAATATTTACCAATTTTGAAGTAAAAGGTCACCCTGTGTGACTCATCTTAGTTAAAAGTTGACCAATAATCATAAAATGTGCTAATACTAAACGAAGCACGGTATAAAAGGAAACTACAATATTCAGACAATCAGACACATAGTTTGTGGGATTATTTGAATGTTGGCCTAACGCAAAAGGAATCTTGTGATCTAATTTAATATTATGAATTTTGCAATGATCACAATGAGTGTTAAAAATGTTAGCATGAAAACTTCCTCAAAAAAGAAATGATGCAACATTCACAAGGCAGCAAAATAGGGGAAACGTTCCAATTTTCATGGGACAGATGGAGCATAAAACATGCCAATCTGTGCATCTTACCATATCATCCAATGTGATGGATGCATTATAAGTACGAAAAACTTTTGCGGTAAGGCCAGGCATGAGCTCCTTTAAATGGGCATTCAGTTTACTCGTATCCAGCTTGTCGAAAAGATCATCACCACCCTTTTTCCCTAAGTTACATTAAAAAAAACATCAAAAATATAGTACAAAGAGACATAAAAAGCAACATTGCCAAAAAGAATGTCTCACTAACCAGTTCGAAATTGTTGAATAGCTTTAAACACAGGAAACTCTACTTCAACCTCGTTTTGGTATCTTATAGAATCTTTACCAAGAAAGTCAAACTGGATAAACATTAAACAGTATTTAGTTATTTGTTTTATGGATGAAACTTAAGAATTTAACTTACATGAATTTTAAGATGTGGCGTTCAGATTCCTCATTCAATTAAAACTACAGAAGATTTGACATATAAACAAACCTTCAAGATATTTGGAGGCTTTGGCTCAACATTTTCCACTTTCAACGTACAACAACCTACTGTATCCGCTTCATCGTCATCCTGCAGATACAGATATAGAAGCAACAGATATTTGAAAGATCGTTACCTATTCTTCGGCTCTCAATAGGAACAAATTGTGTATGCTTCTTGGGATAAATTTATTTGTCATTTCAAGATAAAGAAACCAAAAAAATCTAGAGATAGTAAGCCATCATAACAATTACATTTGTGTAATGGTAGTGTTTTGACCTTTAGTCAGAAGGGAACCAAAATCAATCATCTAAGCATTACATAACAAGTACAAAAGGGCAAAGACATAACTCTGTTGACACAAATGGACACGTTGCATTGAACAACCGGAATCCCAATTTCCAAAGAAGAAATTTGTTGCGTTTATTTGGAAACGTAGGGAGTATACCCCAAGATTCTGTTCAATTTGTTTTATATAACCTATAATTTTTTACCCTACATAACTACATTTCACAAATCCATTTTATAATTAAATAAACTACGAAAAAAAACCCAACTATTAAAGAAAAGTTATAAATAAGACGAAGGAGATCAACAATTATACCTTCTCATTTCCTGCCCTAAGTGCTAGTTTATCAATGAGATATGTAGCCACTGCTACTTGCTGCTTTGTAACATCTTTATTTCCAAAATCTTTAGTGTAAGCATTTCTAATGCCTTGTATGTAGCCCTATAATCAAATTGAGATACGAGTGAACAATAAGATATGGGTGCAATAATGCTTGCTGGAAATGAGATGGCTTACCTTCAACATCCTTGCTTTTTCATATTTCTCCTTATCGCTTTGACCTTTTAAGGAACTGCTGGCAGCTAGGAACACATATTTGAATTCCTTTGAATTGATTGGATCATTCCAGTATGCTAACCAAGTGACTGTATTGTCGTGCCTGATTTCTTTCCAGCTGCAAGAATCAATTTTATCATACAGCTAGAAGAAAGAATGCTGTTTTATTTGATGGAGAATAACCAGAAAAACAACTCAAAAACAAACCTTTCACCAGGAATCGGACATTCTGGGATCGGAGCATCCCCTCCAATGTTTATGGTAATGTCACTTGGACGGATACGTTTTTTCAGCTTTCCCATCTAAGAAAACAAGGACAGTTGTGATTTTACGAAAAATGATTGACTGTTACTCCTTTTTCCAAGATAATTGCAATTTTGACTAAGCAATTTTAAGCAAAACGTTTAATTTGTCAAATATTTTAAATTTCTCTCAATTAAGACAAATAAAGGAATCTTGTGGACCCAAAACAATACCTTAAATATGCTTCTTAATGACGATGACGTGCAAAAAAATTTGTTAACTTTGAATTCATTATGGAAAAGGTTAGTGTTGCAATTTTCACTGGATGTCGGCATAATATCTAGTGGACTGGATTTAAATATTTAATTAGAGGGATAAAGCTGACATTCAAACCTTTGGATGTTCCCCACGGCCACGGAATAACCCAGGTGGCTCAACTCGGAAATTTCCAACCTACACCATCAATTAAGAATATTTATTTAGCCAATAAAAATGAAAATTAAACAATGACCACAATATGTTAGAAACTTCATTTATGTGTATGGCAAATCAATAATTACTAGGTAAAGAGAACTCCATAAACAAGTTACTAATAGTTATAGTAGAAAGACATATTGGCCCTTTTGCATTCTAATAACTTATGATAAAAAAAATTATACGAAATAAATTCAGTAGCAACAGAGGTTGCTTCTAGGGTGATAGCTACATATATATTGATAAACGACAATTACATTGATACTGATTTTCCATTTACTCAAAATCTACATACCTATATTTATTAATATACTTTCTTTTTAATAGAATTGAAGTCCTATTCCCACTTATATGATTTAATAGGAAATGAAGACATGGAAAAGAGCCGTATATTTGATGTAAGGATAAATGAAAAAGGTACCTACTGGTTAGAAATAAATAAAAAAAGGGTAGGAATGGAACGCGTCTATTTGTTTCGATAGAATGTAATCACATAGGAACGGAACGGTCAAGGTCATAATTTTGACCTTAGCCTTCCATTATCATGTTTAGTCTGCCTATAGGAATCGAGAAGGTATTCTAGCATGTTGTTTGGATGCATGAATAAACAATTGAATAGATTGAATAAAATTGTTACTTGATATAAATAAAATATGATCCAATTTAGAAATATATTTTAGATATTTGATATATAGTAATAGAATAATTTTTTCAAGATTTTAAAATTTTATCAATAATGGAATTCCATAATAGTAACCATGAAAATAACATATTTTCCTTTTTATTGTTTTGTATTTTGAACCATTATCAACGATGACGCATTAAAAATGATCGATTTCTACTTTTTTTTTTATTTGATGAATGCTATTTTTCATACATGCTACGGCAACATAAACATGTATACTCTTTACTTCCTGTTGACAGATATTAAAGTTCATAATATTCTTAAAATAACATTTATAATACAAACTACATAGTTATTTTTTTAAGAATAGAAAAAGGTTTAATTAAACGTTTAATAGAATTCATGTAGTTAAGTATTAGAAGAAGAAAATGATTTGATTTAGTTTTTTGAAGGAATTCATGTAATCAAACATCAGAAAAAGAAACGGATAAAGGGTTATATCATAAGTTTGTAACTCTTCATGAAAAAAGACGACGCTCCCTCTCCCAAGCAATGACAATAAATGAAATGAAAGGAATCACCTTCCTTGAGGAATGGTCCAATCAATTCCTTTTGACTAGACAAACAACTTTTCCCATCCTACCACACTCTACCTAAGTTCTTTGTCCAATTTTATTTAAGTAATGTAATCCACCATTTATTGTGAAGTCCATGTTGATTTAAGCTTCATTATCAGCTTCACTTGCATATTGTTCTCGTTTTGATGGAACAAGACATCAAAAATTAGAGGTGGTAAAATGGCCAAGTTGGTCTGGTGTGTAAGTGGCCAAAATGGGTTTGGGTCAGAATGGGTAATTCCTTGGCATGACTTGTGTTGGCCCACAAACAATTTTAGTCCATTTTTCTTCAAAAAATAACTAATGTGTTAAGTATGAGTAGAACTGAATTATTACAACAATAAGATAAATTGATGGGAAAAAACAATTTAGGATGTTAAATTTATTAAGAGTAGAACTCCTTTTTAACTTTTTTTACTTGACCCGTTAGAAATAAAACATAACCCAAATCAATCCGCTTATAAGTAATTTGATCGAAATGGCCACATCTATTAATAAAAACAGATCAAGGTCAGATGTCACCTTCTCTTTAACTCCATCAACAATCGCCCACATATATTTCTCCTCTACCTTCATCTTCTCTTCTTTCAAGGCCTTCTTCTCCTACACAAAAAAAAAAATCTTGCATTAATCTCGTAGATTAAAAAAAGTATTTCAAAATATAATTTCTTGATTGGGCTTGCAGAAGTGACTGGAATTTGCTCAACATCACCTAATATCTTGCATTCAAGTCCCGTATTTGCATATTGCCCACTGATGTGAATTATTGGAAGTCCATCAATAATGATACAATAGGTTAAATATGGAGGACCAAATCAAAAATATTAATATTTATCATGATCATTAAATGTGCAAGAAGAAAATTTGGCTTGAAAAATCACTCAAATATCTAAAATAGTAAAATCCCCCAAATTAATAACAAAGTAAGTGAATCTTGTGAACCACTACCACAATTGACAATCCTTACTAGTACCATGAAAATATACTGTTTTTTTAGTAACTTACTTCCGTACTCATTTGCTTCTTCTTCTCCTTCTCCATTTGATGCCACTCGTAAATTGGTTTAAAATCACAATCATCCAAATTCTGGATTGTGTGGTTTTTCCCCAATATCCTTCGCCAGTCACCCCAGAAATTCTCTTTGAACTTGGGTTTAGTCATGTAATCTGTATCTAACATTACTGAAAACATCGTTGCAACCTGCAATGTACAACATCAAGCAACATAAGAATATGATAATCACTCAAACTAGTTTCTAGTTCAGGTGGATTGGGCTACTGGGTTCTGTTGTATCACCCACTCAAACAATGTTTTGGACCACCCACCCGATCTGAATTCCCATATTCGTATTCACGTTAATTGGGCGGTAATTCATATCAGCAGCATATGGACTTCAAAATGAATTCAGGTTATTTGGATTGTGTTTATTAACATAATTGGACTACCCAAATTTTGTGCAGAACATAAAACCATATGGGTTATACTTATTCGAATTAGGTTAGTTGGATAATCATATTCGGATTACGTTATTCGGAGGTCCTAAGTTCGACTACCACAGGTCAACTCCTTGGGGTTACTTGCCTTTCACAAAAATATTCGGTTTCCGTTATTTGACTCCATAATATACTTATTCAGGTTTCTGGTGGAAGCCGATTCAAATTACACGCACTCAACACCGAACTATTAAATCGGTTCTTATTTGGTTTCACCCAAAAACCAAACAAAAACCTAATAATCTGATCCAAATAACCCAAATAGCAAATGGATTGAATGGCTTATTCTATTGACCCATATCATAAACACCCCTACTCTACATCCCATATACATGATGAGCTAAGAAAACAAACATGATAAAGAACTCATCAATGCAATATAAAAAGAAAATGCAAGAGATATATTTAAATCACCTCCTCCTGTTCAGGAGTCAAATCAACAGGTTTCCCTTTGTAGAGCATCTTAACCCCATGAGGCTTGTATGCAGGAGGGAAAATTACACCGTTATGAACCAAACTTGTCCATTTCTGCCCTTCACCGGAGCCTGGGGGGACTTTTGATGGCTTAGAATACTTTGATTTTTTCACCACCTTCTTCGACTTCTTATTGGTTTGTTTCAAAGAGGATGTATTCTTTTTCATCACTTTCTGTTTTACACCCAATGATTTACAACCTGATGGGGCTTGGTTCTTTATTCTTTGTGCTATGGGAACGTCGTCGTCGTCGTCGTCATCATCTGACTTAGTTTCAGCTTTCAAAGATACTGGTCTATGGTTGACTGGTGTTGAAGAATCTGAAAGCTTCGGCTTTTTAACTGATGACTGACCTGAAGATCTTTCATCCATTGGTCTCTTATTCAAGCCAATATTCCTACTTTGATTATCCCTTGATACAGAGCCATTTTGATGAACTTTGGACGGGAGTGGTTTCTCGTTATTAGAACCAGAATGCTTGCTGACAGATGATCCTACTTTGGGCTTAGAAATAAATTTCGAAGACAAAGGTTTCTCATCGTCAGAATCTTCTTCCTTTACTTGTGGTTTTGGAAGTGGCGACACATTCGTACCTGATGGTTTTTTGGAGTGATTGGTGTTCCCTTTTGATACGGTTGAAATTCTAGAACTCAGTGGTTTATCATCATCAGAATCCATCAAGTCATTGCTTGGTTTAGGAGAAGGTTTGTAAGGCTGGGAAGAACACTTCACCTTATCAGCTTTTGAGCTCCTTCTAAAAACCAAAGGCTTTTCATCCTCTTCAGATGAATAATTCATTTTTTGTCAGTTTGTTGTCATATAACACTTCAATCTCTAGAATGTTGCATTTATTGCATTCAGTTGAGGTTGACTAACCTGTATGCAAATTAAAATTAATCAAAGTGTAACAACAGACAGATGCATAATATCCAAGAAATATTAAAATAACAGCCTATGTGCAAGTAGCAAAGATGCTCCTCATATCTGCAAGCTCACAACATAAAAATGTATGCGCATTAGTGTCATGACTAAAAGGCATTGTGACAAAATGAACATGAGTTCGAATAGGGAAACTACCTCACCTACATGTTGCATTTAAGAGGTGTTTAGATTTTTAGGTAGTTGACCGATTTACCCGTATGTAAGCACACAATTATTGGTAAGTTAATCGTGATTCATAAGTTTCCTCAAATTAGTATAGGACTTTTACTAAAGGGGACAAAAACTAGGTGCTAAGTCGAACTTTGCATCTTTAAGGACAGAGAGAGTATAGTATACCTACTTTTCACATTATGGAAACAAATGATCATAAAAATTTGTAAAGTTATTTTTCTAAATGACTAGTCTTACGGTTCCCTTAATACATCTATGCAGAGAGGACTTTAAAGTTCCCTTACAGTCGATAAAAATTGTTGGAGGAGTGTGGAAACAAGTTTAGAAAATCACTCGATCAGTTAAATCCCACTTAATTTTCTCAAATGCTATAACTCCTAGGAGCAATGAGGTGAAGCTTTATGCCTCAGTAGCTTCTTAAGCTGCTCAAAAAAGAGATTTTTGAAACATCAGACTCCAGAAATCTGAATAAGATTCAGAACTTCACTGCAAAATGAACATAAATTCATTGAGGGTATCCTCCTTAGTTCCTCTGTATTGGCATTTTAATTGCCATAATATTCAATTTGCGTAATGGTTTATTTATGTGCAATGCTTCTTCCTGAAGAACTCGTCCTGAGAATTTCAATGATAAGTTGCACATCAAACATCTTAAATAGAAAATGCACACTCGCTCACACACACATCACATCTGAAAAATGTAAAAAGGAATGATTGACGGTCAACATGCGATGTTGAACATTTTTTGTTGGCAATATCAGTGACAGTAACCTTTCTTCAAGGCCTATACTGAGATTATTACAGTGTTTTTTGCATGCTAGAATTACAAATATCTTTCTGGGAACCAACATCTCAAATTTGATATTGAGAATTGGCAGAATAGGCATGAAGATTGAGGGAAAAGGAAGCTTTTGGGAACCGACATCAACTAATATCTCGATAACCACACCCACAAAAATTATAGTACCAGGAAATCGAACACAAAGAGTTTACAAGGTTTAGCAATTTGTCGAAAATTGTAAGGAATTTCATTATAACAATGATGAATTCAGTAGTGCATAGAAAGAAAGAATAATGAAACCATTCATATGCACAAAATTCAAACAGGGAAACTGATGCCTTAACAAACTTTTGCATCTTGCTTTCTAAAACATTTAGGTATATGGGAAATTGTAATGTAGTTAAGGATGTGAACTGGGATTGATATCCAACAAGGTTTTTGAAAGGGTCAAGGAGTGTAGTCTTTTTATGCAGTTTTGTTTTTCCTTCAACAAAATTGCTTCCGAGAGCCAAACTCATGACCTTCCCATCACAAAGGAGTAACCTTACCAATTGCTCAAACACTTGCCTATAAATTACAGCCTATTGTATGGTAAAAGCTCATAATATTGGCATTTCTCAGTCAAATAGGCATACTAAAATTATAATGTCATGAATCAGGTTTGTGTAAAGGGGTATATATGAACTACAATGTGACCAGAAATAAGAAAATCATGCAAACAGATTATAAAAATTCTGCTTACCGAAAAATCCCTAGTAAAAAATTTAGGGTTTGTGGATCACTAAATTTTTTATTAGGGTGCAAATGTCTAATACCCCCTTTGAACGTTCAACTGCAAATTCAAAATTATCCAATACCTACAACAACGTTCCTAAATAAATATTTAAAGAAAATCATTACAGGTTTCACAATCTGATGAACTAGTAATAAACAATATTCGGGTTAGCTTAATACAGCACTAATTCAGATTAAAGCTTAAAACACATAATTTTCTTGTTTCTTCAAAATTCAAAATTACAACTAATGACGTTGTTTGAATCTTTAAAAAAAAAAACAGAACGCAGCAGAGATATCGTCCAGAATGTTTGCTAATAGCTTAAATAGTGGGTTGTTCGGACTTAAAATTCTCTGGTCTAAATTATAATGGATGAAACAGAAAAGGAGTTTTACCAATTGTACGGCGGGCAGGGAGTGGTTGAACCCTAGATCCCGTATCGTCTCCGACGAATTGAGGGAGAACGAAGGAGATAGAAGAGGGTTGCCGTACAACACAAAAAAAAAATTCTAAGGCAGAAGAAAAGAAAGAAGTGATTTTCTGTTTCGGGTTAAAGGTAACGGATCCGGTACATGAGTCTGTCACCTTTGATGGATTCTTTACCTAATAAATCAACCAATTCCGACTGGTTTCGTTTTCTACATGAAAAGTAGTAAAATTTTGGGTTTAACAACAACAAAAAAAAAAAAAAAAAAAAAAAAAACCATGTTTCATGTTATTTGTGGTTTTATTTTTTCATGTTGTTTTTTTTTTTTTTTTAAGGTTTTATCGTTTATCACTACATTATTTAAATTTTTATCATTAATAATATTACCTTTTTTATTTTCATATGAATAATATTAACCTTTGTATTTTGTATTCTTAATAGTATTAACTTCTGTATTCTTTTTATCATTTATAGCAACAACTTTTTTAAGTTTTGCTATAAATGACAAAAAATTGATGTTATTAATGATAAAAAATAAATAATTTTGTTATAAATGTTAAAAATGTATAAACTTGTTTATAGTTTTAGCAATTTGACATATTTTTTTTAAGAATCAGGTTATTGTTTTCATTCTGGTTTTAAAAAAATTATTTTTTTCACGAAAAATCAACATGTTTTAACTTTTTTTTTCGAAAAATCCTCAATATCTTTTTGGAAAAAAATTTCCAAAAATCACACATAAATAAATAACTTGAGAATTTTATTAATAACAATATCACGGATAAACTAAACCGCAAAAACGTAAAAAACATTATGGTTTTTTTCGAACCCTAAATCTTATAAACGAGTTTTTGTCACGTTACGACCTCAACGAGTCTAAAAACAATTATTATTTTTTAATCTGTATAGTAATATACAATATTTATGATACATATTAAAATATTTAATACATTTCACGTTTTCACTACACAAAGTAAACATATACGTTTACTTAAAGATAATAATAAATTGACAATCAAATTTTATCAAACACAACATAAATTAAAATATTTAACATTAAATGGACCTCCTTAAACTAAACAAACAACCTTTAAGAATTTTTAATACATATCTATACTATATATAATAAGAAAACCATTTGGAGTTTCTGGACCATTGGATAGAAAGAAATCAATGGTCCAGATTAATGACAACTTATAATTATTTATGAAATGTCTCTTATACTTTTAACTAAAATCAATAAGTATACCTATGCCATTTTTTTAATTCATTTCCAAATTTACTACATTACCTTAATTACATTAAATTTTGATTTTATTTTTTTCATTAATATATTAATATTTACCTAAAATAAATATGTGTCATTATTATCCATAATGATCATAGTTAAATTCAAATGTAAAAATTTGAAATTAAATGTAGAAGTGTAGTAAATAAAGTTAAAAATTTTTGTTAATTATTTTGCTAACAAGATTTAAAATTTAATTGATAAAACTTCAATTGTGAATATGATAAATTTTGATTGTTGATTTTCAGATATTCCATTTTTATATTTTATCATTTTCAAAATATATACACATTCACATAATTGAAGTTTTTTGTTTCTTACATTGATATTTCATATTTGAAGTTAATAAAAATTAAAAGAAACATTTTTTGTAAACACATATTATCTGTTTTTAATAATACAATATAATAATATTTTTTTTAATTAATATCAAACAACTAAGTATTTTTTTATCTTTAATTTAACTAGCTTTCAATTTTTTTACTTTAATTATATATAAGTTCTATAATAATTTATTTAAATACAAAAAAATATGTATTTTTAAATCAACCCATGTAATACATGGGTTGATTAACCTATATATTATAATAAAACAAAACAATTCATGTCACATGTCACTTCTACAATACAAGAAAATTTTATTTTTCCACTTCTTTTTCCAAATTTAACACCTTAACTTAATTGTATTAAATTTTGAATTTATTTTTTTTTTCATTATTTAATTAGTAATAAATTAGATTTTGTAACATTTAAAATTAATGTTTACCAAAATAAATATCTATCATTATTATCCATAATAATCATAATTAGATCCAAATGTAATAGTTTGAATTAGTTGTGGAAATTATTATTATTATGTATAATAAAGGAAAACATCAAATGTCACGTGTCACCTCTACGTTCACCAAAAATATAATTACAACTTATAAAAAATAAAAGATAAATACCATTTAATATTTTAAAAAAAGATATATATACTCTATTTTTTAATCTGTAAATAATAAAAAATAAACACAATTATTATTTTTGTATGTTTTTATTTTTACTCATATACGTTTTATATAAATAAATTTAACTAAAAATATCCACGTAATACGTGGGTTATAAACTAGTATAAACATTTGGCACATGTCATCCTCTTAATACACTACTTTTTCATTTTCCCGCTCTTTTTCAAAAAATAAAAATTAACATTAATTAAGTAACATGCATATCATTTAATTGATTTAATTTAAACTTGATTATTGAAACTTATTATTTTTGTTTCCTAAACTAATTGAAACTACAATTAATACTCATTAAAAGTTACAAAATTAACAAGCTAAAATGAAAGTTTTAAAAAATCAATAAAACAATAAGATTCATGTTTAAATGTCTAAAAATAAATAATATTTAAAAAATCAATAAAATAAAAAATTTAATTTTAAATAATATTTTTTTAAAAGATCAATAAGATAATTAACTTCAAATTTTAAATGTCCGAAAGAATAAATAATTTTATGAAATAATAATTAAATACCTTAGTATACAATAAAATTGAAAAACTTTTTGTTATCAAATCCTTATATGTTAATTATGAACTTTTGACACGTTAAAAAAATAATCATTCAAATTTCAAATGTATTTTCTTTAATAAAATTTTGTATTAATATTTTCTAAAACTTCAAAAGTAAATGTGACAAAATTTATATTTTAAAATAATTATTTATTTATTAAGTTGACGCTGGAATTGTTGTATCAAGTTTTAGTCAGTTAGACAATAAATATTTATTATTAATTAAAATATCTTCAATAAGAAAACTTGTATATGGCTTAATTTAACGTCGCTAACAAATTTATACAATTTAAATTAATATACTTCATAAAAATTAAAAAATATAAAATATTTATCATTTAAAAATTATTTTGTTGATTTCTATAGGATTATTGATGATAACACAATAACAAACAAAACTGAACGAATGTTCAACATTTTTTAATTAATAATAATAAGATAATAATTATATTGAATCACATATGTAAAAATCATAAATACTATATTTAAATCAATAATTCAAATATTTTGAATAATGTTTTAACCGTTTTCTTTTGACTTAAACACGACTTAGAGTCATCATTTTTTACCTTTGACTTAATGATTTTGCATGCATGTCATCTTTTTATTGGTTTTTATTGTATCTTATTTTTTTAAAAAAAAATTAAGGTTCTTAAAGGATTCCACATTTTTATAAATATTTAATTTATAACAAATTTTTTATATCAATCCATGTAATACATGGGTATTAACATAGTTTTAAAACTAAAGAAATAACCTTTAAGAAGTTTTAATACTTTTATAAAATTCTTGTAAAATAAAATACTCTAATAACTAAAATAATTAAAAAAGTGGAAAATATTATTAAAAAATAAACAAAGTTGTATACTTGTATGGTATCGAACTCGAACCAATTGCATGGAAGAAGAAAAAAATAACATAATAAACTAGCAGTTCTATCTTTCATTTGTTTTATAGAATAGAAACTCTTACCTTTAAATCAAATTGTGTTTAAATACGTAGCCACCAACGTTGTTAAATATTAACAATAATATATATATATATATATATATATATATATATATATATATATATATATATATATATATATATATATATATATATATATTTTGCATTTTATATATATGTATGTATCTTGTGCTTCAATAAGACTTTTGCTTTTGACTTGGATTCTCATTATTATTTGGTCGTATATATGATATGTAAATTGTTAATCTTGAACTTATTAAGTAAAACGTACTTGTTGACTTGTTCATATTTTTCAGAAAGAAAGGAGAAAAGATGGGGGATCCTTTAGTCAAGTTTACACTGAAGTTAAAAGACTTGAACTTGTGGCATCGGTTGATGTTATGTTTTAGTTGGTTTAGTTAGTTTATCTTTATTATTAAAAGTAAATCGATGACTTTTACAAATTCTTCATACATACCACAGATTTATTGTAATTAATACATGTGGTAATATTTGTTTATCACACATAACTTTTATTATTATTTTATTTCTTCGGACTTCTATTACATAAACATCTAGGTAGTAAATCTAAGCATGACAATAGGACAGGAATAACCGGATATATCGTTCTTAATTCTCATCCACGCTTCTTACTTATCATCTCAATCCGCGTCCACTAATCAATGTTTACATTTAATCCCAAACAACTTTTTATCTTTCTCCAATTAACTTAAACAACTATATGACTCCATTATTCTTAATTATGTCTATTTTATTAAATTATATAATTGTTTCTAATTCACCACTTTAGCCACCAATTTTACTTCGAATAATTCAATTTCACCAGGTACATTATTAAGTAAGCTTAATTATCAATTATAAACCAATAGAGGATTACCACATATATACATATTTAGATTTTTTGGTAATCACATTTTAAAGTTAATTATATTTGTACCGGATAAAACAAAAGTAACATTTTATTTACTTTTTTTAAAAACCAAAATCTAATTACACAAAACCATTCACTGATTTCACTCTCTAGTCTTCCTTTTCAAAACATGAAATATTGGGTTTTATGTGAAAATGGTGTTTACATATATGTTAAATTTTATTTCCTAATGTATAAATTAGAAAAACAAATGCAAAATTTGGTATGAACCAGACCAAATTTTTATTTTTATCGGATTAACAAATAGGTTAAATTTGCGAATTTAATGCATATTGGTAATGTTAACATAAATAAGTTATCATTATTTTATCATTCAACAATGAATTGATCTTTGCAACAAATTTAACACCATATTTTATATGTGTACCAAACATGCACATATAAATATGAAAATAGCGACTAGTTTGGTTGGTAAGAAGTTGTTAATACAATCTATATGTGATTTTGAAGAAATAATTTTGTATTTGTATTTCAAAATAAAAACAATATCTAGAAACAAGACATTAATAGAGCTATTTGCAATTGATTGTTTAGTTTTAATCCACAAATTTAATAATTATTTTTTCAATCGTTTTGCAACCAGACTACATCCACGTCAAAAAAGGAATAGGAGGCAGGGTCGTTCCTATCATTTTTGGGGCCCGGGGCAAAAATTTATAAAGGGCCCTCTAAACATGTATGTATATATAACATTTAAAGATTAAAGAAACAACCATGTAAATATGTACGTAAATATCACAATCGAACAACGAGCAAAACAAATAAACTACTAGTATTAGTCTAGGTATTAGAGGGAAAAAATTTTTTGGGCCTCCTTGGCCGTTGGGCCCTGGGCAGTAGTACATGTTGCACACCCCAATGGACCGGCCCTGATAGGAGGCCATATTTTTTAGCTAGATATACAAATTTGCATGCTACTCCTGTTTCTCTAGGCCTATCGACGTGTTTTTCATGGATCTTGCATCAACATTAACTAGTATGTGATCGACATTATTAGAAAAAGGAAAATCCACATATTTCGTATGTCAACAAATATTTAAAAAAAATTAACGATAAAAATAGCGAAACATAACATCACGGGTATAATTTTGAAGTAATTGAAATTTGGATTCTAATCCTTTTATGTGTTTGGAACTTTAGGTGACAAAAAGAAACAATTAGATTTTTTTTCGTAAATTTCATCAAATGGTTCAAAAAAAAAAGTTATTTGTATCATTTGTAAAGGAATTCAACACCTCGTAATACACACTCTAGCAAAGACGTTAGCCACAAAACTTTATTCCACTCCACTAAACACAGATTAGAATTTCAGAATTAATTCCAATCCATCTTGTTGATAATCGTAAAATACAAATTCTAAAAATTTTATAAAAGACTTTTATACAAAAAAAAAATGTTAAAGTTGTCTTCTTTTTTCGATTATATCCCTTGACTATTCTTTTGGCCACATAAATCCCCAACCAACTAAAACTTGTTAAAACAATGTTTTTCTTTAAAAAGATTACCTTTAAACGATTGGGATTGGTTAAAAGTTCTACATCACGTGTATGTTAAACAAAATAACTAATTAGAAGTCTTATATGATAACTATCTTGAACTTAGACACAACATCTTCATCCTCCAAATCCAATCGATGTTCAACATAGATGCTATGTAGAACTTCAAACCGGATTTTTTGAAAAAATAAGTTCACTTAGGGGACGTTTGGTTCGCAGATTTTTTTCATTTGGATTTGCATTCCGTGAAAGAATTTGCATTATGCAACATTTTCATTTATCAGAATTTTGTCAAAAAATTTGCATTATCTTTTAAGAAAAATTTGTTAATCTGAAGAATGCAAGACAACTGGGATTTAAATCCTATGGGGGAGGCTGAGTTTTTAACTAATAAAGAATGGTGGGATTTATAAAATCCTGGGATTTTAAATCCTTACCAAAATCTGTGAACCAAACACATGATTTCAAATGCAAATCCCTGGAAATCCGCGAACCACACGTCCCCTTAGGATTTTATCCAGTTACAACCAGTTAGAGGCCAAAAAAAATTTTAAAACATGATTTTAATTGTTTTAGTTGATTGGAGACTTATAAAGTAAAAAAAAATAATTAAGAGACTTGATGGTAAGAAGAAGGAAACTTCAAGATTTTTTTTAATGAAAAAAATCATTTTTTTTACTTTGTTTTGCATTTCTAGTCACTCGTTAATGGACTTCAAACGATTATATCAATGGACAATTGTAGCATTATTTGTTTTTGTGATTTTGATATTTTTATAAAGATTATATGGAAAAAAGATGTTTTTATGTGTTTATTAGTTTGACTCATTAACATTAGTTTTATCATCATAGTTCTTATATCATGTTTTTTACTCTGCGTGTAAGAAAGATGACCTACAACGGATTATACTTTTTATCTCATTCCTTTCTCGTATCAGGTCAAATTTTCAACCATCCTCATTGCCCATGAAATTAAACACTAATGAACATGAGAAATCAAATAAAGAATAAATCCTGACTTATTAGAAAGAAAACGAAGAATGTGAAAAATTAAATTGTAATAAAACAACATCAAAGAACAAAACGATCAAGATTTAAGACCGAACAATAGAACAAAACAATTTGAACAATCTTTCAAACGAAATCGAAAATGAAAAGGAGGTCAATTGACATTAAAAGGAACAATTAATAAAAATCATTCATAAACAAAACAATTTAAAATCAAACAAGATCAAGTCAAGAACAAGAACAAGAACAAACTCCCTAATTGTGTTCTTGGTACCTTAGTTTCAAATTTGCCATCATTCGAGTTTTGAAGCGCTTCAAGAGGTTAGGGTTTCGAAGAGCTTCATTTCAGATCCATTCTGAAATCCATTCGAGAGCAACGAGCAACTTTTTTTTTATCCGGTTATGAAGTGCTCAGCAGCAAACGGCGTTTTGGCATCGTTCCATAGCCCCCCTCCCCCTGTCCCCCTTCGATTTCTTAGCGCTAATTATGTTGTCGTTTTACAAAGTTCTTATGACAGAAGACTTAATCACATATACGTAGAAACAGCTGCTGCCACTAAAAATATGTGAAAACAATCTGAACCATATGGATTACATTATACGTATATCACATCATTCATTTACATATCCATAACAAGTACAAGAACCTTATCGAACACACAAGAAGCTAAAACACATTAAAGATCGGAACTTTTCTATGATCTTGTGTGTTCCAAATCATATGGAATCGTTGCGAGCTTAACCAACTGAATTTTCAAGCTTTAAGCTCATTAACTGGTTCACTTCAGCGCCAAATTCATCAGGAAGCTCATTGAAGACGTCCCTGCAAAACCCAGAAATCATGGCAGCCATTGCTCTCTCATAGTCGATTCCTCTTTGCTGAAAATAAAAGAGTTGGTCTTCTCCAATTTTGGAAGTGCTTGCTTCGTGTTCTATTCTAGCAGATGGGTTTTTGGCCTGTTTACAGAAAAAGAAATATAAAAAAAAAAAATCATTATGTTTTTGGAGCAATACGCATGCTGGAAAATCGAATATGATTATACTAGACGATTAATCACAGTTAGATGCTTAGGAACATCTATTTTCTGTTAGTTTTCTTTATAAAAACAAACCATTGTCCTTACAAAAGCACAAAAATATCATCACCTTTCCTATAATGAACAGTTTTGGACAAGAAGCATAAGTCCAGTGATCTTTTTTGATCCCAAATTCATCATTCTTGCAAATTGTAGTGTTCTTTTGGCAGTTCCATGAACCCAGTGGTTAGTTTGTAACGAAAAACCATCAGAAAATTCATCGGTCAACATATACGAAATGGTCATTAAGGGAGTGTTTGGATATGCGCTTTAAAAGTGATTGTATGATATTGAATAATCAGAAACAGATAGCCAGTTGTACAAGACACAGTATTTGGATGTGCTTCTACTGCTTGAAATTGTAATAAATAAATTCACTTTCAACGTTGAGAGTCCGGAGAACTTTGATTATGTAAGATAGTAATGGATAAAGTAAGGGTTGATAAGCAATTTTGCTATGTCTTCTGATAATCATATATTCATATTCATTTGCAAATTTGCAACTAGTATGAAACTAAGGCCCCGTTTGGCTCACAAAATGAATTTCGAAGGAACTGAATTTAAATTATAGTACATAAAATGTTTATTGGTTGAAGTATGTAACGCCATGATGGCGTTTAAGGTTGGCTAAGGGTATAAATTGTGAAATATCAAGAATCCAATTTTTATTACAAGTAGCTAGAAATGACGAATTACTTCAACCATGAATTTTGAATTTTTGACAAACGTTAAACAAGTTTTAACTCATTCGTTTTGTAATCCAAAATTCCAAATACACTTTTTAAATATCATTCCGTAAGCCAAACGGGGCCTAATTATTCAAAACTCATTATTCGACCTCTAAATGATCAGACAGCAGAAGTAGGTTACTAAATAATGATTCTCAAATAAAATCAAGAGAACACTACAGTATGAAACTCAAATCGAATACCTGGATGTACGGGTAAGTGTTAGCAGCCGCCTTATCGCCAATGAGCATTGAATCACATTGAGATGAATTCCTGGCATTATCTGCTCGTGATTGAACCTGAACAAGACCCCTATAACAATTCCTCGAATTTCCAGCCGAAATCCCCTTCGAAATAATCCTACTTCTTGTATTCTTACCTTTATGTATCATCTTCGTCCCTGTATCTGCCTGTTGACGATTATTAGTCAATGCAACCGAATAAAACTCACCGACAGAATCATCACCCTCCAACACGACACTTGGGTACTTCCAAGTAATCGCAGATCCCGTCTCCACTTGCGTCCAAGATATCTTGGATCTTTGCCCAGCACAAAGACCTCGTTTTGTCACGAAATTATATATCCCACCTCGCCCTTCTTCATCACCAGCATACCAATTCTGTACCGTGGAGTATTTAATCTCCGCCCCTTCGTTACAATACAGTTCCACCACAGCAGCATGAAGCTGATTCGTGTCATACGAAGGAGCTGTACACCCCTCCAAATACTCAACAAAACTTCTATCTTCTGCTACTATAAGCGTTCGCTCAAATTGACCCGTTTCCATGGCGTTTATTCTAAAATAAGTTGAAATTTGCATCGGGCATTTGGTGTCTTTAGGTATATACACAAAAGATCCATCACTAAATACGGCCGAATTCAAAGCAGCATAGAAGTTATCATCAGGTGCAACAACTTTCCCTAAATATTTCTTAACTAAATCCGGGTATTCCTTGATTGCCTCTGAAATCGAACAAAAAATCACACCGGATTTCTCTAATGTCTTCCTATGAGTTGTTGCAATAGAAACACTATCAAGAACAGCATCCACAGCAACATTAGCCAAACGTTTCTTTTCATTTAAAGGGATACCCAATTTATCAAAATACTTGATAAGTTCAGGATCAGCTTCATCAAGACTATTCAAAGTTGGTTTCTTTTTAGGTTCAGAATAATAACAAATATTCTGAAAATCGATCCTAGGGTATTGATTATCCGACCAGTTTGGCTCAGTCATCTGACAGAATTTATTATAAGAATTCAACCTAAACTCAAGCATCCAATCAGGTTCGTTTTTTCTAGATGAAATCAACCTAATCGTTTCTTCTGAAAGGCCTTTAGGGATCGTAAAAGAATCAATTTCCTGATTAAATCCCCACTTATAATCTCTTTTAAGAAATTTCTGAAGCGGGTCATCGTCAACTGAAGACAAATTTGTAGAATTACCTTCAGTGAATGTCTCTGATTGGATTGTTTTTGCGTCAGCTCTCAGCTTCAAGAACCTGGAATTTTGGGACTTGGATTTAGAAGAAATTTCAAGTTTTAAAGAGGACCCTTTTGAGATTTTAGGGGTTTCTGAGATGGGTTGTGGAGAGAAGCTTGAAAAAACTCCGTTTGTGACGAGAGAAGCCATGGATATGGTGGATTAGCTTCAAAGAGAAACCTAGAAGATGAGTCAAGAAAGCAGATTATATATGATTTTTTATGTGGTGTATGTGTAAGGCATGTTTATAGAATTCGCATGTCAACCACGAGCCTACCAAATATTTCTCCATTGGCCATTTGGGATACCTGTTAGCTGTATCATGACCCCTCGGAGTTTGAGGGATCCTTGAGTTTAGGATGCTTAATAAATATGTAGATTTAATAATAGGTTAAGGATTAATTACTAAAATAACCAGGTATCACACCTATTTATCAAGTTTTAGTCATTAAATATTATTTTTACCAAAATACTCACACTTTACGTTATCACATTTACGTGATAGCCACCATTTACGTGATATGTACTTTTTATTCATATTTTAATGAATTGCGTTACAAAATGTGTTTGGTAACGTAAATGTTTGTACTCTACGTGACCAATTTTTTCCCTTAGATTTGCATTCTATCAAAAATTTGCATTATGCAATATTTTTATTTGTTAGGATTTTTGTCAAAGAATTTGTATTATCTTTTAAGGAAAAAATTGATAAACTGGAAAATGAAAGGTGGCGTGAAAATCCTAAAGGGAGACTGAGTTTTTAAATAACAAAGAAGGAAAAGATTTCAGAAATCATGAGATTCTAAATCCTTATTGAAATCGGTGAACCAAACACTGAATTTTAAATGCAAATCGCAATGCATTTTAGGAGCAAACCAAATACCCCCTAAATAGTTATCAAAATATTTAATATACCAAATTGTTCAAATTTTAAAAGTTCAAAACCTAAGGTAAATAAATTGGCTTAAACGAGTTTATTCGGGTAAACCAAATGGAATTTTTCAAAACTGAACTGAATTACTTAATTGATTTACCTTTTAATTGAATAACAAAACCGATACTCGAATAAACTCGTTTAAGCTTCAATTCAGACGACTTATTTGGTTTCTGTTATTTTTCACACCCTACCATAAGGGACATTATACAAAAATTAGATTTTACAACGGAAAATGTTTGTCTTTTCTCAATGTAAATTTCGTAAAAGATATAACTGACAATTTAATATTTATTACCTCGAAAACTCCGCCTTTCTTTATATACTCTACATTTCATCTCCCAAATCAATCATAAAATCTATTTTCTTCAAAGCTTTGTTGTGCATTCATCTACTATGATGTTTATCTTTTAAACATCACTACTTTTAAGAAGGTCTACAAATCATCAGGTACTATATCATTTTTTCCATTCATACAATCATAAAATCTGCTTGATCGATATTTTTTCTCATCAACATAAACAAATATAAGATATTTCAAATCGTGATATTTTATATACATTTTGTTGTGGCCACAAATCATTATAACTTTTTATTGTTGTCAAACAAATCTACCAAATTAATACCGATATTCCTTCCGATTAAATAATTTTAAAGAATTTTAATGGGTCACTATACTATAAACCCTAGAAAACAATAAATTCTCTTAGCTTAATTGACTAAAAAAATGCAATAGATTTGACCATAAGAACTTAAAGAAGTTTCAAGCACTATTTAACTTAGGGATGTATATAAACTCACACACCCTCTTTACTAATTGCGCACTCATTCGTTTATATATGAGAAGATTGATTAAGTTTAATCAGTGAGCCACAAGTCATTATGGAAAATAATCTGAGGCAGATGTGTGATCAGTAAAAATTAACATGCTATACGCACGATCCTTAATTTAGGGGTTAACATTGACTGAAAGAAATACCTTGAGGGTGCAAAGAGCAAATACCTATAAGTTGTTGATTTCATTTTTATTTTCTAATTATTTATTTCCATTTCAGTTTTTTTCATCCTAAATATCAGTTACTCTTCCTTCGTTTTTTCCTCTTTCAGAATCAAAACCACACCAAAATGACGATCATATTATTCGCTCAAACAATCCCTTTTTTCATATCTTTTTCCATAAATGAAACCCCGTTATTTTGCCATCAAACTCTTCATATTCTTCTCTTTCTCACCCTCATGATCTCAAGTTTTCTCAAGTAAGTTTTTCAGATATCTGTGTTTATGTGACTTGATTTCATGTTCTTGCAATGCTGCCTTTTATTCTTGAATTTATTCATGTAAAAATGGATCTGATTTGTACACAATTGTTCATATTTTGATTGTTTGATTGATTATTTGGGTATGTTTAATGTAAAAATTCGTAGGATTCTTAGGGTTTCAATATGGATTCCGATGATGATAAAATTATTGAAGAATCAAAGTTATATTGTAACGTACAAGTTCTTAATGCATACTGAAACAAATCAGTCGTCAAGTTAAACATGGATTAATCGTCATTCATCAATGTCTAAATTGTTCTTTAAATTGGATATCAATTATCAATGTATCATCGCTTTTACTGGTTTATTCTAAACAGTCGAATATTCGTGTGAATCTTGAAGTTAAAAACCTTACAGGTTTGACTTTTGAAAGTCAAACATGGACTGAAAAACGAACAGAGTGAGAATACTAGTTGATTTGATTTTTTCTGTTTGTATGTAGAGCTTTGCAGAATGAATCAACAAAACACATCAAAGGCACCCGAGCTTCCGGTGAAGCGCAAACGTGGCCGTCCGCGTAAGGATGAGAGTGTGCCTAGAAACGATAGACCACCTACTCAACCACCACTAGTTCTGGCACCAGTGCCACCACCAGCCGCTGTCATCAAAACCATCCAACCACCACCACCAGCCATAGTCGTTCCTGTTAGCAACAACATGAATAAAGTCGACCATAGCTTGGTGGGACAAGCGGTTACGTGTGTGATTGATGGTATTTTCGACAATGGGTACCTCCTCTCCACTCGTATGGGTCCTAATAACTCCATTCTTCGTGGCGTTGTGTTTCAGCAGGGGCATGTTTCTCCTGTTACACCCGAAAACGATGTGGCACCACACGTTGAGATGAGCATAAGAAGTGAATTCCCAATCCCACCTTCGAATCCAAGAAACCAGTCACAACTTTGTACTCCACAGTCAGCATGTGCAAAGCAGCCAGCGCAGGCTGTGGCAATGCAAAATTACCAAACTACCCCACCGATGGTGACAGGAGGAAGTAGTAGTACTTCAGCTTCCGCACCACAGGAACGTTTGAAACTGGTTGAGCAAGACGACGTTATGCAGGTTTTTGAGGTTTCAAAAACGGTGGAAGAACCACAAGATTGTGATCAAAACGCTGAAAACAAGCACATGGTATCTGATCCAACGGCTGAGAGTTTCCATGAAAGTGATACCATGATTCAGGGGATGCAAATGGAGCATCAGAATGCTCCTTGTGATCCGCCTCTTGATAAGCCTACTGAGGATGAACCGGTGGTCCACCATGCAAGCCCAGATGAGCCACGTGTGAAGGAAACAGATGGGGAAAATCTTGAGCTTACAGCTCCTGTAGAGACCTCTATGGAAAACCAACTATCAAAGGCAAATGATGAGCTGCATCAAGAAAGTAAAGAACAAACAGGTACAGATGTTCATTGCTGATTTAATAGTTTTTATTTTTCAGAATGCAAACTGTAACACAAATAACCTGCGTTAAATATCATTATACCGAAATTGATGAAATAGACCAAATACTCTATGGCCTCATTTGTTTTTCATTCAGATGCTCTTAAAAACCTCTGAAGTCTAAAGTTCAGATCTATAATAAATTAAGATTGTTTGTTTAAATTCAGACTTAAGAGGTTGAAACCTCTGAATTTTAAGAGGATGAGAGTTGTCTGAATTAAAATTAAGAGCCTCTTAATTTCAGATCTTTAAGGCCTCCTCTTAATTTCAGACGTGGTTTTCAGATTTCAGACATTTAACCTCTTAAAAAACAAATACCACCTATGATGTGATGCTGGATGTGTGTTTCGAACGTGATGATGTGATATTGAATAATGAAAATCAGAGAAGATGGTTTTTGGTTGCACTTTTGTTGCTTGAAACTGTAATAAGCATTTCTCATTGTGTTTTGTGATTGGTGAATTCTAATTATTGAAGTAATTTTTTGATGAAACGAAGATATATAAGTGATTTTACTGAATCATTTGATAATCAGTTTTGTTACAACTATTATCAACTGAGTTCAAAACTGGCTATTTGATCTCTATTTGTAAGCAGAAATGGATTATCTAAACACTAAAATCTGGTATATGCAATAATAATTTTAACCTATCCGGCACAAAACTTGGCTACATGAATATAATATCCTTCAATAACACTGTAAAAGTGCAAAAGGCCCTTGATTTGACATCAAGAAGAAGCAAAAGGGGTAAAAGGGTAAATGTACTTTAGAAATTCACATCACATGATGCTTGTAACAGCATTTTAGTATTTGAATAGTGTATGATGGTTGTTTAACAACATGAATGTGGAGTATAACTGTAAAAAACACTGATTAGTCTATAATTGTTTCAAAGGTTTGAACTTTCTATATAAGGAAAGAGCCCTCAAAAGTCTATGTTTGACACGATTTGAAATTATCATACAGCCATGAACTTATTAAACCCTTATTTTGCAGGCGAAGTGAGCAGTGTTGATGCCAGTCAAGATCCAGATCGAGCAGTAGATGTGGATCTTTCTCAAAGCAATTTTCCTGAGATCTAAACCAAGTGGTAAATTTAGAACTTTCGTTGATCGTGTCTTCAGGCCAAAGTCTGTTTAGTACATTTTAAAGTTGCTATAATCTAGCGTATGCTGTGAAACTTGCTAGTGTTGGAACAATCAGTTTTTGGTTTTTAAGTATTTTCTTTGGAAGAAACACATTTGCAGGTGCTTTTTTCCCTTTTTATCTTGTTTTTAGATGGAAGTTTCATGCTATTGAATCTGGATATGTGGCAAGGAATTCATTTTTCTTGTTGAAAGTTCTGTCATTTATAAGCAACTCTAGAACTTGACCATTTTTGACGATTTACAATTGTGTTCCAGTGTGTGCCAACCCAAAATGGAAAATGGATTCAAAATCTTTAACGCGTTTTGATTTTGTTATGAAACAAAAATGTAAATGATACCGAGTACTGACACGAAACTATATTGTCTCCAATTTGTGAAGTAAATTTGGTTATTGGTTTTGGTCAGGTTTCACTATTGTTTATATATGGGCATATCATCGCGGCTCCAAGCAGCAAATGCCTACTTTCTCACTTCAAATTATATTACCGATGATTTACAACAAATTTTATAATAATTTTTTCAATACAACGTGGAAGCTTTTATGCATTTTTAATATCATTTTTATAATATATAATGATATTTTTTATATTATATTATTAATATATCTTTATATATAACAAAGAAAAATCATATATGCCAATTTTTCATGCATCAAATTTTATATGTTTATCTGATATTATAAAATCTGATCAATTAATATTTTACATGTTCATCTATGATATTATAGTTTTCTAATATAATATAATATGTTCTAACCTTATGATATATTATATAATATTATTTTTATGTTATATTATATTATATTGTTTAATATGGTATTCAAGTTCAAGTTTTAGTATCTTTGTTGATTGAAGCACATTTTTTCTGAAAACCATCTATATTAGATGTTCCCTTTTTTTTCTTTAAATACTAGTATTATTTTATTGTTATTTATCATTTTAACTTATTTTAATTTTATGTTAATAACGTTTTAGTTTTCTATGATTTTTTTTTTAACTAGATAATTTGATCATTTTAGGGAACACAATGTCACTATGTGAATGAAATTGTCATTAATAGTGGTCAATAAAGTTATAAAATGACAGATGAATCAAATATGACCTTTATGGAAAAGGTCAGAAAAACCCAACAAACTTTTATGTGCTCGACTCAATTATTCATTTATAAAATGATAAACTTATACACACATAGAACTCAACAAGGTTCACAGGTCTCACGAGTTAGGTAGTTTAATGTGCAAGCTCTAGCTTGACCTAATATAAGTTGAATCGATTTCAAATCTTTTTCATTCCTACCTCGAGTGGTTCACAAGTGGAGTCGACTCAAAAGAAAAACGATAGAATGAACACCCCAAACAACTGGAAGGCATCACATTTGCTTAACGAACAGTCCATTTCATTCTATGAGACTTGTATTTACACCTACGAATTAGAAGACAAATCTTGCAAATTTAGGGCAAAAAGTCTCTCCATTTAAGTGTGCCAAATGTACAAGGCTGCAGGAACCTGTCGTCATATTTGCAATGCAGCCATTGTGTGAATGTACGGTTGTACCCTTAGCTTGTTCCAAGTAGCCCACACAATTTGAATAGGTAGATAAGGTATATGGGTGGTTCATCTTCGAATCGCACCAAAAAGGTTGTCACCTGTGCAAACTGAAGTATCAAAATGTGATCCGTGTAGCAAATTGGTGACTTTTCCTCTGGCAAAACTTATTATTGAGTCCACCAAGGAGGTCCAGCCTCATAGAAGTGTTCACCATCATCCCATGAAATCTGACAAGCTTGCAGGCCAATAGCCACTCCAGGTTCGTTTCCATGCATTCCAGCCCAATGTTCAGCAGCATATTCTCCATCGGCCTCACTTTCAACTTGCTTCTTGTACTTCCCAAAAGGGTTTATACCTGGACTGGCTAGCTCTGCGATCGCAGCTGGTGCATACATCGAGTCACCTACTATAGGTGCACCACAGGCTGCCAGTTGAGCTCGAATCTGTATGATTTATTTGGTAGGATCAATAACCATACAAACAAAATAACAAGTAGCAAGGAATACATTGTTTTGATTCTTGTTATATCTAGTGAAATTTTGTAAAACATAAACAAGAAAAAGGCTAACAACACTTCTAAGCAAAAAAGAAAAAAGAGAGAGACAGAACAAATAGGTCAAGAAAAAAAAATCATACCTCACTATCTAATAAATTTTGAGCAAAAATCGACAACATAGAGGAATCTTGCAAACCAAAGAAATAGCATCAAAGTTCTATGACGATTACTAATTGGCAAAGAGGTCAAACTTAGATGAAGATATGCCATAAAGAGAAGTGTTACATTTATTGGGATTCACCAAAAGAACATTGTTTTTTCTATTATTTTGGGACAGGGGAAGTATGATGCATTTTGCTACAATCAACAGAATTTGCGAATTCACAGGTTGTTTCCCAACCGGACCAGGCCAGAGGTAGGACCCGGCTCTGGCTTTGTTAATTATGCTCATCTCTTGGGGTGTCTCCAAGACCACTATTGCGGTTACCATGATACATGAATTTGTAAAAATATTCATAGTATTCCTTATGAGGAGAAAAATAGTAACATTCATAATTTTAAGGGAAGAAACAATATAAATCCTGAGATCAATTATGTACCTGGTGGGTACGGCCAGTCAAGAGGTTGATTTTGCACTCGTAAGCGAACTCTTTATCAGGCCAAATAAAATCTTTAATTCCATACTTCTCTTCAACTAAAGCATCTGGCCAGGGAACTTTCGTGCATTCTAGGACCTCAAGTTGACACAAGTTCCATCCCTTAATCAAGTCTGCACGTTGGACGGATAAGTGCACATGTTTTATTATAAATGTGTGTTATACAAAGTAAAGAAATTTTACAGTTTATGAAACTAAACGCATTCAAAGTACTTCCTCTGTTCTAAAATTGAAAGTCCTTTTGCAGTTCTGGCATGCAGATTAGAGAAAAAATCACACTAACTTCTATATATTCTATACTTTTCTTGCAATTGAAGATAGATAGCGGTATTTCAGGAAAATTATTATATAATTCTGAATTTTTATACTACTATACAAAAAATATGAAATATTTAAATATGCAGGAAGTACCTTCAGACATAATTTTTGGAGCCTTTCGGAATGATCGCATGTAATGTGTCATGACTCCACATGGCACATAAGCAGCAGCAAGTGCGAGATAAAGCTTCTTCACTTGTTTTAACTGGTGCAGAAAATATATACAAAACAGTCAGTCACAAATGTAAAAGCATATATAGTATATCCCACAGATATTAATAGAGAAGCTATTAACTTACCCTGATCTTTCTATGAAAAACTGAACAGTAATTCTTGTTTCTAGCTAGCACAACACTGCAAAACAAGATGACGTTAGTTAACACACACACACACACATATTAAAAAACTATGAACAGTTAATTATTCAATTTAAACTTAAGATAATACCAGCCTTCTGTGCAATTATCAATCTGATGAGTCGTGATTAGTGGAGTAGTTAACTCCAAGGCACGGGTAGCAAAAGTAGCACAAGTTTCTTCAATATTGTCTGTAGTTCCACCTACCTAAGAAAAGGGGATGTGAATGACACAATAAAAAGTAACTTCAATAAATTATATTTTATCCTCAAACAATGTAAACAGGACCCAAATCACATTCTGATATAAATCATAAGAGTCTCAATAACGTGATACATACATATCACCAAATGCATATATATTTTGGTTTGTAATGGAAATTATAACAAAGTTGCTGTAAAATTTTGGGTATCATGTTTGAAGCTAACTAAATAAGTTTTTATCGGTGAGTAAGTAATAACCGAGCATATAAATCTTTAGATAAGATCAACTGATTCACATACTGATGTGCCTGCAGGCTTGTTGAGAACAACATACGACTCCGTCACAGCAATTATTCTGGATCTCCAGTCAATTTCATAGCATCTAGCAACGAATTAAATGTCGTTATATGTATCAGAACTGTCAACAAGGAACCTTGTATTACTTGCTTGTACATTATGCAGTTTAACTAGTACATAAACCAATCATTGTCCTACGTGTGAAGCCTAGTTTTATTGCCACGTCAAAATCCCATTAGAAAATTGATCAGGGTAATGATTATTCCTCATTTCCTCTAGCCTAAAAAGTATGTACATTGTCAAAACAACAAATCACAAAAACTAGGTTGGTTCATCTTGGAAATTAGCCCTTCGCAGGGGCATATCTTCATCATAACATTTTTGCTAAATAATTAGCTATTGATTTGGAATTCAAAGCACATATTATTACAAAGATATAGAGTATGAATTTTCCTTTTGAAGTACCTTGGAAATCGTTTTGGACGTACGTGCACCCTCACATATGTTCCTGCTTCAACAAACTCATCAATATGAGTAATTCTAAAAGTGTTTTGTGCCTCTCTTATGGTTTTTCCTTTGATTGAAGGTCTCTTTCGTAGGACTCGGGGATTAGTAAATTCTTTGTACAACTTGATTTCCTCCTGTGTGGCAGTGGAAGGAGGCTTTGGGCATACCAGGGCATAGTGCACTGCTCCAAAATGAATAAGATCTGCAACATACCTTCAAAGTTCAAGCACCTTAATGAACATAGACCATTGAAAATTCCGTCCTAATTATAGTAACTACTTTAAATTGTGTACTAACACATTGGTTCATCAGCTAATAAAATATTTGAAACTCGAAAGCAACTTTGATCGAGTTAAGTCGTGCCATGTTGATTGTATATATTATATTTCCCTTATTCCTTTTATATTTTATGCATAGTTTTGTGCCTTCAGTTGAGAAATTCACACAGTATATGATTTTTTGTTGCTAACTCAGTTTCACATTATTGTTTAGTACAAATTTACATTTGTACAAGAAGGTATAAACTATAGGGTTGATTGCACTAAAATGTAACATACGTTTAGACTTTAGACATCTTCTATTTTAGGGTCATACTTTCAAAATCAATGTGAGGGGGCTATGTAATTAAATCTAAATTATATAAGGGACCCTTTGACCAAATAAGGAAATTATTACCAAAAGTCAATCACCACTTTTGGTAGTCGAGTCCCTTATTTAATTGTAACCTTATAAAGTAGGCTTTTAGTTATTTTTTTGCAGGTACAACCCCCAAAGTAGAGATTGACATAAAGTAAGTTACATGTTTTGATGCAATTAACTTTTGCAAGGGTGGGTTTGAGTTATTTGAAGTTTGAACCATGACATTATGATAAACGGTTATAGCAAATACATTTTAAACTCATCTTCAAAAAAATAACAAATTTGTCTTAAAACAAGTTTATGCTTTTTTTTTTTGTTGTTTTTAAGATAATGGCAACCACATTTGCTTAGCATGATGGTGAATAGTTAAACAACACATATCAACTCACAAAGGCGGAAGATCTAAAGCTCTAGTAATGAAGTCAAGCACAGGTCCTCCTTCTTTGACAACCAAGTGCTCAATGTTTCTTGGTAGAACGTTCTCAGCAGGGCATGGAAGCAAACGACCATATTCTGCATGGCTGAAGAGAAAAGAGTTTTGGAGTATATAAAAATCAATTAGCGAGAACCTAAACTTTTTATAAACATATAAATCTTAACAAACAGCCAGTTAAGTTCAAATTAAACATGTCCCCACAGAACAAGAGCATCATGTAAGAAATAATTCTTGCAAATATATAAGAACATTTCGAAGGGATACCAGCATTCTCTGTCAAGGCTCAAGGTTGTGACTCCAGGATACTCCCTTCATATCAAGTACATTGTAATTATGACTAATTACAATAGATTAAAAAGAAAAAAGACTCATTACAACAACTTCCAAACTTCAAAGTATCATCTGAAATTTTATTTTGCTACTTTACCAACAAAAACATAACTACTATGCATTTTATGAATATAAAACTGACAATAAGGAAGTCAAAAACTTTACGTGAACACATTTACATCCTTCAAAACTAAAAGTAGGCACTGTTTCACTTCTGAGGTCAACTTGAGCTCGATTTCGATCTAGTCAAGCTTTTATCAAATTCAAACTTGAGTGCGATCCAAAAAATGAGCTTGATAAGTTTCACGAGCTGATTTTCAAACTTCTGAGGTCAAATCGAGCTCAATTTCGATTGAGTCAAGCTTTTATCATATTCAATCTTGAGTGCGATCCAAAAATCGAGCTTGATAAGTTTCACGAGCTGAATTCAAACTTTTAATTGTTTGACTTGAGTTCTTATTGTGTATGCGTCTGCAAATGAACCGAGCTTTTATCAAACAACTTGAGTGACTCAAACTCTAGATATATCAAGGCGGATGCATGCTTTCCAAAGTGGGGGCTGGGCCCTCTATGGTTTGCCAAGCTCCTTGTATAAAGTCCAAAGTAAATTTTTCTAGGCCCTCCATAATAAATTAGTTAAGCCCCCAACCATGTAACCCAAATACCCAATCCAATGAATGCTGATTTTTGAAAGCTTCTAATTATTGTTTGTCAAATTGTTGATTGCTGATTTTTGAATCAATGAATGAAGTGATTTGATGATTTTTAATTTATGTCAAATTGTTTATTTATGCTTATTGTAAATAATTTAGGGGTGTAAACGAGCCGAGCCGAGCCCGAGCCCGTTTAAGCTCGTTTCGAGCTTCGTATGTAAAGCTCGAGCTCGGCACGTGAATAATTTTCCAACTCGTTTATTATATATTTTAATTTTTTTAGTTAATTTTTAGATAATCTTTTAATATAATATATATAACTTGTTATTTTAATATATATATATTTATTTAATCCATCTATTATATATTTATTAATTTAAAAATATATTTATATATAGGCTCGTTTAAGTTCGTTTAGACTCGCGAACTCGATATGTGAAGCTCGGGCTCGAGCTCGTTTACTAAACGAGCTCGAATTTAGGCTCGAGCTCGGCTCGGGCTCGTTTAATTCGAGCTTTTTCGAGCTTTTAGCGAGTCGAGCTCGAGTAGCTCACGAGTAGCTCAGCTCATTTACACCCCTATTGTTTGTTAGTGAATTTATTGAATTGAGTTTTATAAATTCTTTGTAGTACGTTGAACCTGTTGAAATTTTATAAATGGAATAACCGGACCCGAAACTTAAGTCAAGGATCCTCATAATGAAAACGATAAACACACTTGTATATTATGCCCCCAACGTGAGAAAATCCTAGATCCGCCACTGTCAAGTCGGGCTGCTATGGAGTTCGACATCGTGCCAGATGCCAAAAAAAAGTATATTGAAAATTAAGTTCAGTCATCGAATATTATGTTCATAGATAGCCGTCATAGCCAACAACAGGACCCACAAAAATGTTGGTGTCAAGTTTAATAGAAAATGCATATCCATTCTAATTCCCCAACTTCGCAACTCGCAAGATTAGGTTTTTACTTGATTTTATTTTTTTTGATATAAATTGAGGATAAAATTCAAGAAAATTATAGGGATAATTGTGTATTTCGATATACAGGACCTCCTTTGTATGCCTGAAGAATATTCTGTTACATATTAGTTTCCCTCTAAACTGCTTCCCTTTTGGGTGCTCCCGTCGTAATTAGAGCAAAAAAAAAAAAAAAAAAAAAAAAAAAAAAGGAAAAACGAATCCAATAATCATCAAGTTAATTTTCCATATCCATGTTATCCAATTCTGTTATTCGATTGGTAGAATTTTACGCCGGAGTTTTAACAAGTAATAGACCTAGCCGGTAGTACGTATGAGCTCCGTTTTTAGTATGATTATTTTTAGAAAGTATGCAGGGGAAAAGGGAAGAGTGAGTCGGAGTACCGTATAGAATTGGGAGTAGGTAAAGTTGAGGTAAGGGATATAGAAGCCGCGGAATCTGATGCGAAGGCTCTGCTGCTGTTTTTCCGGTGAAAATTGAAGCCGGAATCCGAAATTGACGAGGAAAAGGTTGTTATTTTGTGGCGGTGGGTGGTGAGAGGAGGGGCGATAACGAAGCTCTGGTAAGTGGGAATCCATAGCAGTGATGAGACCATCGCCATATTTTCTGGAGTGGAGAAAACAGTCAAAACTCAAAAAGTTTTAAACCGGACCCAACCCAAAACCAAATGGACAAAACGGTTCAATATCATTTTTAATGAACTTCGATAATTACAAACGATTTTGTTATTTGAGTTTGATGGTTAGTAACATGGTTTCAAAAATTAATAAATAACATATATAAAAACATCATTTTTTATAAACATGTCAATGTCAAAGCAGGATACATTATCCTGAACCGAAAACTATTATCGAGCTTGGGAGATTTCAGTATTATTGTATGTAAAAGATATGTAAGAAGATCTTATACGGATTCACTCAATAGTAAAAATTTTGAATGTTTTGGATTGATCGATTTTATATTGATAGATTAATGTTAAAAGATTGATTAAAATTGTTATCAAGTTAATTGTTGGTTGTATTATGAACTTATTTTCTATATGGTGTAGAATGTTAGTTTGTTCATTTTACAGGGTATTTATTGGAAAAGTTGAGGTGTTCAAATGAAATTATGGATTGGCTAATCTATAAAAACGTTAAAACCCCACATCCCTTCGTTCATTTGCAGAAAATATTTGGCCTCCTGTTCTTTCAATCTCAATATTTAGTTTTAGGGTTTATGTTAGGTAAATGTGTGCAGATTGTATATTCGTTAAGTTTCTTTGTTCTTGGTTGTATTTCTTTTGAAAGTGCAATTCATTGCTGAGATGCCATTTGGTTTGGAGGATTTCAACAACTTATTTAGGATTTGAATTTAAAAATCTTTTCATGTCATGTTTGGATAAAAAAAACTGGAAAAAAAAAAGATTTATCTTCATTAAGTCTTTCATATTCTCCACTTCTCCTCTTTTCATAATACACACATCCTCTAATTGCAATCCAAACGGCACTTGAAAGTTGTAGTGAGTTCTTTGTTGTAAGTAATAGGGCGGCTTGTTTTAGGGTTTTATTCAATGGAAAGTTATCTTATAGTTGTTTAGATCTTGTTGTTTGGGTTGATACATGATTTATTCAGTTAAAAACTTTGATTAAAAGCTTCGTTGAACAAAATCTTCATTTGCGTCGATTGAACTACAATAAAAGGCAAGATGAACAAAAACAAACAAGGCAACTATCATATTATAGATTCGAGCCAAGTAACATACATCCCAAACGCACAATCTCTCGATACAACGATGTCATGGGGAAGGAGGTTTTCATGGAAGATGGTTGCCGAGAAATAGGCTAAACAAAATGGTTTCACAAGAGGGAGAATTTTACCATTAGCGTCGGTGTTACATTCAAACTTAACATTTTATTAAAAAATTTCAATAATTTAATAGACAAATGCCGAGTCTTTTTTAATATAAACTTGACAAATAGACTTTCACTCATTTATTTCTATATAAATTATAGGACATATTGCAATAAAATTTAAAGAAAGATTCTTTATACTTTTTTATCGATTAATGTAACATACTTATTTTCTAGTCAATTATGTAATATTGTAATATACTTTCAATTTATTATCAATTCATATAATATCTAATCTCATATACAGATAAACAATTATGTATCAAGTTTTGCTTAACTATCATCCTCATGAATAATTACTTGACTATTTATTATCGAGGTTTTTATGCAAAAAAGAAAACATTTAAGTTGGACCATTTTACGATTAAACCCCCTAACAATTTTGTTGCCACAAAAAACTTTCAATCAATTAAATTTTCATGAAACCGACATGTTACATGTTAAATACAGTTACCTTCATTTCCAACGAATCATCCGGCGACCGTTGAAGCCTCCGGCGAGTTTTTCAACGATTGATTTGGTTTTCCGTTTAGGGTTAAATGCACTTAAACCTCCAATGGTGATACATCCACCTCCGATGAAGCCTCCATCAACCCTTGAAGCACTTAAATATTCGATTTGTTTATCATCGGATTGTTGATCTAGACTTTGGATTGTTGATTTCTTTTTTATTTTTCATTCAAAATCGTTTGTTCTTAAGAGGTCAAAGAAGGTGGTGACTGAAACAAATATCCACATTTGAATAAGACAAAAATAATTTAAGAACTTAAACAATAAGAAAAAAATTAAAGACTTGATCACAAAAAAAAAAAAAAAAGTTGATTGAGTTTCCTTGATATAAATAATAATTTATAAATGATTATGAAAAATAATTTATAGACGAGGTAGTTTCGATACTTACTATTTATAACTTAAATTTATACCATAAAGGGTTAGAAATATACCACATCGAAAAAAACTGTTGCTTATATTTCATTTGTCCCAAGTTATAACGAAAATGGTACATCCCATACGTTGCGTTCTCTCAAATTTTCATTAAAAGCAAAAAAAAAAAATAGGAAGATTAAGGAGAGGAAAAGAAAGAATCAAATAGATGGTTGAAATTACAAAGTTTAAAGAACACATCTCTTTTCCTTCCTCTCACACCCTTTTTTTTTTTATTTTTTTAATACCCAAAACTGATGATAAAAAATCAGGAGATTTTCCTCCATTTCCTTTCCTTTTTCTCTTTAAGAAAACAGGCTTGATTTTGCTTCTTTTTTTTTTTTCTCACCGTTCTCTTCCTTTTCTGTCCATATTCCTTCAGAACACAGTGTGACAGTGTTATAGTTCGTGGGCTTATAATATCCCAAAATCTGTCATCTTCCCCAAAACCCCTGATCGCATCCATCAATTGAAATTTAATACTTTAGATCAAATGGATATAATATCTCAATTACAAGAACAGGTGAACAACGTCGCAGCTATTGCCTTCAATACCTTCGGGACATTGCAAAGGGACGCACCTCCAGTTCGTCTCTCTCCTAATTATCCCGAGCCTCCTGCAACCACCGCCGCCGCTGCCCCTGCTGCCGTCGCCGGTACTGCCAACCCCACCACTGAAGAATCGCCCAATAATAATATCTCCGAACAACCTAAGCTTCTGAGCGCTGAACTCGTCAAAGCTGCCAAACAGGTGCCATCTGAAGCTCTTCTGTTTTCCTTTTTCAAAAACGTTTTTTTTTTTTTTGTGTCAATTTGGCCCTTTCTTTGATTAGAAGGATAAAGTTTATCGGGTCACTTCACTTAAGAAGGAAAGTTAACTCCTTTTTTAGCTCATTGTTTGTTAAAATTTCAAGTATTTTTAGTGTGTGTCATTGTGTTGAATGTTCTTCTGTTGCAAGAGTTAGGACTAGAATCTCTCAGGTAATCATATAATAGTTATTAGTTGCTTAAATCCAGGAATAATTGGGTCATATTACATTTATCTCATGAGTTTTCTTGCTTGATTATCCAAATCTGATTATTTTAACCCTATATGAGGAGTTTATAAGGAGCAGAATCAGTTTTCCCAAACACTAAAAACTGGTTACCATGAATTCCAATTTCATAATCAGTTCAAATGCAGATTCAATCACCGCCTAAAGCTGTAAAGAAAAGTGATAAAGATTTTCATGTAAGTTCAATATTATAGTTTTTGTGATACCTAGGATCTAGATTTTGTGAAGATAAACTGCTTAAAGGTTTTCATTATTGTTAATTTTCAATGATTTTTTATGTGGCTGCATGTGTAAAAGTTTGTGGAATTTACTGTTAAAAAGATAACGATTACTGGCATTGGGTCTATTGTGTGTATAGTGCTATCAGTGTTTAAGTTTTAGTTATGGTTTGAACTAAAATAGGTTGAATTTGACAATTGGTTTGAAGAGGATATGGTTTGAAACTTTGAATTGTATATTTGTATGGAAGGGTACTAGAATTTTGCTCTGGCTGACGGAGGTTTTATGATTCGTGTGCATCTTTAAAGATGCTTAAAAGTTAATACATTTTAGTGATTATTGCAACTTGAAAGATCAGAACTAGAATTACATAATTGGTTGATTAAAGTTAGGGAGACTTAGCAATCTTATTATCTCAAGAATCAGTTTTTTTTGCTTCCACTATTTCCCTGTTTCTCTAAGTTTGATTATTTGGAACCCTAGATAAACTTAGAAATTTGAAACCAAATTTTGCTTAGCCCTCGAAACCAATTACCATGATTTTGCCCATATTGGGTCTCAAGTTATAATGAATCTAGGAAGGATGGTCTCTTGCAGCAATGAGCATGATGCACAATTTTTGCAAGCTGTATTGATCCCTACTTGTATAGGTTGTTAAATGAAAGTAGCTCTCAACTTTACGGCATGAATGATTTTTATATGTACACTACACACACAATTTCCTCTTTTATACACTCTATTTTTGTGGACTTAGTTTTCATTTCTGCTTAAATCATGTTAATGGGCCTCATAGTCACACTCTTCTTTCATCACACAATATATATGCAAACCGCAGAACGAAAAGATTAAATTGAAAAAACGGATACTGATACTTATTGTTAAACAATATTATCTCAAAGTAGCTACTATCCTGCAATTAACAAGTCATGTTTCCTTACATTCATAGTTTGATGCGTTGGTAGCTGCCCTTCCCTTGTCAGAAGGGGGTGAGGAAGCTCAGCTCAAAAGAATTGCAGAACTTCAGGTATTCCCTCCCTCCCCCCCCCCCCCCCCCCCAAAAAAATAATAATAATAATAATAATTGTATCAATTAACTAGACACACACACAAGCTTCTTTTTCTGTCAAAAATCTTGGATCTAGAATAGCTTATGTCTAAGATTATATAATATTGAAGCTGCAGGTATATCACTTTGTTTTCTTTTCTCATCTTACCCATCATGAACTTATGTGTAGGCTGAAAATGATCTTGTTGGCCAAGAGCTTCAAAAGCAAATTGAGGCTGCAGGTAAACCACTTTTTCCTACATTTAGTCGGTTTCTTTCATTTTGTTTCTCTTTCTTTGCCCATGAGTTGAGTGCCATGTTTGATATATTAGGGTACCCCCTATGCTGAAAACAAAGTTACACTTTTGACTTCAGAAAGGTCTGAAAGTATTGTAAATTCTAGGAGTTTTGACATTGGAGTAAAGATTGATGATTAGTTTATTATAGTCATTACAAAATTTATGATGTCCACAAGATTCATGTATTTTTGTTTTTGTTGGAGCCAAAGATGATTTGAGATGACTGACAAATAGTCAACATTTTGTTGTTAACAGAGGACGAATTGAGAAGGGTGCAGGAATTGTTCAATGAGGCAGCAGATAATTGTCTCAACTTGAAGAAACCAGACTAAAGACGGCAAATGCAAATTCAAATGTTGGATCTTGTCACATTTGCTTATATTTGAAGTTCAAATTTGTTTCTTTTTTGCCGGATTGTGTGTAGGTTATTAGTTAAATACTTAAATTCAGCAATCAAATTAGTGACTTTGAATTAGCCAAGAAAAGAAATTATGTTTTCCGACGTAGTCTTTCCTGCAATGCTTCCACATTTACTTTTATCAAACTTGCACTGTTGCGCACACAAAATCTAACAACACATAAGAAGTGCCATTGTATACTTCGAATATATTTTTCAAAATTACAGATCTTCTTGTTGGCTGGACATGACTTAACTAATAAAGCCAACAAATTTGCTTCTAAATATAGAAACCATTCTGCTTTAAATTCATTGAATTATAAACACAGGACCTTCTTTCCAAATTCCAAATAAAGATAACCTGTTGTTATTATCATAATTATTTATTTTTCACCAATAAAATAAGCATATTGAGGTCTAGCGAAGAAAAACCTCGTTCATGAACATGGATGTCAAAACACTTCCACTTTGTTTCTGAGGGGATGCATTTGGATTTTTGGAGCTGAACTCAAGGTCAACAACTCCACTTTGAAGCAAATAAACACGAACACAAAGAACACGAAACCAATCCTCAATACTCAACCAAACAATTGTTTAAGAGTTAATAAGTCAAAATGCTTCATGATGATTACAGAAAACATGTCGAAATAAAACCAGAAAGAAAAGGATTCGACAGGATTACTACATTTTGCCCCACCCAAACCAATACGTCTCCTCCATCTTCAATCACAAGCAGGTAAAGCACATGCATCACTGCACCATCAGAATATTACATCAATTTAATATTAACAACCTCCAAGATCATGTTAAATTTAGCCAACCTGTCACATATTCCAGAAATAATAATAACGTAAATTGTGTTTTGCCGTTACCTGATGCTGCTGCACTTGCGGTTGTGGTTGAGGATAACCTCCATATCCAGCATATCCTCCATAATACATGGTAGGATCTTGTGCAACTGGAGCATAACCATAAGTCTCGTATCCCTGACCGTATCCATAATATCCGCCACCGTTGTACTGGCTTTGCTCCACCTGAGGCTGCACAGATTCAATTTGCTGTTTCTTACTTGAATGGCAGAAAGAAGTATAAAAACATATTGAAATGATCAATGAAAATGTTGAACTGATATTGAGAATACTAAAAGAAACCTGTTTATTTGAAGGACTACGACCCCATGAAAGCCGCACGGTTTGTCCACCCAACTGAGTTCCTTGTAGCATGCGTAATGCCTCTTCAGCGCAGCTTCTGCACATGCATGATAATGTCACCAAACACAACTTAGGGGTTTTGAGCTTAATGACTGAGGCTTGGCCCTTGGGTCTCCACGTTAAGCTCAAGTAGCTTACAAGTAACTGGTGACTCGACTCATAAGAGTCAGGTATGTGTGTGTACAACAAATATAAGCTGGCCATTGAAGGACACATAATTTGAATAATCTTTTATTCATACATTTTACCATCAAACATCACAAATTCACATATAACATATTCACATTAAAAAGTTGTTTCCAGTAACTTTTACTTTTTTGCTTTCCGCATTTCCAGTTTTCCTCTTCTTAGACGACACTCAACATGTTCTATTGGGTACCTTCCACCTTTTATCTCCAGCAATCACGCCTTACAGCAAAAGCACTAGTCTTAACCACAGTTACCCAAACCTTAAGTCCGAGCCACCAAGTAACATTATACAGTTAGTCCTAACTCCTAATCCATGCAATACCCCATGGCCTATGATGGTTTCTGCCCAATCAACATCACACCTAGCCAGAACTTAGATTGACCAACTTGTAACTTTTATGAGTCAATCAATAACTTGAGTTATGGTCCGAGTCACCTTGTTTTAAGTATAATTTGACTCGACTTATAAGAGATGACTTATAACTTGTACGAGTTTAGAAAAACTAGGGTGCATTTAGTTACCGAAAATTTTCAAAATTTTCATCTCACTTTTCAACAAAAATGAAAACTTGTTTACTTTAACAACAATTTCATAAATTTTCATTTCACTTTTTAAAAACCACTTTTCATATTCTCTCACTTACTTTTCTATTACCTACCCTATTCTTTATAATAGTCTCTTTCTCTCTCTTACTTTTCCATCACCTATCCTATTTTTTTTATTTTATAATCACCCATCTTATTTTTCTAAAAACTAAAACTTATCATCTAAACAAGTTTTCACTTTTCATAGAAACCCTTGTTTTTTTTCTAAAAACTATAACTTGAAAACTGAAATTGAAAAATGACTAGTTTTCGTTAACTAAACGCAACCTAAGCTCACGAGCTTACGCCCCTGCCAAACATTAGAGATATATTCTTCTTAACTCAAAAGAAAATAGCAGAAAACACATACCTCTCGGCATATTGAACAAACCCACACCGCTTGCCCACAGGTATCTTCACATGGACTAACTGTCCATATTGGCTAAACACTTGCCTAAGATGGTCATCTGTAACGTTAGGATCCAAGCCACCGACAAATATCTGTAATAAAGAAACTTGTAAACACTTATGAATTTTTGTTCTAGAAAGCAATACGTGCTACAGTAAATTAAGCACACTACTAACAGTTGTATTATTTGAATCCTCCTCATTCTGTGTTCCCTGGGTATTCTGGGATGAAGCTGCAAAGAAAACTCAAATATAGTTAAAGGACGAGCAACTGATTTCAGTTCCAGATCAATGTCCAATATCTTGACGGTTCCATCCATAATTCCTTATAGGATTCACATTCAAAAGCAGATGCTAAATAGAACAAACCAAACTAAAATTATAGGAGTTCTAGATATGTAAGCCCCACACACACTGATGACGAGGCACACTCTAAATTGAGTGACATTTCAGAAATGCATATCAAGCAGTAAGCATGAACCAAGCAGGCAAGCAGATAATATTTAGCTTATTTTATAACCTATCAACACAGCCTGCTTAAAGCTTCTCATAATTCTGCAACTGATATCTTGTTCAATGCACTTGCTACAGGAAAACATGATACATGACTAACCCTTATGTATTTACTGTTTAAGTTGGTTATGCATAAATGTAAAAATATGAGCAGAGTGTTCATAACCAGATATCCAAAATTTTGGATATGTACATCAGGTTATTAGAATATCCGAAAGTTTTCTAATTTAAAAAATAAAACCAAATATTCAAATATCTAAAATACAAATTCATATATCCAAATGTAGAAAATAGTTACACCACAAATGTAAAATTCCTTTACTCAAAAGGACATATATATGACAAAGAATATAGGAAATATATATACAAGATCTAGCTAAAAATGAAATGCTGCACGTAAAAACTAAAATCTACAGTCAATATTAGTCAAATAACCATTGCCAAACAATTTAATTTAAAATATATACACAAACAGACATATATATTCAGACAATCCGTATATCCAACTTCCAACATTTTGGAATATCACTATCTGAATCTGAAGAGTTGGATTATCTAGAATATTGGATATCAGAATTTTCTGATAATTTCAGATCAAATTTTAGGATTTTCGGATTTGGATACTTTTGAACACCCATGGGGATGGACCTCTACCGAAGCCCTTAATTCCTTATGATGTTAAACTATTAATGTATGTCAAAAAGCTATGCATGGATCACAAGAACATCCATCTAGTGCATATCTTTCAGAACCAAACAAACAACAATTAATTTCTCTGGTCATAATTATATGTTAATAAATATAGTTAACTTAAACAACAAATACATAAAATAAATGGACCAAATTGTGACGATGGGACATGCTCCCACATGAATATATGCAGGAAGAAGAAATATAAAGTTGCTATTTGAAACCAGACACAATATATCCAAAAGTCCCTAGATCCTTTCATTCTTCTATTAGTTCAGATAAATACCTTAAGCACTATGGGTATGTTTGGCAAAACTAGTTATAGTTTCAAGTTGTGAGCTGGAGCTCTTTAAAAGAGTCGGAGCTTTTAGTTTAATAAATGTGCTTGGTTAAAGTAGTTGTAGTTGTAGCTTTCAATGACATAATAGAACATTATTATTAACTAGGAGTTATAGTTCATAACTATTAGTAGGGTAAAAAGGTAATTTTGTTTGATCAGAAGCTCAAGCTCCTTTTGGAAGCTACTTGGGGAAGCTAGAAGAGCTTTTAATTTCAAATCAAAAGCTCAAGCTCCTTCATCCAAACAGGCTTTTGAGCTTGAGCTTTCAAAAAACAAAAGTTGAAGCTCCTAGAAGCTCTCAAAGGCTCCTTACGAAACACACTCATATATTATGGTTATGGTTTCCAAAGATGATTGCATAGGAAATCAACTCAAATAATTAGAGTGCAGAAAGCTGAAAACTAAGCATGACAAGATAGTCTAAACTCTAAACCAAGTATCCATCATGGAAAGTAATATTTTGCAATATAAAGATTATGATAAACTTGTAATATAAGTAAAAGAGACATCGCCACAGAAATGGTAACCTTAAACTCTAGGTAGATAGATGAAGACAATGAGAGTAAAAGCTTATGAACAGAAAACAAATCCAACGAAAAAAGCGAAACCAGGAAGTATAGTGATTGAAGGTGGTGGTTGAAAAAAAAAATAGTGACTAAAGAACGCTTGAATGGCAGCAGACTGTAACTTGACCAGAAGAAAAGCTTAATATTAAACGACTTGGAAAAGAAAGTAATCAAATTACAGCATAATGTTGCCTTGAGGAACTGAAATAAACGAAAACGGCAATTTAATGGCTTAAAATAAAAAACTGACCTAAGCAAGGACATCCACAATAGGGTAACTATGTCTGCTGAAATCAGTGCCAGACCTTACATCATAGAGCCCCTTGATACCCTGCTTTGATACAACAGTTCTAATAAGTTTTTGCATGTTTAATACTCCGCGAGAATTTAACGCCCAAAATTGTTGAAAAGCACGGGAAGGAAATGACTCTGCAAGTTGGCGACTATCTTCAGAATTCAAATGCAGCACTTGCTAAACAAAACCACCTAAATGCTTCTAAGAACTACCGGTCTTAAACACACCCACATAAAGAAATTCAAGATTTCAATCACAAAGTTTTAGATAATATCATGAATTTGACACCAAGCAACTAAAATCATCTCCAAACTGTGGAGGTTATCCATGCACAGTTGCAAAGTTGTACCTTTCGGATATTGTTGTCCATTGGCAGTATTCTTGTTTGAAGCAGGCCCAATGCGCATTGGTCTGGTTGAGCATAAGCTTCCATTCATCTCAGTCATAGCACGAAGTTGTTCGGTCTCGTCTCCAAACTTCACAAAACCATAACCTTTCGTGCGTCCTGTCATTCGATCAGTTACAACCTTTGCACCCTTTACAGATGGATAATGAGCTCTAAATGTCTCCTGTAATGTATAATCTGTAACATCAGCTGCCAAATCCCCAACAAATATAGTGAAATCAGGTGCACCATCTGCCCGTTTTTCGCCAACACCAAAAGAAGCCCAGTTTAGCCTGAAGTTTTGCTCGACATTAGGCATAAGAGTACCATTATAGGTCTGCAGATGCCTTTCTGCAGCAGGACGGTTTACAAATTCAATAAAACCATAACCTTCGGATTGTGCAGTTTGCTTGTTACGAATAACTTTTGCAGAAACCACCTGCAAGCACAAATAATGACTTAGATGTATAGTAACAACACTCCCCTTACATATATAACACAAGATTTTATGCAAATTATTCATGAAATGAAAAGTATATGCTTATTAGACAATTAGTATTGTAAAAAAAAAAAGAAAAAAAGAAAAAAAGAAAACATGCAAGCAAAGCTAGCTTCTTCATTAAGTACATAGAAACCTCACTCCTATCTTGCATACATGGTGTAAAATTGAGCAGGAAACCAAGGGCCAAGGAGGCAAGAAAATACAAATTACCCCTTTCTCATCAAACAAAAGAGATTAATGTTGCCATGCTGATGTTAGATGGGTAATTCTTTACCTTAATTGCATGTCAAATTGACCTTTTTTTTAAAAGTGGATACATTCTAAATACTATTAAAGTTCAGCAACAAATTAAGAATTGTGTTATATACAAAACACTATTACATTTCATGCAACCAAAAATAAATACCTTGACTATATCCTCACTAATTGTCCATTTGCAAAGCACCAGGCTTGTCATAAAATTCAATGCAGTCATGAAAAAAGGTTGAGAATTAAATCAAATACAAACATATAACTGAAAAAAGTCGTATATGTAAACTGTCAATAATAGAGAGATGATGTAGCGAACAATCATAAACCTAATTTCGTCACCAGCAGCACTATAAATTGTTGTCATCACACTGAGTATACCCTCCGGAACATAAAATTGTAATTTCATATGCCTTTTAAATGCATCTACTGAATTTATGCAACAAAAAGAAAAGTCTTATTCCAAAACTAACAACGACAAATCATATGTACCTCGCCAGATTGGGGGAAACAGCTAACGAGATACTGTTCGTCCATCCAATACTGTAGATCTCCTATCCATAGCGTACGGATCTCATCGGCGCTAGCTGGTTGATGAGTCGGACCGGTACCAGGACCCGTGGTTGTTGCAGCTACCGTGTACTGAGGCAGAACCGCCGCGGCCTGTGGTGGTTGCTGGTTATAGGTATACATTTGTTGCGGCTGTTGTTGATGGAACTGTTGCTGTGGCGGGGGTGGCGGTGTCTGTTGTTGATTCATCATCATCCACTGTTGTTGGTACCGAGGGTCCATGACCGCCGTTGTTGCAGGTTGCATAACGAACGAAACCCTAAAGAGAGAGAAAGAGAGAGGGATTTGAGGCGTCACGTAAACGTTAGTAAGCCGCAGGCAGAAACCAAACTTCGGAGGTTTTGCACCTTTTCCCCCTTTAACTTCGTTAACTGTTTTATTTGTCCCTTCATTTTCTCAATTACTTACTAAAGGCCCTTTGACATTCTTTTTATTCAATAGTTTAATCATTTTCTTTTATTGTATAAGTTCTTACGGACGTTTGGTTAGCAGATATTTTTACGGGATTTACATTTTCTCAAAACATTTGCATTATCCAATATTTTATTTTACAAGATTTTAAAACTTGTCAATTGCTTTGGTTGATAGGGTTTAATATGATTTGTATTTTTATGAAATTTTGTTTGTTTTATAAACCAATCAAGATTTTAAAATTTGTCAAATACTTGTGCTAACATAGATAATGATTGACGATACAATTACATTATCAAGTAAAAGTATGTAGATATTAAACATAACTTAACTATTATTATTTATAACATAGGTAAAAAAGATTAAAGTTAATTATAACATACGTTGTTGATGTTATTATTACTATTATACACACACATACACATATATTTGTGTGTGTATGTGTATGTAAATATAAAATATAGGGAAAATATTAGAAACAATAACATGGGGATGGGGCAAGGATTGGTCTCCCTGTCTCTGAACCCTATAAAATTCCCAATAAAATCATTATTCCTGACTTGAACTTGATAAGAAATCTCCAATATCGTTCTGAAAAGTTTGGTATTTACCGTCGAGTTCATGTATTTTTTCATCTCTGCCTCTCTGGTATAGGTTAGAGTATGGTAGGGGTGGAATAGAGTAGAGTAGAGTATGGTGAGTAAGAGTGAGTGTGGTAGTGTAAGATGTGGTAGTGTAAGAGATGGTGGGGAGAATTTTCAATAAAATCCACGAATAAAACGTTGTTTAAAAGTTTTTTTTTTCCTTTTTATGAAAATGGCGTTGTTAAGTCACATCTATGTAGGGTTGCTTCATTAGTAATTTTTTCTTATAAGTTCTAACATATTGTTTGTCGATTAAAGTTGTGAGTTACATTTTGAATATGTATTGTTTGTTGTTTTATATTTAACATAATTAAAGAAGATATTAACCTCAAGTTACTACTAAACAATCCAAGCATATATGAACTTACTTACATATTTAGAAGTTAATGATTTAAACAACGAACCACAATTTTAATAAGACAATCTTTTTTTTTTATTTTCATTAATAAAGAAATGAAGTACTTATTGGATGTTGTATTTTTAAGTTTATTTTCTTTCAATTGCATATTCGATTAGTTAGAAAATTATCATTTTTTAATTTCATAAAGAACCTACTAGTTAGATAGGTTATTTATTGTATTGATTCATTTGTATTTTGGTCACAATATATATGGTCAATATAAATCTTTAAACTCTTTTTTAAACATCGTATTTGGATCGCTAAATAAAAATCATAAAAAATAACATTTATAAATGAATTAGAATCTAATAAAACTTATGAAAGATTCTAATTCTTTATATATAATTGATCATGTACCCTACCACCACCAGCACAATAAACATTTGACGCCACATCTAACTTGTCTATCACTGCCATAAGTAACACCACCGCTACCACCGATGGTCATGGTGGTAGCGGCAACAACATGTTATGGCAACAACAAAAATGAGAGGCGGGTTTGAGGTATGGATGTCCAACAATGTGTGGATTTAAAATTCATGAATATCAAAAATATATTTGAAATATGGAAAATCCAAAATTCCAGATTCATATTTGCACTATTTCAAATTCAAATGATCTAATATTTCAAAATTCAATTTACTTTTTATTTTAGTTCATTCGATTCATGTTTGACTAATATTGTTTAGTATAATAATTTTTTAAATTTTTTATTATTTACAGTAACAATATTTATCAGTTTATATATCTTTTAACGTATTTTTATTAGTTTGATTAAGATATTTTAATGTTTTCCATAATTTTCACTCTAAAGTCTAAACTAATGTTATCAAGTATGAGAAACTTGTTTTTAGAAGACAATGTTGAGAGTAGAAAATTATTTATGCAGCAAGTCCTTTTCAATATATATAGAAAGGACAATAACGGTTTTCATCGATTATATAATTTTCTTTAAAAACAATAATTATAATTTCCATCTTTGTTTTCAACCAAAAGGAGCAAATAACAAAGAAACAATGAGAGTTAATATATAATAATATGCCTATTTCGGCCTCAATTACTTTGCTTCATTCTTAAAATATTTCTTGGAATCCTTCATTTTTGATCACTTTAGCCATGGAAACCATGTTCTTTTTGGCTCTAGTGTTGTTGATACTCATCCCTTTACTCGTTTTTCGTACCAAGAGATCATCTGATAAGTTACCACCTGGTTCTTACGGTTTTCCTGTGATCGGCCAAAGTTTTAGTCTTTTGAGAGCTTTGCGAGCCAATAACGACCAAGAATGGTTTAAAGAAAGAATAAGAAAGTATGGTCCGATATCAAAGCTTAACCTTTTTGGTCACCCGACGGTTTTCCTTTATGGTCAGGCTGCAAATAAGTTTATATATACGTGTGATGGTAACACACTTGCTAACAAGATGCCGCCATCGCTTAGCAGAATATTGGGTAAAAAGATAATAGTTGAGTTGAACGGTGAAGATCATAAGCGAGTAAGGGCAACAATTGTGTCGTTTCTAAGGCCCGATGTGTTGAAAGTATATGCTGCAAAGATGGATGTAGAAGTAAGAAACCATCTTGAAGTTCATTGGCACGGTAAACACGAGGTTGAGGTATGTCACGATATGTAATTATTTTTTGCACCGGAGGTATTATTCAAGATGAATTTTAATTTTTTCTTTACATTAAAATGTATAAAATAAAGGGTTAATATTGAAAAAACACTATAAACTTTTATTATTTCACGATAAAGTTTCTAAACTTTTTTTCCGATTGTTTAAGTCCCTAAACTATTTTTGTATTATTGACCAGCTACTAGATGAGTAGGTAAAACACAACCAATAAAACAAAAAGTTTAGGGACTTAATCGCTAAAACATGTAAAGATAGTTGGTTTTTTGAATAAGACAAAAATAGTTAGGAAACTTACACAATCAGAAAAAAAGTTTAGGGACTTAATCACAAAACTATGGAAAGTTTATGTGGTTTTTTCAATATTAACCCTAAAATAAATGATAAAAATTCATTCATTCACATGATTCTATTTTACAAACGTGTTTTCAAATTTTTTTCTTTGGATAGTAGAGCATTTTTTTCAGTTCTTTCGTTATTACGAATCTATCACTTGGCATCAACAGGTGATGCCAGTTTTGAAGGTCCTCACATTTAACGTAATTTGCTCACTTGTGCTCGGGTTAGAAGGAGGGACGATACGAGCTAAACTCTTGTCGCTTTTCCAAGAAATGACTAGAGGATTGCTTTCAGTACCTATAAGCTTTCCATTTACACAATTCCATCGTAGTCTTAACGCAAGTGCGAAACTAAAAACCATAATTAAAGATCTTATATGTGCAAAAAGAGCGGCGTTGAATGAAAATCGAGCTTCAGTTCACCAAGATCTAATCACGCACTTGATCACAATCCAAAATGAGAACCCGAAGTGTACATCTGATGATGAGATTGTTGATAACGTAGTCGGTTTGATTTTTGGAGGATATGATGCAACCTCAAGCCTTATAAGTTTCATGATCAAACTATTAGCTGAACACCCTGTTGTCTATAATGCTGTGGTGAAAGGTACTATTTTTCTAGTCAAGGTATTCATATTCATACTAGATTAAAAAAAGGAATTTGTAGTTAAAACAAAAAAACAAAAAAAAAAAGATTAAGGTGTTGTTTGTTTTTTAAAGGATTAAATGTTTGAAGTCCTTTTCTTGTCTGCAATTAGAATTCAGAGCATCACTTTAAGACCACCTCTTAATTTCAGACATAGTTTTCAGACTTCAGACATCTAACCTCTTAAAAAACAAATACCACCTAAGGCATCGTTTGTTTTTCATTAATAGCCTCTTAAAAGGCTCTGAAGTCTAAATTTCAGATCTATGATGAATTAAGATTGTTTGTTTAGTTTCAGATTTAAAAAGTTGCAACCTCTGAATTTACCTCTTAAAATTAAGAGGAATAGAGTTGTTTGAACTAAAATTATTAAGAGCCTCTTAGTTTCAGATCTTAAGGATTTCTCTTAATTTCAGACGTGGTTTTCAGACTTCAGACATTTAACCTCTTAAAAAACAAATAACACCTAACTTAGAATCTTGAAATCCTAGAGCAAGACGAAATCGCTAGAAACAAGGCTTGTGAAGAGTCATTGAAATGGGACGACCTTATGAACATGAAGTACACATGGAGAGTAGCAATGGAAGTCCTACGATTGATACCACCGTTCTTCGGTTCTTTCAGAAGAGCTGTAAACGATATCGAATATGGTGGATATGTAATACCAAAAGGATGGCAAGTAAGTTGAATACTACCTCAGTCTCATAATTTCATTGAAAGTCTTTATGTTTTGACTTTTTAGAGTCAACATGAGTACTATCAAAATCCAATATTGTATATATTGTTTCTTGTTAGTGTGTCCAAACATTATTTGTTTCAATTTATATATTTATATCTTCAAATATAGTTATCAACCTTTCTTAGTAACGTTAGAAGTTTAGGTTAATTTATAAGTCAAAACTTCATTCATTTGAATTTAAAAAGTCAAACCTGTTAAAATAAGTTCTTTTTTCTTCATGAATAAATAGGTGATGTGGGTTTCAAGCATGACACATATGGATGACAAGATTTTCCGAGATCCAACAAGGTTCGACCCATCGCGTTTTGAGGAACAAACAGCTACGCCTCCATACAGTTTTGTGCCGTTTGGAGGGGGACCGAGGTTATGCCCTGGTGGCGAGTTTGCAAAAATGGAAACTTTAACCATGATCCATTACTTGGTGACGCGATTCACATGGAAGCTATTGTTAAAAGAAAACTCGTTTAGAAGAGATCCAATGCCAGTCTTTAATCACGGTTTGCCTGTCCTAATCGCTCCTAGGAAACATGATCTTAGTGATCATGCAATAATATAAACGATTGTCGAAAAGGAGTGAATGTTTTCAATTTTAACTGGCGCTATAGTAGGCTAATGATCCGCTGTGACCAAAGCTAGACAAAATAGTCGAATTTGAGTAAAAAGATCATTACTTTCTATATATAACTCTTGATTTTATCGAGTATTTTGATCGGGCTTTATCGAGCACTATTCTTGAATACTACTTGAAACACTTGTTTAGGATTTGTGAACGTATTTGTTCGATTAAGAAAATGGTCATATCAGGCTCGCAAATAGTATGATATTTAAATATTGAAATCATATTCTTGTTGAATATGAACCCAAGTACCTATGGTTTGAACTCAGACCGTTTCTATCGTCTTTAGGGTCCGGGACAAAAACTATTAAAGGACCCTCATATAATAGTTAAAGATTAAATGAAACAATCATGTAAATATGTATTTAAATATAATCAAACAACTAGCAAAACAAGTAAATTACTGGTAATTAGCTTAGTATAAGAGGGAAAAAAAATTGGGCCCCAATGGCTGTTAGGCCCTAAGACAATAGCACAAGTTGCACACCCCAATGGACCGGTCCTGTTTGAACTTATGCAATCCGTGGGTAGTAAAACCGAACAAAATGGGCTATGAATAAATTTTTGTTGAGTTGGGTTGGGAAGGTCTAACCCAATAAAACTTTTGTTTCAGACGTTGGTTAACAATTCTTGGTTGAGTATTTCAAGGCTTAAATGAAATAAGTTTTTTTATAAGACCTCTTTGACCCATCATAACTTTAATCAAAAGTTGGTTATCGATTATTGGTTAAGTATTTCAAGGATACATATTTAGAAAATTGTGTACCAAAGAAAGAATGTCCTGATGAAGGTTATCATTCTTCTTTTTTTTTTTTGCTAGCTAACTTTTAAATTATAAGATACTTTATCTGACTTTTAAAAATAGTTTAAAATTATAAAAAATGAAATTAAAAAAAAAACTATAATCAATTATGTTTTCAGTTTGATTTATTTATTGGGTTAATATTGAAAAAACCCTATAAACTTTTCTCATTTTCACGATTAAGTCCCTAAACTTTTTTTCCGATTATTTAAGTCCTTAAACGATTTTTGTATTATTCAAAAGGATATATTTTCGACTAGCTACCGTATGAGTATGTAAAACACAACCAATAAAATACAAAGTTTAGGTACTTAATTGCTAAAACATGTAAATATAGTGAGTTTTTTGAATAAGACAAAAATAGTTAAGGGACTTAAACAATCTGAAAAAAAGTTTAGGGACTTAATCACAAAAATAAGAAAAGTTTATGGGGTTTTTCCGATATTAACCCTTATTTATTTATATATACTTTTATGTTATTTTATATGTTCCAACTCCAACTCATTTATCAAATAAATCTACATAAAGCCCCAGCTACAAACTATCAGCTACCAGTTTCTGCATAATCTTCAGTTTTAACTAGTTTTTATAAACCATGCTCAATTAATATTTGAATTTGGAAATGGAAGTAGAACAATCTAGATATTGGATCTAGAATCAAACCCACTGATCTAACTTCAATCACAATCTCGAATCAAACTCGAATCGAAACACACCTTAATTTTGGAATTGAACTTGAACTTGAGTCTAGAATCAACCTATCATGCTTAGTAATTAAACGAAATCTAATAGGACATCATGTCATTTATAATCAAACAAGATAAAAAAGAATCATCATGTAACATTCTCACGACATTTAACAATCGAACTCAAATCAAAACACACATTCAATTTGGTATCGAACATTCAAACAAAATATGAATTGAACTCAACTCAAACTAACAAAGTCTGTACATAACCAAACTCATAGAATCTGAACTGAATCAGACTCAAAATCATGAATCAATTGAAAACATCACAATTAAACAAAAATCAAACAAAACTCAAAGTCAAAAATCTTCAAAGCATCATAGTTGAACCAACTTTCATAAACTAATGAAAACCTAAAATGAACACATATATGTCTCTTCAAAAACTTATTTGATTTTTAAAGTATTACCTAAAATGTAATTAAATAAAAAAAACTGCCTAGTCGCTTGCACAAATTTGATGGTGAGGTCACTGGTGATGACTTTGTAATGGTGGTGCATTGAACGGACAATGGCAAACATGTTTCGAAATATGATTTGGGTTGGGATAGTCGATTATTTTGAGGATGATGGGGTGTTGATTTTGAATCATCATTGGGAAATGAGAATGTTAGCGTGGAAGTGGAAACAATTGAACAAGTTGAATGACAGAAGACAAAGGTGAAGATGAGATATAGTGGTAGAGATTGGAGAAGGATAGACGTGAAGGAGACAAGTGAGATCAAACTGTGACCAAGAGAATAAAGATAAAATTGACGTTATTTTATCTTTCTTCTTTAATTTTTTAAAATAAAAAGTTATTTACTTATTATATTAGAAAAGGTAAAATGTGTATTTAATAAAAAAGATCGACTAAAGACTAAAAACATGACATGTAAGTATTTCATACGTCGACACTGCCAATATAATTAATTTGATAAAAGGATAAATCCTTAAAAAATTATATAATTTACTCTTAAGTTTTAATTTTTATTATAGTTGTTAGTTGTTACCAAACTACATAGCATTAAAAGGCATTGTACTTTTCTTTAAAGTCTAGATGGGACATTTTCTTCATTGGCAGTTTATACATATTACAGCTTTCCTTTTTTCTAAAAGATAATTAATACAAATCGATTGCTTTCTCTATCAAGTTCGTACATGCATACGTGTGGTTGATCGTAGAGATTACAAATTCTTGAACCGAAAAATTTGGAGTTTAGGGTTTCATAACTTTCTTTTTTAGTTCAAGAATAATGGCGCAAGCTGTGGAAGAATGGTACAAGCAGATGCCTATTATCACTCGTTCTTATGTCACAGCTGCCATTGTTACGACCATTGGTTGCTCCCTCGAGGTATTCCCCCCTTCAAATTTGTTATTTTGATTAACCAATCAGTTGCATGCTCGTTGAAGGTTTTAATTTCATCAATGTTTCGTTCACATTGATTAACATTTTGTTCGTTCTTGTAGTAATCATAAGTTCGCCAATCGAATTGTTTTGATTTTGTAAAAGATAGAGGTGTTTGAATATTTTTATTTCCAACAATTTGATTTGTAATTTGTTCATGTTCTTGTACAAGGGAGGTTGATAGCTTTAGAATGTAAGGGCTTAATTTTATGCGTCATTTCCCAATAAGTGTTAGAAAAATTAGGGGATGCCAATCGAACTTGGAACTGAGAATTGCTTGGATGATCTTGTAATCCTGTTGAACACTTTCTAATAACAATAACGGGTTTCCCAACTTTTGTTATTGAATAAAATGCACTGGTAAACGGATTGAAAATTTTGTTTGTATGTATATGAACAAATGCCCCTTTTCAAGTAAAAGACAGAATCTTTTTATACATTTTTCAAAGTGTAGAACATGGGAGACCTCCTAAAATAACCGCCAAATACCACCACAACAGTGGTGAAGCATCAGCAGTGCAGATAAAAGATCAGTGTCAGCATCAGCACAGCTGATTTCCTGCATCAGAGGTGAAGCTGATAACCGTCAGCTATGGAATTTCCAACACATCAACACTTTAGAGTTCTGCCGTGAGGGGCACTACCCCTAGGACCACAAGAGGGTGCAGCCCCTATTGACCTCCCGTATTACACAATGTACATGGGTCAAGATTATAACGTTACTTGTACTCTTATACGAGTGTGCATCTCACACTTCCAAACTCGTTCTAGCAGTCTAGCGCAATCTGTAATCTCTAATGGTCAAGGTAATTACAGTAAAATCACTAACAACAAGGTTGTTTGATTTGGCGTAATCAGATTATGTACATAAGAACTAATTGCATTAATATTTAGAAAGGTTGGATTGCTGGAATGATTTTTTCTACAGGGTTTGCTTTGCTATGAGTTTGGAGAGAAAGTATAATTTAAGAAAAAAAAAGGTATAAAAACTCTTTTTGTGTACGTGAGTAGGAAAGAAAGTGTTATGTTTTAACTATTTTTTGTGTCCATGAATTTGAGAGGAAGGGAAAGAAAGCTAACAAATTTCTGCATCCTCTTGTGCATTTTGTCATTAGAATGAGTTCATAAAGACTTCCGGTTCATTTTTGTATAAAATTTCTGCACCTGGGAGGAAAGTCGAGGAAACTAGCTAAAACTTTCCATCCATTTTATTTCTTGATTCTCGAATTTTTTTAAGAACATGGAAACTTTCGTTCTCTCAATTATATTAATATTTGCGATTCTCTCCATATTATGAACTTGCGAACATATCCTTAGTTAATAATTTCATCGGATATTACTTTGGTGTATTCTACCATGTTGCTTTGCTAATCTTCTTTTATGTACATGTTTCATTTATTGTTATTGAATTTGTAATATGATGATTAAACCTTCAGGCTTATATTGTAATGTCCTGGATGATGCATGAAGTTGCTTCGTAGCTCCTATCCATTCATCATCACATGAAAAACCTTGAGGAAACTAGAATATCTATTTACTTTGGTTTCTTAAATAATTTTACAGATCATCTCACCCTACAACTTGTACTTGAATCCAAGGCTTGTTGTCAAGCAATACCAAATCTGGCGGTTGATCACCAATTTCCTCTATTTCCGGAAGATGGGTAAGCATTTTTCTGCATGTTCTCAAGAGACTTGATACATGTTATTCCCTCCTTCCCTGCAAAAAAGGTTCCCTTTTTTCTCAAGCATCACTTGTCATGCCTCTTTTGAAATGGAACAAGTGGCCTTCAGTAATTTTATATTTTCAACTAAGCATAATGGTTGGAAACTTACTTGCTTTTGTTTTGTTATGCCTATGTGCTAGTTTTTTGGTTTGTTCATATAGAAGCTTATACTGGCTGGCCTCTTAGATACGTTAAAGGATTACTGTTACTCAAGAGCAAAGAAATTCTCTACTAAGTATTATTTACTCCATCATCTTGCGTTAACACGAGAAAATCTTTGCATTATAGACTTGGATTTTCTGTTTCATATGTTCTTTCTGGCTCGATACTGCAAGCTTCTTGAAGAAAATTCCTTCAGGGGAAGGACGGCAGATTTCTTCTATATGCTCTTATTTGGTGCAACTGTCTTGACGGGTATTGTACTTGTGGGAGGAATGATACCTTACGTGTCAGAGTCGTTTGCCAAGATCATTTTCCTTAGCAATTCACTAACTTTTATGATGGTTAGTTAATTTATTGTATGTATGCTATATACTCGTGAAAAGATTCTAAAGCAACTTGAGGTCAGTAATTTGATGCTTAATTTATTCCACTTCACAGGTTTATGTATGGAGTAAGCAAAATCCATATATACATATGAGCTTCTTGGGCCTCTTTACTTTTACCGCTGCTTACCTACCATGGGTTAGTTGTTGACTTTAACCCATCATAGTTTGACTATTTTACATCCATATTTATCGAGTTAGTTTAATTCATAGGATTTTCCGCCTGATCCAGTACTATCTGCTGAAGGTTATTCATTTGGGTTCAGTCTCTCACATGTTCTTGCTGCAGGTTTTGTTAGGGTTCTCAGTTCTTGTTGGGGCCAGTGCTTGGGTGGATCTACTTGTAAGTCCACAATGTTATTGTAATTGCTTTTTATGCAATATTTTCTAGGGTTGTTATCTTTGGCAATCTCTTACTTTACTGACATGGTGTCCTAGGTGTTCTATTTTGCTGACATGGTAGCCATGGTTGATCAAATCACTGACATGGCATTGACTTCAGGAAATTTGTACACATAGGACGCCATGTCTACATGTCGAAACGCATTGGGTCGGATCAACCTACCAACGATATTTTGGTCCATTTCTTTAAATTTCATGACTATAGTTAAAATATGATTACAAAAGTTAGTATCAAAAGATTATTCCCTAAATAAAGTAGTTTATGACGATGTAAATAATGGACTACACTTTTGGGCCATTTTGTATATCTTTGCTTTTTAGCCAAGCATACCCATTGGACTTTATAGAATTAAACATATTACCCAAATTGACATATGTACATATATGGGTTGAAAACTTGAAATTGCATCTACACAAAAAGGATCTATATAGTAGTGCTCGGGGTCTTTCTAAGTTCTAACTCTCCATTTTCATTTAGGCGACCTTGAATCGTGATACACATGTGCAAGAATTCATTTCTAGTACTACATATTTCCTGCTAGGAACGCATATTCACTGTAAATGACGTTTTTTTAAAAACTTAATGTTGTAGGGGATGATTGCTGACGTTTTTTTTTATAAACTTAATGTTGTAGGGGATGATTGCTGGCCATGCTTACTATTTCCTCCAAGATGTGTACCCAAGAATGACAGGACGACGTCCCTTAAGAACCCCATCATTCATTAAATCGCTTTTTGCTGATGCACCTGTCGTGGTGGCACGGCCTGCAGAGGTGAGGTTTGCAGCTCCACCTGTAAATGAAATTAGAGATTGATGACTTCATAAGAAAGAGCAAGTTTTCTGTGAACTGCCTGTAAAATTCATATCAGGATATTTCCGTAGAACTGCCAGTATGTTTTTTGGCATGATTGTTTCGAATTTATAGATCTCATTCATAAATAACATGGGGGCTTAGATAGTTTAAAAATTGGTATAGGGATACTTTTAGCTGGTTATGATCAAACCTGCAAAAAATTGTCATCAGGCTTTCTTGAATGTGAGTTCAGTTGTCATGGAAATTTTCTTGAATCTGACTTGATTATGTTTTCTTTGTACCAATGTGCAAAAATGTGTCTGGAGATGTTTGGTTTGGTTTCCGGTTCTAAAATTTTTAAAACTGCTTATTGGTTTGGTACAGGATTGGATTGGTTTTTGTTTCGTTATTTTAATTAAATCATTCGTTTGGTGTTTAGTTGTGATGTTTTGTTATTTGTTAGCTTGTTACTAAGGTGTGAAACGGTATAAGTCGAAGCGGGTTGTTGAACTGTACCATAACTAAAAAACTTGAGAAAATGGGAGCCGCCGACCAAATGATATTGATTCAGCCATATATGGTCTGCTAGTTGCCTAGTTTTATGGTTTTTTTCGGTTTTTCCTCGCCGTGTAAAATCTGTTCCGGTCTGATGTCTAACTGGGATCAAGAAAATTTAAAATTCATAAAACAATTCTAAGTAAATTTCACGGTATAGTTTCCATTACTTCTGCACCACACCATTCGAGTGCTTGTTGAATATTGACTCTGCTAATTGTTTTGTTTTTTCAAATGTTCATTTATTTATGTTGTTATTATCCAAAGTTGACCCTCAAAAGTGTTACTTTTAGCATTTTCTTATATACACAAATTTCATTTTTAGTTCTTTATTCATAAACTAGTTTATTTACCCGCGTATTACGCGGATACTTTTAATATTTTGTTGATTATATAAAATATGATAAACTAAAATGTAAATATATAATTATCTTTTTTAAACAAGAGTATACGATAATGACATTATTATTTATCATGACCTATTAATTTTTCATATTTCTAAATATAATGGATAATAATTATTTTTTAATATTTTATAAACTTTTATTATATTATAATTAAAAGTTATTAGAGTCTTAGATTTTACAGGATTTGATTTGATATGAAATTAAAAATAGATTATATTAGATTTGGATAGATATAGTTTAAATATCATTAGTGATTTTTATAAATTAAAAATTACATCTGTCAATTCATGATAATGACACGTGAAGCCACGAGAATTGAGTATATATACTATTTTAATATTATTTACAGGTTATAGATAAAGATTTAAAATAAAACGATGTTTGAAACTTTTATCACATAAAATTAATAGAACAATTTATAACATTTTGGTGATAAACTTAACATAATATTTTTATTTTTTTGATTTAAATGTTAGATTATTAAGTGTACTATTTATATGAAGAAAATTGTTATATTTTTACAATTCATTTTATATTCATACTTTCTTAAAATTTATAAAAATATAAATTTAAAATTGGTTATATTTGGTAGTAGTAGTAATAGAAATTTTTTAAGGAAAAAAGTAGATTGTAAAATTAATTAAACTAATTTAAATTTTAAAACCCAATAATTTGGCTGAATATTTATTATTGAAAACATATGACATATATGAACGAAAAAATATATCTAATCTGTCAACATTTTATACTTAATATAATTAATTAAAAAAATTTATGTTATGTTAATAAATAAATATTTGTTTTCAAATATTAATTATACAAAATAATTTTAATTATAATATGCATGTTTCAAATTAAAGACAATATATATGTTTTATACTTTTATTTATTAGTAACCTATTAATTTAATTGTTTTTAATATAATTAATTGAAGTAATTAATTTTAGGAAATAAATTAGGAAGGAAAGATAAAAGATTATTTGTATACTTTTTAATAAATTAAACTTATTATTGAATGGTTCTATATATGGAAAAAGAGCGGAAAAATGAAAAATGAATACATTGATAGAATGACACGTGGCGTTGAAATGTTCTCTTTTATTATAATACTAGGTTAATACCCATGTATTACATGGATTGATATAAAAAATTTGTTATAAATTAAATATTTATAAAGAGGTGGAATCCCTTAAAAACCTTAAATTCTTTTTAAAATTAAGATACAATAAAAACCAATAAAAATATGAAATACATGCAAAATCATTGAATCAAGGTAAAAAATGATGACTCGTGTTTGAGACTTTAAGTCAAAAGAAGACGGTTAAAAGGTGATTCAAACTATTTAAATTATTTATTTAAATATAGTATTTTATGACTCTAACATATGAGATTTATTTCAATTATATCTTCTTATTTTTGATTAAAAGTGTTGAATATTCATTTTGTTTTATTTGTTCATTTTAAGTTTAATCTAACAAAAAAACACGATTACTTATAAGCTTAATAAAATGGATGAACAAACACGAATGAAACATAGAATTCTTTATTCATGAAAGAAAAATGAATTAATTTTCTCATTCATGATCACTCTTTGGGAAGTTTAGCTTGTTCCTTAAGATGGTAAATGAGTACAAAGTCACAAATCATTCAAATTTTTTTTTTTTCCTAAAAACCAATAAAACATTTGGCGTTTTTGTTTTTAAATGTTAATACATGTATATGCATGTGTTTTTATAGACATCACTTACAAACAACTGATCAGTGATGGATCCAGAGATAAATTTTACCGTGGTTGATTTAAAAATCATTACATTACTATAAAAAGCATAAAGAGCCATGTATATGGAACTCATGTATTGAAATTCCTTTAAAAACATGTTGTGTTCTTTTCGAATAATAGAAGCCGGTTTATTATAAAAGGCAATTGAAACCCAAAATATATTCATTTGTTAGAATGGAAGCCAAATTAGTATGTTAAAACATAAAATGGTTATTATCATAAACCTGTATGATAAAATTTCATTTGTCTAATTTATGTCACAATGGTTTTTATTACGTGTTATATTTATATTGTTAAAACTCTTCCCATTTGAGTCGTCTTTTGTGGTAAATAAGACGTGACAAAAAGATACATCACATTGAACAAATCGTGAAAATATGGTGCAATCACTTCAAATGTAACAAAAATAGTTCAATTACACAAACAATACAAATATAAAAAAACACGTTATCAATTTGACATAAATTGTATCTAAGATTAAATGTATTTTAATAAAAATATATGATTATTAACAAACCATCTAAAATAGCTTTTAGCATGTACAAAATAATAACAAGAAATTGGAAGATGACAGCACTAAAAAACATCTATCAAGATTAATAAATATGTGTTGAACGCATAACCAACGAGGATCCGTGGCGCAATGGTAGCGCGTCTGACTCCAGATCAGAAGGTTGCGTGTTCGATTCACGTCGGGTTCAATCCCTTTAAACCTCAAAATTTTTTATATTTTATATTTTACATTTTCGTTCCAGATATCCTTTCAAAAGCCCTACACTTTTTATTTTCTCACAGTTAGATCCCTGTACTTGTTGTTGCATTTTGACAAAATGACCCGAACGAAAAAAATAAAAAAAATCAATGATCCACCACTATCCATGAACAAATTATCCAAAAGGATTACTAGCTCCATAAAATACTTTTTGTGAGCCTTAACTCGCCACCAACGCGACAAATCAATAATTTCTTAATTTTGTAAGGCTATTATTATTAATTTGAACAACATACAAATCTTTTTTCACCAAATATTGACTTGATTATCGGATGACGACTTTATGCCTTTTAGGAAGCTGCTAACGAGTTGCTGATATTGCAGAGCATATGCTCGTAGATTTCAATTGGTGTGGTATTATGTTTGGGGTCGAGTTTGGTGACAGTTATGTTCGAGTCGTTATTGTAATAAGCACATGATGTTCCCATTGTTTTGGTTGTCATGTTTCTGCCCATGTTTGGCACGAGTAATTTCTGTGTTTGGATCGACGTCACATGTATTTAGCAAATTGTTTTGAACTAATCTGCAGCCAAAACCTCATTCTGATTTTGTTCGAGTTTATAGCTTTTTGTTGCAGCCTAGCCTATCTGAAGATTTAAGCAGATTATGTGATCTGAGGTGCAGTCAGCTTAGGTGGGCACTGGAGGTGTTTGTCTGATAATTTAGAATTAGATCAATTAGATCACATTGTGTACCTGTAGTTTTTGTCTCATCTTTATGTAACATCCGTTGGATTTGGCGTATGATACCCACGAGATACAAAAGATACCGAAATCGAAAACATCACCATCAGACATCAGTTAGATTATTGAATATAAAAAGACACTGCAACACAACGGTCAAAGGGATATATATGCCACTCTTAAGACAATAAAGTGCCACAAGATTAAAATCTTGCTGAGAGACTTGATACATATAAAAAAAGAGCTTATGGACCTAAGTGTGACAAATGCAAACAAATGCTGCAATGTTATTATATATACCCTTATGCAAAACAATAAATGCACAGTAACTTGTTCCTTGTCATCCCAAGTAGTGTTTTTAAATGAAACGACAAATAAACCCTTAGCGTAAGAAGCCAAAGCGAGCATTTTAAAAAACACAAATTCATTTATTTCAGGTGCAAATACAATGTAGATCGCAAGTTCTGATAGGAACAGTCAAGCTGTTTTTCTATCTATTCTAGTGTGACGTTTGTCGGTATGGTTGAGAGGTGATCAAATCTAGCCTCGTTCTTTGAGATGCAAAAAACTCATGTAATATTTACAGGCAAGGAATATGGGATCTACAGATACCAACAATGTACCGGTGCCTAACAGGATGGTACTGTCTGCGAATGTGGGATCTTGCATCAGTATTCAGTTTAGACATTCTTTTGAATGAAAATCGACCGGCTCTTCAGATGTTTTGTACCATAAGCTGCAGTCGAGGCCACTGTTGTTGATGCAACTAACCAACTGCATTGGAGCAAAATTGAAAACTTTTAGCATTTGTATTTAGACAGAGAATATAAAAGATCAAGGAAATTAGAATGGAGTAAAGTAGGAAGTACCTTAGGTATGTGATGTAAGATTCGGTTTCCTGAGTGCCAAACTCAGGTTGCAGAAGCGCACCCGTAACTAGGGCTAGTTGGAAACATGTATTAACCTAAGGGTAAGAAAGTAACTAGCAAATCAAAATCGTGAAACATTTTTTCAATCCTAATCATCAATCCACATGTTCCACCTCTGTCTACAAACGACCATGCTTAAACGGAACATCACATGGGAAGTTTCTTATGTTGATTATAAGCAATCATTACAAGATATTGGTGAGATTGTTTGTGGTCCACAAAATTTCTAAAAATAAAAAAAGGTCCAGAAACATCTACCACAACAAAAAAAAAAACTGGATGCCAAATTTTATATTTAAGATGTTCAAATCATTTTTTAAAAGAGCAACTCGCATGTAAAAGTAACCTACTTTCTGTTAACTTCTATTTTAGGAAAGGAATTGGAAAAATCAACGTCTTTCAACCAATGTTATAAGCTTATAGTCAAACTGATAGGAATATACAGTAGTATATTCTAGAAATGGCAAATTAGGAATTACGATTAGTAGTTAGTTAGTATTGAATCTATAAATAAGAGAATAAGAGAGTGAGGTGAGGTGTGAAGAATATTGTTTAGACTATTGTTAGGCTCTCAGCTTCATTGCTTTGAGATAGGCTCCAACCATTCGGTTGAGAGAGAGGGTAAATCCCTGGAACAATCATTTGATTGTGGTTTATCTTTCTGTTTTATATATTTTCTGCAAAATTAATCACATATAATTCATTGTTCTTTCCGTTTGAATTTCTCAATCTCTATCACAAACAAAGGACCATTTACCAAAACTTGATTTCATTTAAACATGACATACACAGCCGAAAGTACGTTTTCAAAATAGAAATTAACCAAAAATACATCCCTTTTGTGCAATTTGCCTTGTGTGTAAATGGGCATGAATAATTAACAAGGATAGCACAAGAAGAACACAATAGATACCTTACTGATCATTAAAGGCTCGACTTTCTGTGGACGGATCCCATCAAGGTTGAAGAATTCTACCCAACTCCTTGTCTGTTGCAAAGTGTACACACAAAACTGCGATGAATATAGAGATACAAACCAATTACTGAATCACTTGAATAACCGACCTTTGAACCCAAGTGGATAGCTCTTATATACACTGCACCACCAACGAGAGCAAGATCTCGCATCACGACAAGTGCAACCAGTCCTGCTGCAAAATAATGAAAAGTTAATAAAAATGTTAACACTTACAACATATAATATTGTTTCCATGTGCACGTGAACAATTTCTTTTAAAATATAAAATGTTTACAGTGCAGAAGACCCCTTTCTACCATGGCCAATGCAACACAACCGATTAGAACCTGAAATTAACAAGATGACCATAATTTAACCACCAAAGAGTTCCATATGCGCCAGAAAACACATGTTGACTGTTGCTAATAAACCAGCAAAGATGAAATCAACTCGAGTTAGCACTAAACAAGAGAGAGCACTTACTTTGTCAGCAAGAGGATCAAGATATGAGCCAACCACAGAATTGATTCCCATTTTTCTAGCCACATATCCATCTAACTGCAAAAAGGAACAAGATTCATGATAAGAATTTTTCAATGTGATTGTTGATGGAAATGCAATGCTCTATAAGTCATACCCAATCTGTTGCCCCAGAGACAATGAGCCCAAAAAATGCAGGAAGATACATATCATGCATGATCATCCTGCATTAAAGATGTAATTTTTTAGTATGACCCCGAAAATCTTATCCAAGGGTTGCATAACGGAAAACATACTACAAAATGCTCCACAGATGAGTCATCAGTCATCACATGTATTCTCTAAGAAACATGCATTAAAGACCCTTCTAAACCTTCTGTTGTAAGTATGTTTTGTTTTAAGTTTACAGATAGCAAAAAGGAAACATGCTAGTAAAACAGAAACATCAAAAACGATGATCCACTATGTTGGTAATATTTCAGTGTAACACCAACATACATTTGATTGTACTTAAAAAACTATCCACATATGTGTGTGTGTCAACTAAGAAAAATATGAAAATTGTGTCACTATGTCTAATTGTCTATATATTATATATCTACAGAAGTTCCAACTTAAGCATTTTCTTCAAGTCTTTCTGATTGGTTCACTAACATGGTTCAATTACACATATAAACACAGTCATTGAAGAAATTATTGCACCATCAAATGTAATTTGTAAATGCATTTAGTCCTTGCAAAAGTGGCATGTTGGCCATTGGATAGGTTGGTAGGGCCTCAAAAAGAAAGTTCTTTTAAGCACCTATTGTCATGTTTTTGTACTTAATTTGCTAATTAGGGAGTAGCACTCTCTCCGTTCCACCATTAGCATCCACATTTAACAATAAAAAATTAAGATTTACATATAGATGATCTCACCCTGAAATGCACCTCTAACAAGAATCTTCTTGATTCCAAGAAAGTGTATTCTATAAGTATGAATAATGTGCATAAATTCAACCATACTATGTTTCTCGGTGAAGGGAGAATAGTCGTTATAAAAAAGATAATGTGCATCAACTAGCTCACCAAATTCACATTCTAAAAAAAGACACAAAAACAAAGAACTAGCTAGGGATTTTAAGCTTATACCATCCAAGCACGGGGCCAGAAACCAATCTACTCATGGAAATGAAATTAGGCCAATTGACGAAACTCTCCACCAATCCATCACTGTTTCTGCTTATTGTGACAACCTTTGAATCCTTTGCATCACGCAAATTAACCGACCTTAACCCTAATTTTATCGGAAACTTGGGTTCTTGAAGCAAATCAAGAGGGCGTAGTTTAGGGATCGCAACGACGTCGGACTGGAGGTATAAAGGAGTGGCGGATTGTAGAAGCTTCCATGGAGGATAAGCGAGGAAGAGTGGTCCATGGAAAGGGAGAGGGGAGAGAGAGTTTGATGAGCGAGAGAGGAAGATTGAGGATCTTAGGGATCGTAAGGAGGGGGGATTAGGAGTGGAGAGGAAGAAGTTTTTGGTGTTGGAGGTTTTCTGAGCAAGCTTCCTGAGTGATCTGAGAATGGCCATTAATGGTGGCGCACTGCAGAAAAGGATAGGTTTTTACACAGGATTCATCATGCCCTTTATAGTTTGAAGAACGAGGAAGAGGGATGACACATGGGAACAGCTTTACACGTGTATTAATCCGCTAATTGTTATTCCTAAATTATCTTAACAGTTTATTACCGACATGTTTTCTGCGTTTTTATCCCTTCATGTTATTTTTTACCATAAAAAACCTCAGGTTATTCTTTTCTTTTTGGTTTAGTGAAATTTAAATATTAAACTCCGGTTATAATATGTGAACTGGGTTTTAAAAAACTGAAAACCGGGTTCTAATGTCCAAATTTCACTAAACCAAAAAGAAAAGTATAACTTGAGGATTTTTATAGTAAAAAATAACATGAAGAGACGAAAACGCAAAAAACATGAAACATGTTGGTTTTTTCATAATAAACCATTATTTAAGTTTATTATTAAAAGAACCAACATGTTTTCACATGGGAACGACCTTAAACATTTAATATAAGTTTAAAAATAGGAGAATTGCTTAACATAACAAGCATATTTTCTCTGTTTTCTTATTATAGTAATCTCATAAATTTTGTCCCAAATAAAGGAACCAAGTCTTTATTTATTTCCGATTATAGCATTTAGTCGGTAAAAAAAGTTATATATATGGTTTATTGTTTGAAATAACAACCAAATTTTTATTTTTCTTATTATGACTATGAGTTTTAGTTTTTACATTCTAATAATTTGTTTGAAATAACAACCTACTTGTTGTTTACCGGTTAAATGCTATAATCGGGAGTAAACTAAGGGGGCGTTTGGTTCGCGGATTTCCTGGGATTTGCATTTAAAATTCTGTATTTGGTTCACAGATTTCAGCAAGGATTTAAAATCTCAGGATTTCTTAAATCTCTCCCTTTTTTGTTATTTCAAATCCCAGCCTACCCCTAGGATTTTAAATCTCAGTTACCTTGCATTTTTCAGATTAACAAATTTTTTCTATAAGATAATGCAAATTCTTTGATAAAATCCTGACAAATGCAAATGTTGCATAATGCAAATCATTTGACAAAATGCAAATCCTAAAAAAAAAACTGTTGATTCCATCATTGCATACTATCATGATTTAATCGATCACTTTAATTATTTGGTGAATCTGATGGTTTATAAAATGAGTAATTAATATATGACCAAAAATAGTTATTTGGTGAATCTGATGGTTTATAAAATGGTTAATTTTATTTGATACACTTATAGACTTGGTGGATGGATGTCATTTGTTCACCCGATCAGAAAGTTAGTTATCTGAATTGTGCGGTAAAAAGCCTTGAAACACACAGAAACCATCCTTTTGTTGTTCCAATTTGAATGATTTTCCCATTTTTGATCGAGTCATGGAGATTTCACTATCCAAAACTAACATGTCGTCGTCATAACGAACCACGACGTAGATTAACGAGCCGCCGATCCAGTCGAATTCAACATAATAATGAAGAAGAATGCATTGAGACCGACGAAAAGCAGTTTGGCTCATGAGATCTCAAATACCAAAAATTTCGAAAGTTTCGCCAAAATCGTTAGGAGTGTGTCCATGAACATAGGTTAGTTTGTAATGTCTTCCTGTAAAGTCCTTTCGTTTGATAATATAACGATATCTTGATCTCGATATTGATCTTGAACAGGTAATAGCAAGCATAGAGTGATAGCTGAAGAGATTCTTCGATATGGGGATTTGAAAGTTGCTGCAAAGGTTTACACTTTCCTTGATCTCGCTCAAGCAACTGATAACTTCAACTTTGATTCGTTGGTGGGCGAAGGTGGTTTTGGTCGCGTTTACAAAGGCTATGTTGGTCGGGAGAAACAAGTATTTATTATCGTTTTCGTTGTTTGGTAAATGTGTTTATATATACGTACATATACTTTTTTTTATTATTGATCGAGCTTATAATGTTTTGGATTTCAGGTAGTTGCCGTAAAACAACTCGATACGTATGGGGTGCAAGGAAACCGAGAGTTTCTAGCCGAGGTTCTCACATTGAGTCTTGTTCAACACCCGAACCTAGTCAATCTTGTAGGATATTGCGTCGAAGGCCGTCAGAGAATCTTGGTTTATGAGTACATGTCGAATGGTTCGTTGGAAGATCACCTTCTTGGTACGTAAGATCATTTTTATATTTTAGGGGTAAAGTCATACAATAGTAATCTACTTTTGAAAATTTATCAATATGGTACGTCTACTTTTTTAAATGTCGACATGGTACCTGTACCTCAATTTTCTCATACCGATATGACCATATTTGTAATAGACGCCTGTTTTTCATACCATTAGATACCTGTTTCGTATGTAAACCAGACTCTGTTATGTAGAATTACCATATCAATACTATAAAATGAAGTACACGTACCATATGGACAATTAAAAAAGTAGATGTACCATATCGATACATTTTCAAAAGTAGGTTGCTATTGTAAGACCTTAACCCTATATTTTATTAACAGAACTTGATCTTGCCCTCGATACGATTTTTATATGTTTTATTTTTGTATATACGACCGTTTAGGTTCAAGAAAGAAGACACCCCTCGATTGGTACACAAGAATGAAGATAGCTAAAGGAGCGGCGCAAGGGCTTGAATACTTGCACGATATGGCAAGTGCTCCGATAATCTATCGGGACCTCAAGTCATCAAACATATTGTTGGATGATGACTTTAACCCTAAACTTTCCGACTTCGGGCTTGCTAGATTAGGCCCAAAAGAAGGCGAGGATCACGTGTCAACGAGAGTCATGGGGACTTACGGGTATTGTGCACCCGAGTATGCCAAAACTGGACAACTAACAACTAGATCAGATGTTTATAGCTTCGGGGTAGTGCTTCTAGAGATTATATCGGGAAGGAGAGTCATTGATCACGCGCGGCCATCTGAAGAGCAAAATCTTGTAATGTGGGTAAGTTTAGTTTCGTAACAATAACAGTTTTGTATCGTCGGAAATTAAGAATATGAAATGTGATTATGCGTACGTTGTTGTAGGCACAACCGTTGTTTAAAGATCGACAAAAGTTTCCAATGATGGTTGATCCGTTACTGGAGGGGAATTACCCGATAAAAGGCTTATATCAAGCCATTGCGGTATCTTCAATGTGTCTCGTAGATGAAGCAAACACTAGGCCGATGATTAGTGACGTCGTTACTGCCCTCGAGTACTTAGCCGTGGTTCAAGAAAACATCGAATCGATTGATAACGAAAAACAAGTTTACTTCAACTGAAAACTTTTGTAAATAGGTAGATGAAGCAATTTGAAAATCATGTATGCAAATGTATTTGAATATCCTAAGTATGTAAACTTTTAAAATTAACGAATTCTTAATTTTTATACTTTCTACTTTAGTACTATAATAGTTGTATATTATTTAGGATTTATTATGAAAAAAAAAAACAACATGTTTTTACGTTTTTATCACTCCATGTTATTATGAATAAAACCAACATGTTATCTTTTGTTTTTTCTTTTATTATATTACATAGATTGTCTACTTTTATATTATGCCGATATATTTTAATTGTTTTACGTTCCAGTCGGGGCGTCCAATTATAAGATAGTATTAGATAAAGATGGTATTAGGTTTAATTTAAATGACCTAATCCAATTATATAAGTGATGATTTATCACGTATTACTTATAAAAAATAACGCACTTATTAATCAAATCACTTACCGTGAAATGAACAAATAAACACTTATCATGGGAAAAAGAACGCCCCCTAGATTTAATTATGGTTTCTCTCATATAAAGTTATACATTAATACTATACAAGTTTCATTATTCTACATAAATAACATCTTGAACTTAAATATTGACCAAATTGTAGGTAAATATATCAAAATTTTACCAAACAATTATTTAGGGTCTTAAATTATTCTTTCACATTAAAAAAATACATACATTAAAAAAAATTGTTCAATAATATTATAGAAGTATGTTAATTTTCTTCTAAGATCAAACTCTTCGATGAATGTTGTTCAAAAATTTATTCATTTTGATGAAACAATACTACCTTTTCTTGAAGTAAATCACATAATGTTGTTAAGGAACCGATGGACCTCTACTATGAATTTCATGTTCGTGATTGCTTATTTGCATTTTAGAGCTTTCCTTACACTCGATTAAAACCATGACTATAAGGTAACTGTAACTATAGGCTATTTACAATGACTGAGAGAATGTCTTTCATCGGCACATACGTCATTCATACACAAAGTGTATTTGCATCAGCAGACCATGTTCAAATCGTATTTTGTTAATCAACAAACATATTAAAGAATCGAGAAAATGAAATAAATTTATCGCATTTTCCATAAGGTAAGCAAGATACCATAACAGTTGGAAATTGTGAGATAATGTTTTCTAATTAGGTCACGAATTACAAATGCCTGGAAAAGTTCTATTGCTATTTCGCGAGGCAATCCATGATAAATGGATGATTTTAACATGACTAAACAAAGATACAACCCACATTTCACAATTGCATACAAAACAGGATTTGGCATTGAACCAGAACATTTATTGCAACATATAAGTGTATTACATATAAATAAGCATGCAAGATTATACCTCTTGACTTCATACTTCATTTGTATTATCTATTTTTATTTCCTATTTCCTATTTGTATTTTTGTTTGTTTCAATGTACCTTTTCTCATATGGTTTCTGTATAAAACGATTAAATCAAAACATGCGAGGAAGATGACACGAGTACCTAACCGTTCGATGGGAAGCAAGAGCTTGTTTTAAACCAAGATCAACTCTAGCTCCTCCCAGATATATTGAATCATACAGCTGACTGATAAATTTCGAGAGCTCTTCCTCATCATCATCATCCCAAATTAATGTCCCTCCATCTTTAGTTGGAGTATCTCTCTCTGTCTCGATGTCTTCCCAATCGCTCGTGGGGCTCGTGGGTCCCACTTCTTCGTCTTCTAGCTCCTCCACTCCAATCTCGAATTTTGCATTCTCCAATTCACTTAAGTCACAAGATCCATGGAACGATGTCAATTGTGCTTCAGGTGGCTCTGTGGATGGGCATATAACTGCTTTAGCACCTGAATCTAAATATGCCTTTATAAGAGCTGGTGATAGCCCGAATAAACCGGTGTATATTATAATCCTATCCCTCCAAGCGCCAACCTGCAAATTTCCGTCATTATTTCAATGACTTGATCAAGCAATAATACCGGAAGACAGCACGAAAAAACTAAGGTGTTGTTTGTTTTTTTAAGAGGTTAAATGTCTGAAATCTAAAAATCACGTCTGAAATTAAGAGAAAGCCTTAACATCTGAAATTAAGAGACTCTTAATTTTTATTAAGACAACTCTCATCCTCTTAAAATTCAGAGGTCTCCACCTCTTAAGTCTGAATTTAAACAAACAATCTTAATTTATTATAGATCTGAACTTTAGACTTCGGACGTTTTTAAGAGGCTCTTAATGGAAAACAAACGAGGCGTAAAAGAGACATGAAAAGGAAAGACAATATGAATCAGGCAACATGAACCCTACCTGAATTGGCAGGGTCAATTTTTAGATGGTACAAGTAAAGTAAATCGAAAATCAATGATAAAATCTAAAAAAACATACCATCCAACGAACATCTGCAGGAGTCAAGTGCATAGAAGGAACTGTCCTGTGAAACATGTACGCCCCAATTTCTTGATTGTCTTCAATAACCTTGATCAACGAATAAAACACAGATCATTGCAGTACCACTTTGCATGAAACCGAACATCAAAAGAAATTATAAAAAAAAAAACATACCTGAGTTTGACGTCCTATGTAGCGATGTAAAACAACCCCGATCTGGAAGCAGGGCCTACAGGCAACCAAATCGGAAACAGTAGAGATGTTTGAAATGTATGACACAAATCTCCTACGCCGGCCTCTCAACATTGATAGAAAGCTAAATTTGACGTCTTGTAGAAACTTCTCCGCAAGTTCACTTGGTTCAGCAACAACAAAAACATCATTTTGCCAACTGGAACAATAAACATATAACACGTTACATGAACATGGACATTCTCTTTCTGTCTGTCATACATGACGTGTCTCCATTGTGGAATCAACAGAGACACAATTAACCAAACCTATTTAAAGAAATGCAAACACAACCGAAATCTTTAGTCGGTCGATTGGGGTTATATTTCATATTCAATGGGTCAAATTTAAAAGCTTAGATAAAAATGAAACAGGATGAATGCTGCCCACAATGTATTCAAATGCCTACACCCTCAAATCCTCAATGATATATGATCATTATTTTAAGGGTTGTTATAGAAATAGTAATGTACTTTTCCATTTGTCCCACTTAGGTTGCCAAGATTTCTTTTGTACATAGTAAGTCATTGACTTTTTGTAGTTTAAAAAAAAAAATGGTCCAATCCAGGTTATTTTTGTCATCAATGGCGACAACATTTGGGACACTTAACCTTCAAAAGTCACCAGGTTAGGATGATCTTTGAAAGTAAAATGACTTTGGCCGTATAAAAAAACCTTAGTGACTTTAATAGGGCAATATGAAAAGTAAGTTACTATTTATGACATAAACCCTTACTTTCCCAGTATAGTTACTATACCGTAATCAACTTTAATATGGTAGTTATTTGAAAATGTACATTGAAAGGGCAAAAAAAGCATTGCCATATCAAGCCAACCTGACTTGACCCATTTTGACCCACATAAAAAATTCCCTGTTTTGACCCATTACCCAATCCACCCATTTTTCCATCTCTACTGAGATATAATCAAAACAGTCAAACATGTTCCCAAAAGATATCTTGCAGAACTAATCAGAACTATATAGTCGATTTTGACTGGATTGCTTACGAGTAGTGACGAATATTAAACTTAAAAACGTTTTTATACAATGCATGTTGGTTGATGAAGGAAGAAAGAACCGACCTTAATATTGAACCACTAGTATCGTTTTGAAGAGCCAAGTGAACAACTCCAACTTGTGGTGAATTTTGTAACTTCTCGTACAACAACCGAATAGGCATTGAAAGCTGTCTAGGTGCTGTTGGTGATTCTTGGAGGGAATAGGTTTTTGCAGTATAGTTTCCATCCTGAGTTATATGTGATACAAAATCAGTTCTGCCAGTCTTACGAGACCCAAGATCAGAATTGTAGGGAAGTGGGCTTGAAGGGAAGCATCCAGTGAACATCTGTGACGTAAACCGTGAGGTAAATGAAGTTCCCTGTACTGGCTTCAGTGTTTCTAACGTCACATCCACAAGAGATATTCTTATTCCATTGTCTGAACAAAATGTCTCAATTGATTGAACATGGTTATAATTTCTTTGAGAATCTGGACAATTTGAAGCCTTCACTAGTAGCATATTGCGTCTCCAACCTAAAGAGGCACCTATTGCTGTGAAATATGAAAAAAGGATGTTAGAATCATGGTAGTTTTTACCAAGCCCTTTTCCCTACCATGATACCTGAAAATAATGCATCAATCGTACCAGTATACGGACGTTTTGCCTTAAAGAATTGCGGAGAGTTCAGAGTTTCTGACAATTTCTCATTATCATGATTCTGCAGCAATTTCTCACACACGTTTCTAAAAACCAGAAAATTTTTGTTGATATAATCATTAGTAGCTGCCTCCAATTTAAGCCATATTGTGGGATCAGTCTCATCCAACTCCATATCACAACGTTCATCAGCTGTAATGAAATGAAGATAACATTTTTAAAACCACAATTCACAATCACGTGAATGAAGTATATTCTGAATGACAGACAAGATGTAACATTTAATAACTACAAAAGGTACACGATTTTATCCATAATAAGACTTCCACCTGGATTGAACCGAAAATACTGAATTTCAGGAATCATAGAGAGCAATGTATTTAGCATATCCTCTACACGCTCAATAGAGCATGCACTCTCAACCAACACTTGGCCAGTGTCCAAATAACGCCACCCGCCTTTTCGAAGCTAGAACATAGAAAGAGGAGAAAAAAGAGTTAGAAAATGTGCAGATGTATTTAGTATCTAATAATCCATTCGATTCAAAAGATTATCAGATATGCAAAAGATTTGTCTTGCTAAGGCTGCTTTCATGTTCATAGAAATGTTTAATTAGATTCATATATAAGGGGGAATAGGATCTTGATATCTGGTTGTAAGAAGTTAAGAACCTTAAAATCCTTGTAATAGACCTCTAGTGAACCATGAGTTTGTTGCCGTAAAATAATTATTTATAGAAATCAACATTATATATAAAGTACTTATATTTTGCCTTGAAATTTTGTGTCTCTATGTCTTCATAAGATTGAATTATTTCCCAATTCACAAGGAATTTTTAAACAACGGTTATTCATAACATTTTAGCTTATAGTAAAAGATGTTAAAAGTAGATGTTTGATAGACATCTGTCATCTGAGAGAGAGAGAGAAAAAAAACTCAGGTGTAAGCATGCACACGTGCACACACACATGCTAAGGATCATGCAAGAACCTTTATATATGGTGAGATTATGAGAACTGTGGGAAAGAAAATGTACACAATATATAACATGAAGTAAACATTTTAAATCAGTACACATTATATAACATGAAGTGCACATCAGATAGTGTGCACTTCGTTGATGCCAATCAACTTCTGGTTAGAGGAAACTTGCTCACTTCGTTTCCAGATAGAATAACCTAATAACTAGAACAAAAACATAGCTCTGCTAAGAAAATAATGAACACGAAAGTGATGATTCCTGCATTTTATTGTTTAGAGGAAACTTGCTCACTTCATTTCCAGATAGAATAACCTTGGGAGATCAAGAATGGAAAAAATAAGGCCTGCCAATTTAAAAATGTTCTTTCTAAAATCATATGAGATGCCAGAACTGCTACTCGGTTTGAATTTAAGAAATTCAGAAGTCAGTTCAGCAGTTCTTGTGGGTAATTGATAGTGACGTTCTTTTTCCAGCCAACAGAACCACCCCTGAGCCAATTGGCAGAACTAGGCCAGGCCAGGCCAGGTTATAGTACTGGGGGTGTAAACAATCAAATCCTTCAGGAATTTTAGATCCATTTACCTTAGTTGGAACAGAACAGCAACCAATCGAAACTAAAGTGTCAATTTTTGCATCTGGCCATAAGAGTTGTGCTTCTCGTATTGCAAATATAGTAGGATTATTAGCAACAATAGCACCATCTTGCCACCGAAATACACCTGCAGGAGTCACAGATTGAAGAGGAAAAGACCAAGCCATAGTTCTTTATTTCTATTGCATAAATGGATGGAAGGGTGCAAGTCATACCATCAGAGTAATCATCAAGATAATATGGAGCTGCGGATGATGCTCGTATAGCTTGCCATATATGATGTCTACAACTTCCCATATAGGCACCACGATTGTATCCAATTTGAGCACCATTGGTTGATGTTACTGACCCACTGGTTGCTAAATTTTCTGAAATTGTTGTGGGAGCTTCTAATGTGCCGGGAGGATACTACAGTTCGAATGAAGAAATTAATCAATAACAAACAATGATGAAGAGAGCTAACCACTCATCTATGCAAGTTACACTAATTTAGTAATTTATGCAACAAAGTGTCTTACCAACAATACAACCGTTTTTCAAATTGTTACAACTTTATGCATCATTTTGTTATCAATTTATAAGAAATTAATTATAAATTAGGTAAAATGAGACATGACTGCATTAATTAATACGAAATCCACTTCATTGCATGGATAGGTAAACAAGTTTAACTTCGTTACATAAACAAATCATTGGCCCTGTTTAACAACATACCACATTTCTAAGTGCATCATTAATGATCTATCTTCCATCAGAAAGCCTATGGTATATCAACTTTTAATTAGCAAGAAAATAATTCATCACAAAAACCTGATAGTTGCGAAATATAAATGGTTGAGCTGGGGACACACTGACTAAAGTTGATACTACGATGACTTTCGGTATCCTCTTCACTGCTGAGTCTATTAAGAGATCTCCATCCTCTTCGGCACACATCTCTTTCAACAATCGCTCAAACTCATCGGCGCTGTGCTGGACATAAATGAAACTGGATCAATTTAGCCAATCATACATCCAAATCCCCATTATATTCATTCCATGAAAAAGTCAATATCATATCTAACCTTTTATATTTCCAAGGTTATAGTTATATTAAATTAATTAGGAAATTGATGAGGAATTTTGCTTTCAGTGTCCATATAGGAAGGACAAAAAGGGAGAATTGCATACTTTAGATCCATGAACAACAACTCTGAAGCTTTGTGATGAACTTTTGTAAAGCTGATCCAGTTTCTCTCTCCATGTTGCTGATTCATTATCCTTTGGAACTGGTTCCGCAAAAACAAGCTTTCCTATAAAATTGTACAGAACTACTTAACACGGCTAGAAAGAAAGACGAGTGCTCATAGTCATATGTATTAATGTATCTAGCTCACCAAGATTTTTGTATATGTCTTCACATTTTTCTAAGGACATGAGTTTTATTCCGAGAGCAACCGCAAGCATGCCACCAGTTGATGTGCCACATATAAGGTCAAACAGCTCATGTATCTGCTTCCCCGTACCTTTCTCAATCTCCTTAAGAATTTGTACCGTAGCAAGACCTTTCATCCCACCGCCGTCCATAGTGAGTATCCGAAGTCCTTGCTTTGGCACCTGCCTTCCTTTGATACAACGCCTTAGACTCTCATTCTCCCCTATTTTGAGATATAACTACAGTATAAATACAAAATCAATGTACTTTTAGCTATAGAAAAATCAATAAAGGAAACAAACCGAGAATTGCCAGAGCACGAGCTGCAGCTTTCCTCACACGTAGCTCAACTGCAACTGTAAGTCGCAAAAGAAGGTCCCTCAGACTTTCAGAAGCAACTAGAACCCGACGATTTTCTAAACAGAAGGCTAAGTTCCCAATAGCTAATAAAGCAGACCTTTGTACCTAATGATTTATAAATATATTCAGATAATCATGCAAGAATGCTACCTAGAGATGGACATTTAAACTCATAAAAAAAACCCGCCTACTTATTGGGTCATATACTCATATTTTTATCCGGCAAATCGATAAGATTTGAAAACACAGGTAAGATAAAATGGGCTGAAAGCCACCCAAATTGTATTCAGATATTTACAACCTCCTAAATTGCTTTATTCACAAATCATATTATTATTTTAATACGATACTTTCCAAAGTCATATTAGATACATTTTTAGCAGATTGCATAAAAAGATAACATACTTTAGGTTGATTTCTATTTCGGCTAACCAACTTCAAAATCAAACAATTATGGTAATGAACTTTTAAAGTCTTTTTAATTTTGGATAAATGTTAAAGTGATGCAAGAAAGTTGTAAATTTGACATAGATGTGGAAACTACTTTGTTTGTCAACATCCACCACAATCAATATTGAAAAATTGAAGGTTGGTTCCGTTTAACTAGAATAAATGGAAGTTCACAAATCATAGCATTAAGTAAAATAATTTAAAGTTTCTTATCTTAACCAAAGAATTTTGGACATATGTCACCTTTTTACAAGACGAAACAAATTTCATTACCTCAAATAGGAATCATCCTAAAGTATGTTACCCTTTTACACAATTTGCTCTTGATTTTGTTAACATTCATGAAACACTGACAAAAATACCTTGAGTGGGTCAGCCCAACCTGACCCTTTACCTCTGGTCCATTATGTACTACCAGATGCTTAGAAACTGATAAGCCAATAGACATGAACATAGGCATGCTTACCTCTGGATCTTTATGAGCACATAATAACTTCAATAATCTAATCACATCCCTGTTCATCATTTTTTGGGCCACTGTATCGGAAATGAACCCTAACTTCGCCACAACTTGCAAAACAGATTTCAGTTCTTGAGGGACAACGGATTTCAGAACTCGTTGAATGGGTTGCATGATATCACATTTCATCAACTGAAGAGATACAGATACATCTGAAGCAAGAGAAGTAACTGCAGAACAAGCTTGCTCAACCTGGGACGAAAATACAACTACTTGGAACAAAAACCTGATAAGAAATACATAAAGAAAAATTGTTATAGTAATGCCAACTAACCACATGCTGATTTTCACTACTTATCATGCTTATGAGCTGCCGTACTGCATTTTCATCTTTACCAATAACTACACGGTTTCCTTCATCTTGCATCATCTTTGCAAGGGCAGATGCAAGCAAAGGATGGTGGCATGAAGAATAACGGAATATAAGAGCAAAAAATGCACTCAGCTTGTGTCGTGAAGCAGCAAAATACGAACTATTCTCCGTCTACATCCACTTAATAGAAGTTAGGCTTCGATTTTATATGATAAGACGAAAGAGTGAAGAAAATCATGTAATTGCCCATTACCTCTATCTGCACATTCACCGATCTTAGATTGTCATCAGCAACAATCCGAATATTTGCAAGAGAAAGGTGGCGGAGTTGGTGCAAAGGCAAGATTTCAGGAAGAAATTCAAGTGGGTTACCAAATAGCCTTAGAACACGTAACTCAGCCATGGCTCTGCATAAAAAAGGTTAAGATAATTATAAAATCTCAAACATATGGATAGTTTATACCACAATAGAATAGGACAGTATAATGACCTGAAATCAAGAAGAGGACAGACTAGCTTATTGTGTTCAAGTGATAATTCCACAAGTCCAACGCATCGCCTGAGTTCAACTGTTTGTTGTTCAAACAAAAAACGTACATGTCACAAGCGGTAACCTTGAAATCTGTCCTACACCTACATAAATTGCAAATAACTTCTCAGGAAGTTGCAGGAGAATGATATCACTCCAGAAGCAGGAAAATTAATATGTGAAAAATAACAACATATATACTATTAAGCATACCTGGTACTGAAACTAATATGTTGAAGTCAACCGTGAGTACTTTAAGGTTTTTCAATTCGCCAAGTTCAGGGGGTAAATTTGACAGCTTATTGTTATCAAGGTATAGCTTCTCAAGAAGTGGCAGTTTAGTCAACTCTACTGGTAACATCTGTCGATTGGTTCAACATTAGGAAATGATTAACAAATTGCACTTAATCCTCTTCATACAACAACACTCTTAAGTAACTGGTAGCACATATATGAGTATATGACATATCACATATGGTCTTGGTTCTTTATGAATAATTGGGACATTCAGGAAATGGTGGTTGTCCAGAATATGTCACTGATTTTTGCCTTTTCACCATTATGTTGAATTTTATAATAATAATATTTTTAAATTTTATTTGAAAGTCATTACTAATTCAAATAGAGGAGTAAATAGACATTTGTTAACATTTAGATTATTCATTCAGCCCAATAAAGAAACAGCTTTCATGCATACGTACAACACTTAATGCAAACAGACATTATTTATCTAGACATCTACTTTATCCAGACGAGACTTAGGTATGTTTAACACAAATGGCTGTAGCTTCGAGCTGGAGCTTTTAGTTTTTATAAATATGTTTGGTAAAAGTAGTTGTAGCTTATAGTATTAAATGACATAGATTAATTTAAAGTTGTAGATTATAATTATTATGAGGGTAAAAAAATAATTTTGTTAGACCAAAAGCTCAAGCTCCTTTCAAAAGCTACTTCGTAGGGAAGAGATAATAAGATCTTTCATTTCCGAATCAAAAGCTCAAGCTCGTATCAACCAAACGGAGCTTTTGAGCTTGAGTTTCCAAATGTCAAAAGTCGAATCTCCTAAAAGCTCCCAAATTCTTTAGCTTTTGATATTTGGAAACTCAAGCTCAAAAGCTCCGTTAAAAGCTCCCAAATTCTTTAGCTTTTGATATTTGGAAGATCAAGCTCAAAAGCTCTATTTGGTTGATAGGAGCTTAAGCTTTTGATTCGGATATAAAAACTCTCAATATCTCTTCTACGAGAAGCTACTTTTCAAAACGAGCTTGAGCTTTTGGTCAAACAATGAAACAAAATTACATTTTTACCCTTCAAATAATTATAAACCACAACTTTTAATTAATATCAATGTCTTTTTACTAAAAGCTACAACTATAGTAATTTTTACCAAAAACATTTATAAAAACAAAAGACTCAAAAGCTACGGCTCTAACAGGCCCAGTTCTCATGGGGGGCAACATGGTCGATGGAACAAGGCCCCTTGTTTTAGTAGGGCCCCAAGACTTCAAATTTTACTCTAGGTTATAGCACATTCTTAATATAAAAATTGTCGCACTCAAAATTTGTTTTAATATGGGCTACCCGCTTAGGAGTTAGTAGTTTTTACTCTATTTCAATCCAATTCAATTATATATTTCACTTGCTTAATTTGATGCCTTCTATTTTAAAAAAAGCAATACACATGATTTTTGACAAATATTGTGGGATTAATTATTATCTATGTATACTTGTATATATATCCCTATGAAATTAAATTAATATTTTTTATCCTGTTTATTTATTTTATAATAGTTTCTTTTAAATTATATGTAACCTAACGATAAAAAGAGTATCCACTAATACAAGTTGATTATTAATTTAACCGAACGTACGTAGACTACGCAAATCAGCCAGAGAGGAGGCAAATCGGCAAGAGAGAGGAACGAAGCACGAAGAATTGTATGCGTGGAAATCAAAGAGACGCCCTTGTTGAACCCTCGTGTGTGTGTATTAAAAAAAATTACGTCCAGCAAATGGGCTTTTCCTTGGATAATTATAATATTTTCTGTCATATTATGAACTTATATATATTTATTAAAAAAACATTTTAAGGGCCACTTTTATTATTTTTGCACAAGGCCTCCAAAATCAATGAGACGGCCTAGATGCTAGCTAGTCATGTCTAATATATCTTTAATCTAGAATAACAAGTAAATAGCCCTGTTTTAGCTATCTAGATAGTTTGCAGTTTTAGATTGAAGAAGAATTTTATTACAACTTCAAGCAGCTCCTACAAACTCTATATGATGAATCTGATTATATATTCACATACTGACTTCAAAATCACATAAACCACTTCAAAAGAAACAACATTTCAAGTAGAAAGAGAAATCTTACAGATAAACCGCAACAATAGACGCTAACAACAGTGACATTCATCCAATGATCAGAGCAAAATCTCACCCCCACACCACCAGTATACCCCATTCCCAAACCCGACTCGGCTGCAAAATCCGATTTCATCAGCTTAGTAAGAACACCCATACCATCATACTGCTGGCCGGATCCTCCCACTCGAGACATGGCAACTGACCTAAGGGGATCCCTCTGCTTCACAACCTTCATGCCCACATACACCAATTTTCTATTCATATCATCCACGCATGACCCGACCTGACCGGATTCATCACATTGTAACAACTTGATAACCACCGTATCTTGTGGCATCGGCAAGGCTACCATAACCTGAGACTGAAGCCTCAATGCGACCTGTGTGTCCTCATCTACGGCATTCCAATCGAGATCGATTCGAAACCCTAACTCGTGATCATTACAAATATGGTTATCTTTTGATGATGAACCCGAAGAAGGTGGTGGCGGTGGTGAAGGTGAACGGTTTTGATCATCTAATGTCTCCTCCGTGCCATAATACAACGATAGATGAAACACATCAGATGGCCTCTTCCAACCCAATCCCCACGACATTATTAACACGAATTCTTCCTCATGCACATTTGACAATCATCATCGATCAAAATGTTGAATCTTTTGTAAACATCTTCGTACTTTTTTAACAATCAAAATGAAGAAATGTAGTGTCTACTCGAAGCGATTACAATGCATCGATTGATTATTGGAAAAATTGGGGAAATTTGGAAGGATCAAAGGATGATGACATGAAAGATAATGAAACCGCCATTGCAGTGAAGTTGGTCGGTGACGTCATCTTGTAAATTCTGAAGATTTAATTGCCATAATATTGGTACGTTGGAAAGTTGCAAAAATAGTCCTAGAATTATCTTTAAACCTCAATTTAGGTTACCTTAATACATCATTACAAATTTAATTAGTGTTTATTATGTATTTCATATCCTCGACTCTATTTAACATTGTATGTGGTTTCCTCAACTTCATTCTTAAAGTAATTGATGTATATCTCAAAAATTAAAATTGGTATAAATTTCTCTTCAACTATATATATATTCTAGGTGAAACCAAACACATCTTAATATAAGGCCGAGTGGCTCCACATTTTACTCGGTACCGAGCTTGGCATCCGGGGAACACCACCCCTTGGCCTCGGCATTAATTGGCATGCAACATTTCGGCATCGGCATTTGGATGCCGAGAGTGGGGGAGAGAATATTGTGGGTTTTTGTGAGTGTGAATATGTGTGTGTGTGTGTATATATATATATATATATATATATATATATATATATATATATATATATATATATATATATATATATATAATTTAAAATATAGGTGTGGCAAAAGTGGCATCGACACCGTGTGAATGACATCAAAATGACAAAGCTGACGTGGCTGCAATTTTACTTGGCATTCTCGCCAACGACTCCCTGTGGCCTAAGAGATAATTACAAAAATAAACAAAAAAGCAATCACTTTTTCAAGTTTTACCACATTACCAAAATACCCAACATTTTCGTTAACATATTTACGTGACGACCAATTTTTATGTTACTTATACTTTTTATTATTATTTTAATGCATTTCGTTACAAAATGTGAATTACCACGTAAAGTAACATCACCTTACGTTACAAAAAGTTATCATTACATATATATTGGGAAGGAACATAATGAGATTTGGGAACGTAAAGTAAGGTTACTTTACGTGATAATTCACACTTTGTAACGAAATGCATTAAAAAAAATAATAATAAGTACAAGTAACATAAATATTGGTCGTCATGTAATTATGGTAACGAAAACGTTGAGTATTTTGTTAAATGTGACTTTCTTTTAGATAAAACTTGAGAAAAAAGTTGATTTTTGGGCTATTTTTTGTAATTATCCCTTAATATAGAGCTCATATATAAATATAATTAATCAAAAGTAGAGTGTCTTCACGTTGGTTTTGTTATTAACTAGTTTAATACCCATGTTTTACTTGGATTGATATAAAAAATTGGTTATAAATTTAATATTTAAGAGGTGGGATCCCTTAAAAATCTTAAATTTTTTTTTAAAAAGAATTAGGATACAACAAAAACAAAAACATAAAAAAAAGATAAAATACAGACAAAATGATTGAGTCAATGATTGTTTTTAAATTATTTATTATTTGAGACATTTAAACATGAAGTTTATTATTTTATTATTTTAGCTTGTTAATTTTGAAAACTTTTAGTGAGTATTAATTGTAGTTTCAATAGTTTAGGAAACAAAAATAATAAAGTTTAAATTAAATTAATTATGCATGTTACTTAAATTAATGCTAATTTTTATTTTTGGAAAAAGAGCAGGAAAATGAAAAAGTAATGTATTAGAATGATGACACGTGGCAATTATTGTTCTCATTTATTATAATATATAGATATATAGATAAAACTATGTTGCATCATTATAATTAATGAATTTTTAGTTTCCTAATTTAACATATTTTAAATACATTGGATTTGATTTGTCATAAGTTAGTGCCATGTTGGCACATGACCTATAAAACTTACGGGTGTTCTAAATATTTCGAAACCGAAAGCTATACACGAAAAATCAATAAACCGTTTTGAAGTTAACACCTTTTTTTAAGTCAATAGAACCTATTTATATTGATCAAAATTGTTATATTTTATAAAGATTAAATTCATAAAAAATTATGTTATTTTAAGAGTTTAAATGTATGACTGAAGAAACCTTCCACTCTTTATTTAAACACTCCCTATACACTTTTACTCACCATTACTTGAAATTTTAAGATTTTTTTAAGGTATTCATTTATTTATTATCTACTTCTATATTGACAAATGACATGTCTACCCACAAATTTGAATAACGTCCATTATAGGTTACGTGTTGCTATTTATTTGGGTGTATGCTTTTGGGTTTTAATTTTGAGAATAGTTATTGTTTAAACATTGATCCGTTAGCGCTTGACAATCTTTGGTGATGAGTAGATTTCTTTTGAAGAAAAATAGAAGAGCTCGTTAATAACGTCGTTTGGGGGTGCATGCACTACAACTCAATGCTTAATTTAGATTCCATGAGCGAAATAAGACGTGAGGAAGAGTATGCTTATGGAATATGTATGCGTGAGAGGAATAGATTGTTTTATTTATTGGTTGAAGACTTGCTCCAAAGGTATCCGCACTTAAGCCTCAAGCATTATGATTGTGGGATCATGGCATCCACACATATACGATGACAGTAGCTTGACAACCTTATCTTGTCATGTCAATGTGATTGTCCATAGCACAAAAAGAGTATGCTCCTTACGTAGCAAGGGGTCTCTCATATAAGACAAATCCAACATGACACATCATCAGTTGAGAATATAAAGCGGATGAGTTTAGATACATGAGTAAAATTAAGATGAAGTGAATGGTAGCATAAAAAGATTATATTTGTTACAATAAAATATAAAGTATGTTAAAGGACTATTGAGTAGCACTTATATCTTTTTTTACATGATGGTATTTTCTATAAACCTCATTCACATTAGGTGTTAAAACCTATGGTTTAGGGGCATATGACTTGAATCATCATATGCTTCTTAACATACAATCATGGGTGATGTTTACTTATTTGGAAATAAAATCTATTTGACAAGAGATGATTATGAAGTCTGAAAGCAAATTTAATTGTTAGTTTGTAAATTAGTAAATATTGAATGTGTGTAATTAATAAAATTTATCCATCAAAGTAATAAAAGTGTTAAAAGTATTTTTCTTAAAGTCAAAATACTTTAATCCTTCAAAATATTAGAAACAACATATAAATGTAGAAAATAACCATTCCTTATAAGTTTTAACCCAAATATGTATCATTGTCTATTAATATTTACCAACCCCGTTAGAGTACATCAACTGATTCAAGCATAAAGACATAACAAATGGTAACGCTTAATAACCAAAATCAATCTTCATTTTGCATTAATTCATCTGCTATTTTGCCACGTAAATAAGTCATATATTGTTGGTCGATTGTGCTGCCATGTGCTTGAACTTCTTGAACCCATTCATCCTCATCTTCACCTTGTACATGTTCATCATTGAGGTTTGTTTCGGTTTTATCATACTCAGAAAAGAACTTGTCGCTTAATCCCTCCTTTCGTATGAAATTATGAATTGCAAAACATACAAGAACAACCTCTATTTGAACGTCAAATGGAAAAGGAATCATTCTTTTCAAGATGGGAAAACGTGCTTTTAATATACCATAAGCATTTTCAATGACTTTTCTGAGTTTAGCATGAGAATGATCGAACCTTTCATACTTGTTTAAGGCACGTGTACGACGAAAATTTCCAAGCCAATATCTAACATTACGATATGGTGCCATAAATCCTCGAGTATTTGTATATGCATCATCACAAAGATAATACTTATCTGAAAAAAATAAAGTAGTTATAATATGAATATACTAAATGTTTTACATTTAAATAACAAATATACCTGGAGGAGGAACTGGAAACCTCATATCCGCATTTGATATACTTTCAACCAACACTTGTGAATCATACGCGGATCCTTCCCACCCAGCGACAACAAAAGTAAATATCATATTGAAGTCACAGGCAGCTAAAACATTTTGATAACAATCACCGTCTTTCCTTCTATATAATAGTTGTTCTTCGGTGGGAATTATAGCATGTATTAAAGTTCCATCAATAGCACCAATCGCTCCCTATATTAAAAGTAATAATAAAAAATAAATTTACTATGAAAAGTGATGACTATTGTTGTTATTATGATTTACCTTGAAAATTTTTCGTAAAATCCTATCATTTTCAGGGAAGCTTGGATCAGGATCAAATGATGTGGGCACTATAGTCTCTTTTGCAAACTCTATCATCTTTTTCAACACTTCATAAAATATTTTATGAATTGTTTGTGTTGAGTGTTGGAACATGCGCTTCACCGTTCTAAAACGTTGATTACGTCCTATGATCATTAAAAAGATAGTCATCTTCTGTTCGACAGATATATATTTACTATCCTTCAACCAACTTCTTGCTTTAAAGAGTCCACATAATCGAGCATATGCATCACGCGACATCCGTAACATCTCAACACATTGCACATTGTTACCATGCAACAGCTCTAAAGTAAAATTATGACCGATCATTGCATATGCATTATCATCCCTCTTTCTTTTCTTTTCCCTTTGCCTCTGTTTTGATTTTACACAATATATGTATATCAAAAGAATACATATGATTACAAGCGTCTTCTTATCATCATCCATATTTACCTGTTAAAACCATAATTAAAACAGTGAAACATAACGCAACCTTTTCAGATTCCAAAACATAGAATATATGTAAGACATCCTCAAACAACAAAGTATACGTGAATGTAATTTGAGATTTCATTTTTGATGTAGATAAAAGAGAAGACAGATGGGGAGTGTCTGTATGGAAAAACTAATGTGGCGTTTGGTTTGGAGGATTTCAACGATTCATTTAGGGGGCGTTTGGTTCGCTGGAATCTGACGGAATGGAATGGAAACTGTCAAAGGAATGGAATTCTGGAAGGAATAGAATCTGTCTGAATCCAAATACTATAGTTTGTTGAGGATGAAAAGATTTGTTGTTAAAATGATTGCTTTGAAGGAATGGAATTTAAATTCCTTCCATTTTGCTATGGAATGGTCATTCCTTCAAAATGAGTGATTTTTTTTTAAAATGTGGAATGATAATTCCATTCATTTGAACTACCAAACAACCCATCAGAATGGAAAATCCATTCCTTTTCCGTCAGATTCCATTAGATTCCAACGAACCAAACGCCCCATTAAGATTTGAATTTAGAAATCCTGTTTTATTAAAAACTAAAAAAAAAAAGGATTTAACTTCGTTTAACATTTGATATTACCTTTTCTCATACATTCATAATACACCTGTCCTCTCACTTATTTTACATTCTAAAATCTAACGTTTTAAATTTATGAACCAGGCAAAACATGATCATATAAGCAGCCAAGACGAAGATGATATGAAAAAAAACCCAATAAACATCCAAAAATAACTACAAACACATGAGAATTTCAAGAAAAATAACCAGACGCCAAAGTTTATAAATGATTCGTCATCAAAAGCAGATTTTGGGGAAAAAAAAAATAGAGAAGCAATACCAGAAGGAGGTAGTAGCAGCGGTTGTGGGTGTTGAAGGTGAGGCTGCCGGGGTCGGAAAGGCAGCGCCGGTCAGGGGAGTGAAGGAGACACAGAGAAGAGAGGCAGCAGGCGGCGTTGGAGTAAAGGCGGTAGGGTTATTTTTATTTTTACAAAAAAGGGGATTGGCAAAAACGCAATATGAAATAGGTGAAATATCTGACCGAATCAGAGGTTAGAGGTGATAAGAGTTTCATAAGTGCAAACAAACACACATCAGTTACACTTTCGTTCAGATATGGCGACGGTGCCATCTTTGTTATGGATTTCCAACTACCGTAGCTTCGTTGTCGCCGCCCCAATCACAATACTACGAACATTAACCGCTGTCACAACCCACCGCCACATAACCACCAGGTTTTGCTCTTCAGTTTGGGGCTCCGACTTCAATTTATGCCGGAAAAACATCAGCAGAGCCTTCGCAGCCGATACCGCGGCTTCTATAGCCGTTACCGCAACTTTATCTACTCCAAATTCTACAAGGTACTCCATCTCGATCTCATCCCTTTCTCCTGCGTGCTTTCTTTCCTAAAACTTGCTAAACACAAAGCACATTACGTACTATTGACTAGGTGATTTGTTGCAATTGCTTGTACGTACTCTGTTGTAAATTTTGCTAAGCTCATTACAGGATTGAGACATTGATATCATGATATGTATATAGATAACAAACTCAATAATTGTTGGTCATTTGCTGTAGTTACTTGTACGCACTCGCACTTCTGTAGGTAAATCAATCACTTTTGGTATAATAGAAGACATAGTCTTGATGTACCTTTTATTGAAACAAGCAAAATGGCATTTCAGATGATACTCGGCATAGTTGAAATGACTCATTAAGATCGACTGATTGAGGATAATTACAATGTATATGATATAATGTTTTACCGACGTAAAATTAACAGAAGTTTTGCAAAGAGGATTGATGGAACGTCAAAAGGGGTCTTTTTGGGAACTATAACGGTGTATTGTTAAGCTTATACAAATAAAGTTGATATACATATTCATAGCTAATTCATATTGCAATGGAATTTCTGCATGTTGTCATCCAAGCTTAATAATGACAACCAGTAGAAGTATCCGTACTTAGCACTAAAGTAAGATACCATAAACAGATACAATTCTGATAGTGTCACCAGAGATGGTCAAGTAACTAAAGCGAATACTTGAGTATCATCTTACATGAAAGTGAGTTTCCTCGAGCCAATATTCCAGTCTTTCACAGAAATTGGTGGTAGTTTGACTAGTTTCTTGTATATCTTGAATCAATCGTAACTTTTTTGTACATTTGAATTTGGGGATAAATAATGAACATATATTTCTTCTGATTTCTGTTGGGACATGTTTGATTTGAAATGAGGAGGCTGTTATGATTTTTTATTTATAGAAGGTTTGGATGCTTGTTATATGATTTTTTGATACTTGAACTCTTTTTTTTTCAGCTACTCAGAATATGGTCGCTTGCTTCCATGCCCTACCGAGAACTTTCTACCAAGAATTGAGCACTTAGTTGTTAAAGAAGGAGGACCTATCCTCGACTTCATTACTAATGCTTTAGATCTTCCACCTTTGTGAGTATATGGTGTTCTTTATTTCTTTATACCATCATGATAACTAGTCTAGGTCAGTCACACACTCACACACATAGGATTTATTAAAGAATGGGATAGGCATTATCTTAACAACAAAAGAAAGCTTTTATCAAGAGTCAAGACAAACAATATTTATCGCAGGGTTATGATTCAAGCAATTGAGAATGTCCTTGCAAAAGTTAAGGATATAGTTTAAATGGTTTATTGCCAAAAAAGGTAACCAACTTAACTTTTTTTATTGTTTAAGGTAACCAAGTTTGTTTGCTATAAAAAAAAGGATAAAACTTTTGTTTTTATCATTTAAGGTAATTGGTTACCTTAAATGATTTAATAATGAATGTTTGGTTACCTTAAAAAATAAAAAAATTTATGAAGTTGTTTACCTTAAATGATTAAAAAATGAAAGTTTGATCCCTTTTTTTTTCTATTGCAAATAAACTTGGTTACCTTAAACAATAAAAAAGGTATAGTTGACCAAATTCTATCAAAATTCGTTAGATAAAGAAATTTTTTTACTTTATTTAACTATTGTTTTATCTGAGATGTTATATATTTGCTTGGAATTGAAGGAAGTTTATGTTTGATAATTATATAAATTTCCAAGTATTAACATCTCATTTGTTGTGAACTGAAAATTTCAAGGCGACAGAATTCTTTAGGACAACAACTCATTTATTAAATTATTGTGGAACTGAAAAGTTCAAGGCATAAAGAATCCTTACAGTATTGGTTTTGTAAAGCAATTTCTGTTGTAAATGATAATTATTTATAAATCAAATAGGTATTGTAAGCGGAAGACCTGTTGTAGGTCTGAGACTAATGTCTATAGATTAATATGCTCGAACTTTTGAAGGTACGTTGCAGATCTTATTCAGTTTGGAGCAGTGTTTTATGCTCTTGTATGCCCAAAACCTCCTTTGACTGCCACACCAGAGGAAATGAAGTTGTACAAAGAAGTTACCGACCCATCAGTCCTCAGTAAGAGACCTTCAGTCAAAGGAAAAACCTTGAGAGAGGCACAAAAAACTTTTAGAATTACTCGTATTGACGAGTTTGTTGAAGCCGGAATGTATGTGAGGGTGCATGTACGTCCAAAAAGATTTCCAAGGTACTTTGAAAGGAAAATTCGTACCCTATATACATTCATGTTTGTTAAACTACAAAATACAAAAAAATGTTATGATAAAGCTATGCATGGCACTTCTGAGGGTTAATTAACAAAAGGAACCAACTAAATTGCTGGGATTAATCCTTTCGACAATATACTTGCCTTTTAGGTTGTTGAATGAAAAATCAACACTGCTATCAATTTCCCATATATATGCTTAACATTTTGATTTACCTAGTCTTGTTTAGTAGTTTGATTATTGTACTTAGCTGATGAGAAGTTTGAGATAGTTTGGTAGTTGATTATGTTAGTGTTAACGTAGTTTTTGAAAGCTTACTTTTGGCATACATTTAGGAAATCATGTGTGAAGCTCATGACTATTGAAAGGAGTCATATGCAAGGTTATATTGGGAAGATTCCATTGAGAATTTCAAGTACTAGTTCTATTATTCTCTTTCCTTTCTTTTATGCAACAGTTGGATCACAGGGGTTGAGATCTGACAAAGAGAGAAACATTGGGAGAGTTTACTGAAAAAAATAGTAGTTTACTGTCTTTTCCTTGATCATACATGGCCTTAGAGAGCAAATTTGTTAAAGCAACCATTCCTTATATTGATGGTCAGTATGACCATTGCAGAATGTTGGAGAATTTTCCATGGTCAAAGGTGTATGACTAACTGTTGAGGCGGATACTGGTCATAAAGCAGAGTTCAAAGAGAGAAAGGCATACAATCAAATATGACCAAGTGTATATCAAGCTATTGGTCATCCCATCTTGGAAACTATTTGTTGCAAAGAAACTTCCAGGGTACTAGGGTAGATGAAATTCATGAAGAACAATGCTCTACTAGAGTGAAGTGAGCCCAACTTCAAGCGTTGAGGAGGGATTTTGAAACTCTGCAAATGAGAGAAGGGGAATCTTTATCTAGCTATGGTGCCAGGATCTTGGATATAAGCAACAAATGTGGTTCCATGGTGAGAAGATAGATGATGTCACCATTGTCGATAAAGGTATTGCAGTTCTTGACCCAAAGTTTGATTATTATGTACGTTCCATCGAGAGTCAAAAGACATAGGTGCACTTTCTCTTGATGAACTACAAATTACGAACTTCCTAGTTGCTTAATGAGCTAAAAATTGGAACGAAGTTCGAATTCTGAGGATCAAGCTTTCAAGTCTTCTCTCCTTCAAAGGAAAGTAAAGTTGGAGGTACAAGTATGGGAAGAGGAGAGCGAGACAATAGAGATGGAAACAACTGAGACAAGAACAAGAATTTCAGCTAATAACAAGTTTAAAGACAGAAGACGATATTGTGACAAATCCTGTGGATAAATGCTATGGGTGCTGAAGATTTGGTCATTATCATTCAAGATTTCTTAATTAAAAAAATAGTCACATTTTGTGGAAAGCAAGGAAGGTGAGACCTTGTTAACGGCAGTTCCTGAGCTTGGACGGCAGTAACATATGTGTGGAAGTCTTCTTTTCCTCATTTGAAATAAGACTTTTGTTCAACAGATAGTCTTGGTAATTGCTCTACTGTGATCGTGAATTCGTGATGGGGAAAGAGCAATATTAACATCAGAACCAACAATGGTTCTATGAATACGAAACAATTTGTCAAGTCTTGGTCAATCAGTTGAAAAGGGTTATGTAATTGATAGGTGTTTTCTAAGAGAAAGTATTTACATTTAGACAGGTTCGAGATGAATAAGTGATATCTAGCAACAGTAAATTGAGTTTGGCTGGAAGCTAAACAAAGATGAAAAATGAAAGAAGGTGGACTACACACTTTACAATCACATTGTAGGCAGTTTGATATATCTAACTGCTACAAGACCTGAAATCATGTATGCAGTAAGTCTCATAAGCGAACATGTGAAAAGTCAGTGATTGAGTACTTTCTACGAACCATGGATTGTGGGTTGTTCTCCACGAATGGTGAAAATTTGTTCGCCTTTATTGATAGTGTTTATGCAAAAGATGAAGATGATTGAAGGAGCATCTCAGGTGGAAATGTTGATGCTACCATATTGGAATTGGAGGATTATAGAATTAATTCCAATATATAGTTTGATCAAATTTTACCAAGTCCTAATGGAAATGTTGGTGCTACCATGTTGTAATCGATGTACCTGAGTGGTCTATAGTGTACTTCGGAGATGATGAGTTTTGACATAGTTGGGCTTGTGTAGTTAATTATGTTATTGGCAAGGTAGTTTTTGCAAGTATTTAGTCAACAATATGACATTAATTTTGGAAGTCAAGGGTTAAGCTCATGACTATATAAAGGATTCATTTACAAGTTTGTATTGTAAAATTTTGATTAAAAATTTCAAATTAGTTTTGCTTTTCTATTTTATGCTTTTTTGTAACAATAATAAGATATTGATAAGAAAGTATCAATTTCTCCTTTTTCTTTTATGGGAATGTAGGGGCAAACTCTTAAAAGCAAAATTGGATACTATGGGGGAACAAGAGAGTATTCGAAGCAATAGATTGTTGTTAAAATTCTGATACATATAACGACATTTAATTCTTCCCCAGATGCTATGAAATTGACTGGAGATCCAGAATAATTGCTGTGACGGAGTCATATGTTGTTCTCAACAAACCTGCTGGCACGTCAGTATGTGAATAATTTGTTCCCCTTCATCTTACCCTGTGAATTGTATGATTGGTTTTTGCTTCTTACTAACAAACACATATTTAGTTAGCTTCTAACAGGATACCGAAAATTTAGGAGCAAATTTATGATAATTATTCCATTATAAACCAAAATATATCCGTGTGGGTGATATGATATTGCATTAGATGGCAATTATTATTTAGTTTTGAGGAAAAATTAAAAATTGGATCTTGGGTCTCATGAAGTCTTCAAAAACAAACCATCAAATTTATTCATTATTGTGTCATTCAATTCCCCTTTTGTTAGGTGGGTGGAACTACAGACAATATCGAAGAATCGTGTGCAACTTTTGCTACTCGTGCCCTGGAATCAACTACTCCATTAATGACGACTCATCAGATTGATAATTGCACAGAAGGCTGGTATTATCTAAGTTTAAATCGAATCACTGGCAGTTAGTAGCTTTTTGTGTTAACGAGAAGACAACTAACTACGCCTTGTGTTGCAGTGTTGTGCTAGCTAGAACAAAGGACTACTGTTCGGTTTTTCATAAAAAGATCAGGGTAAGTTAATACTTTCTCTATTAATATCTGTAGGGTTTATATTTTAATATGCTTCAGAATTATATGTATTTTTTTTATTTATTTCCCTCTCTAGGAGAAACAAGTGAAGAAACTTTATCTTGCACTTGCTGCTGCTTGTGTGCCATGCGGAGTCATGACACATTACATGCGACCATTTCGTATGGCTCCCAAAATTATATCCAAAGGTGGTACATCATAATAATTTATGTTAAATATTCCAGTGTTATAAAAAGCTGCCTAGGCGGCCGATTAGTCGGCGTCTAGGCGCTAGTCGCCGGTTACCAATACGAGTCGGCCCTAGTCGGGGTTAATTAGTCAAAATCGGTTAAAATCAGCCAAATATCGGCCAAGTCGGCCAAAATCAGTATATATCAAAATTGGTCAAAATCTAATAATAATATTATTGAATTAACCATATTTATTGGGTGCTATGAAAAATTATATTTATAATTTTCTATTAACATATTGTAACTGGTATATATAAATTTAAAATTTGCATACAAAGAATTCCAATATGACTACTCCCCGCCTAGGCCGATTAATCGTTACTCCCTGGCCGGCCGGCCAACTACTGCATAGCGAGTTTTGCAACGTTGAAATATCCCCTACCTTTCTACATCTAGTAGCAACGAATGAACATTTTTGCTTTTGCCAACCATCGGATTAAATATTGGTGTGATTTTGTCCCTAATCAGCATGCTGAACCATAAAAGGACCATTTAGAAAGAGGGAGTACTTTGAAGGGAACGGGTTTAAATTCATTAGTTTTTCACTTTCTTGCCTTTTGAATGTCACGATTTTAAAATTAAACGTGTGTACATATCCTTCCAACATGCAGACTTGATTAAGGGATGGAACTTGTGCCAACTTGAAGTCCTAGAATGCAGAAAAATTCCCTGGCCAAATGCTTTAGTCGAGGAGGAGTATGGAATTGAGGATTTCAACTGGCCTAATAAAGAGTTCGCTTACCAATGCAAAATCAATCTCTTAACTGGCCGTACTCACCAGGTATATGATAAATCTCAGCTACTTTTGCTTCTTTCCCCCCTCAAAATAGCATTGTACTTTTCTATTTGCTTCTTTTGGGTTGTCTTCGTAAAAATAGCAATGTACTTTTCTATTTGTTCCACATAGCCATAGGTTACTATTATACTTTTATTTTGTACATTCCTGGTTGTCATACTCTCAAAATTCATCACACTTGACTGGAGACATTTTTTGAGGTCAATGACATTTTACCTCCACAAATGACACAAGTGATTATATTTGAAAGTACAATAACATGTAATCTACAAAAAAAAAACGGTCACTAATCGGGACAAATTGAAAAGTACTTTGCTATTTTATGGCATTAAGTCATTAACCCTTTCTTTTTTGGCACATTTCGTCTAAAATGACATCTTTGCTTTAAAGTTCTTTGGTTTACAATATTCCTCTATTTTGTGAGTATATACAAACATTCTGATAAGTATGGGCCTGTTCGAATGCTGCATTTACACCGGAATGAAGGGAGTATTTTGTCTTTAAAAAAAAAAAATTTATAGTCTGTTTGTATATACACTAATTTTCTCATATTTGTTAGAAAATGGTTACAAAATGACAATTTAGATAGTAAATGATGATGATGATGGGTTCCTTGCGTTACTCATTTTCTGTCAGATTTTTTTGCTTCTAAATGTTATCAGCCTTTTTCTATGTATGTATTACAAATTTCACAAGCACTCATTAGAATCATAATGACTATATTCCTCCTACAACTGTTACTTTGTTTCTGTGGTTATCGATCCTTCCAAATTAAACACAACTTTTCTTTAACAATGTTTCCACTGTACAGATTCGAGCTCAACTAGCAGCCTGTGGTGCACCAATAGTGGGCGACTCGATGTATACACCAGCTGCAATGGCAGAGCTAGCCAGTCCGGGCATAAACCCTTTCGGGAAGTACAAAAAGCAATTTGAAAGTGACGCCGAGAGAGAATACGCAGCTGAAGAATGGGCTGCAAAGCATGGGAAGGAACCCAGGGTGGCTATTGGTCTGCAAGCCTGTCAAATCTCATGGGATGATGGTGAGCACTTCTATGAGGCTGGTGCTCCGTGGTGGGTTCAATAGTAAAGTCTACGATGTTTGGGTCGCGTGCTTCAATCTTTCTACAAATTTTATGTATTGTTTTTCGGGTGGTACTTTTACAAGTTCTTGTAATGTCTTGTATGGATAGCGTAACTGCGTAAGAAGCGAATATGCTGTTAAGAGTATGAATATCTAACAAAGCAGTAAAGCTTTGATTAATTTTACTAAAATATTTTTTAAAGTGGATTTAATCAACTAAAATTGCTATTATATCAATAATATAACAATATATATGTATTTATTGTGTTTCCAGTGAGGCAGGTCCCCTACACGCCCCCGCACGCCTTGCTATGGCTGTGCGGACCCATCAAAAGGGTAACCAAAAAATTAAATATATTCTAGATTGAACCAATCCATTAAAGACTAAAATATTATAAGTTACAAATATTAGAAAAATAATTTCTTGAAAAAATTGGTTTAAACCGGAACTGGTTTTGTAAAACAGATAGTTTGGTATGGTGGAATGAGATGGAATGAAACTATACGATATTTACATGTATTTTTATTATGTGAGAGCATTGATTCTTAATAAGGGAGAGTAAAGAAGTAAGTTTAATATAAATTTCATTTATCTCATTTTTTATCAACATGAAGAGAATTAAAACAATGAAAAAAGAAGAAGAGTTATTTGATCAACAGTTTGTTTTTGTTTGATCATCTTCATCCTATATAAAAGTCATTGCCTTTAGGACTCGACGAAAGTCATTATTTATGTTGTTTTAATTGTGATTTTCATATGTGTAATTTGTTAATTAGGATTTTATTTTACTAATTAGCTTCTTATGAAAGAAATTGAAGCATCATGATATCATAGCTGCATTCATTTGGGATAGAAATGTAAGTCTACACCATGATTCTGCCTAATTTGTATTGATTTATTTAGTTTTTAGATCCATATATATTAAGGGCCGAGGTAAATGTACCCTCAAGAAAGTATGCTACATAGAAACAAGAAATGAAGAAAAGAGGGGAGAGAGAGTGTGATAGAGGGAACTTGAATATTTTAATGGAGAGGGGGTGGTTGGTTATATACACATACATACATATACACACACACACATTATTGTGTACAAAGGATCTCTTCATGGTTAATCATGTACTTAACCAACACTAATTTATGTGGTTATCTTGGTCAAGTTTTGTGGTATTTTTCTTAAGAAAAAAAGCGTTAAGTATTATCTTGACCATCTAATTTTCAGATTTGTCCCATTTAGCCATTAAACTATTTTTTGTCTCGATTTATCCACTAAACTTTAGTATATTGTTCTAACTTGGGAAAAATGAACAAAACTAATGGCTAAATCGGTGCAAAATATGATAGTTTAGTGACTAAATCGGGACAATTTTCAGTGGTTAAATTAGTAAAAAAAATGTTTAGTGGTAAATTGTGTATACAAAATATAGTTTAGTAGCTGAATAAAATAGTTAGTGGTTAAATAAAAAAAAATCTGAAAGTTGAATGGTCTCGGTGTATATATATAAGAGTGCAGTAACCGGTCCTTTGACCTTATTTACATGATTATTTAGTCATGTGAAAAAGTATCTTTTAGGATAATTGCGTAAAAAACCATCAACTTGTCAGTTTTTCGTGATTAAAACCCCAATTCATTTTTCGTTGCATAGAAAACCCCGAAGTAACTAAAAATCAGTAAATCAAAGTTTTATCAATGGGTAACTGGTTGAAACCGGTTATTAATCCTACGTGGACCGGTACGTGGAATAAATTTTAATTGTTGAAACCGGTTGTCAAGTATTACACATCATTCAAACCCCCGTTGATAATTTTTAATTGTAATTTTTAAACGGGATTACATCATCAACGGGGTTTAAATGAATACTTCAACAAATCATACCATCAAATTAATGAATTCTTCAACAAAAATGATTAATAAATCTAACAAATCATCTGTTATGAAGGATGATGTATAAATTAATTAATCAAAGTGAAGAGTACGTAGAGAAGAATCACAATAGATCAAAAGCTTTTCAAGGGTTGTGGTTGTTGGCTATAAAAAAACAAGTGCAACGATACATTGTTGATATCTTACGGAAGAAGAATCACAAAAACTTTTAGTGAAAATCGCAGTAGGCGAGCGACTATTTAGTAAATGCATCATGGTGGCCGGGAAAGAAAAATGTAGTTATATTTATCGAAAAGATGAAATCTTAGCGAAGGAGGCGATGAGGTGAGTGACGATTGGACTAATGCAATAATCACAATAAGAAGAAAAAGGTAACATTTCAAGGATGACATCCATCCTTCGTTGTGTTTAATCAACTGATCGATCGAAGGGAAAAAGTAACAAAACTTATTTACATTGTTTTTTTTTTCGGCATTCGTTGTGTAAATTAGTACTCTTGCTTCAAATTTTTTACATGGTTTCTGGAAAATTTCCTAGAAATTTTAAACAAATTATAAATTTTTCGCGTAAAAGGAACTGTAACAAATTATTCCAATATCCACTTCAATGATTTAGGGGTTGTTTGTTTGCTTTTTAATGGAATCATTAAGAAGTCACTTAAAGGTAAAATGATTTCCTAATAGTTCCATTAAGTGGTAAACAAACAGTGCCTTAGTTTAAAAGAAAAAAACACCCAAAATGATCATATAATCTTAAGGGAATCCCATGAGATGACAAAAGGCAAGTTTTTGTTAGTAGCAAGTTACTACAGATTAAGACTAACATTTTCTAAACACTACACTTCAAAACACATGAAATCAACCATGAAAAATCCTAAATCGATCTCAAAAACCCCTAATTCAAGAAAGTTTTAACTAAAAATATCACTTAATAAGGTTTCGGTTTACTCCACAATTTTTCGTTAAACCAGGCAAAGTCAATACCCGAACCTATAACCTTCGATGGATGGTGAACAACATGTTCTTTGACGTCGACACCACTCGCCAAAGGATCGTTTTAATTAGGTGCGTTCTTGACTTCTTCCATTAGTTTTCAACGATATGAGTAAACATCGCCCTCCGCCTAAATCCTTCTTCTTCCCTTTCCTTGGAGATTCACACTGCAAAACACACAAAACTAGAACAAAGTTTCGATTTAGATGAGGATTCCTTAAAATAAACATCATACGCGACAGAAATTAAATGCATGTGACCAAGACAAATATTTGTCACTAATTTAATGCCAATATTTTGACTAAGAAAGTTTGGTTGCTAAATGCCTCACCCGATGCAAATGCAGGAGACATATTTTTAGTCAAAATATTTTACTCCATCCGTCCCAAAATAACTGTCCACTTTTGACTTTTAAAGTTTTTCTTTTTCAACTTTGACCTCAGATATATTTGTTTGTGTTATATAATATTTGATAAAAAGTATACCCAATGGAAATACCTTTAAAACCAAATCCTTTCATATATATATTTTGCATCACATATTATATAACACAAAGAAAAATATTTAATGTCAAAGTTGAGAAAGAAATACTTCAAAAGTCAAAAGTGGACAATTATTTTAATGAATGATCATGTATAATTTAAATTTCTCTTTTTTTTTTTAGGGAAAATATGAATTTGTTAAGAAAATCGCAAATAATGGCTTACCATGTAAAACGACAACAACGATGGTCACGGATTCTCAGGAGCAACCGCGGCTTTGATCCTTTCAACGGTACACTTAATAAGGCTATTGACCGTCGCAACTGAACCCAGTGACAGTTTCGCTGTAGGAACTGAATCAACCAGAATCTGAAACGCAACTGTCAGTAAAGATCCACCATTTCCTACCTCTTGAATTCTTCCTCCTGGATGTTTTCCTGACCCATCGGGAAGTATAGCGAAACCAGATGGTAGTAAGGCGACATAATCAGGGTCACCGCCACTTAACACCACGTTCATTGCTGCGATATCTACTGGTGCATAAATAACATATGAACCCGTTGAATCATTTGAACTCTCCTGAAGTATGAGCATGTTCCCCTGGCTCGAATTTGCACTCTAGAATAACGAACAAGTAACAATGGTTACTAAAAAAAATAAGTGAAATTTCCATGATTATTCGTATAAATAATGTGTAAAACCACACAATTATGCTTATGTAACAATTTTTTTGATGGCAAAAACATTTATATTTCATATGTTATAAACATCATCTTCATGATTGTATAGTATGTACAAATTGGATAAAAAAAATTTGGTTCCTACAAATGTATAAAAATTATAAAGTGTCATGACAGATATTCAAAGATTGATCTTGTTATATAATGAAGTTAGAAGCTTACATTGACTCGTAGCAGCGAGACGCAGTTGCCTGGATCCCGACCGTTGGCAATGTGTGCCATCTCTTGGACAAGTCCACCATTAGAAAGAATGTCCCACTGCATATATTTGTAACAAATCTACGGTGTCACTAAAAGTTTTCAGAAACTGGTTTTGGTGATCGCAGAGAAGATGATCGATGTTACCTCACTCCTCGAGTTCTCATCACGAAGAAAATCAAAAACTCGTTTTGGTGGAACAGGGATCCAAAATGATGTAGCAGCGCTTAACACGATACCAGGGGGCCTGCCTGGATCATCAACACTTTTCCTGGTCATAACTCGAACGTCATCAGCTCCACTTCCAGACAATGTTGTCCAAGTATGTGTTGTTGAAGCTCCAACACCGCTACAAAAGCTCAAAACCATTCTCTCAGCCAGCTTCAACATACTCTTTCGGCCTTCTAGTGTCGTTATAACTGTCCAATGTTACAAGCACCATTTTCGATCAGAAAATATAATTTAGTGCTATTATGTTAACTCGAATTTTAAGAAAGAAGAGAACGCAAATAACTACATCAAACTTGCAATACATATATTAATTACCTCCAACATCTCCTGCAGGAATATTGCTAGCCAACGCGCTTGCAAGCCGTTCACATTGTCTATGGAGCGTTGCTACCCATCGTCTTGCCCCAAATGCTAGACCAGAATTCACTAGTAGCCTATAGATATCATGAACGGCTCTGTCATCGACTTCAACATGTTCGACCCAAGTTACCTAGAGAACAAAAAATTAAGCAATACATTAATCATTGACCCTAATCAAAGATTGCTTCAAGGTGTCTTTCTTCTAGCTCTATAAAATATACTAAAGCATAGAACTTGAACACAAGCGTAATTACCTTTGAGTACCCATTGGGAAGTTCTTGAATTAAACAACCAGATGGCCTTCTTCGTGATCTTGACATTTTAGAAGGGTGTAAGTTGTCCAAGGATACATCAACCACAGCCCAGGTCCCGTCTGTGTGTTGCTTACAGTATCTCACGAAATAGTATTCACGAGTTGGAACAAGTGGTGAAGGAACCTGATACTCAGCTGTCATCTGAAAGATGTATCCATTAGATCGATGTAGAAACATAGTCACATAGATATCAGGTTAACCATATACATGTGTTGCAAGGATATGATACAGGTGCATCGATATGTGAACAACGAGAGATGGAGATTCTATTCACGTGTTTGGAACGAAAAGAAAAAACGAGAAAAGAAAGTGTACATTAAGAAGAGATGGAGATCTGTTTAGAGTTGGAAAGCAATGTAAATGTTCTTACCACTTGGAGAGCTCCATTGTAGTTTCCAGCCACTCCAGTTGAAAGCACTTCTAGAGTCATTGCTCTGGAAACAATCCCAGAAAACATGTTCGACCATTGGTTCTGCAACATCAATCATCAGATTTAGGGTCTATAATCAACTGGATTTCCAACTAAAAAACAACAATTTAAGCTGAAGTGTTTTCCTCACCACATCCATCAGAATTTCAACAAGATTAATATGATTCATGATGACAACCATGGACTCCCTTGATGCTTCAGATTTCAATCCCAGTTGTTTTGGTCCAATGCCTCTAGGAAACGTTTGCAAGTATTCCTCTTCATTCAAGGTCTCTGATGAATTATCAGAGCTTGGAACCCACAATGGCTCACCAGATTGTGCCATTCCGACTAGTTCCTCCATAGCTACAACTGCAAGTTCGATTATGACTGGCTTGTCGGCCTCACTGGGGCCTGAAACTGACCGCAGAAGGTTGCTGCTTCCAAACATGTCATCTACCATTGGTGGTTGGGGACTAAAACTAGCGATTGGGAGATCAAGAGAACGAGGAGGTCCATTTTGCGATAGATTAGGATAAGTTAGCATTGGTTTGCCCACATATTTTGCAGCAATGCCAGATATCCTATCAATCTGATGAATGCACATGTAAGAACTAGTTATAAACCAAACTTCCATCTAATTACAACCAAAATTGGAAAAATTATCCTATCAATATATATCGCGTTTTCAAACCATTTTTTGGTTTTTCATAGCAAAGGGGTCACCAATTTGGAAAAGAAAAAGAATGCGAAAAACAGATGGTTATTTTTGCAAGAACGATCCATTTTAATCACATTTTTAAGTTTCTACAAATTGTTCATATTTGCTATTCTTGCAACCCTTATTGGTGTTTAATTTCTTGGCATTTCGAAAAGAAAAGAATGGTGATTTTAAGTACTTATTACTTGTTTAATAAAAAAAGTAGTGTTTTTTTAGCATTTTGATTGACTTACTTCTTCACGCAGACGAGCATTTTCGATTCTGAGGTGTTGTTCATCAAATGACATCTCCCCAATGGCTGCAGGACCACCACAGTTGGGGCAAGTAGCATTGGTGAGGGCTTCTTTATATCGAATGTTCTCCATTCGGAGCTTTTCATTCTCGTTTCTCAGCTGTGAGTTCTCATGGCGTTCATGTTGAGCCTAAATTAAGAAGAGAAAAGGCACAACTTCAGCAGGTAGATAAGTTTATTTAGCAGATTCCTTACGATACGTAGTAAACGTACAAGACTGCACAAATAGCCATTAGTCATTTTAATTTAACAAATACTAACTAAATGAGTCTCTTAATTAAATAAATGGTTGCAAACTAGCGCTCAAAACATGCTGCTAGCAGGCAGGGTGTGTTTTAGCAGATGACTACACGAAAGACATAGAATCACGCAAATACAAACAATTAATACAGTTACATAAAGTAAATGAATACAAAAAAAAAAAAAAAAAAAAAAACAGATGTGCCAAGCACTGTAGCTTTGGTGTGTATATATATAGACTAAAGATCTTTTGTGAACAAGTTGATCTTTGTGAACGTTGTGAACAACCATAGAATAACTTTGAATCTTATTAATATTGTTGAATCCTATGAATCTTGTAATAAAAACTACTATGAACCTTTTGAGTGTTCTGAATCTTGTTGTAGACACTTCTATGGACCATTTGAATCATATGAATCATGTTACAAACACTTGTTGATAATATATGAATGGTTATATGTATATTTATTATTTGTTCACAACGATAACTTGTTCACAATGGATCTCATCCCTAAACACACACACACTTTGGTAGTAATCAATACATGGATAAACAATGCTGAAGATGTGCCTAAATCTAAATGGAGATATAGTCAATATACTAGAAATCTGAATCAAAACAGAAAAATCTCAATTGTAAACGGAAGAAAAATTGATGTGTCACTCCATAGTACACTAAAAGAGCTCTAGAACTGAATATATGGAGTTCCAAATTGGACTAGGATTCAAGGTATCTCAACATGATATGTGCATGCTGGCAAGCCATTACAAATGCAACCTCACATGCTTATATTACAAAACAATTGAAATGCATGATCGATCAAAACCCTACATTTCTCAGCCTATTCAAAGTGGAGCAGCATTTGTTGCACAAGAATTGAGTTTTATGTGTGAAAAGTACCTTCATTTGAGTTCTTTTGTTTTGGAACCAAAACTTGACTTGCAAAGGCTCTAAGGTTAACCTTCTTCCAAGTTCCTTCCTCTGTTTATCATCAGGATGTGGGCATTCTTTGAAAAACCTACATTCCATCAAGATCAAAATGTATATGATAACTTAGAAAACCAAAAAAGAAAGTTAAAATTATCGGTTTTATCTCATGTACTTACGACTCCAATTCTTGGATTTGATGTTGAGTGTGACGATGGTAACGTTTCTTCTTGTTGGGACGTTGATTGGGATCTTGATCTTCACCGGATGGAGCTTCCATGATTTCAGTGCCAGATTTGCTATCATATTCATCATCTCTAAGCATATCAAGCTCATTTTCTGGTGTTTTGTGGCTCATATCAAGAAGATGATGATGATGACCCTCAAACATGTTGGGTTGAAACATTTTTGTTTAATTCTTCACACTCCTGATCATAAATAAAAGGCTTTACATGAAATCGAATATTCAAATTAATCCACAGACAAAAATATTACAAGGATAATCATTTATTGGAATGTAAAAAATATTAACAAGTTATAGATATTAAAACCATGCATAACTGCATAAGGGAAAAATAATAATCATGTTTCTCTAATACAAAGGTTTTACTTTCACTCGAAGTCAAAGAGTATATATATAAGTTGAAATATATTTAGTTATTACCAAATTAATAATGAAATTAAAATAAAAAAAGAATAATAATTAACTGCTATGAATGCAAAGATTACAAAAAAATATATTAATTAACTATACTTTTTTGAAAATATAAATTTTGACACTGCGCATGAGAAAAATGACAAATAGGAGGACTAATTTTTCATGATTTGTTATAGGTTGACTTTTGAAGCTTAAAATAATTAAACAGATACAAACATGAATTTAAATACCACCCAAGAGTAAGATGAAATTCTATGAACCAAACTAAAGTGTGTTATTAAAATCATATATATATATATATATATATATATATATATATATATATATATATATATATATATATATATATATATATATATATATATATATATATAGGGGTGGGTTCAATGGAAAACCACTATGCACCTGAAAACTATGGAAACCTACGCATACCGTCCGATTTGGTGCATTTCATGAAAAACGCGGTGGCATGATCATAATAAGATGATGCATAACGCGTGATTTTGATGTGTCACGCGGGAAATTTAATGCATCACGCGAGATTTTGATGCATCACGCGGGGAATTTGATGCATTTGTGGTGGTGCAGTGCGGTTTTCACAAGTTTTCAGGTGCATGGTGGTTTTCCATTGAACCTCCCTCTCTCTCTCTCTCTCTCTCTCTCTCTCTCTCTCTCTCTCTCTATATATATATATATATATATATATATATATATATATATATATATATATATATATATATATATATATATATATATATGTGTGTGTGTGTGTGTGTGTGTGTAAGCTTAAACTTAATAATTAATAAATACAACTAACAGTCAAATGATATAATTAATAGAAAACGAAAGAAATACCGATTGTGTCTTGTATTGATTATATATTATATATATAGCTTAATTAGCATACTTCATGACTTGGAGGTCAATATTTTTTTAAATATAATTTTTTAAGTTTATAACTTTTATTTCAATATTACAAATCAATGGAAGAAAACATAGGAAATGAGCTTTGGATCATCGAAATCTGCACACATTAAAGGACATAAATGATCAATTTATTGGAAGTCAACAAATCTCTATCTTCTTTGAAAACAAAAGTCAACTTTAAAAGCATAAATGTTGATACCAGTCTCTATTCAAGAATAATTTCCTCTCTTTCTTTTGTTTATTAATCTTTCTTGCATAATTTCAACAAAGATTTTGGTTAGGGGTTACAAGAATTAAAAACAAAACTCTGATCGAATTTATTAGCCACCGCTTCTTGTTTACGCAGATGAAGATATAAAATTTAACTATTCTTCGACCAACCGATACATATATATAGAGTTTATAAAAACCAAGTTAATTTGCAAACCATCGTTTGGGTCAGCAAATTTACTTTTATTTTGCTGGAGTTCGGTTGTGTTCTTAAGGACTGTTTGAATGCAAGTAAACAAACAGCCGCTAACTCGGTATATTTTCACACATATTATCTTGATGAAACTGAGACAAACAATAAAATAGTAGTCGCGGGATCAAGATGGAGTTGCACTTGATATATATGGACCTTTTTCTTTGTTTCGTTTTAGATATTGTTCGTAAAATAATCTGAGTAAGATAAAGATAAAAAAAACATATATATATATACCTGATCAATCACTGAGAATTGAAGCTCCTAGCTAATTTGAAGACGAATCAAATCATATCTCAAACGTTTGTTTTGATCTTTTAACAACATAAGACTTATTATTATTTTTTTCAAGAAAATAAACCTTTTTAGATACACGTTCAGAAACCCTAGCAAACCTCTCTCTCTCTCTAAAAAAGGATTATTTTTGTAGAATTTTATTCTATCATTTGAGAAAATTAAAAGAAACCTTCTTGAATAAATTTGAAAAGTGAATAAAAACACAATCATTAATCAAGACTTTCTTGACTTTGTAAAACATAAAGAACTTTTCTAACCCAACTCATGAAATGAATACAACCAGTTCAATAAACCTTGAAGAAAAAAATAATAAAACCATCAGAATCTAAGAGAACTTCCATATACAAAACCTAATGAATTGAAGAAGAGAAAGGCGGTATGATAACTTACTGGTATTTTATCTTGTTGCAGTGAAAAAGATCTGGTATTCAGAGAAAAAGGTCAACTGGAAACCACTTTCAAGAGAGTAAAAGAGTGGTTTTCAGGCCGGTTTCCATTGAAGCTATCTGTATCTTTCTTGTGAATAGAATTTAAGGAGAATGAAGAGAGAGAGAGAGAGAGAGAAGGGAAGGGAACAGGTGGGAGAATTGAAGAGATGGAAGGGGAGATAGAGAGGAGTAAATGCAATGAATAGAGAGGATGCAATTGCATTTATGGAGAGAGAGACTTGTTGCAAGCTGGTATTCAAAGTTTGCATCTCTCTCACACACTCACTATGTGTAATTGTGTGTATGGTAAAAGATCAAATTAGTAAAGGAATTTTTCTCCTTTAATTGCATAATTTCTTGCTTCTGTAATAATTGTATTAGTTTTTGAGTAGAGAAATTGATTTTATTGAAGCAACTAGCAGCCAGTTTTTATCATCTCTAAAACACTTGTGCATGCATGTGTCATTCATCTTTTACAAGCATGTTGATTTTCTTGTTATTGATCATCATACTCATAATCTTAATATATTGCAAAAAAGAAGAAAAAAATGCAGCATGGAATTGAATATATATACATGGTTAATTAAGTAATTAAATGTGTGTAATATGGATATCGAAATGAATAGAATTTCTCTTACACAAAATAGAAGGTAACTAAATGTGCTTAACTGCCTTTATTATAATACTTGATATGATTTTATAATTGAATTCTTGAAATTCTAAATACAATATATTCACCGTAAAACCATCATCTTCTTACAAACATGAAATAAAATTAATTAAGACAAAAAATAAATGTTGTCATCAACTATCAACCAATCATAATTGAATTGACCAACTTCTTATAGAATGAGATCATTAATAAATCATAAACGGTTTTAATCTAATTAGACAATATGCATGTCCAGACGTGATTTATTTTTTTAAGGTTTAATTATAATTTAATTAATTATTGATGAATATAATGAGATGAATAAGTAATAATTAAAAACTAGGTAGTTTTTCATGATATTACATTCATAAACTTGGTGATTTTTACACAACAAAATTTTGTCATATTTAACAATATTCATATAATATGAGTAAATAATATCCCATTATTCTTACTAACATGTTTATCAAATATTACCTATTTACCTTACAATCAAGAATATGATAACCATTTATATAAAATTATTGGATGTGATAAAAATTCTTTTTCTAAAGTACATGAACTAATGAACCATTTTTATAAGCTAAAATAAATATTCATACATTCACAATATACATACGATTTTTTTGTACACATTTTAACAAATCTTGGATTACATTTACATGAATGTATAATTTATCATTATTACTATTATTTTATAAAATTATTATTTATTTTTTAAATGTTAAATATCCGAAATCTTAAAGTCATGTATGATTTTAAGATGTGACATTAACATCTAAAATTAAGAAGATTTTTAATTCATCCAGACTACTCTCCTCCTTTTAAATAGCAACTGATTTAATATATTTTTATAAATTTATATATTTTAATTAATATAATTTAATATTTTAATTTACGTATACCATAACGGTTATATGTCTTTTATTACAAGAAATACAAAATGTTATGAAATATGTTTTAACTAAGTGTCAAACATTTAATACTTTTATATAATTTATATTTCATTTTAAGATATTTTAATAAGATTATATAAATATAAATTAACTTTTTATTAGATATATAGATGAGTATACATAATATAACATTTAAATTTATAGTTTATAAATAAATATGTAAATAAAATAATATTAGTTATTTGATCCACATATTAAGCGTGGATGTTTAATAAAATTACTTACATGAAATGAAAAACAAAAATTTAGATTTAAAAATATTAACAATTTATAAAATATAATAATATTATTATTATTTGTCAAAACTAATTTTTTGTAGTTCTATATAAATAAATATAAATAGTAACTTTATTATTTATAAATTTATATAATTTAATCAAAAAAATTTTTTATTAGATTTAGTTAGAAGTATTGTCTAAATAAATATATAGATAAGATTTATCAAATTTTATTATATTTGGTTTAGATTAGATTTTTTTTATAAAAATTATGAGTTGTATTTATCTTTTATTCTAAAAATAGAACATTGTAATTATCTTTTATGGTGAAACATAACGATACGGGACAATATCTGTTTTCATTTATTATAAAAGATATCTAAATAAATGATACATTAACCATTTAAAAAAAAAGATAAATACGTATTTATACGACCCATTAATTATCCTGTGCATTAATAAAATGTCCATAAATGCATTTCATTAAAAAATATGCTTATCCTTTAAACTTTAAAGATGATAAAACCATCTTTGTAAACATAAATATTTCAAATTTCCAACCTTTGCTTTCAACTCGTTAACTACAAGTATAGATGATGGTTCACCGTTCATGATAACGAAGAATATGAAACCTAGATTTCATAAGTCTTTGATAAATCATTATTTCTGAATTTTTCAGAGAAATGAAAGTTAATTTGGAGATATGATTAAACTTGTTGCTCCTCCCATATTCCTTAGTATATATACCGATGTTTAATAATAATAATAATAATAATAATAATAATATTATTATTATTATTATTATTATTATTATTATTATTTGCAATTTAATTTTAATTAATGCTTGGTTTTTGTACAGCAATAAGTATATATATGTTGGATAACGTTGATTATGAAATTTTAAGTATCAACTTTATTCATGCTTGCACTTTTACCGTATTGTCATATCCATATATAAAGAAGAACCTTACTAGAATCCCATACAAAAAATAAAATCTTTTTTTTCTTTTTATGGTCTGGATTTTTTTAATCACCTTAACGAAGGAGGTGGACTTGTGACACATATCATCTCCATATTTTATTTGAAAAAATAAATACAAATATAAAATAAAAAAATAAAATACAAATAAAAAAATAAAATTTAAATTAAATACAAATATAAAATAAAAGATAAATACAATTTATTATTTTTTAAAACCTATAATAAATATAAATAAATTATTAACTCTATCTAACATTTATCATTATTCAATGTTTATTACATTTCTCATTATCTAATATTTTTAATTATTATTATGAATATAATACAAATACATATAAATTACACCTTATATATGTATACTTATCTATATATATGTCTAATTAAAAAAGTATTACGTGTTTATAAATTTATTAAAATAAATATTATACAAATGATATTGAATAAGTAAAAAGTAAACATAATACAATATTAATTACTAGAATCATATTTTTGTAAAATTGAAACTTTAAATTATATTGATTAAATACATATAAATTTAGAAATAAAATATTTTAAAAATTCTTAAAATAGTAACCATTAAATATATGACAAATAATAATACTATTTTTGTATTTTTTTTAAATAATATTTAATATTTATATGTTTCATTTGTATGTTTACATAAATTTAAATTACCAATAATTTATCAAAATTTATCCACGTAATACGTGAGTTCATAAACTAGTATATCGCGCACACATAATTGTCTAATTAATTATAATTAAACTTTTTGAGAATGCAACATATATATTTTTCCTATGTGCATTATCTCTTTGATTTTATTGCTTGACCATACTTTTATTTTATTTTATTTAGTTTGTGTTGTACCTTTTTTTTTTATTAAGCTTGTATACATAGGTCGTGTTTGAATCATGCTATTAATGTGTACTATATTTAGGTTACTTGCCAAGTGTTTGTTTTAATGCCACACTATCTCCTTTTGTCTATTATGATCATCCATAAATCAAATGTATCATCATTCATGTTTTTTTAATCATAATCGTGAAAACTATAAACCTTAGAACAAATGATTTATTGCTTTAGTTTTCAAAGTACCAACGAATTTATTAGTTGTTGATAATTGTTTGAAACCCGTCATGGTCAATATCTTTTTCAAACCATTAATAAAAATTAGTTTTTTTTTATTCTAACCTTAATGTTACTTAGCAACATACCGAATGGAATACTCGTTGCTAAATTAATTTTGGAACCTGTCATAAAAGATCTAGTCATTGTAAAAAGGTATTAAAAAACTTGATTTTATATAAATGATCAAGCCATAATTTTCCAATGTGATTGCTTTCCATTGAATGTTCACACACTCTTTCTTTCTATACATATATAAGGTTGAGTTCAATAAAAAATCAAGTTAGGCTTTCAAATAAGAGAACCAAGATTGATAAATTGTATCTAATGCATATGTGAATATGATTCAATTAACATTGGTTTTCAGTTCTCCAATCTAAATTAGTTTTTCATTGAACTTGAATATGTATGTGTGTGGGAAGGTAGTTTTAGCCAATTAAATAGAGTACTCCAATGCATATGTGCATTTGAAGCTACATGCCCCCTTCAAGCCCAGTTGAATAATCGGGTTACATTTCATTTTTTAACCAGACTTCGATTTTCTATAGTAGTGAGTATACAACCCAACCAACACTTCCTCTCTTGTGGGTTATGTTTGGTAGATAGGATATATCGAAGGAAATGAAGACAAGTTATTAGTTGGTAGACTTGAATTATATATACAAATTATCTATGAATTTTCAAGTTGTATCAGTACGTATAAGTTACAATTCAATTCTTTTAATTTCTCATGAAGAATTAAATAAAAGTTAAAATTAGAAAAATATAATTACGCACAACAACCATATAGTAATAGTATTTTAAAATTTCATGATCTAAAAAACCATTTGTACTCATTTTTTTCACTTCAATTCTATCAACCAAACACAATCTTGTTGTTTCTTCACTTCTCTAAGAAGATTAAGAGAGAGATCTATAGTCTATGATCAAGAAGGAAAAAAAGAAATCAAGCTTAGATGGTGAGCTAAAGCAAGTATGTATATATAAAAGAATTAAAGAAACTTCATTGATACGACGTGATGAAATTCCCATGGACATGTACAGTTAATTCCACACGTTTTATTTCAAAAGTACGTGTTAAAAATGTTTTATGTTGAATGCGTACATACGACTTTTCTAATGCGTTAAACTTATTAAGTGATTTAATTACATAAATTTAAGTGATTTTTATACTATGGAATTTTGTATAGAAAGGAATTGAGAATTAAGGATTGGCAAATTAAGGGAATGAGGGACTTAGGTGCGGGGGGTAGAAACTTGACTTTGTTAGATGTGATATTGTGATGTACAATAATGAATATGTAACTACTTTTGGTAGAAATGCATGGCCATTTTTATTGATGAGCAACTAAATGTTGTAATAACCCTAGCCTCTTCAACCCAACTATTTGAAGGATATTATTGACTTTTCACTTTTTTAATTTGAATGAGTACTCTTTAATTATTAGATCGGGCTCAAACAAAATATAGTTTCTAATTTAGAGTATTTATGGTTTAACACATGAAATCCATTGTACATGTTTAAACATAAAACATGTCTCTTAACTATGATTTTGATTTAAAGAATTTGTTCAACTACATATATAATATCTATTATATATATGTTACATAATAAACATTATATAGTGTTGGGTAAATTCCAGATAAAAAATGTTACTTTATATACATATATGTGTATATAATAAATGATGGAGGAGGGACCGATGGTGAAAGCGAATAGTAAAAGCATGGACTACTGGTGTAATAAATGAAGTTCAGAATGGAATTCATAATTTTGAGCAAACCACAAGAACAATTTATGTAATTTACTTTTATATTTATATGGTGTGTATATCTGTATATAATTAAAAATAGGTTAGAGACTCATGTAATACATGACTTGATTTAGAAAATACATAATTTTTATATTTTAATAAATTATTATGATATTTATATATAATCAAAATAAAAAAATTGATAGCTAGTTAAATTAAAGAAAAAAATAATACTTAGTTGTTTGATATTACATGAAAAATATTACTATATTATATCATTCAAATCCATAATATGCGGTTGCAAAAAAATGTTTCTTTTAACTATTATTAACTTCAAATATGAAATAACAATGTGAGAAACAAAAAACTTCCATTACATGAATGTGTATATATATTTTGAATATGATAAAAATATAAAAATAGAAATTTTGAAGATCAATAATCAAAATTTATCATATTCACAATTTGAAGTTTTTTCATATAATTATTAACTTTTGTTATCTAAGTTAAAGTTTAAATTTTGTTTGCAAAATAATTAACACAAAGTTTTACTTCATTTCCCATATTTCTACATAGATCTAAATTTTTACATTTGAATTTAATTATGATCATTAAGAATAATAACGATAGATATTTGGTACACATATATTAATTTAATATGTTGCAATATCTAATTTAATATTTATTCATTGATGAAAAATATTAAACTCAAAATTTAATGTAATTAATTAAGGTAGTAAGTTAGAAAAAAGAGATGAGAAAATGAAATTTTCATGCATAATGGAAGCGACATGTAAAATCAATTGTTTTTCTTTATTATGACATACAGATAGATTTTGAATTTTGGTTTGGTTCAATCTAAAAATCACTAATCAATATTTGGACACCCATTGGCCATTTATATGAATCATGGATCTGTCACTGTACATAATCATTTTGAACAATAAGAGTAGTTACTTGATTAAATTCCCATCGTGATGCACCTATTTGTAGAGAAGAAAACAAATCTCACACATCAAATCAATTTACTGAAACAAGAAAAACATGTCCTTTAATGTTTTAACAAAACTAATTTATCAATGGTAACACTTTTTCCTAAAAGTTGTCGTTCGCACCACTTTTTACTGGTTACAAACCTCTAAGACCATTCACCACATAGGATTTTACGAGTCATATTTTATCGGTAACGGATACAAAGTAAAAGATGTAACATATACTTTTGAGATGAATGATAAGGAGGAAGTCGAAGAAACATATGTTTTAATTGAGTTGAAACCAAGACTCGTGAACCGTAATGATATTGATGTAACTTGTAAATGTTAGATACAAATGTTGAGAAAAAAAACAACCAATACATGATATGACAATTTTATCGCTAGAATAACAAATGTTTAAGTATCCATTATGTATATTATGAAAATTTTATGAAAATTACATCGGCTTATATATGTTTATAATAGGGTTAGCGAGAGAGAATTGGATCGAATAGATCCGTACATTCTGATACCTAGAGAAAGTAAATTGAAATCACAAAACCGGAAGTAACGAAGAGATATAATTAAAAGATCGCGAAAGTGTATTGATGAAAAATGAACTTACAGTACGGGAATGTAATAGAATGGACGACGTAATGGACTGAATCATTATCATTTCATGTCAAGGTTGGTTGCACCATTAGAATGATATAAATAATTATTGGTTGTTGTTTGACAAGGAAAAATAAAGAAAGGAATGAAACAAAATTAATTTGTGATAACAGAAATACTCATATAATTAAAATTATATAACTTTTATTAATTTTAATATTTTTTAAATGTAATAAAATACATTATAAAATAAGGTGGTATTTGTTTTTTAAGAGGTTAAATGTCTGAAGTCTGAAAAACATGTCTGAAATTAAGAGGAGGCCTTAAAGTCTGAAATTAAGAGGCTCTGAATTTAATTCAGAGTAGTCTCATTCTCTTAAAATTCAGAGGGAAATTCAGAGGTTGTAACCTCTTAAGTCTAAATTTAAACAAACAATACAAATTATGTTAAGATCTGAAATTCAGACTTCAGACCTAATTCAGAGCCTCTTAATTGAAAACAAACACACCCTAACTCAATGACTAGATTATCATAAAAATTAAAATTATCAATGTCTTTATAATAAAATATTAAAATGGTGTCCAAACATAATATAGTTTTATACCATCAAATTTACGAAAGTAATAATGGTATTACATCGCAGTGATAACCATTTTCAAACAACATCAACTAATATAATTTCAAACTTTTCTCAAGTCAGTCTTTAACTCATTTCAATTTTGTCTTCATCCAAAAAATGCATAAAATCATCTTTACGTGAAAGTATACAAACAACCTACTTACACTCATGAACGGTTAAGCAAACGAAAACTGTATTTGGTTATGAGATATCAAAAAGAATATCCTATAGTGTTTGCAAAACACTAAATATCACATATATAATATTATATAACGCGTGCGCGCACACATACACATATAGGGGTGGGTTCAATGGAGAATCTCTATGCATCGAAGAACCTTGGAAAACCATAATGCATCGCTAGAATATCGTAATGCATCACGTAGAAATCGACGCATCACGCGGGAATTCAATGCATCACGGGGAAATAATGATGCATCACGGGGGGATTGTGATGCATTTGTGGTGGTGCATGGAGGTTCCTTAAGGTTCTTCGATGCATGGAGGTTCTCCATTGAACCCACATATATATATGGTGGGTTCAATGGAGAACATATATGCATCGAAGAACCTTGGAGAACCACAATGCTTCGTTAGAAAATCGTAATGCATCATGCAGAAAGTCGATACATCACGCGAGAATTTGATGCATCACGTGGAAATAATGATCCATCACGCGGGAATCGTGATGCATTTGTGGTGGTGCATGGAGGTGGGTTCAATAGAGAACTTCCATGCATCGAAGACCCTTCATGCACCACCACAAATGCATCACGATTCCCGCGTGATGGATCATTATTTCCATGTGATGCATCAAATTCTCGCGTGATGCATCGATTTCTACGTGATGCATTACGATTTTTAAGCGATGCATTATGGTTCTCCAAGGTTCTTCGATGCATTAAGGTTCTTCATTGAACCCACCTCTATATGTGTGTGTGTGTGTGTGTGTGCGCGCGCGCGCGCGCCAAGGATCATTTAAAAAGATGAGATGGAGAGAAAGAAGATAATTGAATGGAATGGTTAGTGGAAGACTTTTTTCTGTTCATTTCCAATATTCAAAAAGAAAAAAAAAAGCTTAAGAAACTGCCATATCAATATGCAAAGGTATAAAACCAGCCTGATCACACCTTACCAATCCAACATGAAATCAAAACCGACGAATACAATAGTAACCAATAACCACATCATTGTTATAACATACATTCATGAAACCGAAACGCACCGTTTCGTGTTTTTCATATTTACAAATAGGTCCTTGTATTTTTCAATAATTGCCAAAAAGTCATTGTAATTTATGAAAAGTTTTGGTGTTTTTTAAAACTGCAAAAAAGTCCTTGTACTTTTCAAAAATTGCAAAAAATCATTGTATTTTAAGAAATAATTGCAGAAACGTCCTTTTGGTTTCATATATTTAAGCATCTGTGGTTTTCTTTATTTATATAAAAATGTTCCTGTAACGGCTATCCTACACACACATATATATACCCTTTTTTTGAATAAAAATTTTGAATTGAATTGGTTCGTCGTTTTTCCGTTTCGTTAATTTGGAAATCGAAATGGTTCATCAATTTTTTAATAAAACATTAAAAATTAGATTATTTGGTTGTTTTTTCATTTGGTTAAATCGAAAATTGGAATGGTTATTCATTTTTTCCCGTCAAAAATACTTAAAAATATATTTGATTGGTCGCTTTTTCCATTTGGTTAACTATTTCGTTGGAAAACTTGAAATGGTTCGTCGTTTCAACTTTAAAAGTTTTCGCTCGAAAAAAATAACGAACCATTTCGGTATTCAATTTAATCATATGGCAGAAATAACCGCTTAAATCTAATTTTTAACATTTTTGATTGGAAAAAACATTTAACAACATCGATCTTTGATTTAACCAAACGAAAAAACGACTAACCATATTAGTTTTATATACTTTTGCCAAGAAAAAACGATGAACCATATTAAATTTAAACGGTTGAAAATAACATCAACTGATTTAATTTTAAATGTTTTCAATCGGAAAAAACGAGAAACTATGATTTTAAATTTAGCCGAACGTAAAAATAATTAATCAATCTATAAATTTTTCCTATAGAAAAAAAGGATGAATTATTTCACTTTTTTAGTTTTTGTTGAATAGATGAAATTCATGAAACAACGAACCATTTAAATTTTCAATTTAATGGAACAAAAATTATATATAAAATTACGTAAACCGAATAAAAACTTATTTTTTCAAACAAAGTAAAAAAATTTATAAAATTTCACAAGCTTATTAAAAAATATATAACTAACTAAAAATTGAAAACTTATTAAAACTAAATATAACATAAACAAACTGATGCAAACTAAGTAGCAAACATATAACAATTAAAAATCAAAATTTATATATACACATCTTTTTGTACGCGGTTGTGATTGTAGAATTGTGAATTTTAAGAGAGTATTGAGATTGTTTCGAAGAAAATAAAATAAATGAAAAAGAAGTAAAGTTTTTTTAATAATTGCATCTTCATATTGTGCAAATAAAGACTGAGAAACTTTGAAATTATAAATATACATATAAAAACATGAAAAAGTAATTCAAACACTTTTAATAAATAACAAGTTGTCTTCAACCAATGAAGTAAAAGATTTTCACCTTTCGTAATATTTATTTTCTTTTTTGGTTTTTACCTTTCGCCTAAATATAAATTTTAATTTGTATTTTGACTTTTTTTCTTTTTATACTTCAAAATTGTTTTTTTCTTATATAAATTTATTTTCTAATTAATTAAATGTATTTTTAGTTTATAAGAAATATTGATTACATTGTAGGTAATATTGTCTATTCTATTTATTTTAAATAAAAAATGTTATTGTGGACAATATTATATTTGATTATTTTTTTGTTTTTATATTTATACATAAAATTTATTTATCTTATATATTAACCTCTTTAAAGCTTAATAAATATTGAATTCAACATTTTTTATATTTTATTTGTAAATAAAAGTGTTCAGTTTGTACGTCAAATTCTTCAATATTTGATTACATATTTAAATATTGAAATTTTCCGCTTCAACCTCAATTTGAATAATCAATTTGATCACAAATTTTTTTTTTTTTTGCCAACAAATTCATTAAGTTTGAGGGCTTTTCATGGAAAACAAGTGGACATATGTTGTTTTTTGTGTGGAAAATACAAGGATGATTTTTTTTCTTCCGAAAACCAGAAAAAATAATAACCTGAAGACTTTATTAGGAATAAATAATATGGAGAGACGACAGGGCCGTCTCTTAGATTTCAGAGGCCCTGTGCAATAACTGTAAAAGAGGCCCTGTAAACTTAAAATTAATATTAACATCATCAACATTGATCTTATTCTTAAAAAGCTTATCAAGAGCCCCACTGTGAGACTTAGCAAGCTCTTCAATTCGTTTTTTCTTTTTACGTTTTCCATACCCAGACTCGTGTTTACACATCCTAAAAGACATAAAAGTTTATAAATCGATTAGGAAATTGTTGAAAGAATGAAAAGATACAACTTAATGGTGACTTATTGGGCTTTGGATTTGTATTGTGACTTATTGGGCTTTGGCTTCACAAACATTATACATAAACATATCCTTAAAAAAAAAAATTTTGTGGCCTTCTGGATTTTGGGGCCCTGGGCAGAAGCCCACTTGGCCCTCCCTCATCTCCGGCCATGAGAGACGAAACCACAAAAAACATGAAAACATGTTGTTTTGTTCATATAAAACATAAAAAAAAACAATATACTTTAAACATCATCAATTGAGTCAAACCAAATTCGTAAAAAAACATGTATCCCACTAATGCTTAAACACACAAATGTAGTGACGTTGTTGTCATCATTGAAGTATTAAACATGTTTCTATTTTTAACATCATAGTTTATCTTATGCGATTAAAATTACATATTAATGACGGAAACCCGTAGCAACGCGCGGACAATATAACCCTAGTTTGGTACAAATTTAATATAGACGGTTAAAAACTGGATCGACTACAAAGCGGATTACAATGCGAGTACCATACCAAATACACACACCTAATTTTGATACATACAGTCAATTAAACAATCCTGCAAACTTTTATATATATATATACTAGGTTAATACCCATGTTTTACATGGATTAATATAAAAACTTTGTTATAATATAAATATTTATAAAGAGATGAGATCCCTTAAGAGTATTAAATTAAAAAAAAAAGATACAAAAAAAACAAAAAAAAAAGACATAGACAAAATCATTTAGTCAATGGTTTTTTTTTTAATCTGTATATTAAATTATTTATTATTTGAGACATTTAAACATGACGTTTATTATTTTATTATGTTTTAAAATAATTTTATTTTAGTTGTTAATTTTGAAAACTTTTAATGAGTAGTAATTGTAGTTTCAATAGTTTAGGAAACAAAAATAATATAGTTTAATTAAATCAATTATGCATCTTACTTAATTTAGTGTTAATTTTTATTTTTGGAAAAAAGGCGGGAAAATGAAAAAATAATGTATTAGAAAGATGACATGTGGCAATGATTGTTCTCATTTATTATAATATATAGATATATGCGGAGTACCGGGGTACCTCGCTTAAAATCATTTTTTTTGAAATTTTTTTTTCATAATCATGTTTAAATTAATAATACAAGACTACTTGCAAAAAATCACACATAAACACACACTAGAACTATGTGAAACGTGTGTGTTCACATGAACTCTGCTGTTGTGAACGTGTGTTCACAACTAAGCATGTTCACATCAATTTTTTCACGTTCACATGACTTTTAAAATGTTAAAAGTGTGAATGTATATAATTTTTTACGAGTAGCCTTAGGGGCTGTTTGGTAGAGAGACTTGAAGGGAGAGAATTGTGAATTCTCTTGTTTGGGAGAAATGCTCTTAATTTTTGGGCGGAGAATTGAATTATCTGGGAATTGTTTAAAGGCTAAATATGAAAAAAAATCCAATTCTCTCCATTTGGTAGAGAAATATGGGTTACTCACTCAACGGATTGCAGTTTTCCAAGTTTAAAGACATGCTTTATGGATTGTTTAAACATTTCACAAGTTTAAACAATTCATATAAACATTTGTGAACTTGTACAAACCTAAATGCAATTCCAAGTTTCAATGGAGAAATGCTCTTAAGACATGCTTTATGAATTGTTTAAAGGCTAAATAGGAATTGTACCTCTTAATTTTAAGACATGCTTTATGAATTGTGATTAGGTTGACGTCCAAATACATCAACGGGTTACTCACTCAACATGCCGGGTCAAATATACCATGAAATATGTAGATGTAAATAAAACAATATGAGTCATGGGCTGATCCATGTTGAGGTTGGGCTTGGTGTGCAACCTCAACTCCTCAAGTCATCTCCAATAGTACGGGTTTTGACTTTTGAGAATTTTTTTTTTTTCTTTTTGTCTATTTGATAAAAGGGTTTTACAATTTTCTCTCTACTTTTATTCTCATATGAGGTTTTTGTAAACGATTTTTCTTGTGGGAAAAAAATTCCCTTAATGCATTGATAACCAACAAAACTATTCGAAACAACTTTATTAACCTGACAAGTAAACATGGGTCTCGTAACACATATTGTAAGCTATAAAAGATCATGTATTTTTTAATTTTCTTTTAGGCAATGGAGTTTGGTTTGGCTGACACATAAATTAGTAACACACTAAAAAGTATTTAAATTGTTTTTCAAAATTATTTGGTAAATAGTAACCAAATTTTCTAATTTTTTATTTTATTGGTTGGATATATAACATGCTATTTCCACAGTATACGCATTTCACCATTAACCCAAACCAGAAATGAATTTGCGATAAAAATGAAACAAATGAAAAGTATGAAACTATAATTATTAATTTATTAGTTATGATGGGCTTTGAAAATATGATCAAAATGAAACAAATGAAAAGTATGAATCTAGTTAGTGAAATAAATTATAAAAGTTAAAGTATACTCTATTTTACCGTTCTTATACAGAAATTTAATTAAGTTTTGTGTATTTGAATTGAACATTAAAATATCGACCTCAGTATTAAAAGAAAGCCCAAACTAACCCCAAATCTGGTAAGCCCAATTATTTAAGATATTGTCAATCAAGCTTTTATAGTTGGGTTTATTATTAAAAAAGAAGAATATATGTCGTTTTTCTTTTATTCATTTTATTTTTTTTTAAAAACTCTTCAAGTGAATTTTTTTTTTCCTGATTTACAGAAATTTGGTCATTAGAACACAATTTTAATTAGCAAACCATGTTTTATAAAAACAAAAAAAACATGTATCCAATAGCCAAATTTCACAAAATCAGAAAAAATAAAATTAACTTGAACGGAAAAAATATCAAAATAATTTTACTTAGTTAATCCTTTATAGTTTAATGTCCTTTTAATTTAAAATAGTGGACTTCTTTTAAAAAAAAATTTATGGCATCAGATGGTTATTGATATAATTTTACAAACTTTATAGTTTTCGAAGATCACATGATCATGAAATTGTAACTCGGTTGATTGAGTTTTTATAGTTGATCAGATCTAGTTTCTTGATCAGGTAAAACACTTAACATATTTGGTGGATAGGTTTTGAAATAATAAGGAACAATTGCATAAGTAGGTACAATACTTAAGACTGATATCTAACAGACCAAGTTTGCCTTCATAGAAAGGTAATGTACATTTCAAATTTTTTAAAAAATTAAAAATTTTGGTCATTTTTAATAAAATAGACAAATAGTGTCACTAAAATGGGATGTTAAAAGTATCGAAACAATTATCTAAAAAAAGTTACCATGTCTAGAATTTTCTAAAGAATATGTTACGGTTATAAGAATAAATTTAGTTCGTTAACTAAAATAGAAATAAGCTTCAACCATGTTGTCTTATTTATGCAATTATATACTCTAAGGGGAGATCGCCAAATGAAGACAAGAAAACTAAAACTTAACTTTTGATTTGCATTCAGAAGTTGAATTTTTTACATCAAAATTTATAGAAATATGACAAAAACTATGAGCTATAGCCTTCTTTTTGAACCATTTCAAAACTATTGCTTTCCCTTCTACAATTGTTGTTGAAGTAAAATTCAAAACCTTAGTTTTGAACTCCGTCGAGAAATTTGGATTCGTAACCAACCTTTTACCGACCACCAACACTGTTGTGCTAACATCACGCCGCCCTCGAGCCGGGATCGAGTCTGCCATTATTGGTGCCTCAGCCACCACATCTTCATGGTAATTCACATATGATGTAGTATTCCTATACTTAAATCCACCATAATTAGGATTATTGACCGTAACCGTTACCCCTATTGTGACATTTACATCAGTAACGTCAAATAAGTTGGTTGCAAAGGATTCCAACGTAATGCTTTGAGTGACGATTTTGGGTTGTTTAGGCTTGAAAAGAGTGTAGTAGAGTGTGATTGTAGTGACTATGAGGATTATCAAGAGAATAGCTGTCACAGCGCAACAGATCTTCAAGGTTCTTCGAGATTTGGCCATGATCTATAACTTTTTTCTTTAGCTAAAACCCGAGAGTTTGGTATATATGGGATTATAAGAACATTGTATCAATAGAAACCTTAAGGAAAAGAACAAAGAATAAGATGGTTACAAGGTTAGAAGTGTTTGTTTTTTTTGTAGGAATGATGAAAACAATGAAACATGCATGTCCAATTCATATGTTGTTTTTGGTTTTACTTGCATTAGTATCAATTTGCCTTCACATTTGTCTGAAGTGATTATTCATTTCAACAAAAAAACAAAATTTTGTGTACTCAAATAGTTCGATAAACATGAATTCGTGTACAAGACATTAGAAGTAAACGAAAAAAAAAAAAAAAAAAAAGAACACTGCAATTTTAGCATTTGGTTAGATGGAATGAAATGAACAATAGAATGAAAAAATCAAATATTGTCCCATTTATCATTTTTATTGATTCATCATTGGGATCGAAAAACTGTCATTCTAGCATATTATTAATTAGTTAAATGAATTTGAAAATTAATTAATCATCCAATAAGAAATTCTTGTAATTATAGAGATTTGAAAATTACAACAATTTGATTGAAAAATACAAGAGTACATGAAAGAAAGAAAGTAGTAATTAAAATGAAATTTTGTAGCTATTCAACCATAATTGAGACGAAAGATGTCATTTTGCACATAGAAGCTTCCTTGTGGAGTGGGGATCAAATGAAACATCTGTAAAAAAAACTTTTCAAATTATATTTTACGAATTTAATGATATTATAAGATAAATTAGAATTCAGTAAGATAAAATGGTTTTTCTTGTAGCAAACGAGGGACATTACGGGAGTGAAAACCTGGCTAAACCGAAGAGGGTGTTGTTCATCAGCAAGTCGGAGGCTGCCACTAACAAACACGACAATGCCGCCGCCAGCGAAGGAGGACGGCTGGGCATCGATGGTGCTAATAAGATGATGACACTTGTCGAACGGCAATTGGGTAAGCTTGGAAGAGATATGATCAAGACCTTGTAGTTTTTGACCTTCAAAAGTCAACATGGAGGAATGATGGTAAAGGGAAGCAAGAGATGATCTATCGGTGGTATCAAAGAGATGATAGTAATGTTCCACAAATGCCCTTGCCACTTCTTCTTCCATTTTGGTTTTTTTTTTTTTTTTTAATTTGCATTTGGTTTTGTTGGAAGAAGGGAAGAGAAATATTATAAGGGTAAATTGGAATATAGACCGCGCCAACGCCACGCAAAGGTGCTCAAAGCGTAACGCTTTATGTATGGCTTTTCTTTTTTGTTAAATAAACTAGTTTATTTATTATTACGTGGATATTTTTAATATATATAGAATATAATAAACTAAAAAATAAAGATATAAATATTATTTTTTAAACACAAATTTATATGAATGGTATCATTAATTATTATGACATATTATTTTTATATGTTTCTAAATATGTATATAAATGTAATTATTAATTAGGACATATTAGATTTTGTTGGATATGATTTGATTTGAATTTATATAATATATGGATAAATATAGTTTAAATTTATTTTTTTTTTAAACTATAAATAACATGTGTCGATTCATGATAATGACACATGGTTTCATGAGAAATGAGTACGTATTACTCTTTTATTAGTATTTATTATTACGATCATAGATATTATAAGTTTCGCAGTCCTCAAAACTCTTTAATCAAACATTCCTGTTCAAAAAGCCCATGAGAACATTCAAGTACAAATGGGCCTCGTTCGGACTCAAAGTCAGGCCTAAATTGATATTTAAACAATTAAAAGTTTACCCTAGACCCATTATACGTCTTTATGTATGACGTTGGAGAACGATTATAACAAAAGAAGATCTTGACTTAGGCAGGACAAAACGTCCATGAACGTGGACTTTAGGTCCATTCCAATGCAACGTTTGGATCAAAGTAACAATGAAGTTGTTATGCTCTCGAATCAGCCAAATGTAAGTTTGATTGGTGGTTTATAAGTCTAAATGTCTTATCCTCCTTTAAGCTACCTTTTAGGAATGACTTCTACAAAATGGTTTTATGAGATGGGTTTGTACCATCGTTATCAAAGTCAACCACACCTTTTGAGCTTCCAAACTTTGGAGTGGTGGCCTACAGAGTGGTAACTTGGACCCCAAAAAAAGGGATGCCAACCATGAGGCCCATGACCAACAATAACTCGGAGTGGGGGCTTGGACCCGAAAAGAAGACGTTGACTCTTCAAAGTTATCATTTAATGTCAATGACTAATGTTGGAAACTTAGAAATAACTTTTTTACGTTTTGAACTTATTGTATTGATTATTGATTTTTTTAAAGTTATCATTTAAAGTAGGGTTTATTATGAAAAAAAACCAACATGTTTTCTAATTTTTAGCGATTTAGTCACTCCATGTTATTTTTTACAATAAAACCCCTCATGTTACTGTTTCGTTGTTGTTTTTAGGAATTCTACTTGTTGTAACCGGTAACGTGTCCAGGTGGCATATTAGGTGTCAAATGAAGTGCTTACCTGTTAAATGAACGGTTTCGTGGAAGCTTACGTGACATTTGAACATCTTCAAATCGAAATTAGGGCAAAAAACCCTCATTTCTTCTCTCAAGAACGAAACCCCAAAAAAAAAAAACACTAGTTTCTTCTACCATGGCATCTTCTACTTTAGTGCATTGGAATAATGGATGTGAGCCAATCGATTATGTTGGGCGGCATTGCTACTGTGGATTACGAGCAGTAAGAGTCACCTCATGGACCATTCGGAACCCATGTAGAAGGTTTATTGGATGCCCTAATTATAAGGTAAGTTTAGAACTCTGTAAATGTTGTTGACTATAATTCTTAAATGTGGTTACTTGGTTTAGGGATCCAAGAAAAAAGTGCAAGTATTTTCAATGTTGGTTTTTTTCATAATAAACTCTTTAAAGTATGAGTTTGTGTTATAAAGTTTCGTAAAAGTTTATAAAAACTGGTATTTTATAAAGTTTCATTTTATAAAATCGGTAATTTATAAATAACCAATTTATGAAATTTGATAAATATAATTTTTTTTTTACAAAAGTAGAAAAAGAAAGACAATTTTTGGGAGTAAAATGATAAAACCATCATGTTCTAATAATTAAAACCAAAACAACCATGTTTTGGTAATTAAAATTGAAAATACTATCATTTGGAAAATAAAATTTCAAAGCACTATGTTCTTGTAAATAACTCGACTTTTAGATGGTTAAATCTAATGTGACCTCACTCGATCTACTATTTTTCCACGTACAAGGATAGCTAAAAAAAACTTATTTCACCCATTGTCTAGTAAATTGAAAAGTAATGGATTAGCATTTTAAATCTCATTTCTTAACTTGTGGCTTGCATACTTTGTAGGATAAATTAAGAAGATGTAAGAGTATGTTTGTCGTTAAAGAAATCAAGATCATTGGCTGTGAAGCCTACAATACATTGATATGAACTTTGATACCAACTAGCGCGCGACGCTTGAACTTGGTTGAAAAGCAAAGAATTCATCCAAGCAATAAAACGTTAAGTACATGCTTATGAAAGCATTAGATATGATCGCAAAATCGAGCTACACGTAGGCATACATAGTTATTACGCCAAAACTGGTAAACTGACTATCGACTGTAAAAAAGAATCATTCACCTGTACCAATTGGAAGGAAAATAAGCATGAACAGAATATCCAGTCTTCCAATGATCCAAAACCACGACTTCCCTCACTGCGCAAAACGAAACAACCAAAGCACTAATCATGGCCGCCCTCTGCACCATCGAATCCTTGATCCTAATAGTAATTCGAGTCACGAAAGCCAACAACAATCCCACAATCATGAACAAACATCCAACACACATACCCTCAACACCAAACTGCATTCCATGGCCCTTAAAGAAGAAAATCACCTTATTTGGATCTTTTCTATCCATAACAAACAAAGGTATTTTACGAATCAAGATGAACATAGACCCTGAAACGCTGAAGAAATATACAAACAGAGTACCAAATATCCAAATCCTCTTATTATGGAACAGTGTATTACCGGCTAATAATTTTTTGGTCATGAATGGCATCCATATCAGGAATCCGACAATTACGAACCCTAATTGAGTTTTGGAAAGAATTGGGGGCCGGTGAATTTGACCAATTGATAATCCGGTTTTGGATTTGATAAAATCCGACATGGATTCGGCTAAACCAGAGTAATCTCCGACGTCAAATGGGATTGAATCGGATTTTAAATCGTTAGCGTCAGGGGGAACGATGCGGATGTTAGGTAATGCATGTATACCGAATCGGAGGAAGTCTTTCTCAGATTCACTGAATTCGAGGTCGCAAAAGAAGATTTTTGAGACAGAAGAGGAGTTTCGATTGTTGATGAAGAAGGATTTGGAGATTAGGTCAAATTCGGACTTGATAGATTTGAGATTTGTTTCTGGCTGGTTATGGAGTTGGAGAGCGTCAAAGAAGATGATCAGGTAGAAGGATCTGGGGCCGGAATTGAAGATGCGGGAGAGAAGAGCTTCGTTGAGGTGGATGACGCCAGAAGGGAATTGTGATCGGAGCGAGTGGAGGTCGGAGACAATACCAGCAGCGGAGGAGGAAGGTGCAGAGATTAAGATGCATGCGATGGTTAGTAACAACAGTAAAATTGGTGTTGTATTTGGAGAAATCGCCATTTCTGAATCTGGTGAGGATTCATTGGGTTTTGCTGTGAATATGATGGTAGAGACGATGATCGATTAGTTTGCATGGTTATGGGGTTGCAGCCAACCAAATACTGCCACGTACCAAAGAGAGATTTTGAGTTATTGAAATTATAGCTTGAAGATAAATTCGAGTAGGGCTGAGCTCGCTACCGTACCGTACCGAACCGGTACCGATCCTGAAAATACCGAAACCAAATTATTAGTTTTGAAAGAACCGAATATCGAACCGTATAATTTTATATGGTGCCGGTTCGGTTCCGGATACCGAATTTTAGCTAATTTAAAAACCGAATACCAAACCGAGAGTACCGAATTTTAGCTAATTTAAAAACCGAATACCGAACCGAATATATTAATTCGGTATCGGTCGGTACCGGTACCGATTCGGGTTCGGGAAATGGTGTCCGTCGCTCACCCCTAAATTCGAGGGTTAACCAGTCACTCATAGACTTGATAAAGAAAACTATCATGTCAATAGTTTTTTCCTTTCAATCTGATACGATTACATTGATTGACTTGATTTGAAAAGTATGTTACCTTAAATTTTAAAAATTTAGTATGTTACATTGTTACCCAAGTTGAAAAAAAATGACAACAAATTACCTTTTGACATAATTAATCCTATTTAAAATTTAGTCCTTTTCATAATTATTAAAAAATCAGATCGAACAAGCTTAGAAGATCCGTCCTTCCAAAATCACAAATATGTACATACTCACATGTAGGGGTGCTCATTTTCGGATTATCCGATTGTCGGATATCCGAATTTCGGATAATCCAAAAATCGTATAGATGAATTTTACTATCCGAATCCGTATCCGATTTTCGGATATCCGAAATGTAAAATTTTTAGTTAAACTTAAAATTATAAAATGAATTCAAATATATATATCTTTTAATATATAAAAAAATAATTGTGTCATAAACGAAATTATATCATACCTTTTTAAACTTAAAACAACAAAAAACATGTCAAAAATAGTAAAATACATTTAAATGAGTTATAATTATGTTAGAGCGACATTATACATTTAAAATAGTCAACTAAATTATGAAAAAAAAGTTTAAAAAATATAAATTTTTTTGAAAAACATTGAATTTAGGATTTTCGTATAATCCGAATATCGAAATTATACAAAATCCGTATCCGAATCCGAAATTTCGGATACTTTAACTTAGGGTTTTCGGATCGGATTCTCGGATTCGGATATTTTTAAACACCCTACACACATGTATGATGTATCCCAAATCGCAAATTGGTTTTTTAAAGCATATGAATTAATTACGACAAAAATCAAGTTATCAAATAGGGAATGATATAAATCGTTTTGATTATTATATTTGTTTTATTTTCATTCTTATTTAAACTAGTTCTTAATAGTAATATTGGATATTCGTAATTAGTCTTACAAAGTTTGAATACTACAATTAAAATAAGAGTTAATTGCATAGATTGTCCTTTAACTATCCTCAAATTGCAACTTTCGTCCTTTTTTCGAAAACGTTACAAATTGGGTGCTTTATGTACCGAAAAGTTGCATTTAAGGTCCTTTCTAACGATTTCCGTTAAGTGTCTCTGTTAAGTCAGGGGCAATTTCGTCTTTTTAAGTATAAAGGACCTTTTTTGCAATCTTTTCTTATTATTTGCTTTTTTAATATTAACATTATTATTATTATTTAAAAGAGTTGCAATTTAACACAGCCCTCCTCCCCACCAGGCCACCACCGTCACTCGTCTTCATCCTCCTCCTCCCTGCCACCGTCGTCTTCTTTTTTAGACCCACCACCTCCGCCCTTTCTCTCCACCACCTCCGCCCTTTCTCGCTGGTAACGGAAGCTCGTAGGTTGATGCCGCCTGTGTTAAATAGAAAGGAGCCGGTGGCATCGGACTGTCGGAGTCGTAGCCTCCCCTGAACGTAGCCTTTATCATTTTCAGTAGAAGCGAACGGAAGCTACCGGAGAGGTTACAAGGTTTTATCAGCAACCGTGGAAGCGAAAAAGAAATGAAATCCGTGGATTTTTATACAAATCTTTAAAAAGTACGTAAAAACGATATCCCTTCTAAATCCATATAAACAAAACCGGTCATCAAGAAAACAATCTGTGTTTTATAATTGACATCGGTGTTTTGTTCTCATTTCTCACCAAAACCCTAAAAACTTTGGCGTCACAGAAAAACCCTGTCGATGGCTTGCAATGGCACAGGATGTGAATTGGGTTGCTATAAAGACAATACCGGGGATGAAGAGGGAAAATTATCAACAGAGAATAAGTTAACTGTTGGTAATCACCATCGCCACCAGACGATTTGCCTCAAGTGTAAAGCAATCGAAGCCACAATCTTCATCGGCGCAGACAGTGGTGGTAGATACTGTTCCGAACGTCGTTGACGGTTGGACGACTTTCTAAACGGCTGTCGAGATTTTGCTCTTTTAGCTCAAGAGACGGAGCTTTACTCGACGGTTCTGACCAGATCTTGGCCGTCGTCGATGTACTAATCGCCTTCGAAAAACGGATCGACAACCACCCTGACTGGTACGCCATCCTTGAGCTTGACGGTCACCAAGACGACGATGAGCTCACTAAACGGCAATATCGCCGCCTTTCCCTCATTCTGCACCCCCGATAAGAATAAGTTCCCTTTACCGATGCCGCGTTCAAGCTCGTGGCGGTTGCGTGGGCGTTGTTGTTGGATGCCTCGAGGAAATTTGCTTACGATAACGAGTTCCGCCGACGCCGGAGCAGCAACAACCCAGACACCGGCGGCGACACCCACGACGAATGAGACGGAAGGGAACTGTTATAATAATTGTTGTGGCCTGTGAAGATGGGATGAGCACAGTATGAGCTGTGAAGATGGATAATTAATATTCATGAACTAATAATAATAATAATAATAATAATAATAATAATAATAATAATAATAATAATAATAATAATAATAATAGTAATAATGTAAAAAAATAGAAAAAAATGCAAAAAAGGTCCTTTATACTTAAAAAGACGAAATTGCCCCTGACTTAACAGAGACACTTAACGGAAATCGTTAGAAAGGACCTTAATTGCAACTTTTCAGTACATAAAACACCCAATTTGCAACGTTTTCGAAAAAAGGACGAAAGTTGCAATTTGAGGATAGTTAAATGACCATCTATGCAATTAACTCTTAAAATAATTAACCAAAGTTATGACTTGTGATTTTTTTTCTAGTCAATTTTACTACAATAACACTTATACGTTTGATATCTTACAATCTAATTACTTTATAATTCATAATCAAAAGGGAAGAACACTATACAAATTTAACAATTATTATAAAACTAATTATTATAAATGGAAGACTATATATATAATAAAGAATAACACATAAAAGATATTAAAATTTTCATGTATATTTGAAACAATAGATAAATAATAGCTATGACATATAAAAATAATATTCTTGTATTTTTATAATAATTAATATTTATATATTATGTCTTTAAGCTTATATAAGTTTCATTTAAGGAGAGAAGTTTGAATTTAGGGTGTGAATGCGAGTTTTGAAGTCTTCATTTGTGACAAAAAGGTAGATTAGGAGTATGACTAGGTTTCAGCTTAAAAAAATTAAATCTAAGCTGGAAATAATATAATGGGTGCTACTATTCTCACTTCATAAATATCTATTTTTACCTATTATTATTACTATATTATTATAAATTAGTTTTTTATAATTAATTAGCCAAAAAAATGAAAAAATTCTACCATTTCACTTTTTACTGATTTAAATAGACTACCCCTAATATAATTTAGCAATTAGCAAGCCAAGTGGTAGGCATGTGAAGGAAGAAAGGTAAGCTGTCAATTATGACACCGACACCAAAGAAACTAAAGCACGTGAGCGGCGCATGTGCCCAGAAGAATTTTGCCGACATGCATAACATTTACATGTCTCTTTTTGGGATAAACAACTTCAATCCTTCTTCATACTCACTCACATAGCAAGTCGAAAAAAAACGTCAAATTAATATATACATAATTTATGATGTTTGTACTTTTTATTTTAGGATTTTTTTTAATCAATATAACCAATATTTAAGAGTCTCAAATCCTTTAAAAACTATATTTGAAGATTAAATAAAAAAAACCCAACATGAATTACATTATATCTAACAAAGAAATGAAATTCCGTAAGGAATGAAATTCCAAATACTATAGCGAGGTGAGCATGGGACGGTTCCATTTGGTTTTTGGCTGAAACCCAACCCAAACTGAAAAATCGGTTTTTGAAATGGAGGAACCGTTCGGTTTCGGTTTTTGGGTTTACATCCTTTGGTTTTATGATTTTTTTGAAAACGTTTGGTTTTTTGTTTTAAACCCGAAGAATCTTAGATATTTTTATACTAAAATTGAGTTTTTCTTTACTAAAATTATGATTTTTTTTACTAAAGTTAAACACTATTTGATTAAAATCAAAAAGTAATTGCTTACGTTTGGATTCTTAATCGACTTGTGTATAGTTAGTTTGATACTTTGATTTATTAAAATTGGATATAAATTATTAATTTAGTTAGTTTGATACTTTAATTTACTAAACTTGGACGTTGAATTAATATTTTAGTAAGTTTATCATGTAGAATTATAATAATAATGTTTATGTCAATTAATTAGCATTCACTACATCACATATAGTTAATATTAAAAATAACTACTAACCATATTAATTATATTATGTTGAAAAGTAATTCAATGTGAATATTAATAAAAGAAGCTTTGTAAGGTAGAACATAACATCAAATATGAATGAAAGTAAAAATAGCTCAATAAATGTATAAAATATTATTAAAAATAAATTAGTTTAAAAACCCGGATCGGTTCAGTTTTAAGGGGGAATCCGAACCCAAATCATTTACTCCAGTTTTTTCGGTTTCAATTTTTCGGTTTTCCGGTTCTTCGATTTGGATTTTTTTGTTATTTTAATTTCCCATACGTTTTTTGCTTACCCCTATTAACAGGAAATTAATGGAACTCTGATTCAAATCCTTTGTTCTTTTCAGTTTAGTTTATAAATTTGTCAAATAAAGTAATTGGAATACAATGGTTTTTTGTTAAAATATACTTTTTCTAACAAAGCAAACTTTTTTTTGAATTTGCTATAGTTATTATATTACATGTTTCACAAAATTTTAAATCCTACATAGGAATTGGAAACTAATCCGAGAAAGATTTGAAAAAAACCAAGATGTTTTCACGTTTTTTTACGTTTTCGTCCCTCCATGTTAGTTTTTTCCATAAAAAACCTCAAATTATTCTTTTGTTATTGGTTTAGTGAAATTTGGACATTAGAACCCGGTTTCAAGTTTTTAAAACCCGGTTCACAAATTATAATCGGAGTTTAATGCCCAAAATTTCACTAAACCAATAAGAAAAGAATAACTTGAGGTTTTTTATGGAAAAAAGTTAACATGGAGGGACAAAAACGCAAAAAACGTAAAAAAATATTGGTTTTTTTCATATAAACCCTATAAAAAAAAGTTACTGATTTGAATATATGTAGGAAGGCTTAATGGAAGGGGTTATATAATATACTCCTTTTACATATGAAAAATGTTACATGTTTAACAAATTGAAAATATAATATCGTACTACCTAGAAACGCATGAGTATTACACTCGTTTATGATTATAAATGTTGAAAGGAGATTAAAAAAAAGTGTATATCAAGATGTAATAATCAACTAACTAATGAAAAATGTATATCTAGATGTAAGAAATTAATTTACATATAATGTAAACATAACTATTAATTCAAAATTAGTTTCATAAAGTTTATTAAATTTTAAAAAAATTACAATTATATGTTTTAAATTAATACAGAAATAAATACTATTAATAATTAAAATTCCAAATAAAATATTATCATATAAAATCATTAATTAAATTATTACATATTGTTAAAAATAATTGAAACTGTGTAAACTGAAAGTAACATATAGTTGATGGATCAAAATTGAAAAGATAAAAATGTCATTTTAATAAATCTAACGGCCAACTAATTAATCAAGGAAGAACTAAAATTGCAAGTAAATAGTATTTTTAGGAACTGTTTTTATGGTTTATAAAAACGAAGGCTTATATTCATAATTTTATGCAAGTCATAGAGATTATTATTATTATTATTATTATTATTATTTTTGTAATTTACTCTATTTTTTAATACAAAATTAAAATAGTAGAAAAAAAAAAAAAATCCAAACAATCTCACGTTCTTTCATGTAACATGGTGACCTACTACTTCCATTCAGAGGCAGCCTGGATCTTCTATCTCTGTCAGTGTCACTATCCTCTATAACTTATTTTGCGTATAATAAATTTAATATTATATTATATATATATACTAGGTTATTACCCGTGTATTACATGGGTTAATTTTAGAACTTGATATTTATATATGTATAATATAATAATTATATGAATAATAAAGTTTGCTTAATTTTAGTTAGTTAGTTATTAAATTAATCCATATTAGATTTACGTAGATTTGATTTGCTTTAAAATTTAAAAATAAAATCAGTAAATGACGTGGCAAAAGGAGAGAGCGACATGTGGCAAATTCAATGAGAGCATGCCATGTGGCAAATTCAATGAGAGCATGCCATGTGGCATTTAGTTACTCTTTTAATAGTATAGATAGAATAGATTTTAACTTTTTATAAAAATAAATGGGATGCATAGAGGAAATGTATGTTTTTATATCGTATTTAAGTTGATACGTAATAAAACGAAAGATTGATAAGTATGAAAATAGTATAATAACATGTGAAAAGATTTCAAAAAAAATATGAAGATCGAGATAGAGAACGAGTTAATTCAAAGATCGAATACATATGTTTAAACAAATGAGTTACAAATATCATAACTTTTTTTGTTATATTAAATTGATCTGAATTGTTCGCCTTACACCGTCAATTACACCTAACCAAAAAACATTTTTAAGTAATAAGTTACAGATGAAAAAAACATTATCGATCATTTGTATCTATGTAATAATTAAAGGTATCATAGATATAAGTATATGAGTATGGTGTACTCTATTTTGTGTTAAGATTTCCATAAAAATCCTTTAACTTATCGAAATTTTACGAAAAACATTTGAAAAATCTCATAAAACAATATAATTCGTAAAATAATTTTAGGTTGAAGGATTTATATAAAAACGTTTTTGATACAGAGATTTAATAAAAAATTTTCAAAAGCACATTGGTTTGTTTATAATTTTCCCTTATATAGATATCAAACTAAACATTACAATTATATATTTATCACATGTTTGATTTTAAAATATCATTGTAATTGTATATTTGTATTATTTCTCTCTCTCCCTCTCGATTATTATTATTATTATTATTATTATTATTATTATTATTATTATTATTATGTATAAAAGTATGTATAAAAGGGTGATGAGAGAAGGTTTTTACAAGGGTTGATCTCCATTCTCCAGTCCAGTTCCTCCTCCATCAAAAGTCAAAACAATGGAGAAGAAAGAAAAGTCTTCATCTTCATGTTCATGTTCATGTTCTTGGATGGGAATGGCTACGATCTGGTGCATCCTTGTTTATCTAGGAATTGCTACAACTACTTGTTCAGCTGTATCAAAGTCTTCATTTGATGATAATTTCAGCATCATGTGGTCTGAGAATCATTTCAAAACTTCTGAAGATGGTCAGATCTGGTATCTCTCCCTGGATAATGACACAGGTAATCCCACTTCCAATATCTTCAAATTTTACTCTTAATCACACTTTCTACCATTTTGAATTTTCAAGATCAAGACTTTTTTTTTTTTTTTCATTCCAAACTACGTTGCTATTGTAGTTAAAATCTTCCATCTTTTACTGAATTCGGCATGGTTTTGGTGAAACAGGATGTGGGTTTCAAACAAAACAAAGATACCGATTCGGTTGGTTTAGTATGAAGCTGAAGTTGGTCGGAGGTGATTCCGCAGGCGTCGTTACCGCTTATTACGTAAGTTTTTCTCTTCGAAAAGCCTACATTTAATTATAACATCAAATTTATAAAAACAATTAATTAAATTTTTTTTAAAAAAAACAATAGATGTGTACAGAGGATGGAGCAGGGCCAACAAGAGATGAGCTAGATTTTGAGTTTTTAGGAAACAGAAGTGGTGAACCATATTTGATCCAGACTAATGTCTACAAAAATGGCACTGGAAACAGAGAAATGAGGCACAAGCTTTGGTTTGATCCAACTCTTGATTACCATACTTATTCTATTTTATGGAATTCCCACCAAATCATGTAAGAATTCTTCTTTATTTTCCCATTTTAAAAATCATGTATTTGAGTCAGATGGGTTGAATGGATCCAAGTCGACCCATTTCTAAGTAATGTATTTGTTACTAATTGTTTGTGTGTATATGAAACAGATTCTTTGTTGATAGAGTTCCGGTGAGAGTATACAAGAATGCCAACTACGAGAACAACTTCTTCCCCAATCAAAAACCCATGTACTTGTTTTCGAGCATATGGAATGCCGATGATTGGGCCACCCGAGGAGGTCTTGAGAAAACGGATTGGAAAAAGGCACCATTTGTTTCATCGTATAAAGATTTTAACGTTGATGGGTGTGAATGGAAAGACCCGTATCCCGAATGTGTTTCGACGACAACGGAACATTGGTGGGATCAATATGAAGCATGGCACCTTACAAAAGACCAAAAATTGGATTTTGCTTGGGTTCAAAGGAATTTGGTGATATATGATTATTGCAAGGATACCAAGAGGTTTACTACAATGCCAGAAGAATGCTCATTGAGTCCTTGGGACTAGAATTTTTCAATTTCATAATATTATTATTTCATTCAATTTTTGTCGTTTTATTCCTGCTTATAGATCTCTTTGTGCAAAAAAAAAAAATCAAAAAAATCAAAAATCAAAAATCAAAAATCCGTATGTTGATGAAGGTTGTACTATAGAGGTATTCTTTTGAAAAATTTTTACTAAATACCTTTTTTGTCATTGTTCAGAATAATTATTCATCCGATTTCAATGCTATGGAATGATCCAGATTAACTGGTTTAAGATGTTGTTTAATTTAACATCAATAGAAATTTAACATATCTCTTTATTAAACAAATGTAATAAGACATTAGAAAAAAACAAACGCTATATATAATTAGAAGTTTTAAAACACTCAATTTCACAATATAAATTTGAGTCGATTCAAAACAGATTATTTCAGAAAAAATACATTTATTAATGTATATTGTTTCATACGATTACAATACCGGGGAAAGAAAAAGTAGAAATCAAAATGCAACACCATGAACTCTGTAAAACAAGCATAAACTACAGAGAGACTTTTATAAGAAAAAAAAAACACTGCAAAACAATCATATTAGACTTCAAGAACACTGATAATTTATGATTAAACACCATGCAAACCATGTTATAACTCCAGTAAACAGGCAACAAATAAAGGGAAATAAATAAAAACAGATATGACAAACAAATTATAACACGAATAATGAAATACAGCAGAAGTTGCGACGATAACACAATCAGATCACCGCCGCCACAACAGTTTTAAAAACCGTGAATCTTGATGCGCTCTTTCTTCACAATGCCAGCCTGTTTTCAGGAGGAGATAAACTCGATGATGACAAAGAAGCACAATCTCAATACGGAAACTGGTAAGTGTTAACAAGTAGAAAGAATTATTACTTGAACAAGGAAGGTGGAGACATTTTTCCTCTGATCGCCTTGAAGTTGGATGACCTGCATTATGATCACAAGCACATTAGCAAAACACCTATAACCCAACCATAACTAAACATGCATAGTTGCATACAGAACAATTCTCAATGTAACAACTGGGACATCTCACTAACTTTACCCCTCTTTTACTGTGGTTTCTCATTTATCAGAAACAGAAATTCAAGCAAATAACCGAAGACCAAAGTGCATGTTAAAAATACGTTTTCTCAGTTGATTTCCATTTGAAGGAACCTACTTTCAAAATCAAGGTGTTTAAGGTACTACGTTATAAGTTTATACAATCAGATAAAGTACTCGACTACTTACAATAGAAATCATGATTTTCAGCAAACGCTTACCTTTATCTAATTATTATTAAACTAATAGCAAAAGCCCCTTAAATATCAATTTGAAAGTATGTTCCCTAAATAGAATTTAACAGAAAATATGTTCGTTTTACATGCAATTTGCCCATTGCCACAAAAGACAACTATCCATAATTTGCCAATTTGACAAAACACAGTTATTGCCAAACTTGGCATATATTTTCTTTCAAAACTGATCAAATAATTTATTTCAATGACAGATTGCTTATCTATCATGTTTAAATGCTAGTGTACTATCTCACCCATCAATTTTCACTAAAGCAGCACAGTAATAACCCAATATGAGTAAATTATGAGATATTTGCCTAGCATCCATATGTTACAAATTATGAGAGTACTATAATTGCTTACTTGTCCGAGCTCTGGATCTTGAACAACAGTACCATTGCAGCAGAACTCTTTTTTAAGGTCCTTGAGTATCTTATTGTAGCTGAACTCTTTCTTTAATCCTTGAACAGTGGTCAGACTTTTCCTACCATTTCTCTGCTGTATACGTATATGAACGTATTCCTTTGACCCAGCACTCGAGTCCTCAGCATTTGCCTCAGCAAACGGATCTGTAAAAATACCAACATAGAAATATATAAGAAAATCCTCCAGACTTGGGACATACATACATAATCTTCCCAAATTCTCATTCCACCACTGCAGCAATCAACAGTTTTTATTTATCAATAGAATTGCATTTGAAGTCTAGTCTACAAACTCTCCACCTGCTTTATATTTCGAACATCAGTTTTTCTTGTGTACTCTATCAGGACACGAATGATAGACTGTCTGCTTTCAAGAGGCAGCTGTCTCCCCAAATAGACCTACTTTCAACTGGTAGGTTCTCTCCAATGATGCTTAACTAAACCCCATGTAAATAATATTATTACAATATTACCTGTTTAGATTATGGGAATACTACTACTCCCCAGTCCCCACATTAATCATAAAAATTCAATGCCTGTTTTACTAATTAATTTTAAGTAAAGCAAGCTTTAACATATTTGCTCCATTTTGCTTTAGACCTTTAGTCATCAAGTGAATAGGCATAGCATTATTGAGAGAACACATATATGCAAGACAGCTCCATGTCTATGACAGGTTTGTTTGATTATTTCCAACATACAAAAATCTCTATTTAGTTAGAGAATCTCAGATAATTTCAAAAAGAAGAACAAGAATGAAGCATAAAAGATCCCAAGTGCTGGTGTATCATGACACGAAATACATAGGAAGGCTCAGTAAATCAGCACAAAAGCTTTAAGAATAGAAAGAGTGAGAACAAACATACCGAAGGCAGTTGGAATCTGGAGGTCGATCTCAGACATGTAATTTGAGTACTAGGATTGAAGACACCGAACAAACAAGCAAATATTCTTCTTTTTTCCTTCAGAAAAGTGCAAACTGAAATGAATGTCATAGTACAATCAGGAAAATACATCATAGTTTCATTAACAAAACATACAACCATAAATAAATCCCAAATGACATCATTGCAATTTCTTTTAGCTTTAGTCACCCAAGTCACGGATTAAAGATATGATTTGTCAATTTAACATAACAGTATAACCCATGATTAAAGCTTCTTAAATAATTGATAATGGAGTTTGCATTCAATTTGAACAAGTATATCTAACAATCAAACTTAACACAAAAGAAAATTTTTTTCGAAGCAAACAAGTAAGACCCTGAAGTCACGAGGCTGACATTTAAGCAAAGAAACTTGTTTATCAGTAGACCAGTAGACCTTTCACGAAACAAACTCATAAAATCAGAACATTTGATTGAGCATGCTTAGTTGCTTACACATGGGACTCAAGTAGAGCCAACTCAAGAGCTATTCAATCTACTAGAAATTGATTAAATATAAGTCAAATGAGTCAAGCTCCAGCTACTAGAGTAGACTTTCAAGTCAAGCTCAAGTATTAAAAGACTTGACTTGTGACATTCACTAGTTTTATCAAGCTTACCTTCAATTACATTTTAACCTTTTGTATGTATAAGCTTTTACATAATCACCCTTCTTTAACATAGATTAGACTATTAGAGTCTAGTCCAATCGAGCTTGAAAGTAAGGATTACTTCATCAGGCTTGAGCTCAGGCTTATAAATGAAGGCCGATCGAGCTCAAGCATCAAGTTTTAATGCCGAGTTGAGCTTGAGGATGGTCGTGTATCGACTCGGCTCGATGATTGACACCCCTTACACCCTAAGTCCATACTTACACTACCAGTCAAATTCCTGGAATCGGCATCAATAATGACAAAACAAGAAATTGTGGACTCCAAAGAGCAAATACTTGACGCCAATGAAGATGCCAATGACAACATTTGACTACATGAATATAAACAATAAAAGAGAGAATCTTATGGATCAAAATCAATCAATAGCATCAACAAGCAGTAACTATGATGATTGGTAACTAGATAACTTACCTTCGAACAAATTCTTTTATTGAAACCATTGTGATTTTCATGGGAAGGGGAACCATAACTTTTTATTGAAAACTTGTTAAAAAAAGATATTAAAAAAAAAAAAAAAGAACTTGCGATTGCCAAGCAATACCAAACAGAACACTGTTGCGGTTTTCATGTGCCAAAAGGAGTAGGTGATTTAATAAACGTTCTATCATCATTCACCACCCAATAAACTTGACAGCCTTATTCCTTTGCAACAGTCAACTAAGTAATAACTTCATGTCTCTAAAGAAACTTGAACTCAACCGACCTGAATAGAGACCTGATCATACAGCACATCCCTCCTCCTCCAAAAATGAATCACCACCACTAATGTTGTGTTCTTTAAACATTTTAAAAGAAGGAATGGGAAAGAATTAGAAAGAAACAATCATGAGCATCTCTCTCCAAAAATGAGAAGAAAGGGAAACAAACAAAGGAACCAAAGAATTGTGTTCTTTTAAAAATCTATTTTTTGTTTTCTCTTTCTTTCCTCTATGTTTCTTTCCTTCGTTCTTTCCCGTTATTTTCCTTTCCTTTGAAATTGAAGAATGGAGCATAACAGATTTAATAAACACCAAGAAAGTGAAGGAAATGTACACCCTCAACAGGATGATTGAATCAGCTGGATCCGATTAACATCTCCAAAGAAACAATCTCTTCAACAATAATCAGGGGCGGACCCAAGGCTTTGGGGCCGGTAGCACGGGCAACCGGTCCCCGAACCAATAAGCACGTTGCGTAATGTAATTTTTTTTTAAATTTCGATTGTGCAACCAGCAAAGTTTGAAGTATGCAATCGGTGTATATTTAAAATCTAAAAGTTTTAGTAAGTTTACAAAATAAAATTTATAATACTAACAAAACAATAAAACTTGTAGTATATTTATTTAATTAACAATAACTCAGTTAACTGTAAATTCTAAAAATAAACTCAAACATAACCTTTTACTATTTCATTAACCCATTTTCACCAGCCTACTTTTTAAGTTTTATTAATCCAACCAACCCAAGAATCCAACCTTCTTGTATAAAAAAACTAAAATGTTTCTCTTATTCCCCTTTCCATCTCCATACTTCCATAGGCAGTTATCTTCGGTATATTTCTAATTTCATGAAGGCTTTAAATCCTTTGATTGTTAGATTTTAGGAATTAGGGTTACAATTTTCTCTAATATTTATTTGACTATTTGTATATTTCTATTGCGTATTGTTGGTCCGACCTGACCAATTTAATTAATAAAATTATCGAACCGATGGGATGCCATAAGTTGTCTTGCATCGTGCGACCCCGGATCTGGGTCCGCCACTGAGGTCAATAACATGAGCCTTCCTACCAATACTGAAAAAACAATGCATATAGGAATCCCTAAAAAAAACAATTTTTAAGTTACCAGATTAAATTTATAAATTCCAGGAACAGTAACCAGGTTTTGTGACAACGTACTTCTACAAACTTTTAAGAAACATATCCACATAATTAGAGAAAAACTATATCAGAAACAAATTTGAACTATTCAATCCATTAAATAACAAAATGAGGTAAAGAAAGCCCTAAAAGCTAACGACCCCGGACCCACGCCAAAATTAAAGACGTCCGTAACTTACAAATTGAATTGCTTTGATATAATCAACAAAATTTGCATCATTAATCACGTAATAAGGATTCATTCAACACCAAAACTTACAATTCAAAATGAAGTAGAAAACAAGCACATACGCAGATCGAAAGGAATTGAATGAAATCAAAGAGAGAAAGAAAAGGGTACCTGAATGGATCGGAGAGGTGGATGAATGAGCTGATTGAAACGAAAATAGAATCCAGAGAGAGCGTGAAACTGGGTGAGTGAGTGAGTGAGGTCTAAAGGAGGAATATAGGAAAAAGGCGGTCTGGACAGTTGAGACGAAGCGTTTTATAATTATATACGCCAACTTTTTCAGTCTTCACGCTAAGGGTATGATGGTAATTGTCGCTTTGTATCCCTTATCCATCTCGTATTTGTATACATTCTATAATACTATTTTGCATCATTCATTATTTATACCTTTTTTTTATTACATATCTTAAAGGATGGTAAACTACTAAACCATTGTCTTGGACCCCTCCGAAAACTAAGATGTGTTCCATAACCTCGTTAATGGAATGAAAGAGAAGGGTTATTGGTTTAACGGTACCAATGTGTTAGAAAAGACCCTAAGGCATGGGTGGATGTAGTATAGAATTAGGGGTGTCACTCGACACCGATAAAATTTTAAAATACTGAGTTACGTGTGTATCAAAAATTCGAGTGACACCTAGGATTTTTTTTAATGACACCTACGAAAAATTTATGAAAGTATTATCTAAACTAATATATATTTGTTGATTTCGTTACCCAAACTTATTACATATTACCGAGTTTAATCCTAAAAACTTAAAAGAAAAAATAGAAACCCAATAAAAATAAAAATGATAAGAGACAAGATTCAAAAATCAGCCCAAAAGATTAAAAAAAACGTGAAAAAAACTAGTCCAAACATTGTTGAAGACAACCCGGTCCAATTGGTTGAAAAAACCCTAATTGATATCATCGCTTCTCATCGGTTATGGAGGTACTTAAATATGTTAAATATCGCATGCCCGTCTTTTTGGGACTTTGATATGATGCATCAAAGTTATTAAGGTTGGCGGAGATCTATTGGAATGATTTTAATTATGATGATAATGTTAATCTTATGCATCAACTTGAATACAATATTGAGAATGTGAAAGACGATCCAATATATTTTAATTTGAATGGAGTTTGCGAGCTTGCTAAGTTAATGGTGGAAACTAGGATACATCTTTCGTATCATTTGGTTTATCAATTGTTGAAGCTAATATGTGTTTTGTCGGTCGCAACTGCGACGGTTGAGAAATAGTACTGTACGATGTACTATTTTAATTATAAAAAGCTTGGTATTTGTTAATTTTGTGTTGGCAACTCGTTTCGCTGACCTGATCCATATTAGAAAATATTTTGGACAATATAAATTAAATTAACTCTAAAAAAGTGACACCGATAACAAAATATCCTGGATCCGCCCCTGCCCTAAGGTTGTGGGTTTGAGTCTCATTGAAGACAAAAAAGATGTAGATTTAGGAGTGGGATTAGATGAGTGTGTGAGTTCTGCTGGGCAAAAAAAAATTAGTGGAATGAAAGGAATGGAAATTTAAACATATCTGATCAAATTTGTGTTCTATAAAGTCGTGTTCCACGAAAAAGTCATTAAAGGAGAGGAAAGGAAACCGTGAGAGAGAAAGGAAGGGAGAACAGAGAAGAAGAAGAATGTTTGAGGATTGAAGAACACGGTTGCAGACTTTCTATTTAAATTTCTTCAATATTCTCAAAAGTGGATGATTGAAATTGAGGGTGATTTCCCTCCCTTCCCTTTCTTATCCTCTGTAGAAAATATATCAAAAGAACACACTTGATGTTTGATTTCCCCTCATTTCTTTCATTTCCCCTATGATTCCTTCCATTTCCATGGTTAAGGAACGCCGCGTAAATTTTTGTAGGAAGGAAATGAAAGAAATTTTTTTTAATTTTGGCCTAGAAACTTTTCATCCAAAGATGGAAAGAAAAGGAAAGAAATCTTAATAAGCCTCTCAATTCTTTTCTTTTTCTAGCTATCTTTTCCTTTCTTTCTTCTGGAACACAACCTTACAAACATTATGAATGGGATAATTAATATAACTCGTAATTAAAAAACATGTGTTATATTGTCTTAAAATGACAAGACTCGTAAAAATGAGTGTAATGCGCATTTACAAACAAAATGTTTATACATATAATAAAACATAGTAGCAATCAGTTCTCCTAATAGCCCGTTATTGACATTTTAAAAGCCAGAAAAATCATCAAGAGATACATAACTAGCTATTTATGCATAAAAATGCCTTATACGTTATTTAACTACATTTTAAATTAATTAGTTAATGTGAAATCTATAAATTATATTATAGAAGAACGTATACTACGAATACGTAAATCAACATGTCATCAAGTATGAATTTCATAAAAAGCATTTTGATATGTGTAAGCATATGCTCATTATTGTGTCTTATGCAACTTTCTAAGGATGAAACTAAAAAAATCATCTATTTTAATGGTATCAACCTAATTAGGGATGAGCATTTGGACCAAACCGGCCCGGACCGAAAAAAACCGAAACTAGAGAAGTAGAAAACCGAAAACCGGACCAATATTTGTAATACGGGTTTGGTCCGATCCGGTTTTTGTCCAGTTTTTGGTTCTTGGATCGGTTGGAACCGGTACAAGTTTTATAGATGTTTTAATGTTCTGTTTATCTTTATTCCTCAAATATTTCTTTTTATGAAATTATCAAGTTTATCACATTTTCTTTGAACAAAATAAAATATCAAACATACTTTACTTTTATTAAGTTCTTTATATTTTATTTCTATTAAAAATATTTATATCGTTAAAAAGACTTTTACATCGTTATATATTTATGAAAAAGTTCAATAACTATTACATATATTTTTTATATTATTTAGAATTAATATTTAGAAAAATTGTTTATTTATGGAATACCAAATATAACAATATAACATAAACTTTCAAATTGATAACGTAAAGTTTAAAATCCGGTTTGGGCCGGGTTAAAAACGGAAAACCGGTGGACCAAACCCGGAAAACCGAAAATAGTGATTTTAAAAAAACCGAAACCGGACCAATTTCATTAATAACGGTTTGGTCCGGGCCGGTTTTTCCGGTTTTTTTGGTCCAAATGCTCATCCCTAAACCTAATGATAGTAATTTCAAATTTGCATTCTTGGAAGGAGTTTCACGAGATATACATAATTTCTTTAGTTTCAACATAAAATAGCCACATTGAACAACAGTTGAACCATGAACAATGTAAATATTAACGGACTTTTATAATATATGTCTTTTAGCATTTTGGGTTTAGGCCCATTACTCCTTTTGTATTATTTATATCTCTATTGTTAATGAGAAAAGGACAAGAGAGTTTATACCAATCATCAGTAAAGACCTTTTCAAATATGCATGACAATCTAAGTATTACTACACAAAGTATTTATACACATAACAACATATATAGAAATCAATTTTAATACAATTCTTTGTTACAACATGTATGTATACACTGAAAACATTGGGTATTTTGAATAAAACGAAATTAAGAATGCAGAGTACAAGGTTAGTGTTGTAGACATGCAGGATATATAGTAACATCGTTAGCATACACTATCATCCTAGATATATTTGTGTAACATTTTATAGCAGAACAAAGTCGACCAACATCCACGAGAATGCATAGACTATCATCCTGAATTAGTGTTCCAGGTACTAGTGTGGTTAAGTTAATTTAGAAATATTGAACAAGAAAATAAAAAAAATGCAGATTAAATATTACATGAAAAGCTTTTCAATATCTTATTGATATATAATATATTAAATGATTTCATCTAGCTTTTGAGTTTATTACAATGCCTCGTCCAAATTTGCAACTAATAATTCATGTTAGTTATCTACTTCGTCTAATAAACACCCACTAAATTTTAGTTAATCAAACCAAAATCTTCCTACTTGCCATGAGCCTACTTTTGTATGGCAAGTGTAGCGGTATAAGATGGTTGGCTACCAAAAGCATTAAGCATGCATGTTACCCCATCCAACCACACCCCACCTCACCCCAATAACGAGGTTTAGATTCTACGTGCATACAAAGTAGATATCAAATATATATGAGAGAAGCACAAAAGAAACATATACTATTGCCAAAGGATACGTAATAAAAACCAACTGTTCATACGTACTATCGTCAAACCAAATGAAAGAAAATCGTTAGAAAACATAATTAAACATTCTTAAAAACCACCACGAAGACGAAGCACAAGGTGAAGGGTAGACTTCTTCTGGATATTATAATCAGCAAGAGTATATAAGTTGGGTCTCCTTAGTAAGTGGTATTGATGTTCTCAAGAGGAAATTGATTCATTGTGGAGAAAGGTCATTGCTTGTTTATATAGTATGTCTGTAGGATTTCTGGATGTCAATTTAGGGTGATCATCTGCCTGGAGTCACATTGTCCAAATTAAGTTGTATTGAAATTGATACTATGAATGTTCCTTCGTCCATTTCTGTCGTCAAGCTAACGTTATTAGTGTGCACCAAACATATTTTTGGGAGGATGTCTTGGATGCGTTTGTACAGTGGGAATTGAAAAACATTGAATAGTTAGGAACATTGAATAATAAGGTTGACAAAATGTATGGGTACTGCAATGTTAGGAATTTTAATTTCATCACAAATAGTTAGGAATGATGAATTCATTAATCCAGAGAATTTGATGAAATGTAAACAAGATATCATTTATTATTTTTGTAATTCAATAGTTCAAACACTTTATAAATTTTTTCCAATTCCTTCAAATTTTGCCTCTCACTCTGAACGCATTTTCATCTAACTTCTGAAACCCTTCTTCCTTCCAGACCAAGATGGTAGCGGTGTCCATCTTCCCCTACCGTCCGACCTTCCACAATTTGAAGGTATTCATCTCTCTATCTCTCTCTCTCTCTCTCATAGGTACCCCTTTTTCCGAACCCTTCTATTAAAAACTTAACTCCTCCCTGAAACTCTTTAATTGTCACTTTATTTTTATGATATTATTAAAATCAATCTGAATCAAGAATAGTCTTTGATACAAACTTCTACACGGATCTCGAATCAAAAGATTGTTGTTTTTTATTTTTCTCGATTTATGTACAATTTAAAACTCTTATGCACCGTGGTCATGACATTAGCACACACACTCATTATAGGTATACATTAACCGCGCACACACATGTATATGCACATACACACACATATTCCCTTGGTTGATGCTGCTATATGAACGTATGACACACACACATGCTTGCTACAAACATACATGTATACTCCCCTTCATGCTGCTAGAACCATTCATCACCTTTCATAGCCACTGTCGTTGTAAATCTTCACTTCAACCCCCCGAGACTTTTAAGTCTCGGGGTCCCCTTAGCTGCAGCCTCACACCGAGAATAAGTCTCGGATACACACACCCCACATGCATGCTGCAAGTCTTGGACCTCTCATGCATACACGCAACCACATGCACCACCTTCGGAAGAAACTATCCTTATGTTTAGTTCGTAGATTTTTTTTCTCTGGGATTTACATTTTGTGAAATGATTTGCATTATGCAGCATTTTCATTTGTTAGAATTTTAAACATTTGTATTGTCTTTTAAGAAAAATTTGTTAATCTAAATAATGTGTGGTAACTGAGATTTTTAGAATTTTCAGTGGAGGTTGGGCTTTTAAATAACAAATATGGAAAAGATTTAAGGAATTTTAAAATTTTAAATCATTACTAAAATCCGCAAACCAAACACAAATCTCAGTGGACCCTATAAAATCCGCAAACTGTAGATCAAGGGAGGATTGTGACAAGTTTTTGTAGGTAATTCGAAGCAAAATTTCGAGCAGCGTCGACAAGATAATTGTAGCTGAAATGTGAGTGCTAACGAGATTGTTTCTTCACATAAACCATACATTCCAATATTCTAGTATCAGAATTACGTAAATAATCAAAATTTTCTTACAAAATTAAAAGCACGAATATTATTATAAACTGGTTTTTATATTTATTATCATACAATGAATATCTAAACTTGTTTTTACCTTGAAGTTTTATTTCTCATAGCTAGAATATAACATTTCATATAAGTTAAAATAATATTTTTATGTCTGCAATTCGGACCGAGCGAACTTCACAGGCCTGGTCCTAGACTCTTAGAGACCGGTCTCCATGAGGCCAGTTTCAACGACTCCTATGAAACTTGGAGTAATTACCAGCAACAAAATCAGTGTCACCCAATGGTGTTAGCAGATGATGATGCATCAAGCTAGAAAGTTTCCAAAGAATATAAAAACTTAAAGCCAAATAAAGCAATGTTCTTTTTTTCCCTCCAACATCAAAGAAGCAATTCAATTACTCACTTGTAATTTGTCTTGAAAATCAACGAAAGAAAATACAACTGAAATCTTCAAGGCCAAACTTGACCAAGAACATCCCTCTTCTTATACTGTCTATCCCAAGACCAAGGTACATCTGCAGTAATAAAACAAACACTTAATTACTTTTCTGACCATCGTGGCATCGTGCAGTTTGTGAGATGTAGAGTGTAGAACCCAAAAACAAAACATAATCTTGGACATCGAGCATACGTGGCTGCCAAAAAAGAAAATTCAACCTACTGACAGTTTGTCTAAGATCGTTCTTCCTTAGTTCCTTACAAAATAGTGTGTTATTTCTTTTATTTGTATTTTTACAAAAAAAGGAAGGTTTTTTATATATCAAAAGACGAAAAGGCATTGTTGAGTCAATTGCTCAGATAACATAGTCAGATATTTAAAGTCTGTTAAACTGAGAAAAGAAGTTAATAAATGCATGTCACCTTCTGAAGAGTAACGTTGTGGAGGAAGTTCATATGGCACAGGTAAAGTAATCACTTCCGGAAAATTCATTTTCTTGCTATGCCCCGAAGCCAGTGTTACAAGCTTTGTTCTTTTTCCTTCTGGAGTTCTCATAGAGGACCCACAATTATCCTGAAAATGAAGGCACAAGTTATATAACATTCACAAAGACACAAATATTGCACATTTAAATCAGGGAAAAGTAAAAGAAGAAACAAACAGAATGTGGTAGAACAGCAGATGGACGATGTGTTTTACCTCTGATGCGCTCCCATTTCTAGCACATGAAAATGCATGAGCATGTTTTGTCGTGGATGGTAAAAACAGCACCCCAAGCTGCAAGAGTAAAATCAAGAACAGGGAATTATGTAGTGATAGATTTTACTCCCTCCATGGCTCCATTCCATGAATTTTCAACATATATGTTTTTTAGGGAGATTTTTAGTTGCAGTTATTTATTCACCCATTGTCTATACTCTATACTCATAGTGACAGAAAAGGTTAATTACTATTTATCAAAACGAACAAACATATTTTCATGTCGCTTGCCTATTTAATGATGACAAAGATCAGCACATTTGACATACATACCCATATACCAATTGTCTGACACATCGGACACTAGGGAAAATTTACTGAATGAATCATATGAACAAATATTTCGAATGAGCCAATCTTTTAGTTCAATATCAAATCTGTGAATGACAAATAACATTTAATTATTATCCCGTTCCAGAACTGCTTATATCGAAAATTGGATAGGTTGGGTCGAAATGGGAAAAAGATTAGAACTGTTCAAAATGGGTTGGGACGACCTCCCAACGCTTTTACCGTTTGTTTTAATTTCATGAATAACGAATATATTAAATATGATTACAAAAAAATATTCATCCAAATAATGATCCAACTCTATTTACTAAAGAAATATAGAAGGTTATAAACACTTGAGTATGCTTGTTAAACTGTTTGAATATATCAAATATGATTACAAAAACTATTCATCCAACTATTAGATGGTTAGTTTTTCTATTTTCAAAATTTACCCATATGATCCATTGCAAATTTTACCCATATGATCCATTGCCAAAACAATATATACAAAATTGACCCGTTTTCACATAAATGCGTTAAAAGTGCCCACTCTATATATAATCATGTACAAAACACTTCCTTAATTTGTCATTAGTAATGGGTGTTTTGATATTTGACACAACAGTCGAACACTTCCCCAAAATTAAGTGCCAAGACAGAGGTTTTAATTTTATCGGAACGTGGGGTTATCAGTTTCTTTCATATCGAATATGTTTCAAAGACAAAATAGCTCTTGTCAGTTCAAAGAATGCAGTTGTCAAGTCTTACAGAGATAAAATAGCTCTTGTCAGTTCAAAGACAAATAATAACTCATTTGACGATCAAAAGTTATGCACGGTTTTGTTGCAACATATGACATCAAATACCTCATATGAACGGATCATCAGTTGTGTATTGTTCTTTTGAAGGGCTCCCCATGCAGCTTTACTGAGGTTTGCTGAAGTTAGCAAGAACCATCTGTAAATAGAAAAATGAATCTGAGAATAGTGTCAACAAGTCACACCCCTAGCTGACATTCAAAAAAGACAGAAAGAGAAGAAGTAACAAGATTGGCATCTTACGCAAGGTTTTGACCATTATAACGAGTAAATGTCTTTATATGAGGAATTGCACGACTGAAAGGTAGAAAATAAATATATCAGTGTTAAGCAGAAGTAAATCATGCATGTCGTCATGTCGATCTAAAATTGCATATGCCAAACGTAATTTAATACCAACGACCGGTGTGGCTTGCTTTCCATTTTGCCCAGTACTTCTTCAAGAATGCTTTCTCTACATTTTTTTGAGGGCTTGGAACGCAGCTCCCAGCTGCATAACCCTGTCAAGTGCAAGAAATGATAGGGATATTATGGGATGTCCATCTAATGGAACAAAAAATTAAAGGAACAAGTTCATTATAACATGATTTGGTAAATCATAATTGCCGAAAATATCATTAACTTTGGACCACGATCAAGGCTGTTAATAAGAAGGTTAAGAAAGTACGTGTTTCCTATGTTCCTTGAGCAAAAGTAGGGTTAATGACGTGAAATACTGATATCTAGTCAACTTTAGTTCAGATTAATGTTGTTTTTAGCAACCATGTGTCCATGTCATGTCCCCAAAAGTACCTAAATTTCACACAAGAGGAAGTAAAAAACCTAAGGTTTAGGGACTTCACTCAGCATAAAATAAAATAGTTGGTTGCTAAAACACAACATTAACCCGCACATATAAACCTAATTAATAAAATGTAGAGATAAATTATTCGACTAAAGACTTGTTGTGCATCAAATATGATATGGAGGCTACACTACCTCTAGAGAACATCTGATATCCTCAACTGTGGGCCATATAATTAAAGGTTCCCCCGTGCCTAGAGGCTTCTTGTCGTCTGAAACTCCTGATGACATTGAGACTGCCAGCTCGGTCATCCACTTCTCATCTAAAGAACCTAGGGATGAAAACTGTTACAATGCAAAAAAATATCAGCACATTAGAAGAATGGCCATACGTTAACTAGAGATATAATAGTCAAGATCACTTACTAACTACTCGAGTTGGACTCGAAAAATGCTTGAAATCAAATTAATTTACGTCAAGTTGAAGTGTTGAACTAGAGCTAGTCAAGTAGACCTTCGAGTCCAGATCAAGTATTAAAGTACTCAACCTGTGAAGCTTGGAAGCCCTATCAAGCTTGTTTCAATTTACATTTTTACCCATTGTGTGTGTATACATAGTTACGCTTGCTACATAAACAAAAAACCCTAAAACAAACTTTCTATTGTAGAACCGAGCCAAGCTCGAAAGCATCAATTACTTCATCTAGCTCGAGCTTTAATATGAAAACTTGATCGTTGATAGAGCTCCAGTCGAGTCTATGGCTTCAAATCTTAACGTCAAGTAGAGCTCAAGCTTAGCACCGTATCAAGTCAACTAGGCTTGACTACACAGTAAACTAGGGGACGTTTGGCTCGCAAAATGGAATTCAAAGGAATTGGAATTTTAATTTAGTTATTAGTGTGTTTGGTGGTGAGAGAGAGAAGATAATTTTTAGTGTTTGACCAAGGATGTAGGTTGTGCATGGTTGGAACTTGAAAGGAATCTAAATTCAAATAAAAGTTGATAGGAATGTCCAACTCCTGTAAACAAAGAATTTGATGGAATAGAAATAAAAATTAGCTCTTTATCCTTTCAATCCAAGGTTGCAAACAAGCTAATTTAAAATCTAATTCCATTATATTCTCTTCCACGAGCCAAACGCATACTAAGGGTGTAATTGAGTCGCTACTTGAGACTGGCTTAAAAATATTCGAAAATCATTTCACTGAAGACAATAAAAATATGTGCTCAATACCTGATAAACAAGGGGCGAGTTTTGGAATTCTTTATCAAAAACACAGTCCTGTAGAACTGAACGTAGCTTCATGTGCCCCCATTTCATAACATTTGAACCTGAATGATATCCAGGTACAGAAGCTATTAACCTAACCTGAAATATGTGACTACCCAATTTCAGAAAGGCAATTTAAGTGGACAGTCAAGACTCCACATCAATACTAAAAAAGTTTACTCATGTGTGTGCATGTTTGCATATGGAGACTTACCGTAGCACTGCTATAATCAAATTTTTTAAAGAAAGACGAGTTGAAGCTGAAGTTGCCTAGTTCTGGAAGTTTGACAGAAAACTCCGGCCACTGCATTTGTTGAAAAGGTAAGTGCTAGAATATGTCCTAGATAAGGGATTAATATCACAATATAATTGTGATGAAAACATTAAAGAAAAACCACATTTTGACTGCCAAGATTATGTGCTCCAAACAATGTCAGCATTATTGCCTCTTCATCAAGTTAAGAAGCTCCTAGCGAGCAGAATGTCAATTTACACATTTTTATACCCTAAAAAGAGCCACTTTTTGGATCAACTCCATTCAGTTTCTCGATATCATATCAATTATTTTTCAAAGAAAACATCATCCATTCTTCCTTTTTCTTTTATCGCATTGTAAACTTCTATTTGATGGCATTAAGCCAGCTTCGCAAAGTTGGAGTCCCAGCCTACAAGTTATGATAAAGTGCATAAACTTTTCACAAAGAATGATTAGATGTTTGTTTGTAAAACTAAGTTATACAAACTAGTATATGTAAGCGAATGAACTACAGCATTCATATAAAATTATAAATGCATTCAGTATGCAGTAGTATTATAATACCTTCAGTGCAGTAAGATAATCGATTAGATCAGTCTCAAAGCCACTTCCTTTGTGTAGATTATCTTCATTTTTCCACGGGAAATCTTGCATCCACAAACCCTGGCTTTTGTTATTCCAATCGACGTAGATTAAATTTGCTGTATGAACAATAATTCTCACTCCTTGAGAATAGACCAGGAACATGGCTTTGGAATGGTGGGTTCCCCATGCGATGGGTAATGAAGGTTTGTGAAAAATCCAATTTGCGGGTTTGTTCTTCTATAAAATAATAATTAAATAAACATGAAATTTTTACGCCAACAGAAACTGTCAGATGCATAATAACTTAGACCCATTGCAGACCTTCATATTCTCCTGCCTACCATCACTTTCACCGTGAACCACCAAAACATGAGGGATGTTCTTTAGAGTTGGACACGCTACACCAAAAAAACTAAATGTCAACCGTTAGTCCTTTAAATTAAGAGACAAACTAAAACAGATAGACGACAGAATAAAAACAAAAAACACATAAGAAACAGATATTACGTTTGTAAATATGCTTGATATGAGAAGCAGATGAATTGAAGTTGACAAAGAGCATGTAGCAGTCAGGATTTAAAAATCATGAAGAGTAGCATTGAAGTTCTTAAGGAGTCCAACAAAACGAAAAAGTCCTAAAGATGACAAAATATATACCAATGTTACTGAACACACCTAAAGTCCACACTTTGGTGGATGTTGCTCACCTGATAACAACCAATCAATGTCAACCATGTAGTTTGAAAGGACAGCAACGAGCACGTTCCCCTAACAAACACACAAATTTAAATCAGAAAGCCTTCGACTAACATCACAACCACAGCAACAAAACAACACCCTGACACCCATGTGACCTAAGGATGAAAAAGAGAAACGATAAAAGATTAATCAACACTCGGTTTCTCTGCCAGCCCAAGGAAAAGGAGTCACTCTTGATAAGTAAGTAGCAAAGCTTTGAATGTTCTTTACAGATATTAGCACAAGCTTTTATATGCCTGATGGTTTATAACTATGCAAAAGAAATAAAGAATTGCTAGGTACCTGAATCACATCAGCAACTGACACAGAACTAGTATTAGCCCATGGTTGCAGACCTTTCACTCGCATAAGTCGAAAGGTCTGTGGTATTTTGTCTTTTGGGGGCTTGAAATTGCGGATTGCCTCAACGGAGCTTTCTTGATATGGGACATCATCATCCAGCTCAGTCTGTGTAAAAGAGGAATGGATTATATACAAGAATAAAGAATCAATTAAATCATACAACAGAATTTTCCCTAAACAACATATAACCAATTTTGGTGAACTTCAAAAAAGTCAAGCTGCATTCCTGGTACGAAAAGTACCTGCAAACTTCTAGCAAATGCCTCATCTGAAGAAACTTGGCGCAATCGTTTTTGTGTGGGTGACTCATCTTGACCTCCTTCAAATAAAGGTCTTTTCTGTTTGTTCGGGGAGGATCTTTTTCTTGCACCATCAAAAGCTTTATACTTAAATAAGTAGTGCCCAGGGATTAATTCTATTATATCATCATTTTGGATTTTATGTTTTTCTCGAGATAAAAGCTTCTTCCTTTTATCCTGCAATCGAATGACAACTGGGTTTGTTCCTTCCTACAAGTCAAAGCCATATGTCAAACAATTGCATTTGTAACACGCTACAGACTTACAGTGTCACAACAACCAACGGCACAGAAAATACGTTAAATACAAAACGCTTCATCGCCTATGCGCGTATGGCAGTAGAAAATATGTTATTTTGAAGGCCGTTAAACTCATTTTCACATGGAGGCAAAGATGTGAGTGTGACAAACTGAGAAAGAGAGATGAGAAGTTATTATACCACAAGAACTTCAGCAGAGCCATCAGCGGAGACGGTGACAGAAAGATGTTTGCGGCTAAGTCTCTTGTCGGTGATAGGTATAACATCGCGACCTAATACATTATTTCCTTTACAAATCTCAACTCTATTGATCGAATTCGAAGTGTCTTCTTCTAAATTATCATTCAGCGGCACCAAAACCCCAACCTTCTCCATATACAAAATTACAAAAAAAAAAAAAAAAAAAAAAAAAGTACGTAAACCGATGCATGTGTAATTAAGTAAGAAAAAATAGTTGAGATTGCGTACCTGAGATGAATATTCCATGGAAAACGTTGAAATTAGAGAAGCATGGTCATGAACCAAAAAACTATGAACCCTAGCATATATTAATTTGGGGTTTAATTTTTGGAGGGTAAAATGAAGGGGAAGCTGGCAGCAGTGTGTTAATCGGTTTCCACTTTCCAGGCTCTCGTACCATTTCGCTTGGACTTCGTTTTTATTACAGCAACCTTTGTAGACATCCTACCATTTTAACTTTTTTTATTAAAACATTGAACTCTATAAATATCATTCCATAATAGCAACCGTTGATGACTGGGTGTGGTTGGGTGCTGACTAGGCATCCACGTAAGCGGCCATGTCAGCATCCGGTTTGCGCAAAATAGCAACGTACGCGTGAAATAGCAACGTACTGCGTAAAATAACAACGTACTCCTAAAATAGCAACATATCACAAAATAGCAATGTATTAATTTTATATATTTTTAACCAAAAACCAAAAATATTTTTATAATCTTAAACTTAAATTTAATTTAATTAACCAAAAATTGTTCGTAAATTTTTTTCAATCGGTAAAAAATTAAAAATTCAATGTGTTCATCATTTTTTTCGTTCGAAGTATAAAACCAATTTATTTTCTTTTTTCCATTCGAATATATAGAAACTGAAATATTTTGTCATTTTTAATTTTTTGAAACGGAAAAAACAACTATCCATTAGAATTTTAAACTTTTTTAAACGGGAAAAATCAATTAACCATCATGATTTTTAATTTGTTCAAACGAAAAAAAAAAACCATTTATATAAAAATAATGATGCATTATATTGGTTTTCAATTTTTTCGAATGTAAAAAACGACAGAAATTTCGTTTTGTAATTATTTCGAACGGAGAAAAATGATCAACCGATCAAAATTTTAATTTTTCCTATAAAAAAATGACAAACATTTTCGGTTTTTTAATAATAATAATAATATTTAAGACTAAAAATATATAATATTAATACATTGCTATTTTATGATATGTTGCTATTTTAGGAGTACGTTGTTATTTCACGCAGTACGTTGCTATTTTATGATATGTTGCTATTTTAGGAGTACGTTACGTTGCTATTTTGCGCAAACCCGGTGCTGACATGGCAGCTTACGTGGATGCCTAGTCAGCACCCAACCACACTCAATCATCACCGGTTGCTATTATGGAATGATTTTTTTAAAGTTCAATGCTTTAATAAAAATAGTTAAGATGGTAGGATGCCATTTTGGACGAAATTTTTGATAGGTTGCTTTAATAAAAAGTTTATGTACGATAGGTTGCTATATCGTGCAGTTTTCCCTTTTTCTGAAAACATGTTTTCATCAACTGACATTCTGATACTGCTTTAATTTGGAAAAAAAATTTTAACTCCAAAAAAAAAAAAAAAAAAAAAAAAATTAATAAGAAACACCAACATGTTGGTTTTTTTCAATAGACCCTACTTTTATTTTATGTATTTATGTTTGCAAGAAAGAGGTTCTAAAGAAAAATAGGAGAAAATGTTTCATTTATTAAGAATACCTTTTTTAAGCTATCATTCATTTCTCTCTGTGTCATGCTTCCACCTTAAATAACTTAGCCGAACAAGACTCAAACACGGTTGGTTATACCATTGTCGACCACCTCTTTTGTGCAAATCTTTTTCCCTAACTTTACTTCCGTGCTCTGTGATCTCGACAAAGACAATCTCATTTTCATTGTGTTCAAAAGATGGTCTCATTTTGTGTTGTGCTTTGTGATCAACAACGTTTTGTTCCCCTTTCAAAATGGGGTTGTTTTGTTTATGCTCAACAAGGATTTATTGGTCTTTCAAAATCATGTGAATCTTGTACAAAGAGCCTCTTTTTTGTTTTCTTGTATGCTAATTTGATGTAATTTTGCTGTTCAAAAATAATTAAAATTAAAATTTGATGTGAATTTTGATTTGCTATGTGGTTCTTGCATGTTGATTTGTTGTTTGTGATTTCTATATATGATAGTTTGCTGCTATACTACCCATGCAAAGTAGATTGTTCCATGTATGTAGCCATGTAGGAGTTTATCTAGAAAAGATTTGATCTTTGTAAATGTAATGTATGGTACTATAGATGAAGCCATTGATTTCTGTCCTGGGAAGCAATTGTGGAAGCAACAATCGATTACCGAAGGTATGCATGTATAATGATATACTATAGTTTACGTATAGATAAATCGGATGTATACAAGGGGAAATTAATTCCGGAAATGAGTCGCATGCCTGATGCCTCTCATCATTTAATTATGTGAGATTGGTGCTACTTGGATCCTTAGAAATTGGTGCTTTACGTTTCTGGTTCCGAATATGAGAGATTGTATTGTGTGTTTGCTCCGATCCAATAAGATGCATAGATAACATAACAATAAAGTTCACAAACCAAAAGTCTATTTGGTGCAACCTTTAGACCTCAAAACTATTTCTTTCTGAAGCAGACATGAAAGAAAATTCATCCATTTATCACTTAAAGAAAAAACACCACCTTAATAATACTTTTAAACACTTCTATACAGGCTCAGATACAGTTTATAATCCAAACTTCTTTTAAATTCAAATAAATTAGTATACAATGTCATGTCAAGAAAATCATAGGGAGTCATTACGAAAAGTATTTAATAGTCAGGGAAGAAAAACAACGGAATCGCTGCAGCCACCCCCTTAACATCTTTTGATACAAACTACAGCAATTTATATGTATTGTAATTTGCATAGAACGAAGAGGGTATAACGATAAGCAACCCAATCAATCTGGGGGTTGAGAAGATTCATTCTGCTTGTGGCATCATCTTTGTATGGAATTTCTCATAACTAAAAACCAAGTATACCTATAGAGGTAATGTATTGTATACTAGAGCTTGCTTTATAAGTGATATGGGAATACTTGGATCCAAAAAATTTTGATGTAAAATGACTGACAACTAATTTGTAATCTTTTGTGATTTGATTCGGATTCGCGATTTCGCTAGGTGAAATCTTTAACTTTTCAAGTTCATTTACCTTCTACGCTTTGACTCTTTTCGCATCTCTGAAAGGTAGCTCTCTAAGTTGGACTTCACCCATAGGCGTCGGTTGATGAGATCTTTCTTGGTCGAGTCATCTAACAATTGCAAACAGAATGTTAATTTGGTTTCTCATAGACACACACACAGAGAAGACGATAAACGACATTAGAAAACAAACATATCGTTGCCACTTAATTAGGCAAATAAGCTAATAAGTCATAGAATAACCATCTAACTAAGGCTGCAAACAAGTTGTTTCATCGAACAATTCGAGCTTGAGCTTGATCCCAAAAACCGAGCTTGAATAGTTTAACAAGCCAATCTAGAACTTTTAATGGCCCGGCCCGAGTTCTCATCAAGCTTTTCAAGCCCCACATGTGAATCTATGGTTGCAAACAAGACAAGCTTTTATCAAATTAACTCCACCTATATCAAGTTCAGCTTTTATGAAGTTTGAGCACGAGCCAAATGCCAAAACCATAGCTCGAAAAATGAGTTTAGTTATCGAATATAAATATATATGTGTGTGTGTATGAGACATCAAATATTTGTGAGAAATGTTGAATCAAAATAAAGTATATGTTGAGTCAACGTGTTGTTTCGTGATTAAAAGAAAAGTGTTGAATCAAAGACAAAATGATCATTTTGACTTTGATTCAACACGTACGGTTGAATCATGAAATAACATGTTGATTCAACATATTTATTATTTTGATTCAACATTTCTCACAAATATTTAATTTATCATATGATCCATATCTCTTTAAGCCGAGCTCAGACATGCATCTTGAAAGCTCATAAGATATTGAGCCGAGCCTAAGCTAGTCGAGCTGGGATCAGCTCGTTTGCAGCCCAACGTATAAGTGTTTGAGAAGTAATTATAATGTCTATGCTATTTTGCTGCTATATTAAGAATTATATAGTAATTAGTTTTAACGGTGTTAAAATTCAGAAGAGGTGGTCATCCATCTTCATTTACGGTCCAAATTGTAAAATATTTTGAGGCATTCTATTAGTCGGTGCAAATTAATGCTTGATTGTCGAATTTACAGAGTGATATAAGTTTGGTGTATTGTTGGTATTTTCCGGAAAACTACAGGACGATAATACAGCAGCTAATGCTAATCCTTTATATTTGCTTGTTTTATGAAACTTTGCAACGATGCTGTTCGTGTCATTAAAGTTGATTATGTGGCAATTTGCTTCCATAGAATGTTTAAACTTTACAAACCACTATTGTTTAAACTTTATGAACCCTCAGCCTAGCTCAATAAGGTAATCAATACTTTTGCGCTTGACTCAGTTGTAGATTAAAAAAATGGTTAATGACTCGAATAAATAAAAAATATTGTTGGTGGAAATAGCAACACTGTGAAAACTCATAATTCACATATTGACTAAACATTCTGAACTTTCAGGGGACCATTTCAACCCATTTATATGAAACGGGTCAAACATGTAATTTAAAATTAGCTGAAAAAAATGAGGGACAGGTTTGGAACTTTGGATGGATCAAAAGCACCAAATGTGTGTTCCAAAGTTTATAAACATTGTTTCATTTACAAAATTAAGATAATTATTTTAATAATATTTTGTAATCATATTTAATTGACCCTAATCCATCGTGACATGTTACCCAACCTACTTGTCCCACCCAATTTTTGCCCCCTCAACTCCTCAAGTATATCATTTTGATAATGACGAAATATCTTTTTTTAGTTACTAACATATACCCAATGTTGAGGATAGGGAATGTAATCATTTTTAGAAGAAACTGAAGCTAGAAGATCGAGAGCAGTAACTGTATTCGTGCCAAAGCAGAATATCAAGAAAGATGAACGATAGTTCAACTATTTCTGGCATATAATAGACAATTCTTCTGATAGAAATTCTCAAGCATGACCCTAGTAAGTTCCAAATTTCCAAAATCTGGCAACTAACCTTGTAAATCTGATTTTTTTTTTTTTTCTTTCAAAATCCTAATTGAAAGATGTTCTGTTTCATTGTTCTAACATATAGTGGCGTTATATGCATTAATCGTCACATAGGTCGGCCGTCCACCTGGGGTTAGACAACCGCCCGTGTTTCATTAAGTAAGTTTCAAATGAATGTGTTCTTCAGAGCTACCAATTCTAGCACCATCTCAAAGCAACCCATCAAGCATTAATTTTCCATTCTTGAGAATGGTTGAGCAAAAAACTTTTGTTCACTACTTGAACCTTTTTTGTTGCCAGGATTAAAGGCTTGTATAGTTAGGTTTTGTCATATTGAAGACCACTGGCATTTGTTCTTGAATGTTGTTTAATCTCCAAGAACAAGCAATTAGCTTAAGGAGTATTCACATAGTGATTAGTGAATTCAGAATTCTCGAGACGAGTTCAAGGAATGGCCATAAGACAAGGAGTCCAAACTTCAAAAAGCATGGTGTTCTCTCTAACTCTTATCTCTTTGGTTACCGTAATTATAGTACTTGCAAGTGTTTCCTTGGATTAAGACATCAAACTATTCACCATTCTAGGTTGATTTTCACACCCTTCAATATGCAATAAAAGCCAAAAGGTTTCAAACTTTGATTGAAAGATGAATGCTGAATTGCTGATCAGAAAAAAAACAACACTACTCAGCTGCAAATGACCACCCAGATAAGCCACATTTCAAGCAATAATATATGAAAAAATCATATAAACAAAATAGATCTTGCCACCAAAGAGTTGAATAGAGTTACCAAGATATTCCCATGAATCAAGAGGTGCCCCAAGAGCTCGTCGGGTCAAGTAAGATGCATCTTCCCACGAATATGAAGTTCGATTTATCTTGTACCTCCAATACCAAGACCCGTACCATAAAAATAGCTGGAGAAAAGAAAATTAAAAAATTAAGACCAACTTTTACTAGTGATGGCACTTTTGATCCATTTACTTGTGGATGGGTCAAGTTGGGTCATGTTTTACCTCTAAAGGTCAAATGGGTAGAATAAGTAATACTAAAAAGAAATGGCTCGAAAGGTGCCAAAAGTCTTTTTTAACAAAGCAATGCACACAGCCTCCTAGTTTGCTTTATTAAAAATTTAGATTATTATCGTATAGTATAAATTTTGTAAATCATATTTAATGTACTAACTATTATAATTAAATGGACAAAAAGTCATTTCTCATCAACCCAAATCGACCAGTCAGTACCCAAACTACCCAATTTGACCGACCTGTCCATTTTCCACCTCTAACTTGCACACTTCTAAAACCTTGTAGAACAACAGATTTATATCTATGAGAATTAATGACATTGGCACAACAATCACTTTATCTAATGACAACATATAAATAAAAACCTTTCCGAGAGTGTATGGCAGAAGTATAAAGCGAACACCAAGGAGACCCCACATTGATGGCTTTTCAGCACCTTTTATCTGCAGTTCAAGTTCCTTGCTAAGGTCTTCTTGCGTTTTCCTGTCAAGAAAATATTCATTGCTCAAATCTCAGAAAAGGACAGTCCACGTAGTAAAATCATTAAATGTGATTATGTGATACTCATTTCATACTTGTCGATCTTGTAACCACCCTTCTTTTTGCTAGACAATGCACCAGTGCGTTCAAGTTCCAATGCCTTCAACTTATTTTTGTAAGCTGGCGTCCTCTTGACCATGTCAATAGCCTATAAAAAGATGACACATACAAACTAATAAAGTAAACCGATGCCTAAAACAAAAAGAAAGAAAGAAAAAGAAAGGAAAGGCATAGTTTTGTAACGAGAAAACATTTATTTCTATAATATATTTTTAGAAAGGCATAGTTTATTGAAAGGGGTAAAAAAGCTAAGAAACGTGGACCAATGTTCCGTTTCACTAAACTAAAGAAAATATAGCATTTTTTTTTACCTGATGATACCTTGTCCACTGATTCAGGTATTGAATAGCTGAGAGGACTAAAAGAAGTCCTACTAAAACAGCACGAGGATCCTATCAATTGAAAAAGAAGTTCATTAATATTAATAGTAACAAAACAAATGGAATAAAGCTTTGTTACATTCTTCAAAGATCAAATAAGTACGAAATGCACATCTGAACTCACCGTTTTGTGACCGTAGTAAGCATGATAATAACGAGCTGCATTATAGAAAACCTACAAGTGGGATTGAGGAGGCATTAAACATCAAATAAGTGTATAACACTTCATAGTGGTTCCTAGTTCCCTAAAACATCTGATATGGTTGACGAAATAAAAAACTATATAATGTACATTTGTTGGAAGAAAGGTTGTTTGCATAAAAATAATCATAGTCCAGCGAAAAGAGATTGCATATTTAACATACTAAACAGATTCTTTCATGATCATTCTATATATGTTCGGTCAATATTATAAGCTACAGTTTACATGGCCAAGCCAAGTTAAATGTAAAGAGCATTACATATAGTAACGTACCTCCTCTGGGTGCTCAATTGCATAATCATATTGCCCTCTTGTAATTTCATCTTTCAAGATCTGTGAAAGAAAATTACAATTACTAGTGTTAATATAACCTCCATGTATCACAAGTATTACGCATCATTTTAATTTATGTACATTAAGCTCTATGCACTTGAGTCTCAAGTAATTATATCAAGTCACCAGCTACCAGCTATTTGTTATTTTGATAGGTTAACAATCTCAAAAGTGCAAAGACACTTTCTAATTCTCTTGTTGATTGATTATTTTTTTTCTGTTTGTCCTAACGGATTGCGGGTGTGCATATTGCAACTCAAGACTGAAGACTCTTTCTGGAAGATTAACACAACTTCAATTTGGAGTTGCTATGCAAACGCTCAGTTCCAAATGAAATACTGACAAAGTCCATCCAAACACCTACTTAATAAATCAGGCCATTTTGAGTCGAAATTTTAAAGATTAGTTAAGATTTGTGACATAAAAGGGAAAAAGATTGCATCACAGAAGTTAGGACGTCACCACACCAAAAATAACCAATTCCCTTTATGGTGCAGGGTGCAAAGCTAAGACATAAAATCTAGTTATCAGAAAAGATCAAGGAGGGAAGTCTTCTTAATGCAGCATTTCCCTTCTTTTTTGCACAAAGCTTGTTTGCATGACTCAAACCCATGACCTTTCGGTTATAAATAGGGATGATCTAGGTTCCGGAACCAGCCCGAACCCCAAAAAACCAAAAACCGTAAATGTCCAAAATTAAGAACCGAGAACCAGCCTGAAAAAGTGAAAATTAAACGGTCCGGTCTGAATCTGTACCTGTTATTTCCTGACAAAACGGTCAGGTAAAACGGGTTTTTTGCTGATCCCTAGTTACAAACAAGTATATAAGAGACATACAATCTTTCGTCGCATAAAAAGCCTTATCACAAACTAGCTATTTAAATTCAAAATTGGGCACACCAGCATAATATGTTCTATTTCCAGTACATTGCATATGTTTAATGGATCAATGAATTAACTAAAATAAATACATATAAAGAAAGAGCAATGATCTACTTCTTAGCGTCAAACTTAGTACAATGAAGTTGCAACTTTGATAAATAAATAAAAGGATACAAATTCACATCAAAACTATCCTACATCCCTTCACATGTCAAACAAATTTATATGCAGCTAATCAGTGATCACAAAAGGTTTAGAATCTATATCAATTTCAAAGTTGAAAGTAACTTGTTCGACATCAAAAGTCAACTTATGTTCTTCTTTTGGAGCAGAAGTATATCGAGTATGAAAATGCAAACAATTCAATAGAGAGCAAATAAATTTGGGTACCTCATAAGCATTTGCAATTTTTACAAACAATTTTTTCGATTCGGGATCTGGATTTTTATCCGGATGACTGTCAAAACAAAATTCAATTCAAATCAAACAAGGACTTCAATCCAACCGTACGTTATATAAATTAACAAGAAACTTACTGTTTCAACGATAGCTTGTAGTAAGCTTTCTTGATTTCAGATGCATTCGCATTCTGCGAAACCCTAGAGAAATCAATAAAAGGAAATTGAGCACAAATTTGGGGGAAATAAATAGGAATTAGAAGGGGGATAAGCTATGGCTAACCCTAGTAGATCGTAGCAATCATCTTCGTCACAGTAAATGGAGATCGAAGATTGTATGAAGAAGATCATGAGAAGAGATACGACGGCGTAACAACGGAACGACGTCGTAGACATCGTCTTCTTCTTCGTTTTGCTCCGAGAAATCAGATTTCGCCGTGAACTCCTTTTTGCCTCTGCAGAGAGGAATGTAAATTTACCATTTTAACCTCAAAACTTCGTCAAATGGCTTCAGATTTTGTCTTCGAGTAACATTGTTTATTTTTTATCATTAATAACATCTATTTTTACATTTTTTATCATTTATAGCAAAACTTAAAAAAGTTGTTGCTATAAATGATAAAAAGAATACAAAAGTAAATGTTATTAAAGATACAAAATACAAAAGTTGATATTATTCGTATGAAAAATACAAAAATTGATACTAGTAATGATAAAAATAAATAATGTTGCTATAAATGATAAAAAATTCAAAAGTCTTTACTATTTTTAGTAATTGACCCATTGAAATACTTGTTGGGCCTCCCCAACTTTGTCTTGGGCCGTGAATATAAGTATGAAACTGCAAAAGCTGTATTTTATCCTTTTTCTTTAACACAAAAATAGTAATTACCTTTCATTTTCAACGATAATATATCAATTTTTATAGCATGAATCTTTATTTTTTAACGCTTATAGTAATCTATGACTTAAATAATAGGTTACCGGTTATAGATTATTATAATCATTTAAAAACATTGTTATATGATTTGTAGGGTTTCTTTGGAATTCATGACTTTTAAAACAAACTAGATATTTAAACCACGACAAAAAATATACCTTAATGATTCTGATATGTTGTAATTAGATGATCGGTCGTTCGTTTTAGTTGTTGTTATAGCTAGCTTGTCACTTTATTTGTTGTAGTTTAGTATAGGTTCTTCATTCGATCTATTATTGCTATAAGTTGAGCGGGTATTATCCTGTTTTCAATTTGTCTTGTCTAAATTTTATATGGTTGTTTGTATTTTTCTTCTCTGTAGTATATATATCGATCGGGGTCTAAGTTTTCATCCATTTTCCTCATGCATCCATTTGTCCACCTTAAAAATTAAGTTATGATTAAAAAACACCTATTGTATAAAAAATTTATTACTTTGTCGTTTTCCATTAATTAGGTTTTACATAAATTGTACTATAACTTAACCCTTTCAAGATATATATCTTTTTGATGATCGAGTTGATATATATAAACGGAATCAACTAGTGGAAAATATGTGGAAATCAACATCCGACATTTCAGGAGTTCTATAAGAAAATATTTGACATGAAAGCGAATATTAATAATAATAAGGTTTTAGATGAGGCAGAAGAAGGAGAACTTACATTTGGCGATTAAATATAAGGATCAATAGAGGAGGATAAATGCAAGAAGGAGATAGCGAGGGCATCAGAATAATGGGGATTTTTCCAAGTGACTAATCATGTATGAGGTTTCGTTAAAAATTCGGAGAAGATGTGGTGTGAACAAATCAATATGTTCAAGAGACCATATGAAGATGAGGCTCGGACTTGAATTTTACGGCAGGGAGTTACCGGTGGGGGTTTTGTTTCGTGACTTGCATTAGGCCAACGGGTCATCTCTCTACTCTCATGTCATTATTATACGTATTAAAAAGCTCTCAAAGTTTTATCTTAGGTCTTGTTTGATTTAATGTCTAATATCTTAATTGTCTCTAATCTCTAATTTGGTCAATAGAAACTTAACATCATCTATTTATTAAACAGATATAATAAGACATTAGACGTCTATTCACTTAAAAAACAAACGAGCCCTTACATTTTTAATTATGTCTTATGGTTCATACATTTATACATCAATATATCAAAATCATAATATGCACCAAGAAATCACGAAATTTTAAAACTGAATTTATGATACAAACATATTATTATTCTTAGATAGCTAGTATATTATAACTTGTTATTAAATTTACGTATAAAGTGTTAACTTATTAATTTGGAACATTAGATTTACAAAATTTAACAAATTCATGATTTGTACATTTGATTCATTATTAATTCAAAAGTTATTCTCATAGATTTAAAACCGATTTACACAGACACATACATACAGCTGAGAGAATGGTAACTAATAAGAAGTCGAATTAAAACAATAACAATAAGTTCGTAAGATTTGCAATAATTTTTAAAAAATACTTTCAAAGATATATTATATAGGAAAAATAATGTAAAAAACTATTCAAATATAAATTTTTTCAATTTAGTTCTCATTTTTTTTTTCCAGATAAGTTTTCAAACAAATTAAAAACTCAATCGAAAATTTCTTATACTTTTAGGGTTTTTACATAATTTTTCCTATTATTTATCATACCTTTGTTCGAGATATTAATTTTTACAAAATACAATTATTGTTTATATTTTATTAACTTGTTTCATTTCTTTGAAATATAAAATTTTAAACTTTATTGGGTAAACTAACAAGAAGCTACTATAAACATAAAAAAGAATTACCAAAAAAAAAAAAAAAAAGAAACCAACATCAAAACACCAAAATTCATTGATGGAACTAAGAATAAATGAAACCTAAAAGCAGATAAGTACAGATATACCAAAAATCCAACCAAAAAAATAAACAAGACAATACGCCGCAACAAATATGAAATAATTAATAAAATACAAACAATATATTATACATTAGGGATAATTGCAAAAAAAACCTAAAACTTGTCAGTTTTTTGTGATTAAAACTCTAAATCATTTTTCATTGCATAAAAAAACCCCGAACTAACTAAAAATTAGTAAATCAATGTTTTATCAATGGGTAACCTGTTGAAATTGGTTATTAATCCTACGTGTAATAAATTTTAATTGTTGAAATCGGTTGTCAAGTATTACATCATTTAAACACCCGTTTATGATGTAACCCCGTTTAAAAATTACAATTAAAAATGATCAATGTGGTTTAAATGATGTGTAATACTTGTCAACCAGTTTCAACAATTAAAATTTATTTCACGTTGGTTATTTACCCGTCCACGTAGGATTAATAACCGGTTTCAACCGGTTACCCATTGATAAAACCTTGATTTATTGATTTTTAGTTAGTTCGGGGTTTTCAATGCAACGAAAAATGGTTTGGAGTTTTAATCACAAAAAACTGATAAGTTGGGAGATTTTTGCACAATTATCCCTATACATTACAGGTAAGTTTACTATAATTAACCCTATATAATAGTGATGCTGATATTCTATGTTACCATTCTAATTTATAATGTCAAACTCAAACCATTTATATATGATAAAACCAATACATATGTGTTATATGACTCCAGCCTTCGAAATTCAGCTCATCAAGCTATAATTTATCCATGGAAAATTGGATCTTTGGTTAATTATTTTTCTTTTAGTTACATATATAAATTGATATATACTGAATGGTATTTTTATCTTGAAGTATTTAAAAATGTTTATCTAAGTCGGTATTTTTTTCATAAATTTCATTAGACAAGCATTGGTCTTTACGTTGATCTCTCATTTTAATTCATTACAACAACAAAACAACAAGATTTGTGAACTAGCAGAGATATTGATGGAGCAGCTAGCTAGCTTACAAATCTATTTTTTTTCAATATAAATTGGTCGCCTACCACTTGTTATCTCCGAATGAATCGATGTCCTACTTGCCCCATTTATCCACAAGCATTTGGATTGATAGTGATTTCTTGAGAGTCTTACATCGAGTTCAATATGGGGGATTGCATTTGGTAAAACATGAGAAGTGTGGATTGTTGATAGACCTAATTCAGATGCTCTAATAATATATATTGGAGATATTTTCAAGTACTTATATATTTTATAAATTCTTTTGTAGATGCTAAATACTTTGCACATAGATATAGTAAATATGATTATTAATTTACGATGATTCCTCTTGGTTTCAGGCATTGAGTAACAATGTTTATAAGAGTGTTGAGCATCTTGTGGTCACTCATAAAGTCATAAGCTTTTCGATTGCTTTTCTTCTGTCCATCTTATATAACAATGATAGAACGTTGTGTTAAGAATTCAATATATTAGTTTTAGAGAATACATACAACATGTGCAAGATAATGTCAAGAGACATGGTCAAAAGTAGGTCTTCCTAGATTTATCATTTGAATTGCTAACCATATAGACCTAAAACTTGAATGTTTGAATATTGAGAAAACATGAATATTGAAACATATGATGGCCAAAAGTATCTAGCTCTATTACCTGCCTTTTCCTGTGAACGAATACCAATTAAGAATGCTGAATAAGATTAACATAATATAAATTAATCATATTATGTTGAATAATAATTCAATTATCACTACAACAAAATGAACCTGCAGCAACATGGGAAAAGTGTTGTGTTAGGCCTTAAAAGTGTTGCTATAAGCCTAATGCGACACATTATGTAGTGCCACCTTAGCCAACGTCGCCTTAGATCTAAAGCGACACTTTCACTAGATAATGCAACACTTTTCAAAAGTGTTGCGATTATTTTATAAATGCAACACTTTTTAAATGCAACACTTTTTTATATTCTAAAGCAACACTTTTTAATATGTTGTCATTATTTTATAAATGCAACACTTTTTAAATGCAACACTTTTTATACTCTAAAGCAACACTTTTAATTTATTTTAACCAACTTATTGCAACACTTTACTTATCTAATGCAACACTTATCTAATGTTGTCATTATGTAAATGATACATTGTATGACGCTTATTTTGCATCTAGAGTCTTACCATTAGGTCCCAACTAGCAATGTAGTATTAATCGTAGAAGTAAGATAACATTAAATAAAAGCGGAGTATAATTACAAGACAAGATTAAAACAAAGTTATTACAAGTATATATAAGGTTACAGTCATCATTTAACTAATCTATTACATCGTCTGTCATTATAATACAATATGGACTACCCAGTTATCCCCACAGTCTGTCTTCTATCAGTACCCAAAATGTAGTCCGAGTAATGGTTAGGAGTCACTTCGAGTTGCCGGTCTTGGTCACTTAGGTACGTGTTCACTTCGAGTCTTGTCTTTGCTTTTACCTGTAAAGAGAGATATGCAACAACGTTAAGCTTTTGCTTAGTGAGATTATAGATATTACAGTTAACATGCATGGCATATGGGCGGATTTTTTTGCACGGGTTGGTGGTTATAAGGCAATGTGTAACATGTAAATCTATATCTCACCTTGGCTATTTAGCTTCTGATTTTGTCTTTCAGTTAGGTTCTAATTATTCTTTGTCTTTATAGACTTTGAGCCACTTTCATATTCAGATTATATCTTTGTATGACTTGTTTATCATGTCATCATCATGATTAATATTGTTATTCTATGTCAGTTGTCATATTAAGTCATATTTTAAGGATCATTATATTGTCCTCATATTTAATTTCATGTTCCCGAGTCATTTATGTCTTTAACGACTTTTAGTGCGTTTCTTAGTATTCACGAGTTCATAATTGATCACACAAGCACACATATATGTAATAATAGTGAATACGGGGTGTTTTGAAGTCCATCTAGTGATCCGGTGACATGCTTAGGATCTTACTTTATTTTAATGGTCTTGGCTTTATAGCTTATTTGCTCGGGTCACAAGCCTTTAGTCGCATTCTTCTATTTCTACTAGCCATCACATACCCTTTAATTCATCGCATACCCTTTAATTCATCGCATATTCTTTTGTTGCTGTTACAGCCCAACTTTGGGGCTTTATAGCAGCCAAAATATGAGTTAAAAACATATTATTAGAGGGTCTAAAGGTTAAGGCCAAAGACCACAGAATTAAGCTAAAAGCCTACGAATTTAGGCCACGGTTAAGGACCAAACCGTTGCGGTTCAACCCTTTCTGTTGGGCGCTGTTACAGTCAGGTTTAGACTGCTTATAACAGCCCCAATATTCATTGTTAATGTGTTGTTAAAGGCCTGAAGTTTGTTGCCAAAGGCTAAAAGAAATGGCCGAAGATTCGAGGGATTTTTCGGTCTAAAAGCCAAGCCATAAACGTGTGTGTTCGGGGACTGTTTGTGGCCCTTTTTCCTGCTGTAGTTGCAGGTATTATAGCCCAAAATTTGGGTTCCATAGCAGCCTTATCACACGGTTATAAGGCATCAATAAAAAGACCAATTGCCTCGGCCAAAGGCCGAAAGAATCGAGCTGCGAAATGAGGCCTTTGGCCAAAGGCCAAGCCATTCTTAAACGTGTTACGGGACTATTTTGGGACTGTTGTCTGAGCCTTTATGGCTGCTGTCCGTCCCTTGAATTTACAGGACCAATACCCCTTAAGCTTGCCAACCAATCCATGCTACATGTTCAAGGTTTAATGAGCAATATTGAGGTTCATTATAGACTAAAAATGGAGGCTGAAATGAGGGGTTGCAGCACGGTGTAATGGATGAAAATTGAGCTTGATTGAGGACCCAATGCATGCACAGAGAGATATGAATAAAACTGTCAAGTGTGTTTATTTTTGGTTGCTTAACGTTTTCATTGTGTGGGTTCTCCTATTCATAACATATTGAGATTTGGGAAGAAATGAAGATTGTTGGTGCTAATAAAAGATGGGAGCCACAAAACAAATGGGAACTTACACTTTCAATTACATAATTAATTATGATCTAACTTAGATTATTCAAGTCACAATAATCAATTTTAAATGCCCATCCAAACGATGACCAAAAAAATATATATAACAACAAAATGAGAAATGGAGGAAATTGTAATGAATTAAATAGAAAGATACTACCTTTCTGGCAAGATCTGCTCATCAAGATTCATGGCCTCCAATTCTTCACGTGATACTACGAAATCTGAAAATAGGGTTTTAACGTAAATGAACCCAAAAGACAAAAAGAGAAGGAGAAACAGACCTTGAACGATCTGCCACCGTCGTCGAGAGATCCCAATACCGAGATGCTGTCGTCGCCGTCCAGAGAAGGAGAAGAAAAGAAATAGAAGCCGACGTCGCTAGGGTTTGTAGAGACCGTCGCCACCGAGAGAAGGAGAAGGAATGCAACACAAAGCCACCGTCGAGAGAAGCTTAAGGAAAGCAACACAAAGTCTCCGTTGAGAGAAGGAGACGAAAATAACAGTAAACCACCGTCGCCGAGACTGATGCTGATGAGAACTCGACGACGGTCGTTGATGTCTAGAAGGGGGTCGCCGGAGATTGATGGTCGTTGTTTTTTCTGTCTAGAGATCGAAGAGAGGGAGGGAGAGAGAGATAGAAGCAAAATGGACTAAACGTGCAACCGAAGGGTTTTTTTTTGGGGGGGGGGGTGTTCCTTCATTTCTTCACACATAGAAGGGAATCAGAGTAAGAATGAATTGATTTAATTCTCATTTTGTATTTCTCATGTCAAAACAAACAAAGGAATTGCTTCTTATTTCTATTTTTCTGGTTTATTTTTCTGTACTAAACGCACCCCAAAATCGGTAATTCTCTTCATTTCTCTGTATTTTAAAGAGGACTAGTTTATAACCCACGTATTACGTGGATATTTTAATTAAATTTATTTATATAAAATGTATATGAGTAAAAAACAAAACATACAAAAATAATAATTGTGTTTATTTTTATTATTTACAGATTAAAAAATAAACTATATTTATCTTTTTTAAAAATATTAAATTGTATCTATCTTTATTTTTTATAAGTTGTAATTATCTTTTTCGTGAACGTAGAGGTGACACGTGACATTTGATGTTTTCCTTTATTATACATAATAATAATAATAATAATAATAATAATAATAATAATAATAATAATAATAATAATAATAATAATAATAATAATAATAATAATAATAATAATTTCCACAACTAATTCAAATTTTTTACATTTGGATCTAATTATGATTGTTATGGATAATAATGACAAATTAATGTTTACATAATTATGTAAACATTAATTTTAAATGTTACAAAATCTAATTTATTAATAATTAATTAATGAAAAAAATAAATTCAAAATTTAATGCAATTAAGTTAAGATGTTAAATTTGGAAAAAGAGATGGAAAAATAAAATTTTTTTGTATTGTAGAAGTGACAAATGACATGAATTATTTTATTTTATTATAATATATAGGTATGAGACTCATGTATTTACATGGGTTGATATTTAGAAAATACATATTTTTTTTATATTTTAATAAATTATTATAAAATTTATATATAATTAAAATAAAAAAAAAATTTGAAAGCTAGTTAAATTAAAGATAAAAAATACTTAGTTGTTTGATATTAAATAAAAAAATATTAGTATATTGTATTATTAAAATCAGATAATATGTGTTTGCAAAAAAAATGTTTCTTTTAATTTTTATTAATCTTAACAAATAAGACATTTAACTTTTGTGAGTATTTTTTTAATCAAAATTACAAAACAAAAAAAAATATTATAGTCAACACTTAAAAACATGTCATATTTTTTTCATTATAAATGCAACACTTAAAAAATGTTATATGTTTTTAAAAATGTGTTGCATATTTTTCATTATAAATGCAACACTCTAGAAATGTGTTGCATTTTTTTCATTATAAATGCAACACTCTAAAAATGTGTTGCATTTTTTATTGAAATATGCAACACTTTAAACAAATGTTGCAATTTTTAGTAAAAATTGCAGCACTTTAGAAAATTGTTGCATTTTTTTAGTAAAAATGGCAACACTTTAAAAAAAGTGTTGCATTAAGTCATTATATGCAACACTTATTGTCAATGTGTTGCTTTAGAGGGAACTTAAATAAAAAAGCAACAATTTTTTAAAGTGTTGCATCAAAAGTGTTGCATTAGCTTCAATTTGTAGTAGTGTATGTAGCAACAAATCAATAGTAAAATTCCTTGTTACAGTTTCATACTTTCATGTTATGATATATTAAGGCTCCCACCAAATCTTACCAATTCATTACTTGAAACATTGGCATGATTTGGTTAATTATTATTATGTGGGAAATATAACCAGTAATCCAATACTCATTAATCAAATACCACGCCAAGCAATTATACAAACGTTTAAATCATATATATTACTTAACTTGTGCATCATATTGCTTCTCAGCGAAGGCAAAAATTGCTTCATGTTACTTAAAAACCAAAAGAATGTTGTCCATTTACGATTTAGATGCACATCTACTAGCACTTAGGAGAATATTTTATCGTAATAACAACATGAACATGCCAATTTTAAATCATAACAATACACATAAAACAAACCATATATGTCTCTAGTTGAACGTACTTCTTCTAGGAAATATGATCAAACTAATAGTTCGTTATGCTATAATGATGTAATTCACTAATTTGTTCCTTCATATATATATATATATATATATATATATATATATATATATATATATATATATATATATATATATATATATATATATATATATATATATATATATATATATATATATATATATATATATATGTGTGTGTGTGTGTGTGTGTGTGTGTGTGTGTGTTTGTGTGTGTGTGTGTGTGTAGGTTCAAGATCTATGGAAAACCATCTTTGACTGGAAAACTGGAAAATCATATTAAATGCACATGTTCATTACGGTAAAATGTTAAATTTAATGCACAACTACAATATACATATGTTCAAATGTGCATTATTATTGACTAGTTCACATAATTTACATGTTCATTAGGATAAAATGTTCCATTTCATGCAAAATAACAATATGCACATGTTCAAATGTGCAATATGCATGAACATGTGTATATTACGCATTTTTGCATGAAATTAAACATTTTGTCTTGACGAACATGTAGATGATATGAATTAGTTAATCATAATGCAAATTTGAACATATGTATATTATAATTTTACATGAAATTTAACATTTTATCATAATGAACATGTGCATTTGATATGGTTTTCCAGTTTTCCAGTCTAATATAGTTTTCCATGGATCTCGACCCTATATATATATATATATATATATATATATATATATATATATATATATATATATATACCTGCTAAGCAATCTAACTATATATGTGTGTAGTTTTTCTATGGTAACCTGGGTTTCTGATTGCTTTGCAAGTTGATTAATAACAAGGCGACCGTAGTCTGGATTAATCGTTGGTGAACCTCCATGGCCACAAGGAACACTTTTTGTTGCTCCATTGGAGACCAAGTCTTATCACTAGGCTGCCACCCTTGTGGTTATGTGCGTCGTATTTGGTCTTGTGATATCCAGGCAACTCAAACTTCAATTGATTGATATGTGTTGAATATTATTGTGTTTTTCAAATTTCAGTCACTATCATTTTCTTATAATTTGTGCTAATTGAGCATGCTCTTACAGGTTTGTGTATATATATATGTGTGTGTACGCGTGCACACATGATAAAAGTTTGCTTTGCATTGTATCAATGGGCCGGAATGAATATGGTTTTTGAATGCCTTTCAATTTAAATTTCTCAAGGAATAATTCCTTGTCAATAGACGTACACCAACTTCTACACATTATCTACTCAATATATTATGATTTATTCTTAAAATAGTTATATGAATATATGGTTGTGAGGTGGTCTCCATCAATATTCCGGCGTCATCTTATCCGATTCAAATTCTCTCAACTTACATTATCCATTTTATATTTCAGAAATTGGATAAAAAGATAACGATAACTAATGTTTCATTGACTCTCGTTTTAGGGTTGTTTTGATGACAAAAATCCAAATTGCGAGTTGTTATAAATTGAAAGAAACACATATATCATTTTAACAAGTATATGAGATAAAATGTTCAAACATTGGTATCCCGTATTATTTAACTTGACTCGTTTCTCTTGGGAAAACGTGTGAGCAAGTAAGGAAACTCAATCCCAAGTTAAATGCTTCCCATAACGAAGATTTGAAATTGTGTCTGCCGACTTGGATTATCTATGCCACCTTAGCATTTAGCAACCTCATTGGGGCATGGGCCTTGGGTTTCCAAACGGTTATTTTAACATCAATCAATCATGGGTTTGGATTTCTAAAATCGAGGATTATCCGATTATTTTAATTTTCGGACAACATAAAATCAAAATAACAAAACTATATACGTAGGATCTTACTTTTTGAACACCCTTTTCATAATAATTATGTAATAATTATGTTTAAAAATAGTATGTATCACTAAAAAAAGTAATGTATCATTAGAAAAAATATAGAATTATTGTGTAATGATTATGTTTAAAAAAGAAAATAGGGGGTCCATTGAGATCATTGGGGGTCCATTTAGACACCCTCTATATGTATGTATGGATGGATTCGGTGAGAATGTTTTTTCTATGAAAAGAATAAGAAATGACTACAACGTCCCATGTGTCACTTCTTCTTAAATAAAATAAAAAATCAGTTAGGTGTAAATTAGTCAAAAATTATCTTTTTTTTTTCATAACATATTTTATAACATACATTCACATTTTTTAGTATCTTAAAACTCACGTGAACGTGGAAAAATTTATGTGAACATGCTTAGTGTGAACATACGTTCACAATAGTGCAGTTCATGTGAACATGCACGTTTCATATAGTTCTAGTGTGTGTTTATTTGTGATTTTTTATAAGTAGCATTGTATTATTAATTTAAACATGATTATGAAAAAAAAATTAAAAAAATGGTTTTAAGCGAGGTACCACCGATACTCCGCAAAACTAATAGTACTCAGAGAGAGAAAGTATCATTTTTTTTTTTCAAATAATAGCAGAATTATCATTTTAAAAAATATTTAAAAAAATGTTTACATAAAAATATATAAAATTACATTATTATAAGTTAATATAACATGATATAATAAGTTAAAAACAATCGATATATGAATAACTCAATGAGTGAATGGGATCTCATTCATTCATAATATTTATTTTGTTAATTAAGTTGATAAAAACTTATGAATCCAAATTATACACATTTATAATGTTATTTTATACAACATTATGTAAAAGAATTATCGTTTGAGGTGGTACTTGCAGTACCTTACGAAAAATGTAGTTTTCATTTACTATTGTGCAAACTCAATGTATATGAAAATTTATTACAAAAAAATGATTAAAAGTTATAAATTTCTTTTCTTATTAGACTTAACGAGTTAAAGTCCAGAATTAAAATTAAATATTTCATTTAATGATTCATTTAGGGTTTAATATTAAAAGTTATAAATTTCTTTTCTTAATAGACTTTACGATTTAGTCCATTCGTATTATTTTTTCTTAAGAAAGTTCTCAAGTTATTGTTTTTATCCGGTATTCAGAAAAGTTTTTTTTCATAATCAACCCTGACTTTTTCCACAAAAACTAACATGTTTTCACTATTTTTCTTCGAAAAGTTCACAAACTTGGAGACTTTTTTTGAAAACATAAAGAAAAATTCCAAACATCACTAACAAATATATTACTTAATGATTTTATTGGTAAAAAATAATACGGAGTGACTAAACCGTAAAAATGTGAAAACATGTTGGTTTTTTTTTTTCATATTAAACTTTTTTAAGAATTTAAATCGTGTTATCAAAATTAAAACATAAGAATTTTAGAAGATTTTCTATTTCTAGGATCGGTGAAATAATAAATATAAAAAAAATTAGAAATCGTCGGTTCCAAACTTTATGCATTTTAATCGAGTGAATACAATTTCTCATGATATCAGACACAATCACATTTTATCTAAAAAGATAAATACATATTTTAAAGCAAAAAATAAAATAAATTCAATTCATTAGTTCAAAAATAAATACATTTCATTATTTTTAAAATAAAATAAAATAAAAAATAAATATAATTCGGGTAAATCTACTTACACCCCATATTTTGTCTATTTCTACCCCATATTATTATTTTTTAATGATTATGTAATTATTATATACTTACACCCCATATTTTATCTAAATCTACCCCATATCATTATTATTTAATGATTATGTAATTATTATATACTTACACCCCATATTTTATCTCATTCTACCCCGTATAATTATTATTTTATTGATTATGTAATTATCATATCTTCTAATATTTTAAATATTTTAATATTAATCTAAGTTTATTTTTAAATAACTTTTTAATTGATTTAAATATTTTCAGATTTAAAGCTAACTATGCGATAATGTGATATTGAAAATGAGTTGTTTTATAATTTTTTTAATCTAAATTTTTTTAAATTGTATTCTATGTAAAAAGCAAATTTTTAATTTTTTACTTATACACAAGAATCTAAAAATAAAAAATTTTAAAAAAATGAGACACGATAAATACTATTCATACATATTTAGTAGAAAATTTTATTTATAGGTAAATTTGTATTTAATTTTAGGGTTTATTACGAAAAAAATAAACAAATTTTCACGGTTTTTATGTTTTAGTCTCTCCATGTTATTTTTTTCAAAAAAATCTTGAAGTTAATTTTTTTTTCCTGGTTTTGTGAAATTTGTCTAGTAGAGTCAGATTATAATTAGTAGACTGAGTTTTTAAAGACTGAAAAATCAGGTTCTTATAGTCAAATTTCACTAAACGAAAAAAATTAACTTGAGGTTTTCTGAAGAAAATAATATGAAGGGACGAAAAAAAAAAGAAACAAAACAAGTTGGTTTTTTCATAATATCCTTTATTTTATATTAAACTTTTAAAAAACATAAATAATTATTAAAAATACTCATGTTTACATGAGTAAATAAGCTAGTAGATATAATAAAATAGAAGACAAAAAAACATGGGGATTATACATTTAAATATATGTAAAATAAAATAAGTATAAAAATTAGAAAACAAAAAAGATGGGGTAGAAAGTTATGTAGTAGAAAGTATATATTTCATTATTATATAATAATTATGGAGTAGAAAATTATATGATAATTACATAATAATTAGAATAACTCATTGACAATGAGATGTAAACATAATCATTATCGGATAAAAAGTATATAATAATTACATAATAATTATATTATAACAATATGGGGTAGAAATAGACAAACATGGATAAAAATAGTAGCACCCTTTCTAATATCTACAAATATTAATAAATAATTAACCCTATCAACTATTTCATATCACTATTTTTATATTTACTCATGATGAGAAAATCTACGGGCGTAGGTTGGCAGCAACCGCCACGAATGAATCGTCTCCGAGCAGGAAGCGGAGAAAACCATGATACCACCGATCCCCGTGCAGACAACCGCAGGCAACCCAACAACCCAACGCCCTGTAGGCCCAGACGCCCGTAACCTAAATAATATCAGCTCTCAACTAAACCGTTGGTCCAGAGCTCGAGTCATTAAATCTGGCCGCAAGCTGGACCGCATTGTTCAAGGTAATCACCAACAGAACAAGGAGGATGTTGATCGGCAGTTCCGCCGGTTAGAAGACAGTCAACCGTCTAATACTAGTCCATATTGTTCATCGTCGGAAGATGGTGCTGGAGGAGAGACAGAGGAGGCGCCGGTGAGAGGAAAGGAGATATATATGGTTTCCGACGGATCCGGACGGACGGCGGAGCATTCCGTAGACGCTGCGTTGGGTCAGTTTGAACATTTTCTGGTTGCCGGTGCTTCTCCAGTGACTACTCGTTTATTCTCTGGGGTATTTCCTTCTTATGACTGACTTCGTGTAAAAATTCGTTTAACCTAATACTTTCCATAATTGTTAATAATGAGAAATTGATATGATTTTAGCTTAAAAATCTAGGAAGTCGAAGTATTTTGAAGCCAAATTGATATGAAATTGGGAATTCACAGGAATACATAATATGCCTATTTTGTTGAGATTTTGGATCATATGATTAATCAGCTTTTAGAATTTGCCTGCCTCCTTTATCTAAATTGCTTCCTTCCCACTTGATATTGCTCAAACAACATCCTTAGCATTTTGATTAAATCGTGACATCATTTGAATGATTCCTAAGGTGTTTAGACATGTGATTTGAAAGTGGCTCCTTGATTTTGAATAATCATCTGCAATACAATGTGGAAAAGGAGATAATTGTTTTCAGGTGCTATCTTTTTGTTTCTGCTGTTAGAGATGTGATGCTTTAAGGAATTGATAGATAATATAAAGGTATCCAAGTATATTTACTCAACTATTTGTTAATCGCATCTATGCAGCTAGTATCAATAAGATTATTTGACTGAATAAATAATAAGACAATCGTAAGCAGATTAATGACGTAGAGCGGCTCAAGGAGATCATTATGCAAGCAGCCAAAGAAGACGCGATACTCATTTACACGCTAGCTGATGAAAAAATGGCTGCTACAGCTCGAGACGCTTGCAAAATATGGGGTGTGCGGTGCACTGATGTACTTAGCCCAATTACAGAGGCAATTGCATCCCATTTAGGGGTTTCGCCTTCTGGGCTTCCTCGTGGTGCGCCTGGCAGGAGCTTTCCGCTGACAGAAGACTACTTCAAAAGAATTGATGCTATTGAGTTTACCATACGACAGGATGATGGCGCTTTACCCCAAAACTTGCAGAAGGCTGACATTGTTGTTGCTGGTGTTTCAAGATCTGGAAAGACTCCATTGTCAATATATTTAGCTCTGAAGGGATTCAAAGTGGCAAACGTGCCTATTGTTAGGGGTGTTGAATTGCCAAAGACTCTATTCGAGATTGACCCAAAGAAGGTCTTTGCTTTGACTATAAATCCTGTTATGTTGCAAACTATAAGAGGAGAGAGAGCAAAGAGCTTAGGACTCGCTGAAGAAGATAGAAGTAATTATGCGGAGATGAACCATGTGAGGGAGGAGCTCGATTATGCTAGCAAGATTTTCGCACAAAATCCAACTTGGGCAGTTATTGGTGAGTAATAGCTTTACATGGTAATAGTTATCAGCTTATCAGCTTTTTTTTTTTTTTCGGGTTAAATGAGTAAAATAACAACCTACTTTTAGGGGTGTAACTGTGGAATCAGGCTACTCGAGCTCGACTCGTTAAAAACTCGAAAAATGCTCGTTTACACCACTACCTACTTTTACTTTTTTATGGTTTATAGAAAATATCGTTTATTTACTTCACATTTTTAAACAATATCCTTTTACTTTTTGACCGATTATAGCAATGTATGTTTGTTTTTGTTCCGATTTCAGCGACATACTTTGATTAGATCTAACATAACAAACTCAGTTTCACCAGTTTACCATTTATAGAAGCCATCTCTCTTCACAGGTCACACATTGCTATAAACTTGGATTTTTTTAAAGCGACTTGCCATGGACCATAAAAAATAAAGTATGTTTCTATAAACAGAATAGATGAAAGTAGGTTGGTATATAATGCATTTCACCTTTTTCCGTACTCTATCAATCTATAAAAAAAGGTTTTGCTCTCATTTGGAAATTCTTGAGGTAAGCACTAGTTGTTTGTGCCATTGGTTTGATCCAATCATCATGTGTGTGTAGTAAGATATCCATCGGCGTTTCTGGTGTATTGATAGATTAAAGGCATGCTCAGTAATTTGAGAATACTGACTTCATATCGTTTAAAGTTAATGTATATGTACCAATTTTGTTTATGACAGAAGTGACTGGGAAAGCAATCGAAGAAATCGCTGTTATTGTATTGAGACTCTACCAAGAGCAGAAACACAGATTCTCCATGACAACAATCTCAAAGGTCTACTAGAAACGATACAAGGTCTGTTTTACTTAAAACTGTATTCATGCTAATAAAAGTTGAATGACTTGTTAATTAAATAAAAAAACTACAACTTTCGTGAAGATAACGTACTTATGATGAAATAATGATATCTTCGTTTGCTTGGTTAAACTTAACGATGGTTTCCTTGAACTATATACAAATATATCAAATTCAGCCTTCCACCATATACAATATATCAAGAAAAGGTATGCATTAGCCCTGTGTCTAAATTTTTTTCCAGTAAATTCATTTTTAAATATTATAAATTAATCAATGCTTATAATTTGTATAAGGCGAAAGTTGACGGAAGCTAGGTATGTTGGATATTTGAAGATCTAATAAGCATTATTTTCCCTTATTCTTGAATCGAGTTTATCGCTTTAATCAATCGAGATGTTGTCTCCGTCATGCTTGGTTATGGAGAGGGTGAAGTATATCAGTAACATGGTTCCCATGCTTGACCTGTCAAAATTGTAAATACATGACATTGTTAGTTCACATTATTGGCACTCATGATGTTTTGTGGGACGATGATCTTGAATCGGCAACCACTATGTTTAATCATCAGTTAGGATTTAAACTAAACATTATTAAAAAGTAATCAAACGATATTTATGATCGTTAAAGATTGAAGTCAAAGAAGGATGATCTTACAAAGTAGCAAATAGCAGCATGATTCTTCTAGGATTGATGATCGATGTCGTTTGCTTAAAACTGCTAGATCGTTTTCCAACGAGTCTGTTTTTCGTTGGTGTTCCGATGGTGTTGGTGGCGGTGGTAACGCCAGTAATGATGCTAATCTGGTGGTGGATTTGTGGTTCGGTGACCACCGTAATCGCTGGCGTCGACTTTTCTGCAATGTTTATAGATTGAAAAATATAAGATGGAGAATCTAAATATACTTTTTTAATATTAAAAGAAAGAATGCATGAAATAATAAAAAAACAAAAAAAAGGAAACAAACTTTTCCACAGCAAACGTATCAAATAATTCAAGTCACATGTCCAACATGATTCTAATCGTATGTTTTGTGTTGGATAGGAACAAAAAGGAATCAAAATCTTAATAATTAATCATCTTGATTTGAGTTGTACTCTAATTAGTATTTTATGTAATTAAGGTATTGCTTTATTAGAGGCATGATAAGATATGTTTTTCTTTATTATTTACTAGTTTATGAGATGGATATTTTTAATAAGATTTATTTATATAAAAGGTATATAAGTAAAGTAAAAATACAAAACTATTAATCTATCTATAATCTATATCTATATATACATACTCTATATAAATACTATTAGATGAGTAAGAATTTGTCACTTTTCATTTTCTTTTTTAATTTCCCGCTTATTGTTTTCTTAAATTTTCATGTCATTTACTATAATTTAATTTCAATTTAAATCAAATCTAATCCACTATATTAAATTTTAACTTAACTAGTTTAACGATTATTTGATTAAAATACAAACTCCAATTTATTATTATTATTATTATTATTATTATTATTATTAATTAGTATTGTTATTATTATTATTTATATATTATAAATATTTGTTTTTAAATGTTAACATTAAGTAAATTCATTTAGTATATGAGTATACCTAGTTATTTAAACTAATTTTAGAATATTATGATTATTTGTCATAACTATTATTTTTCTAATCTTATAAATTGATATAAATAGTAGTTGGTTTTTTTTTATGATTTTTAAACTTTTTATTTTTTAAAGATATTTTTAATTTATACGAATTGAGATTTTAGTTTATATATGGTATAAGACTTGTATATTTTATTACTATTTAATATTTATAGATTAAAAAATAAAATTTATCTACAAGACCACACCGTCATCTCTCTCTCTCTCTCTCTCTCTCTCTCTCTCTCTCTCTCTCTCTACACCATTGAAAAAGATGAAGATGAACATGATAAAGATTTGATGAACATGATTAAGATGAACATAAAGAACACAATGAACTTGAAACGATGCATATATTAATGATGAACGACGATGAATGATGAATAAGATGGTGATGATGAATGACGAACATGATGATAATGATGCATAACAGCAGCAACACGATACATAAATGAACGATGAATGATGATGATAAAAGATGAACACAATGATGATGATTAACAACGATTCATCACGAATTTGTATAGCTTTTGTATTAGATAAAACTAAGATGCATCACACAATTGAACGATGACAATACTATTGTGTGTGTAGAGTCAGGTTAAAAAAGATAACTTTCGAAATCAAGTGCAACCAGAGGTAACAACCTTTAAAAAACTTTTTTAAAATTTTATTTTTCATAACTATATTTAAATTAACTTTATACACATGATATATGAATTTCACATACATTCACACTTTCCGTGTCCTTAAAATTTATGTGAATGTTTATGCACATTTATGTGAATGGTCAATCACACCATTCACATGATTTTTTACCATTATCAAAATTTATGATGTCGGGTCTTTTGATAAAAATTCTTATAATGTTGTCTTATACATGTCTGTGCAAAAAATATATATATGTGAATGATCATTCACAATAGGATACGCTGGGTACACTGAAATTTCATGGGTACGCTGACGAACTTGATTATATATATATATATATATATATATATATATATATATATATATATATATATATATATATATATATATATATATATATCATGCATGCATGCATTTTTAATATTTAGTTTTTACACAGTTTATATAAATAAAATTTATTAAAAATATCGTGTAATACATAAATTAATAGACTAGTTAATTATTAAATTACTTAGATTAGGTTGCATTTGTTTTGATTTAAATTGAATTTTTATAAGATTTTAGTGAATGATATAATAAAATGAAGTAACAAGACGTGACAAATTAAAAGAAAGTCCGGCGTACAACAAGCAATATGGTTACATTTTAAGTTGTAATGAACTTTTTCTATAAAGTAAATATCAAATTACTAGTTTTAGTTGCTCTTTCCTATGGTTCTCTCGATAATTACAAGATATGTTTGTCTTATAACAATATTGATATATTATAATTATAATAGTTTAATATATAATATTCTTTCTCAACATGTAACAAATTTTTTTTTCTGTTTATTTTTGTCAATATACAATTTCATTTGACACGTATAATCTAATATTGAGTTAAGTGTTATTTAATTATTAATGAAATGTCAATTAAGTCCATGTCAACACCTTCTTGAAAAATCTATTATCTGTCGTTAATTAGGATGTTTTTTTTTATTCATATATATATCTACTCCTATAATTATCATAATTGGGTTGGGTAAACAACCAAGAAAGTCCCTATCTTGGTTATGCATTTTACTTAATATTTATTTATTTTCTTTTTGAAAAACACTAGTCACAACTAGTTAAAGTTTATTTGCTTACGTTTTATGTAATATCAAAAATAAATATCCGAAAATTATACAAAAAACCAATGCACTTTTGATGTTTTTCGTTTAAGTCCATGTTTCAAAAACGTTTTCATAAAAGTCCTTCAACTTGAAATATATTACGAATTGTGTTGTTTTATGAGTTTTTTTAAAGATTTTTCGGATGTTTTTCATAAAATTTCGTTAAGTTAAAAGACTTTTATGGAAGCAATTTATGTGCAGTGTTTTTTACGAAAACGTTTTTTATAAGTTGAAGGACTTTTATGGAAACGTTTTTGGTGTAATGATTTATTCGAAAGATGCTGAAAGTACGCTGGTTTTTTGCATGATTTTTTCTATCCTAAAATATTAGGTAACTTTTTATAATATTAATTCATTTAATTGAATATATTTTCAAAGAAATTAAAGATTTGTTGATGAAATTTCAATCCATGCACATGTTTCCTTTCCTCTTTGCACCTTGGATACATCATCATGATGAAATATATGATATATATTTATGATTAAAGGGTACTTTAGGTTATATATATATATATATATATATATATATATATATATATATATATATATATATATATATATTTATTTATTTATTTATTTTCTAATATTGTGATTAGAAGATATGCATGAAAAAGGAAAACGAGGTGTCACCTTTTGGTGAAGAAATAACATCTCTTTCATTGTCATCGCGTGGATTACTTATCTTCTCTTCCTCAATTTGTGATCCTTTTCTTGATGAACTCCTTTGCAACTAATTTTTAATTTGCCAAATAAAATTATTAACCAAATATTGGTTAATAAAACAATATTTCACAATAATAAAGAATACATCCATAATTCTTTACACAATAAAAAAAAAGAATCTGAACAAAATGTGTGAAACGAGTTGTAAACAAAATTATGAAAATAAAAATCCTAAATTTGCCGAATGTATGCATATTAGTAAATCACCATTGTTTTAATGGAATAACTTTTAGAAAAGAAAAAAATAGTAATTTTAGAAATATCATAGAAGAATTAACAAAAATATGTGTATTTACATATATACCCTTGCTTTGATAAACTATTTTTCCTACAAAAATCTTATAAATTTCCAAAAACAACAACAATAATAATAGACTTACATTAAATCTTGAATTAAAGGTGAGATCTTTATTGGTGAGATGAGAGTGAGAGAAAGGTTCCATATCCACTCGAAAGCTGTCAGATTTCATGCTCAAAATCTGATCATCACAAACTGATGGTTTCTGGGTACCCTTTTCATAAAGGCATAAGTTCGTTGACTCCATAAAAAGTCAAACTTCACTCAATTTCAACTTTCCGTATCAATTGGGGCACCTTTCTTTGTTTTACCTGTAAATAGATTACAACCAAAAAACAGAGTATTAACCTTAATTTTGACCAGACAAAGAGTCAACCCGATTCATAGTAAATTATCCATATATGATGAAAGTTTAGACAAGTTCTTGTGAATCATAAGGAAGAAAGAAAGAAACAAAATCAAAAACCCATAATTCGTTTATTGGTTTTATCAATTACCCACCTTCTTCTTTGGATACAGATGACGTGGACTGGTATCCGGTGACGACGGTGGTGGAAGGTGGCGGTGATGGTGGTGGCAGGGAGGAATTTCAGTTTTTCAAGGATGATTTGAGAGAGAAAAGACGATGGCAGGGTATATAACATATGAGGTGTGTTGGCTACGTATGGACGTTTTATGTTAATTTTTTTAAGTAGCTTTCGGTTATGGTGAGTTGTTTTGTGTCTATTTATAATATAGTAGTATTTCTTTACTCTATTTGAATTTATTGATATTTATTATCCTATGGAAATTTCTTATTTATTTTTATATGGTATTTAGAAAAGTATTGTTTTTTTTTTTTTGCCGTTCAATGGGATACAAATTTCAAGTTTATAAATATTAGAAACTAACAAAAACAACATTATATAGAAACAATAAAAAAATTTATTTTTTTTAAGTATGTAAAAAATAATTATATAAAGTTAGAACCATAACATTTAATTAAGGGTTTATTATGAAAAAAACCAACATGTTTTTACGTTTTCGTCCCTCCATGTTATTTTTTCTATAAAACACCTTAAGTTATTCTTTTCTTATTGATTTAGTGAAATTTGAACATTAGACACCGGTTAAAAATTTGTGAACTGGGTTTTAAAAAACTAAAAAACCGAGTTCTAATGTCCAAATTTCACTAAACCAATAAGAAAAGAATAACTTAAGATTTTTTATGGAAAAAAATAACATGAGGAGACGAAAACGCAAAAAATATTAAAACATGTTGGTTTTTTTCATAATAAACTCTTTAATTAAAAACTTCAGTTTGTCTTGCTTAAAGCCAATTAAGGTATAGCGAATAGGACGGTTTTGTTCTCCTTATTAAGACGAAAAATTTAAATGCTAGTTAAATTTCTTCTCATTTAAATGTGTAGAGAGTTAGCCGATCTTCCTTCATATTTTAAAGTATGGATCTTTAATCAAATCATTTTTAATATAGTGCTTTAAAAATAAGGATATTTGTGTAAAAAAAAAATCCTCAAGTTGGACAATTTTTATGATTAAAATCACTAATCATTTCTTATTGCACAAAAAACCGTTAACTGATTAAATTTTATTAAAATAAGTTTTTCCAAAAAAAAAAACTTATAAGATAAAACGCTTGCAATCTGCTGACTAAACATTCGTCTTCGATGAACCTTATTTCCAACAAACTCACTATTCTGTTTCCATGATTCAAATTCACATTTGTTGGTGAATTTATTGGTTAAATTTGTGTTTATTTGTTGGAATTTACTTTTTCGGCTCATTTTCGGTGGTGACTGATAACTTGTTGATGGTGACCTATGATTTTCATTCGTTTACAACCGGAAATATCTCAATTCCGTGAGATTTGCCAATTTGAGATTTTTTGTGCAATGAAAAATGGTTGAAGTTTTAATTACAAAAATTATCCAACTTGTGGAGAAACCTCCCTTAAAAATATTGTCACAAGGCATATTTTTTTATTTTTTTTAATTTTTTTTTTGCCTATGTCTGATTCTATACATTTTTATGTATAAATAGATACACAATTTTTAATTACTAGTTTTGTGTATCTTAAAACCATGTTTTTTTAAAATAATATTAGATAAGATGGCCTTAAATCTTAATTACGTTAGTTACAATGAATTATGAAAAGAATAAGTTTATATTAGTATCGGAATTATCAAAACTTGTCACTCTTGTATATTTATATTTTCATTTATGCCGTATTTAACTTTTTTGCATTTACATATATGTTTAGAGTTAACTTAGCATCATTAGTGGTCGATAGTCGATACAATGATAATAATTTTTTAAAATCAACAAATAAATGCTTTTGCTATTAATATATAATAAATTAAAAATCAATTGAAAAATAAAAATGGTAGTCTATAAAAATTAAATTATATTTTAGATAATCAGATGCTTTATTAGATTACAAGGCTACAATTTTTCCTCTACATTTCCTCTATGATATAACTAAATTAAAAAAAAAACATAATAATTTATTATACTTTAGTTTTGCTAGATTTTGTAACATATTATACGATTGAAATAGAGTTTATTATGAAAAAACAAACATGTTTTCATGTTTTTTGTGTTTTCGTTCCTTCATGTTATTCTTTTCAATAAAAGAACCTCAAGCTATTTTTTTTTTGGTTTAGTGAAATTTGGACATTAGACTCCGGTTATAATTTGTGAACCGAGTTTTTAATAACTGAAAAACCAGGTTCTAATATTCAAATTTCACTAAACCAAAATGAAAAAAATTAACTTGATGTCTTTTATGGAAAAAAAAAATAACATGAAGGGACGAAAACGTAAAAAAATGAAAACATGTTGGTTTTTTTTTTCATAATAAGCCCATTAAAATATATAGTATTTTAGAATATAGGGGATTTTGAAATCCAACATCTCGTGAAAGATTTTAAATTCTATAAACCAAATAATTTATAAAATTTCACAAAATCTGAATTCTACGAAACCAATAAACCAAATTACAGCTTAGTTAAAGTTAATAGTTAATTTAATTTTGGCATCACAAGTCATTGAGGGCTATTGCTTTCATGACTTTTGTATGTCTAGGAATATGTCCTTCAAAATTAATATGGTAAAGATGAGTAGGTAACCTAATTTCTATGTGTTTAAATTAAGTGTAAACCACAACCTAAAAACCATTTATTACAAAATGGTTAATAGTAACTTTAAGTAAAGTTAGACTACGGAGTTTACAATTGTATATCTAATAATACATGTTTGTCACTTAAGCCGATTTTCTCATGTGTATTATTAATAGTCAAATAAACAGAATCCTAACCCCACATATGTGCCAACGAAACAATATTTTACCATGTGGGTGTCAACTATACAATGCAACCTACTATAAGTCTATAACTGGTTATCACCCATTTTCGTAAGATTTTACTGGTTATGAGTTTTTTTGTGCAAAAAATAAAAATCCCTTATTCACATTTTTGTATGACTTTGTACCACCAAATATAACTAAACTAAGTTGTTGTCACTAAATTAAATGGGGTTTTTAGGTCTAAATTTAGAAAACGAAAAGCTAGTAAAAGACCACATCAAAAATAGATGTGGTTTAAAATTCATGGTATTGTAGTTGAAAAGTGGAAACAAAATAAACAAACTTTAAAAGCATGCTCCTTACGGACCATCCAAACCATAGACTTATGGCCTTCCTATTTGTCCCCCTCCCCTTCCCTCCCCTCCCCTAATCAACATTCAATACTTTATCAAAACTAAAAAGTCAAATAATTTGATAAGTGTTGCTAAACTGATAAACCAAACTATGACATAGCTGTGTATAGTTTAGTTTTCGGTTTTTAGACTTTAAACATATGATTTTTATAGGATTTTTAAATAAACAGTTGTATTAGTCCCGTTTGGTTTAAACTGAATCTAAAGTACGGAGAGGGAGAGAGGGGTAGGTTAGGATTCTTTTGTTTTCTACTAATAAAGTTTACTTTAGAGATTACTGACTTTTTATTCTTTTTAAAGCCCTTGCTATACCATAACATTCTAAAATCAATTAATATATAGCCTTCCGTTGTATACAACAATATGACGAGATATCCGGCGTAAGCCATCTTACCCAACGATATGGTCCATATGGATCATAAACAATAAATCACCCGCAACAAGAAAAATGTTATTTAAGACACACAAAAAAACAATAAATATAAAATATGTCACAAAATTACAAGAGTCAAGATACCCATAAATAGAAATGCACATTGTATAGATTTAACCGGTTCTTAACTCAAGCCTAAAAAGTTCTGTCCTAGTTAATCCTATAAAATTACAGTCCTAAAAAAGATTGTTTCCAGAGGGCCTGGTCAATGACGGAAAATCTAAGCCCAATTGATCCTAACCAGAGATAATCGGTCCGGACTTGATCATTTTTGGGACTACATTTTCTTAATCTAAATTTAGTATATGACATCTATATTAGAAATTTACATAATAAATAATAGTATTAATGTAATAATAACATAAACGACTATTAATTTAAAAGAAATATACTTAAAAAAATCTCAAATAAAATCAATAAACACAGCAAGCTAGAATAGTTAACTGAAAAATGTCTAAGAAATACATCAAACTATAAATACATATTCGTCTTTATGGATTAATATTTCGACTTAACTTGAAGTCTTTAACTGTAAAATTCATCAATTATAGTACGTATTATATTGTTAGTATATATAGTCACTTGATCTAATTTATACTTTCAAGATTATATAATATTATATACATGAATCATAAATTATAAATAGTATTGTATATTAATAATTTGACTACATGAATAGTTTTTTTTATCAACCAATACATCTTACTTTATAAATTGGTTCTATAAAAAAAAATAGTTAAAAACTAAACACAATAAATTAAACAATTAGTATGTATATAGAGATTTTGAGATCCTATTTTAGAGAGTCTTAATGCACTAAACCCACTAAATTGTTTTATAATAAAAATCAAATCTGTTTAAGAGGGTTTTAATGTGCTCAATTCTTCTTGAGATCCTATTTTCATTTTATTTAATTAAAATATTAAAATAAGCTAGTACGTTAAGTATTTTAATATAAGTTTGTTTGTATAAATTAATTATAAATTATATATAAAGAATTTAATGTAATATATAGCATTTTTCATAGTGTAAAAACTATTTTATTTATTTCTATGTTTATTTTTGTTATTTTCCTTACCTCCTTTTATTGTTTATATGATCCTCAATGCTATCTATCAATCAATAGAATAAAATTTAAAAACATGTGGGATACAAATCATTCGAACAATTCGTTATTTTTTATTTATATATTGTTTGTGATTACGACTGACCAAACACACACTACTATTTTAGCTTCAGGCATATAATATGATTCAAAATGCTAATGATTTCTTATGAACTAAAAATTTACTAAAGTTAAATGATTACTCAACCAATCAAGATTGTTTGATTAAAACAATCAATTAATCAACTTAAATACGGAATATAGTTGTTTATGTGCTTGTCTGAATGTCTGGTAATTGATTTCGGCCCAAATAAAAAGGACCAGACACTTTGGCCCAATAATTGGTTTCTAGGCCAGACGCCCAGACTCAAACAGTAACAACTAGTGTAATACCCGTGCGGTGCACAGGAACACGTCGTATGCCAATAAACTAAGTTTATCGTATAAAACCTTATCATATATAATCATTCAAATACCGGAAGATGTCTAATCACATGCTAAAAATAAACAATTACTTCGAACATAACAGACATCAACATAACAAACAATTAGAAAAGCATGCAACAACAAAGAGTTACTGAGTCATCAATCCCGCAAAAGCTTTTTAATAGTCTCTGCTTCTGGCATCGCAGGTTCGAAAACTGTCTTCGTTAGATCCGTCGAGAATAACACATTAACTGACACGTACATAAATTATAAATAACAACTATTGTAATCTGAATAATATATATTAATATGGAATTGAATTTATAAGAATCACATTACAACTTACCTGAGTCGAAATGCATAAGGGTAACACGCGAAACAAATATTATAGAGTTTGTGATCATAGCACGATAGAATTTCACATGCTCCGTATGTGGCGTGTCATACAACTTGATCTTTATTGCATATCCCCTATACATGCAATTTGTATGATTACAAAAAGGGAAAAAAATGTCATTTAATCTTGGGTATAAAAGATAATACTGGGTATAAAATGAAATGCCGAGAAAAGAAAAAAAATAGACTTACGTGTCATCCTGCAATAGAACTTCAAACGAAGAGCTCAAGTTTAAATATGACGCACTAAAGCGACGACCATATATGATTTTGCCAACAACATCTAACGTAATACAATACAAAAATTAGAAGACTAACGTTACTCCGCATTATATGACCAAAGAACAAATAAAATAATGAAGCATAGTAAATGGTACAGACATACCAATCATCAGTTGGGAAGTTGTCGTCTTCTGCACAAGCGTTTTAATTGAAGGTACCAATGGATATAAAGGAACCATACGCTCGATAGCAATCGTAACAGGTACAATAGTTGTTTTCTTACCGAAAAGTATATACCAATCAGAACGTAAAAAAACACACGATCTATATCTTGGATATTGATGAAATGTCCCTTCAATGTTGAAACAGTGCAAACTAAACACACCACCCGCGAAGGATTGCCACATGTGTAGATGCATCAACTTAAATGGGACAACAACTGCCATTTTCTGTCTCTGTAATACAATGTATTCGTGTTGCGCTTAGATAATAAAAGTAAAGTGTTACAACATAAAGGTAACATAAGTATCTGTGGAATAGTTATGACTTACATTTTTATCAATGCAAATTAATAGCAATCTGTCATTTTGATCGTCTTTCCAAACAAACTCAACTCGAAGGGCAGTTATATTCCAACATCCATGGGGATGATTAAGGGACGAAAAAGCATCAACCGTCCAAATATCAACCATTATCAAAAAAGGATAGCTGCAAATGTTCACGGCCGGTACTATAAGTTTCCAACAATGTTAAATAAAGATCATAAGTAACAATAAAATAGCAAGGAACATAATAATAATTTAGCGAATAAATGTATAATTAGGATTATTATACTTGGAGTTAATGCGACACGGAAACAATAACATGTATGTACGATCAAACAATGTATCACGATGGTGTGATGTCAATCTAAATATATACAACACTAAAAACAGTTGATATCATAATCATGAATGAAATTCACAGTATACACAATAATAATAACTTACAAGGCTAAAAGAGTCTGAAAATGCTAAAAAAAGGCTTTAAGGAAAATACAAGATAAGAATTCGTGATACATAAGTAAATGTCGTTTAAAAAGCGAAATAAATAATAGCGCGGACAACAGTTTCACGACGTGTCTGAGGACAAAGTCGGCTGATGATGTAGCATTGATTCATCGACAGAAGTTTCAGATGGAGCAGAAGTTGAACTGCTGTGCATTCTAGTAACACCAATTGATGTATAAGAATCTGATGCATGATCATGATGTAATGGACATTGTGTTACTTGAGAATCATCGAATGAGGTATCTTCTTCGTTAGAGCTGAGTATTGAGGTGGATGGACACGATGATAACAAAGATGATTTGGGTGCACGAATGGAGACAACCGATTCATAGTCACCATGATACCTAGTAACTGTAAATCGACGAATACAATGTGGCCGCAAATTGAATTTATCTACTTTGATATCAAGGACCACGTGACGCGCACACAACGCCTCAACAAAGAACCAATATATCCAATCCGGATCTTCATTGCCCTAGTCCACGTAAAGTTAATTAGCAAACACCAGTATAACAGTGCAGAATAGAGTACCAATTTTATGATTTTTGAGTAGCTAACCTCTTTAAGACTTTTAAGAATCAACTCACTTGCAGTAACACCAACCATGTTCGATGCATCGGTGTTAAATAGGACACAACTCATCTCATGTGTGTTGTCCGTCAACCGAATCACCAATTTATAACTATAGGAAACATAATGTATAAACAAAAAATGTCTGTCAAATCGGGAACAATAACAACATGAACCTTACGCTTGGCGAGGGTTCATGACATGCTGCTTGCAAGATTCACAATAATAACGTCGACCACTCAGTGTCGCCTTTTTATAACACCGTGTGCACTGAATGAACTTCCAATCATTTGATAAATCGATGTCAATCAACGTCCCAGCGAGAGTAAAAATTTTCCCCTAACATAAACAACGTACAACATAAAATAACTGTTACCCGAACGTGCATAGTAACTAATATTACAATAGTACCTCATTAACTCCATCATCCAATCGCTTATATATGTCTTCAATAGGTATGATAGAGGTTGTCTCTGTTATGGGTACGGTGGGTCCAAAGGTAATAGGTCGGACAGGGCTATAAAAAATAGTTGTATAAATTAAAAACATGAACATGGTGACCAACATGTATTTAACAAACAACCCTTAAGGTACTGAGATCACCCATGATGATAACCAATAACTTCTGGAATTTGGAGGTCTACATATAAATGAGTTGCCGACGTCGTGCTCAAGTGTGGAACCCCTTAACAAAACCCGTAAAATCTTAGCGTTAATATGTACACATTAACGTGAAAGAATAACAGAAAAATAACATGGTTAAAGAAACATACGTTTATATGAACGGACAGTGCAACACGTAATCACAACAACAACATTGGCATGTTGTTTTTCACGAAGCATGTCATCAGTATATTTCAAGGCTGACGACCCCCATAATGAGACGTCCAACATCGTGTCACTGAAAGCAAATAACATTTAAAAAATACAAAATGAAACAATGTATACATGGATAAGTATGAGGATAAACCAAGTGAGGTTGATACCTCATATCCGCAATCACAATTTTACGAAGAGCAGATGCAGGACTTCTTATAGTTCCAGATTTTCTTTCTATAGGGTTCCACTTACGAACAACCCCTATAACATCTGAAAAAATAAGAAGTAAGGAATGAAACTTTTTCCAAACATAGTCAAGGACACATCACGTAGGCTCACAAATAACGACACCTGTTAAGTACGTATCATCGTTAACGCGCGTACTAATATTGTCGAACGGGAGAAACTCGAAAGCATAGCGTCGGAACACATCATCACCGACACCCGACTGTAATGACACAGTCGTACACGCGGCAAATTGAATTAAAAACTCACGATGTAGAGGCCTATATTTAGACGTGTAATTAACAACACTGACACGACTGATCTTGTAAACATGTCCCTCGATGATAGAATCCGTAAACTTGTCAATAATATACTTCGGGACCAAACCATGAATCATTGAGCGCTATAAACAACAAACAAAGAAATTTAAATAGTCAACAATATAATTGATATGCCTGTTTAACGTACAGTAAAAGAAATCACATACCCGCTCGTCAACTAATATCATATTTAGCGACAATTTCTGATCATTACGAGGATTATACGCAGTCCAAACCCGTGACACCATGACAACCAGACACCATTTGTCAGTTACCAATGGAACCAAGTCAGCAATGTACGATCTACTTGAGCGCGTCATCACTCCACGTTAACTACACATATAATACCATTCATAAACCAAAAAGGGAGTTAACATTCATATGGTAAATCCCTTATAACGTTAAACACAACACCATACAGATTCACATAAGTAATACCTTGCGGGAGATTATAAAACACTTCCTTATAAACGACATTTTTTGTTAATGTGTCAGGACATTTGCCTCCATTATCAATATAAAAACGTAGGCCGTTGCGCGATGTAACTCGAGATGCAACAACATACAATTGACCATGACTAAACACCGGATGTTTTAAATAGCCACAAACAGATTTGAACGTTTGTCCTTGACTCTTATTAATTGTCATTGCAAAGCAAACCTTTACAGGGAACTGTCTTCGCTTAAAACGAAAAGGCCAGCAAGTATCAGTGGGCGTCATATCAATCCTCCCAATAAACGTTTTTTCACCAACATGAGTTCCAGTGATTATCAATGCTTCAAGGACCAAACGACTAATCTGTGTTATGATTAACCGTGTGCCATTACAAAGTCCCCGATTCAAGTTTATATTACGCAATAACATGACAGGTGCGCCAACCTTTAACTCAAGGCTATGATTTGGGATCCCAGAAAACTTCAGTGTGTTAAGAAATTCAAGTGGGTACATAACATGCATCTCATCCAGATTACCTGTCGTTGGGCATATATCATCAGCACTCAGCAAAACATGCATGTCACCGACCATATGCCCAAGAATATGTGAGTTGACCTCATCAACAGAGTCATTGGTTGGACAAAGTATACAACGCTCTTTAAGATACTCAAAATCAGTAATGTGATTTAGCAAATCTGGATATGTAGCAGTAACAATTGAATCAATCGGGTTATCAGACATAGGTATCAAAAGATCATTTGGAATAGAAATCCATTCAGCAACAGATTCATCAGGTAATGCAGTTGTACGAAGTTTGCCATCACCCAGCTGTAAAAGCCATTTGTTAAATTCCATCATTTGATTGTAATCCAAGGTAGAAAGTGACGGATCACGAAGTCGCATGTTGATTGACAACACAAAAATTCGACAGACATCCCATATTCGTGCTGATTTGTTTATGACAGACGAAACAATTTCACTCCGGCTTGCATTGGGTATAACAGGCAATACCTGTCGAAAATCACCACCTAAGACGATGACCTTTCCACCAAAAACCTGATTTTCAGCACCTGGCCGATCAAATTTACACAAATCCCGTAATGTTCTATCAACGGCTTCAAACACATGACGATGTTGCAACGGGGCCTCATCCCAAATAATCAAATCGGACTCTCTAATCAAGTAAGCAAGTTCTGACACAATATCAATCCCACAACACGAATCACTATCAACATCAACTGGGATACGAAATCGTGAGTGTGCAGTACGACCTCCAGGCAGCAATAGCGACGCAATCCCAGATGAAGCAACTGACAATACAATTTTACCAATCGACCGAATGCAAGCAATAAGGGTCGTCCATAGATATGTTTTACCAGTACCACCACTACCATACACAAATACAACTCCACCGTCAGGCTTTTCAGTACACATCATTACATAATCAAATACCTCTTTCTGTTGATAAGTTAACCCACAATACAAATCCTCGAAGCGAGATCGTTCCACTCGCATGTCATATGTTCTCTCAGCTGCAAGTAAAGAATTCATTGTCACTCCTAATAAGCCTCGATCAATTTGTGGAAGATCTGGAAAGTCTACCAATGATCTATTGCTACCATTAAGGATCTTTTCAATTTCAATCAATGTGTAATTTTCAATCTCAGCATCCGTGAATAACACATCATTATTTTGTAACAATCTACATTGAGTGTAAACCACGTCTTCCGACAAATAAGGTAAAGCATCTCTAAAGACTCGCTCATGATCAGATACCTCACAAAACAACAATATTGCGACAAACAGTTCGCGAAGCTGATGCCCTAATTGCCATTGTGAAGCCTGGCGTATTGATTCGACCCATTCAGTATCATCCCCTAACAAATTAAACGCCTTACAGGCAGACATGTACGTCGGGTACTCAACACCATTGACTGTGCGTATGTCTTTAAAGCATTTCGGGCCACGTACAACATTTAACAACATTCGCAAATAGTAGCGCTGACCCATAGACGGACTAACATAATATATGCGTCCAATTGTAGTCCCACTTTTGCGAGGGAACCATGCTTTTTCATTTTCATGCCATGTAAAGTATGTAGGAAACTCTGCATATGTAAGACTGCGTGCATCTGGATATAGTTGGTTTGCCGTCATCCATTCTGTAAATTTTGACTTGCTAGAGCCCTCTCGTTCAACAACATCAACTACATTGTCCCCATCACCAAAGTATACTCTGTTACAACCCTCTTCATGAAAAGGAAGCCTCTCAACAGCAACCGATCGATAATGCATTTCAAAGCCAAACAACTTCCAACATGCTTCAGAAGCAGAAATGTAACGACAATTAAGGTATGCTTCAATTTCATTATCAGCATGGACAAGTGATTGGAAAGCTGTTCTATTATTTTCACCCTCAACAACCACGGTCGCACGATCAGGTCCCTTATTAAGGTAGTTGAACAAATATTTCACCAATGTCCCATGGCTACACCATTCAACATTGATGTGGCAGCCATATTTCACAACCAAATCAACATTGTGTGGAACAACCCATCGGTTATCAAGTCGTATTTCTTGGCGACCAACTCGAGCATTGCGTCCATTATCTGATCGTTTGTAGCGTGGCCATCCGTCGCGTTGAATAATAGTTTCACCACAAAAGGGTTTCGGGTAATTTTTGGTACAACGATCCTTAGACATACATGAGTTCGACATATTCAACATGCCGCATGGCCCATGCATCATGTGAGTACGAACAACGTCAAATGCAACGGGGTCAACTAATTCAGAAGGTAACTCAGCAGATATGAATTCATCGATTTTCTCAGGGGACAATATCTTATCCTCCGGTTGTAAGAAAATAAGACAATGACAATGCGGCAAACCGCGTTTCTGAAACTCAATTGTATACATAACTGCAAAAAAAAGATGTCATATAAATAACAGAATTGATAAAAAAATTATGAAATCCAACGTACAATACATACCTGCCTTGACCCGACCAAAATGGTTTTTCTTTTTTATATCTCGCATCAATTCATCGAGTTTAATCTTAAACATACGTGCAATGATATCTGGTCGATCGGACGTCAGTTGGCCAGGTATCGCTGAATCCACATGTCGTTTAATCTCTGGCCATTGCGGGTTACATGTCATCGTCACAAGCAAATCGGGAGGACCGGCCCACCGGCAAATTGCCATTGCATCTTGATATTGCTGCACCATATGTCTAGGCCCTCCCGTGAATGAGGATGGCAATACAACCCTTCGTCCGACAAACTGACAGTTAGTGTCACCACTAATAATATGATCATGCAAGCCATTATAAAGCTCTGATCGGATTGTGTGTTGGTTGCGCTTATACCAGTCTAATTCATGTTCAAGAACGGCCGCATAGGCATCAACTACGAACGTATGAAACAGTCGACCACCTTTATGTAGCGTTTTTCCTTCGTTAAGTCTATGTTGTAATCGAAAACAATAATACTCTCTCAAGCTGACGAATTTTCGCTTCGCCGTTTGCGGAACATTTAAAGGGATGTCAATACTAAACCCGTCCTCCCCATACGGAAAAAGTAACGGATACTGCATTGGCATGAAGCTCGGATGTAATTCTGAAATTCGCTTAACAACACCACTACGCTCCTCAACAATTACATCACGCTGGTCGGTAGGATTGCCATCACCTGGAATCAGTGCAGCCACTTCGGATGCAGTCGGCAGGTTATATTGTCTACCATCGGTCTTGCGTGTTGCAAGCAACCGAAGGGAGACTGGATGTAGCATTGAATCATCAAACCTCTCCTTAACCATCCTAAATATCTTAACTAATATGTTACATCCATTAAGCATCGATATTAGTTCCTCAACCAACGTACGCAATATAACATCATCAGCATTTGAAGAAAGTCGTTGGTTCAAAGCATGTAACCGGTTATCTACCTCATGTTCAGTATCATATATATACAACTGAGCAAAGCGAGGCCGTCCATCAGGATGCGTAGGCAACAATGATCCGATCCGATGATGGTTGTGTCCGTTTAACCGAAATGTATAAGGGCCTCTCCCATCGTTGATATCTCTATGTATAATTCCACCTGTTGAGGTGAACGCAAACATTGCATTTAGTACTTTGATGTTGGCACGAAATACCGTGGCACGTCGACCCCCACGATAACACATCAACTCTTCTAGCAACGTTGGACCGTCAAACAAATACGGCAAACGCACCTTTCCTTCACTACAACATAATGAGAACTTTGGGTTTCTTGGGTTAACACTTTTTAATGTACGCTCACCATACCATAACATAGCAAAACAATGCATGCATGTATGCGATGCGTCCCCGCTATCCCAAAAAACAGTTGTCCGGCCTAAAACGATGTAACGAAGAAAAAACCATAAGATAGTAGATCAATGTCAAAAGGCAACAAAAACCACCAACATAATGAAATTTAGCTTACGATGTTCGTGCACACGTTCAACGGCAGAAGCAGCAGTCATGATATTGGTATGACCATTATTCAAATGGAAGTCGTCATGTTCCATTCCCAAGTGCATTGTTTCATCAACAATTGAACCAGTAGAACGGACAGACGTATTAGAAGGTGTATGAACACGATGAGGACTTGTAAAATTAACCGGGGTACCATTCGCATCCACAACAGTCCTTGATGACAATATTAATTGTGGTGGTGGCATACTTGGTATTGGAGCACGAACAATATCAGAAGGCACACCTACGATTATATATTGATGAGACAAAACACATTAATATTACAAAACACTGCATGAAATAGGCAGATTGAAAAGATTATAAAGATTAGGAAGCTAACATGATTGTATGCGATGTCCATTTGTTGGAACCGAACGATCTGTATGGGCAGAGTAGGAATCATGCACGGACGATACAACAGTGCGCACATCAGGCGAAGAATTCACTGAACGGCGAGGTCGTCCCGGACGGCGTACGGGCTGGACCATGCCACTGGACGACAAACTAACCGTTTGCCGTTCACGATTTCGTGATTCATGCAATGTCATGTTAACCGGACGGGTTCTTAAAGACGGTCGACCAGGCCGCCTTCTAACACGAGATTCTCCAACACAAGTAAATGTTGGCCCGGTCATGGGACACGACGTTCTATTATAAAGGCCCCCTACATTAGATCTATTTGTTATGTCACTCAATATTTGCGGGTTATGAGTGGATGAAGACATATGTTGGTTGTCGATTAACATAGAACACGAAACGATTTGAGACTGACCATTACACGCTATTGGAGGAGAACACGTAGAAAATGGCAGTGAGGTTTGGGGTTCATGCACAGACGGACCAACATTCATGATGTCACCTGACAATTGCACAACATGTGCCGCAGAATATGGGGTTTGGGTAAATGTACACAAAGTAGGTGTATTAGTCTGATTGAATGGTACTGTCACATCATTTGCTGCGTATGTGCTGTCGGTTGACCAACATGCCATTGTAAAAAACTACAACACATGAATACATACATTTAACATGAAAGTAACAAAATACTGTTAAATACATCAAGTAAGATAACTCAATTGTCACAACACACAAAATTTAAGTCACGAAAATCTAAAGAATAATAACAGTCATAGGTAAGTAATAGTAAACGTACAAATTAAAATGATAAGTTTTTTCTAATATTCGTAACCATACAAGGTAACATGAACATTTTCGTATACATTAAGACTTTTTTTTATCAAGTATTGATAGTTAGTAATTCATTAAAAAAACATACTGCTAAAATCGAGCTTTATAATTGATGAAAAAGGTTAAAATATAAAAGAATAATAAGAGTTCATACATACGTACTAATTACAATTACAACAACACAGTGGCATAGAATAATGAATAGTAATACTTGTATGTAAGAAATATTAAAATACATTTTCTAAAATTAATAGTTTAAATAGTACATAAGATAGGAAATTGGAAAAATGAGCATTTCTATTTGTAATAACTATTGAACCATCGAGTAATTATATGTAAATATAAAACGTAAAGAATAAGCAAGTATTAACATTGACATGCAATAATAATATAACATGATATATTGACATCGTCATAATTGAAGAGTTTAATATTGCACCAACATCTAAATGGAATAAAATCACATACAAGGGTAATCATACAAGATAGTGTATATCACAGAGTTTAGTCGTGTGACTTAATGCAAAATTGTGGATACACTCGAGCAATCCAACAATGATTGCGTAGAATTAAAGTTTTGATATGGAAGACAGTAGTGTATGTCACAAATTCCACTAGTATTGGGTGATGAGAATTCATGATTTAGTCGATACCATTCGCTGGTTAAGGCAATACTCCCAATATTATAATAAATTACGGATTTAGTCCGCCGAGTATTTGGTATTGCTAAATTTTCTGAAAATAACTATCGTACCTGTTTGTTTATCACAGTTTTAGAGCACATACTTTTCTACTTGTTTTATTTAACATAACTATTCAGAACATTATATTTTATTTAAAATATTACTTTTACGTATTTGTTAATTATATGACACATACAATATTAATCTGGTAAGTATACTTAAATCATCATTTGGTTCTTTCAAAGAAAAAATAAAAATGATTAATATATTAAATTGTAAGTTTTTATTTAAATTTCATGAATTGACTGGAAAAGTAAATGTACATTATATACAAGGAGTTGGAAAACAAAATGTAGATCTATTAAGGTAAAAAGTCTATGTTAATACCTGACAATGATATTATGTTTACTCCATACATTTTCAAAATATGTACAGTATTCACGGCATTATATTTTGTAAACATAATTATATAAGGTTGTTTGGAAAATGAATTAATTGTTTATCCGAATATGAAGTAGTTTACAAACGTAAGACAATTATTTATGGGAAAATAGGAGGGAAAAGAAAGTTTTGGATAAAGGGGAGGCCGTCATGCGACGCCTACTGTTCTTCTTTAATTATACGTATACGCAAAATTAAGGGTAAATTACAATTGTCGGCCCTGTGGGCATATACAAATAATGGTTATCGTCCTTTTCACAAAAAATTTACAATTTTAGTACATATGGTCGGCAATTTGTTATGCTTTTGGTCGTTTGACCTCTCATTTTGTAAAAAAACGACCACGTTGGCCTTTTGGTTCTGTTTCAATTTCGGTCGCTAATAATTGATTTTCTTTTTTATAGTATATCTAAGTACTTTTATTCGATCATTGTTGATTTAACATGGACTTTTTATTATTATTACTACAATTTGCCTAAAGTAATCGTTTTTAATATAGTATCTTTTATTTTATTATAATTATAATTATTATTCCACATATTTACTTGAAATAATATGAAAAGAGATTTTTTTTATTATCTTCAATTTTTATAAATTCGAAAACATTAATCGAAGATAATCGTATGTATATAGATACATACATATATATATATATATATATATATATATATGTGTGTGTGTGTGTGTGTGTGTGTGTGAGAGAATAATTTTAATCATATTATTAGTATTCTTATTATTAAAATTATTAGTTTAGTCAAATTATAATAATAATAATGATAATGATAAAATAAAAGACAATATATTTAAAAATTATTAATTTATTTAAACCGTAATAATAACAAAAAAATATAACAATAATTATTAGTATTAACATTAATTAAATATAATTTATTACTATTAATATTGTTAACATTTTAATAATAATAGTTATAAATTAAAAGACAATATATTAAAAATTTATTAATTTAATCAAATTGTAATAATATAAAAAAAGGTACATATTAAAAAAAAATGATAAAATAAAAGTATTTATAATTATTATATAAATAAAAATAAATCGTTAGGGAGTAAATTTCGAACATAAATAAAAGTGCAAAATGGTTATTTTTAAATAATGAGAGGGCAAAAGACCAAAAGCATAACAAATTGACGGCCATATGCACCAAATTTGTAATATTGATGTAAAAAGGACGATAACCATAAATTGTAAATAACCATACGAACGGAAATTGTAATTTAGCCTTTAATAATGCACATTTTCGACAACAATTTAGAAACTCAACTTTTGCATTTAATTATACTTACTACGGATAATAATAACATATACATAGTTTGGGTGAACGTGAAAGTATGATGTTACAATCTGTAAGTTATTAGCAAGTAATTAATCAAAAAAACTCAGTATGAATGTTTAATGTAATCAAATTAAGGTGATATATTTGAAAAAGAGGCGGAAAAAGTAAATTTAATTGTATTCTACAAGTAACATGAGCCATGATTGAACGGGAAAAACCAATTTTGTTACGTTATTTTTTTAATTATTAACATTTTTATGTATTTATAAAAAAATAAAAAATAAAGCATATTATTTTCAGTAAGAGTATACTGCTTGAACTTTTGTCACATTACATACAGTTATAAGTTTATAATTTATAAGCTGTAAATGTATAGATTCTAATGTACAATTGATAAAAGCATTTATCAACCCCAATGTTATTAAAAATAAAAGGACAAAAGAAAGGTTTTTCAAATAAACAAAAAAGAAAAATAACACGAACGGCAAAATGAAAGTCAAAACCATATAAAGTAAAACATCGAGTTTCTCATGAAGGGTTGTTTTATTTTTGAAACCGGCCAACTGGGATACGAAACTG